>FR997811.1:8151768-9351768 GCA_905475355.2 Clostera curtula
GTCCGCTCCAGTATCTAATTTAAATTTAATAACTTTATTTGCTATAACTAATTCAACGGACCACTCATTATCATAGGATAAATGCTGATTATGAAAATTTACCTGATCACTGGAGTCCTCCGTAATTTCAAAAACTCGACACATGCGCGCGTAGTGATTCATTTTTTTACAAGCCATACATTGCTGTCCGTAGGCTGGACACTCAAACTTCCTATGTTTTGTCCCGCATCTGGTGCACGAAGCTAATGTTGTAACACTGCGAGCCTGCCCTCTTGTTTCTCCCGACGGGCCGTTGTTACGGTTTTGATTGAATCTTGAAGAGTTACGTTGATTCGAAAGCTGGTTGGTATTCGAATTCGCCTTCCATTTTATGTTTCGGCGTGACTTATTATTGGATGCACCCCTAACGTATTGCACGGTATTTTGTGACGATGAGGCGATGGCATGAACGTCTTGATTATGTTGTTCTGCTTTGATGCTGCTGGCTTGTGCTCGCGACATTTCTGCTAACCTACAAATATCGATCGCTTTCGAAAGTGTTAAATCCGGCTCCCTTAGTAATCGTTCTCTCAAGGCTCCATCTCTTATTGAGGTAAATAAGTTGAGTTTCTTCCGGATTTAAGCGCACCGGGAATTATTTGGAGTCTACTTCCTTACATAGTAGTTTCTCTCGATGAAATTGGAGAGAGCGTTCAGTCGACTTCCAGCTGGTCCTCGTGACGTGAACCGGCTCTCCCGCAGATGTGGGTACTCTGGATGGAGTACGGGAGCGAAGACGTCGTCCATGTTAAAGTTGTTGTTGCAGGTGGCAGCCCATCCACCTGGTCCCTGTCCTGCAGCAGTTAAACAGCAGAATCCTCTAGCCGCATGAGCGCCATGTACTATGCGTCTCCTATGCATGCACTCAATATTAACCTGGTTGGCAACCGAGGATCCCTGAGCTCCAAAGCTATGTATATTAACTGTCCGCTCCGTCAACGGAATGTGTGCATCGTTGACTGGTCCGTGGGATTCAACAAACAATAGATTTCCAGAAGTTATCCTCTTCTTTATTCTACTAACGACGTTTAGTCCTTGGTCATTGTTCTCTCTTTTTATTTCGACCATCTTGAATCTGTCTTTCATTTCTGCTAATACAACATACACCCTGGTGTGTAGTAAGTTTGAGTATCTATACCTTCCTTCCAACGTATCATTGCTCTCAAACTGTATTCCGGCTAATCGTGACCTAGCACCAGCTGTTGGGATGTCAATAGGTTCGTAGCCTAACAGATTCCTGTTTGGAACCAAATTCCCAGCGATTTGTTCTTGTGGGATTGGTTCATACTCCTCTTCTTCACGTTGGGATGCTAGCACTCGGTTTGAAGATACGAGTGGCGATATATAGCATTCATATACATTATGCGTCTGGGCATCCAACGGTCCAAACGACCCACTAGGCATTACTTCCACGTTATCCATTATTAACGGTTCCTGTGGGATGGCGATCTCAGGCAAATTTAGCCTTATTTCTTTGCCATCTTGTGTAACTACGTCGGTGATGTGTGAGATGTAGTCTACTACCGACTGGGGCAAGACTTGGTAGTCTGGGAGAATCTCCCTGGCGTCCGTTCTTAAATTGAGGACGTTCTGGCCGGCCTTCCGTGCCACCTCTAAAATCTCTAAGTTCAAATGTGTATTCATAGCATGAGCGAACATGGATAATGGTAGCCGCTCATGTAGAAGCAGAAATATTTTCCAGGTTTGGAGATTAGAAAAAGAAACATTATTTTTACTAACTTTGACCAATCAACATCAATGCCATTAGGAGTCATTGAACATCTACATGTAAGTTATGCCAATGTTCAACTAAGTGACCAAATATTATATGTTGTCAAAGAGGGGTTGCCACGAATAATTGGAAAAGACTGGCTCTCTTTATTACAATTATGGCCCCCTAAGTTTGAACAAAAAGTTTGTGCAGTATCAACAGCTCAGTTAGTAAAAAATATACAGGTGGAATTTAAAGATATTTTTGAGCCGGGCATGGGACATTTCAAAGGACAGCCCATCCATTTGTCAATTGAGCCAGGGGTAAAACCTATATTTATGCCTGTTAGAGCTGTTCCATATGCGTTAAAAAGTAAAGTTAAAAATGAAATTAATAGGTTGATGGAAAACAAGCGAATTGAACCAATTGAATATTCAGAGTGGGGTACCCCAGTAGTACCAGTACTTAAACCAGATGGAACAGTTCGCTTATGTGGTGATTATCGCATTACAATCAATAAATATTTAAACATTGATCATTACCCATTGCCAACAATAGATAATATTATGATGAAACTGCAGGGAAACAAATATTTTTGTGAGTTAGATTTAAGGGAAGCGTACCTACAGGCACCCTTGGATGAAGAGTCCCAAAAACTGGTGTATTAATTAATTACCGCCACTTAATTAGCGATCCAACATTAAGTGGCGGTAATTAATTAATACACCAGTTTATAAAATCACAACACGCTTCTTTATTCTTCCAATAACCATAAAGTAATTCCACGTCATTGTCCATAGACTAACAAAAGGTGAGTAGTGCTGTCCTAAGCGACACAGACTAAAATATGGATACAACACTCTTCCCCGCATCAAAAAAAAAAAAAAAAAAAAAAAATACAAAAATATTCTTACCAAATATCCCCTTACAAAGGGTTAACTTATTCTAATGCCTGTCCACACTCAAGTAGTTGGTTAACATGTCGTTTCCACTGTAGTCCATCTACTTCTACCATATAAGTTACACCTGGAACTAGAACTTCCACCACTTTACCTAGAGACCATTTCTTTCTGTTCTTTCTTTGATCCCTTACCATTACTTTTTCTCCCAATGAAAAAGATTTAAAGTTATTTTTACTATTAATTGTTAACTTTACTTGTTCAAAATCAATTTTATCAGTTACTGGGTTAGGTCTTAATAATGAAAAACGACATCTTAATTCTCTACCAAGCATTAATTTTGCTGGACTTTGGCCAGTTGTTTTATGTACAGTACTCCTATAATCAAAAAGAAACAAATTACAGGCATATTCAACTGTATGACCCCCCTCCACAATTTTAATTACATGAGACTTAAAAGATTCAACAAAACGCTCTGCTAATCCATTGGTGGGAGGATAATACGTTGGAGTGAAACTTTGGGTCAGTCCCACTGTTTTACAAAAAGATTTAAATTCTTCACTAGTCCATGTGGGCCCATTATCAGTCACCAAATGTAGAGGGAAACCATACCGTATGAAAATACTTTTAAATACATTGATTGTTTTCTGCGCTGTAATATTACTCATTACAAATGCCTCAGGCCATTTTGAGTAGGCATCTATTATAACCAAAAACATTTTAGAATATAGTGGGCCCAAAAAATCCGCATGTAAGCGATGCCACAGTGTGGGAGGCTGTGGCCACATTGTTAATTTAGTTTTTTCGGGGTGTTTGTGGTTTTGCAAACATATCATACAATTCTTTGTAACATTCTCAATATCCTTATCGATATCAGGCCACCAAAAATATGATCTAGATATTTCTTTCATTCGAGTAATCCCTAGGTGACTAGCATGTAAATCACTCAATACTGCATCCCTTATATTTTTAGGTATAATTACCCTGTAACCCCATAACAAACAATCTTTTTCTGTGGTAATTTCATTTTTTCTTGTGAAATATGGGTCCAATTCTACATCATCATCATCATCATTTTTCAGAGGCCATCCATCTCTACAATATCGCAAAACCATACACAAAATATTTACAATTTTGTTACCATCAGTTTTGCTACTGTCCCCCAAGTTTTTATTTAAATCCTGTCTATTTTTTATACTTTATACATTATTACCGTAATTTAGCTAAAGTTAAGTTAAGAAATATGAAAACTGTTTAATTATTATAATAATATTGAAAGCAACGTACCCAATATATTAAAAAAATTAAATTAATAGTTTCATGTGTTACTCCTGTAACAAAATTGTGAAACTATGAATCATATTATTAGTAATATTTTAAGTTTACATGACAAAGCTGTATTCAGGTAATTCAAACCATATTTTATTGTTTTTAATAAAAAAGGAGATTCCATTTCTATTGTTTCATTTTTTAATCACGTTTTTTAACAGTAACAAACCTGACTTTTTTTTTCTGAGTAACCCTATGTTTTTGCTTATATTTAATAAACTAGTGGCCCGCCCCGGCTTCGCCCGTGCAAAGCGGGGGTAGGTTATACATATAAACCTTCCCCTTGAATCACTCTATCTATTAAAAAAACCGCTTCAAAATCCGTTGCGTAGTTTTAAAGATTTATGCATACATAGGGACGGACAGAAGAATGCGACTTTGTTTTATACTATGTAGTGATTAAGCAATTAATCTATATAAAAATTTAAATTCGATAAATATATAAATTAGACCATTGCTTAAAAATATAATATCACATAATAAACAAAAGTTCAAAATATCACGTTTTTTTTTGTCACCGAAAAAAACCGTCGTAAAGTCTACCGAGTCTGAATATGTTGCCATTAGTATGGCTGCTAATGAATTAATTAAGAGTAAAAAGTTGTGTTTAAAATATGTTAAAACGAGTGATCAACCTGCAGATATGCTTACAGACTTTAAATAGAACATTGATAACTCGTAGGGAAATGTGGTATGGGTAATATTGAACTGATATAATACTTATGTTATGTACTAGTTGGTTACATAGGTGCAATTACATTGAACGGGGGTGTTGGAAATATTGCAATGTAATTACACTGTTACATTTATTTTTAAGTTGGCAACACAATGTTAGATTTTTTTTTGCTTCTTCATGTGTCATGGCGGATACGCTACTACTGTACGTACCGTAGACAGAGAATGCTAAGAGACAAAAAAAAATACGTCACTATTTTCAGGGTTCGCATGCCTGCAATGCGGACAAGACATACTTCATATATATTTTTTTAGTTTTATGATTCTCTTATTTTATCTTATCACAAATTTTACCACTTTGAAAGTGTCTCTCGTGCAAACTATTCAGTTTAGAAAAAAATATATTAGAATCCTCAATATCACTTTTGAAAACCTATGGATTTGATGAATAGATATAGAAATATTTTTGTGTGAAAATCTTAGCGCGGTTCACAAATAATAATATCCTTGGACATTTCACACGCCATATCGTCCCAAGCTAAGCAACTTAATGCTTGTGTTATGGTCACGATATGGATGATAAACTACTTATATACATTTTTTTTGTAAATACATACATATTAAACATAGAAAACACCCAGACTCGGAACAAATACTTGTAGGTCGTACAAATATTTCTTCCGTGCGGGAATCGAACCCGCGACATGCTGCGCAGCAGTCGATCGCTCAATCACTGCGCCAACCGTGTCGTCAAAGAATTCATCTACTTACCAAGTTACAACAGTATAGTTCTTAAAATTTCGGAAAAAAGTGGCTGTGACATACGGACGGACAGGCAGACAGACATAATGAATCCATAAGGGTTCCGTTTTTTGCCATTTGGCTACGGAACCCTAATAACTGCCATTCTTATGTGATAGTAGGTTCTGGTTATGTGAGTAAATAATACAATATGTTTATATAGAATTAACGTTTTAATTACTTATGTTATTGACCTTTAAATAAAACAAGCTTCGTATGAAGGTTTCTAATTTTTTGCTTCGGTTCAAATCCTTTTGTTGCGTGATGTATACGCAGTTCAAAATAGTGCATGGAAATTGCCTTAATAAGTAGAACTTTGTGGTTTCCAATAAAAGGTTGATTTTTAAAATGATTGGTCGTAAATACATCCTGGCATCGTTTGAAAGTTGTAAAAATAAGTCTCGGTAAAAGTTTTTTTTCTGCGAAGAACGATATTATTTTATGTGAATAAATCTTGAATATTCTTTCTGCCATTGTACATACTTTAATAACATCGCGTGACGGATAAATAAGGTTACCTTTATCTTTTTTTAAATATGAGACCTAAATATTTATCGCTAATAATACCTAACAGACAATCTTCACATTTTATAGCTTTTCTTAATTTCCTAACTACAAACCCACCCATATATGAAATTATTTCTTCAGTATAGGTTGTCAATTTTGAGGGGTTAAAAATATAGTCGTGGTCATCATCGACAAAGAAATTATTGTTAGGGGGAAATCCATAATCGAGTCTTCGACATCTTGAAAGCAATACATATTAATTTTATTTTCATATCGCACTTCTGTATGTGTTAAAATTTTTATATCCTCTAGAGGTATACAGTTTCCTGGCTCGATACCTTTTATTTCTCCGTGTATCGCTAGTCTTTTGTAGGCATTTTGAAATTGAAACGCTGTTGGATTATTGTTATATCCGCCCTTTGATCGAATCGAACTAAAGAAACACTCCAAGTGATCTTGGCTAAGTTTGTATATGGGTAAAAACTTAAGTTTGCCAGTCAATAAGATGTCAGCATACATTTTTTTAAGACTTTGTATACATATTATGAAACCAAGGAATCCGACTTTCCTATTTGTTTGCAATATTGGTATCCCCTCTAATTTCAACCCTCTAGTATGCTATCGCCGTTTTTACAATTAATTGGTTTTTTATAACCATACATATTAAGATTTCGACTATTGAAAATTGTTTGCGCCATAAATACTCTTTTCTTTTCCTTCGTCACTGGCCGGCGCGGCGAAGGTATAGACATCACCGAACTGACGGTGTATGTCACAATCGCATATTCGCCAAAACCATACATATAACACGCTATATTTTAACTCAAGAATAAATGATATTATGCACAAATATTTACGTATACAAACATAGAAGATATCTACCCGCATATAAACATTGGAAGGGCGTTCAGAAAGCCGAAACCTGTAGTAGACATACACCGAAGAGAGGAGTGAGGTGAGTCTTCTTACTTTTTGCTGGCCAAACACCTATCCATAATTTTGGTCCCGTTCGACCCGGATTTGAACCGGCGCTCTTATTAATATCTATCCCGCATTATAATTCCCGCATTCCGCACTAAGTTATTGCATAATTTCATATTATTTCCGCATATTTTCGCAATTACGCATATTTTCGCATCTGTCATATTTTTTCAATTTTCACGGCATTGTTCGCCATTTTTTCGCAAGTTGTCATTAATATTATTTAATATATTTTTTCGTTCTCTTCATTATGGCGCAAATAAAAATAAATGAAGCCAAAAGGCAAATGATTTTTGAGCAACTTAGTTCAATTTACGCTCTTTCACAGAAAAATAACCACCGCAGATACCCGTAGTAAACAAAGTCTCATAATATTGACAAACTTTACGATCAATTTAGTAAATTGTGTGATGAATACAACGTATTGTGTTTGGAAGTGGACCCTAAATTTCAAATAAATTATAATTCATGGGTTGCTTTTGAAGAATTGTATTGCGCTGTTAAATATTTTAAAGATGAGATTCAGGGAGACTCTCTCGCTCATGTAACTAGTACTCCTAAAGTTAATACGCCTTCGATTAAGCTTCCGCCTATTAATTTACCTTCCTTCGATGGCAAACAAGAGAATTGGGCATTATTCTATGAAAGTTTTAAAACAAACATACACGAAAATTCTCAATTATGACGTGATTCTCAGCGTATTTATTACTTAATCGGCAAGTTAAGTGGCAACGCTTTGACAGTTATAGCTGGTGTAGTACCGAACGCTGAAAATTACCCCGCTATTTGGAAAGCCTTAGTTGACAAATACCAGGACAAACGCGTGCTGGGAGCCTTTTATTTGAAAAATATTTTTAATCATCAAAATGTTTCGACTAATGTCACCCAATTGAATAATTTTATTGAAAAGTTTTCATCTTCACTATCCGCTTTGAAACAACTGCAAATATCTGATTTAACGGATTTTATTTTCTTGTATATCGCACAACGAAAATTAGATACCGGTTTAATTCAAACATTTGAACACACAATGCGCACGAAAGAATTTCCGCTCTGCTCAGATCTCATTGATTTCATTCGTCATCATGTAAAGGTTCTAGAACGAACAGAAAGTACTGCTAGTTTGGGATCCTATTTTAAAAGCAGTCGAAATAACAATTCACAAACTTTTGCATTAACTTCACCTAATAATGTCATAATGTTATTTGTTGTCCAATATGTAATTGTTATACTCATAGTCAATTATATCAGTGTCCTAAGTTTAAGGCAATGACTACTACCGATCGATTTAATTTAATAAAGGAAAAAAGATTCTGTACTAATTGTTTGAGCTCACGACATACTAATTCGCATTGTAATTCCACGTCCCGCTGTAAAGAATGTAATCTTCGTCATCATTCTATGTTGCACTTTAACTCTAATAGAGGGTTAAACAATAATAACGAAGTGGTAGAGAATAGCCCGTCTGCTGAAAACCGTTTTGTAGCTGCAGTAGTATGGACACCACCTGCGGGTCTAGATAAAGTGACCACTTCGTCTCGCTTAAACGCGCAGCCCGCTTTGCCAGGTTCGATTCCTGCGCAAGTTGTCATGCATACATCCTCTGATAGCAGTCGCCCTTGTAATAATAAAGACACAACCGTGTTGCTTTATACCGCACAAGTGTATGCATATACAAATAAACAAAATAAATATATTATTAGATGTTTATTGGACAGTGGCTCACAAAACAATTTGATTACATTAATTTGCTGTAAAAAACTTAAATTAAAAATAAATCCGCTTAATAACTCATTCGTTAAAACTATTGGCTCCGCAAATTGCAATATTTTAGGTAAGGTATGCCTAAATATTCAATCGCGTCATACAGATGATGTTTATAGTATTCAGTTTATGGTTGTTAACCACATTGTAGATAAACTACCTACTGTGTCTGTGGATGTTTCTGCTATATCACATTTAAATAATATACCGCTCGCTGATGATTGTTGGAATATACCCAGTGAAATAGACGCTATATTAGGAGCACAACTATTTCCTTTGCTGTTAACAGGGGGTCGCATAATTTATTCTTCGCTGTTTCGTCCCTCTGACCCCCCTAAAACCGCATCTTCTTTAACTACCGCTCACATATCGCACACTACTGTTTGTGACGCAACCGCTTCTTCGCATTATGCTACCGCTCCCCTCTCGGTTCTCGAAACCTCGCTTGGTTACGTCGTCATGGGTGAGGTACCTACAACACCTACTCCTGCTGACGTCGCCTGGTCCTTCGGTCCTATAACAAATGAACTTCTTCTCGAAGTATTTTTATGCCAACTGGTGATTCTATGGAGACAAAAGATCAAGGTGCAGCAAATAAAACCCGAAATGAAAACTCGGTAAATATTCACATATTTTTGTGTTGCTACTAGCCTCTTCGTATTCAAGAATGAAACTATGGCCAGCAATTGTAATTTTATACAACCATAGTTTCTAAATGCAACTTCACACATTTAATATCTACTATAATTGTTTTAATATTGTATTTTATTTATGTGAATGAATAAACATTTAGTTTTGCCTTATTTAAGAAAGATAATAATTATATTCATTTTAGGTCACCAAAAAGGGGCGAAAACGTAAAGCCTGCAGTGAACTGCCTTTTAGAACTGTTAAATCTAAGGTATTTACAATAAAATAAATATGGGCACATAGAATTTGACTCAAGGAAATATAAGGCTTTTTTTTATTACAGCGCCAGCTATCTGCACGAGAAAAGGATTTGGATGTAGATTTTCACATTTAAAATGCATCGGTGAAACAAGACAAGGATTCATTTCAACGCTGCGCATGAAACGTTAATCATGGTATTGTCGCGGGAATAATTAGTATAGGTTCTGGCCTCCAAAATTTGAATGAATTAGCGACAAACACTGATATACCCGCTATGTCAAAACAAGCCAAGTCGTTTATGACTGGTTTCATAAAACGGCGGAAGAAGAAATGCGGAAGGCAGGAGAAGAGGAAGTGAAACACGCAAAAGAGATTGGAAGCGTCGACAGCGATGGAAATCCCATGATAACCGTAATTGCTGATGGCTGCTGGTCAAAAAGATCATTTCGCAACAACTATGCAGCTTCTTCTGGGGCAGCAGCAATTATAGGTGCTTATACTGGAAAACTGTTGTACTTAGGAATCAAAAATAAGTACTGTATAACAAAACCGAGCCTAAAGAAAATAAATGCCACAAAAATTTCACAGGAACCTCATCAAGTATGGAATCAGCTGCATTAGTTGAAGGCTTCAAAACTTCACTGGATACACATGGTTTGATATATGAAAAACTGATTTCAGATGGGGATTCAAGCACTATTAAAAAAATTTTGTCTAGCAATCCCTATAAAAATATAAAAGTGGAAAAGATTGAATGTAGAAATCATCTGTTAAGAAACTTGTGCACTAAATTGCGTCTTCTTATAAATGACACTCAAATCCCTCTACAACAAAGAAAACTTTTCACAGAGTCAAAAATTATGAAGTTAAGAAGCTACGTTGTACGGTCAATAAAGTTAAGAAAACATGCAGAAGATTCTCAAGATGTTAAGATATCTAATCTAAATGGAGATATTTATAATGCCCTACAACACGCATTAGGAAATCACACTAACTGTGTAGATCAGATATGTCCTGCAACTGATAAATTAGATATAGATGTGACACAATCTTTACAAAACACCGCTCTTTGGTTAAAAATGAGCCAATCCATTTCATATTTGGCATCAAATGTCAAAAGCCTGATTTTTGATGTAGATGGCAACATAGCTGAAACATTTAACTAAGTTATAGCAAAATATGTTGGTGGTAAAAGGATAAATTTTACTTTAAGAAACTCTTATCAAGAGAGGTGCTCAGCTGCTGCCATTTCGTTTAATACCAAAACACCAATCACTGCAGTTAACAGGTTCATATTTAAGAAACCATCTGGTAAATATGTAAAAATATTCGAGACAAACAAAGCCAAACAAAAAAAATTTACTAGGCAGTTTCGAAAAAAGTTTCGTACTGCTTCTAACGCGTAAACGCTCAACGCCCGGATATGAGCGAAGAAGTATTTGAAGTGTCAAAGCAACACATTTTAAGAGAATTAGAAGTCACCACAGAAGAGCGGGAGAAAATTCAGAGAAATACTTTGCAACAGAGCCATAGCCAAGACTGGATAGAGCAAAGAAAAAAGAGGTTAACAGCATCAATATTTGGAAAAATTTGTAAAAGAAAAAATATATCAGCTGTGCCCCATTAGTGAAATCGATAGTTACATCTAAAGACTTATCCCACATACCATCAATTGCATATGGAAAAGAAAATGAAGAACAAGCATTACAGCAGCTGGCCCATCAGGAAAATATAAAAATTTCTAAATGTGGACTTTTTGTTCACAAGACATACTGTTTTTTGGCAGCTACACCTGATGGTATTTTTAAGGATAAGGAAGAGAAAACAGGTGTCGTGGAAGTTAAATGTCCCCATGCTGCAAAAGATATGAACCCTGAAAATGCAATTAAAGAAAAAAAATTACATTTTGGAAATATGACAAAAAAAAAATTATTCATCTCTATATATAAAAATGAATAGCTGTTCGTGAGTCTCGCTGAAACTCGAAAACGGCTGGAGCGATTTGGCTAATTTTGAATATTTTAAATATTTGTGGAAGTCCAAATAATCCAAATAATCTATATATATAAAAGAAAGTCGTGTTAGTTACTTCACTTATAACTCAAGAACGAAAATTATGAAAATTGGCAGGGAGGTAGTTTAGAGCCAGGAGAAGGACATAGGATACTTTTTATCCCGTTCGACATCATTCCCGTGTGACTTGACATTTAACGTCAGTCACTATAAAACGAAAAAGAATCAGACTTGGAATAACAAAATTGACGTATAATGACAGCTATGTAATGACGTATGGATGACAATTTGATATTTGTAAGAAATCAATAATAAAACTATTTCTATTAAATAAATAATTCACATTATTGCCCAATTGCCCATTCGTATAAACAGTGAAGTGAACTATAAAACTCGGTATGGTTGAAAATTTAAGTTTTTAGGTGAAGTGAAGTTTAATTAATAATGCCGCGACCAAGACAATCGAATCTTTCCCGACAAAGCCGTGATGCAAGAAGAATACGAAATACTGCAAATGAAAGGACTGAAGAAGAACAAGAAATTGCACGTGAACAGCGCCGCGATAGTACGAGGGTGAATCAAAAAGTTCTTAGAAGTGCATATATATGAAACCTTTTTGGATCAAGTTCGATATTCAAATTAAAGAGTGTCTATCACACTATATTTATGCAGACTGTCACTTGTTTTTGTCAGTTCGTTCGCATGTAATAAATTTTTTTGTGCAACGAGTTGCTAAAAAGTCAAAATTATGGATAAAAGTGAGTTACGTGCGGTGATAAAATATCTCAGTTTGAAAAAAATGTCTACGAAGGAAATTTTTTTGGACATTCAGCAGACATTAGGGGGTGATGCTGTACCCTATTCTACGGTTGCGTACTGGGTGGCTGAATTTAAAAGAGGTAGATCAAGCTGTAAAGATGACCCGCGTTCTGGGCGGCCTTCAACCTCCGTTACAGAAGAAAATGTCAAAAAGGTTGAGAATCTGGTTTTGGAAGACAGAAGAATGACTATAAAACATATAGCTGAGATCCTAAGATATCTTTTGGTAGCGTTCAATCCATTTTAATTGATTCACTGGGGTTCAAAAAAGTGTCTGCAAGATGGGTGCCACGAATGTTAACCGACGAAAACAAAAAGCGACGTTTGGAAATTTCCAAGCGTAATCTCGAAATGTTCCAGCGTGATTCGGATAATTTTTGCCGTCGTCTTGTCACCATGGATGAAACGTGGGTCCACCATTTTGATCCTGAAACTAAAAGACAAAGCATGTCTTGGAAACGACCATCCTCTCCATCCATTAAGAAATTTCGAGTTGCTCCTTCCGCTGGCAAAGTTATGGCCTCTGTGTTCTGGGATAGTGAAGGAATCCTTTTTATTGATTACATGCCAAAAGGCTAGACGATAACTGGGCCCTATTATGCAAATTTAATCCCGAAAGTGCGTGAAGCGATTAAAGAAAAACGTCGTGGAAAACTGTCGTTGGGCGTGTTGTTCCTTCAAGATAACGCTCCTGCCCATCGATCGGAAGTTGCGCTCAACGCAATCCGCTGTGCTGGCTTCAATCTCCTTGACCACCCACCATATTCTCCGGACTTAGCCCCAAGTGATTTTCACTTATTTCCAAAATTAAAAGAGGAAATTCGTGGAACAAAATTTCACGATAATGACGCGGTTATAGCTGCCGTAGAGGACTTTTTCGAGAGTCAAGAAAATAATTTTTTTTCACAAGGAATAAGGAAGTTAGAAACGCGTTATTCTAAATGCATTGCATTGGAGGGAGATTATGTAGAAAAATAAAATATTATTATTTAAATCTTTGCATTTTTTAATATTGATTCCAAGAATTTTTTGATTCACCCTCGTATGGCTCGACTTCGTGCTTCTCAATCACGAGAGCAAAGTGAAGCAGCCCGTGAAACAGCTCGGTTGGCAATGCAGAATCGTCGAGCGAACAACAGAGGTCAACAAATAGATAATTTGCGACGCAGAACAAGATATTTATCGAGTGCTGATTTGAATAGCGTTTCAATACGATTGCAGCAATGATTACAGCTTGCATCCTAGCGTTTGCATTGGGCAAATGGACGTAGTTTGCGAGTATTGTGGTGCATTAAAGTTTTCCGGAGAAACGCCTGGATTATGCTGCCTTAATGGTAAAGTGAAATTGCCATTGTTGACTCCGCCACCTGAGCCATTGTATTCATTGCTTTGTGGCGAAACACAAGAATCACGCCACTTTCTTGCAAATACTCAAAAATACAATGGTTGTTTCCAGATGACGTCATTTGGGGCAGATATTATCGAAGAACGGGGATTTAATCCGACATTTAAGGTATTTATTTTTGTACTTATATACAATGTAGTTAAAGAATAACTTACTTTATCTATTGGTACCTATGTAGTATATTTGCTAATTCTGAACTCTACTCTCCCACCGAAAAAAGTGTTTATAACCCAGTTAATACTGTCTGGTTTTTATTTTGTAGATACAAGGACAGATTCATCATCGAATTGGATCATTACTACCTTTCGAAGATACACAGAATAAATTTTTACAAATATATTTCATGGGCAACATGGAAGAACAACTTGATCGACGCCTAGAGATCAATGCAGGAATGAAGCGAGCAATTCTTCAAGACTTGCAGTGTCTGCTTCATGAACATCATGCGTTGGTCAGGTTGTTTAAGAGTGCTTTAGAGCGCATGCCAAGTGATGACTATAAAGTTGTTATCAAAGCAGATAAACGACCATCTGGAACACACGAAAGGACATTTAATGCTCCAACAGTAGACGAAGTTGCCATCCTGATTGTTGGTGAACAATTGGAAAAACGCGATATTGTGCTTACACGTCGCGATACTGGGCAACTGCAACAAATATCTGAAACTCATCGATCATATGACACATTGCAATACCCGCTGATGTTTTGGCAAGGAGAAGATGGATATTATTTTAATACTAGCTTTTGCCCGCGACTTCGTCCGCGTGGAATAATGACTTCCGGAAAAAAACAATTTATCCCCGTTTTCTCCCCGTTGGGAGGGAATTTCCAATAATCCTCTCTTAGTGGTAGCCTACTCCTCCCAACAAACACACAGGCCAAATTTCAGCTCTCTACTGCCATTAGTTTCGGCTGTGCGTTGTCTGTCAGTTACTCAGTAACGGAAGAGTTTTATATATATAGATATAGATAGCTGTACCCGCAACTCCGTCAGTGTGTAATTCCTTGTGTATTATTAAGTTAATGTATTGGTAATATTGTTTAGATCACGTTCACATGAGGCTTAAGTACCTATACAACGAAAATACTTCAGCGCAAAGCTTCCGGGTAAACTATCCTACTTCACTTAAAACTAAATATCTATAACATAATTAATAATACCTATACCTTTAATTAATAAAAGTACCTACGCTTTTACTTACTTATTATTATTATTAAAAAAAACCGAACATAAATTAACCAAAACTTACCTACAACTAACTAACTACTACTAACCTATTACTACTTCACCTAAAAATAAATAAAATGTTAACTATTAATAATTTGTAATTTGAACGAATATAACACGCCACCAAAATAACTAATACCTATTTTATGAAATAACAACAAAAGAAAATTAAATAAACTAAATTATTGTAAAGACTAAAAGTCGCGCTGATAAACAATATTGCCTGTCAATAAGGGCGAATACTCGGAACATCTACTCGCATCATCAGCCAAATCCAAATATTGTATGAAGTTCGCATTTTGATCCCCCACCCTTTTAAACCTACCGCGACGACCCGATGCGACGGTTACACAAATATAATCCTTAAAGAATGATTCAGTAATCACGCGCGATGGTTTATTAGCGTATTTCATGAATAACTTTGGTGTTTCTGTACCGATTTCTATGATTCTTTTTTTTATTAAATAGGTAATAATGTTAACATTTATAAATTAGGGATGATTGAGAGTGTTATAAACGTAAGAGTAGACAAATATAATCAGAAAGCTCTGAACTGCTATCGGGAGTTACACGTGTTATTGTGAGTCAACCATAAAAGATAGACATTTGCTGTCGTTGAATATTTTTTATATAATTTTAAGGAGAACATTTCCGTCATACATGATTTCTGTGTAGCTTTAACTATTAAGGCAGCACACGCGACGGAAGCTTAAAAAATGGAGTAAGTTCTCCTGTTTTCCCAACATTTCCCTTCACTGCTCTGCTCCTATTGATCGTAGCGTGATGAAAAGAATACTATAACCTGCCCAGGAGTATGAAGAACAATTGTACCAAGTTTTGTTGAAATCCGTCGAGTGGTTTTTGTTTCTATAACGAACATACAGACAGACAGACAGACAGACAGACAGAAAGACAGACAGACAGACAAAAATTTTACTGATTGCATTTTTGGCGTCAGTATCGATCACTAATCACCCGCTGATAGTTATTTTGGAAAAATATTTCATGTACAGAATTGACCTCTCTACAGATTTATTATAAGTATAGAATAGATTAAAATGAAAAATCCATTGAATGGTGAGTATCAGTATCATAATTTATTTCATTTATTTGTGAAAGACACTGATTTAAAATAATGCTTATTAAAAAAATGGTTAATGTCTGTATTGTTTGCCTTTAAAATTTGCCTTTGAAATGGTTAATTATCAAATTTTTAATTTCAGGTGAAGAAACTACAAAGAAAGTTAGCTCAATGAATTATTACGCATATCGTTTGATGATTCGTCAAAATGCTGACAACTATTTGCTGCGGTTTCGTCGATTGTTTCAGCAGTATTGCGTTGACATGTATGTAAAAATAGAAACGGAACGTTTAACATTCATTAGGTTGAACCAAGCCAAACTGCGTTCTGAGGAGTACATCCATTTACGTGATGCAGTTAGTACTGAAGGAAATGCAGCTAATATTGGTCGATTAACTATTCTGCCGGCGACATACATTGGTAGTCCACGTCATATGCATGAATATGCACAAGATGCAATGACATATGTTCGTCATTACGGTCGGCCTGATCTCTTTATTACTTTTACCTGTAATCCAAAATGGATAGAAATTACTCAATTGCTGCTTCCCGGACAAACATCAAGTGATAGACACGACATTAAAGCACGTATATTCAGGCAAAAAATTCGGTCCCTGATGAACTTTATTGTTAAACAACGCGTCTTTGGAGATACTCGATGCTGGATGTATTCAATCGAATGGCAAAAGCGAGGCCTGCCGCACGCACACATTCTTATTTGGTTAGTGGAAAGAATTCAGCCTGACCAAATAGATGATATCATATGTGCTGAGATTCCTGATTATGAAGTCGATCCAGACCTACATGATGTTGTTACTACTAATATGATTCATGGACCGTGTGGTGCCATCAATCCCCAATCACCTTGCATGGTCGATGGAAAGTGCTCTAAACGATATCCACGGAAATTAACGGCGGAGACTGTCACTGGCAATGATGGTTATCCGCTGTATCGGCGTCGATCACCAGATGACAACGGTCGAACTGTCACAACGAAAGTGAAAAGAATGGATTTCGTTGTCGACAACAGTTGGATTGTTCCATATTCGCCACTTATTTCTAAATCGTTCAAGACACATTGCAACGTTGAATACTGCAATTCAGTTAAGTCCATAAAATATATTTGCAAATATGTCACGAAAGGCAGTGATATGGCGGTTTTTGGATTGCAATCCTCGAATACCAACGATGAAATTTCACGCTATCAAGTTGGTCGTTATGTGAACTGTAATGAAGCGATTTGGCGTATATTCGCATTTCCCATTCACGAACGCCATCCTACTGTTACGCATTTGGCGGTGCATCTGGAGAATGGTCAACGAGTATATTTCACGGCTTCGAATGCTACGCAACGTGCTGAAACACCTCCAGCAACTACATTGACCAGTTTTTTTTCAATCTGCCAAAGCGATCAGTTTGCACGAACTTTGCTTTACTCGGAGATGCCACGTTATTAGACTTGGAATGCTTCATCGAAGAATTTTCAAAGACGGAAGCAAGGCGATGCGGTTCCTGGGTATCCAGATGTGCGTTCTACTGATGCTCTTGGTCGTATGTATACAGTTCATCCAAAGAATAATGAATGTTTCTATTTGCGGTTGTTGCTGTTAATGTGCGTGGGCCAACGTCATTTGAGTCACTACGAACTGTTAATGGTGTAATATTCCCAACATATCGTGCTGCATGTGAAGAATTGAAGTTATTAGAAAACGATAGTCATTGGGATACGACAATCGCTGAAGCCATTATCTCTGCATCTCCAAGTCAGATACGCACATTATTCGCTATCATAATTTCGACATGTTTTCCATCAAACCCATGTAACCTGTGGCACAAATACAAGGATAATATGTCAGAAGATATTTTACATCAAATTCGTGTCAGTTCCAGAAATCACGATATTGAGATGAATGAGGAGATACATAATCGTGCTTTACTCTTGATCGAAGATATGTGTTACCTCATGTGCGGTAATTTATTAATCAGGGTAGGAATGCCAGCACCATATCGTGAAATGAATGACGCATTTAATCGAGAATTGGAAAGGGAACGTGAATATGATCACCAGGAATTAGATTTAGTAGTTCAAACGAATGTACCCCTGTTGAATTACCAACAAAAGGAAGTTTATGATACTTTAATGAAGGTAATCGATGATGAAAATGGTGGTTTATATTTCCTAGATGCCCCTGGTGGAACTGGCAAGACATTCCTCATGTCATTAGTTTTAGCAACTGTTCGGGCGAGATTTAACATAGCGGTTGCAGTTGCTTCTTCTGGAATAGCAGCCACATTGTTAGAAGGATGCCGTACGGCTCATTCAGCATTCAAATTACCGTTAAATCTTCAAACTATTGAAGAACCAACGTGTAATATTGCAAAACACTCAGCAATGGCCAAAGTTTTAGCGGTATCGAAAATCATCATCTGGGACGAATGCACAATGGCGCATAAACGTGCATTAGAAGCACTTAACCGAACATTAAAAGATTTACGCAATGACTCGAGATGTTTTGGAGGAGCAATGATTTTACTTTCTGGCGATTTCCGCCAAATACTGCCAGTAATTCCAAGATCTACGGCTGCCGACGAAATAAATGCTTGCCTCAAATCGTCAAATCTATGGCGCCATGTGAAGAAACTGCAACTGACAACAAACATGAGAGTTACATTGCTTAATGATACATCTGCTGAAGATTTCTCGGAGCAATTGCTGACTATCGGTAATGGTCAAGTACCTGTCGATGAATCGAGCGGATTAATATCATTTCCAAATAATTTCTGTAATTTTGTCTCATCAAAAGACGAACTTATCAACAATGTATTTCCAGAAATTATTTCTAACTACAAAAATTATGAATGGATGAGTGAGCGAGCAATTTTAGCGGCTAAGAATAAAGATGTAGATGACATAAACTACATAATTCAAAATAAGATCATTGGAACAATGCATTCATTCAAATCTATTGACTGCGTCACAAATGAAGATGAAGCCACCAACTATCCAATTGAATTTTTAAACTCTTTGGACGTGCCTGGCTTACCACCGCACAATTTACGTCTAAAGGTTGGCTCCGTAGTAATCATGCTTCGAAACATAAACCAACCAAAACTGTGCAACGGTACGCGTTTGGTGGTTAGAAAATTGATGAACAATGTAATTTACGCTACGATAATGATAGGAAAATTCAAAGGTGAGGAAGTTCTCATTCCGAGGATACCGATGATCCCAACCGATATGCCGTTTGAATTTAAAAGACTTCAATTTCCGATACGTCTTGCATTTGCCATGACCATCAACAAATCACAAGGCCAATCCTTAAAAGTTTGTGGTTTAAATCTAGAACATTCATGTTTTTCCCATGGTCAATTATACGTGGCATGTTCACGGGTCGGAAGACCATCTGCGTTGTTTGTTTTTGCGCCTGATAATAAAACAAAAAATGTCGTGTATCACAAGGTACTTAAATGAAGAGCAACCTATGTACTAAAATACAGAAATAATTATGAATGATTGATGTAGAAATTTAATTTTTTTTGTATTTTTTCGAATAAAAAAAAAATCTGCTTATTTATTGACATCAAGGCGGAACAAAGTTCGCCGGGTCAGCTAGTATATATATAAAAGAAAGTCGTGTTAGTTACACTATTTATAACTCGAGAACAGCTGAACCGATTTGGCTGAAAATTGGTGGGAAGGTAGCTGAGGACCAGGAAAAGGACATAGGATACTTTTTATCCCGATCAAAAAAATTTCAATATTAATTTACTGCAAATTATTTGGCTTTTATTTGACATTCATAATCATATGTTAGCTCTAACAATGGCGACATCTGTTGACAGTTTCGCTGTCAGTTGCGTTTTGTTAAAGTATGTTTTATACGGACGGGATACTATTTATAACTCGAGAACAGCTGAACCGATTTGGCTGAAAATTGGTGGGAAGGTAAATTTTTCAATATTAATTTACTGCAAATTAGTTTTGTTAAAGTAGGTTTTATACGGACGGGATACTATTTATAACTCGAGAACAGCTGAACCGATTTGGCTGAAAATTGGTGGGAAGGTAGCTGAGGACCAGGAAAAGGAGATTTATCCCGATCAAAAAAAAAATCAAAAAATTCAAAAAACATTTTCAATATTAATTTACTGCAAATTATTTGGCTTTTATTTGACATTCATAATCATATGTTAGCTTTAACAATGGCGATATCTGTTGAAAGTTTCGCTGTCAGTTGCGTTTTGTTAAAGTAGGTTTTATACGGACGGGATAAAAATCCCAGGTATCCTATGTCCAACTTTCTTTTTGTTTTAAATATATATAATGCGGAACAAAGTTCGCCGGGTCAGCTAGTAGTAGATAAAAATCATAACTACTATTACCAAATTCAAGGTCAGTTGGAAGTAACTGAACAAAATATTTGCGTGTTTGCAGTGTGGACCGGTAAAAATCAACCTATGAAAGTAGAATATATAGAAAGAGACGAACAATTTTGGAAAACAAAAATGCTGCCCCCGTTGACGAACTTTTTTTACAATTGTCTGCTACCAGAGTTAATTGATTCGCGCATTGAACGCTCTATGCCAATAAAAGACCCAACATACATAATGGCAGCAATAGAATAGAAAAAACAACAACAATCCCAAAAAAGATCAATACGAAAAAATTAAGTTCGATTCGAGAATCAATTAACTCTTGCGAATGGTCCCATATCGTGAAAATGTTCCTTCAAATTTGTAAGTTGTAAGTTAAACCAATCCTTTTTATTTTTTTAATCAACTGTTTATAAATTACCCACTATTGAAGCCCGGCACTTACCCAGATAACCAGATCATACTCATTATCTACATTAACCAAACATATATCAACCAACAGGGTTGATACATATATGTAGGGTCGGGGGTTGAAAATAAACTCAAATAGACTTCACTTGCTATAATTTGCCTTCTTAACCACTTTTTTCAAAAAAATACCCCATCCTGCATTTCAACACGACCCATGACAGACTCCATCTTGCACACCTTCCTCCGTCCCTTTCTTTCTCACCTTTCAAAAATCTTAGCCATCTCTTTCATTCGTCTACGTTCAGAAATACCTCATGCTTCATCTTCGTTCATAAATTCATCCATCCCACACTCGGCCTTCCTGCACTATGTCTGACCCCAGACATACATACCCACAGGCACACGCAGAAAACATTTTGTTTTCTACAAACTCTTATCTCTAACTTAAACATTTCTAATACAACTTCTTAAATATTTCAAATACAAGTTCTATCTTAAATATTTCAAATACAAGTTTTATCTTAAATATTTCAAATACAAGTTCTATCTTAAATATTTCAAATACAAGTTTTCTCTTAATTACTTATTTCAAATACAAGTTTCAGCTTAAACAATTGTAAGTGTGGTTTTTTTTAACCACTATATTTGTTTTGCACATGTGTTGTTTCATTTTACATAAAACCTTCCTATGAGTGACACTTCCAACAAAGTAAGTACAATATTTATCTAACACAATAGAATAAACTAAACTTTATCAAAAAAATCCTCTTCCACAGCATCTACCAAACATTATTTAAAAATAAATATATTCTTCCACTAAAAAAAAACATGCAAGACAGTAAAATTAAAAAAACTTATTACCTTATCCTGCATCTGAGCATTTCTTCATAAATTCAGCACAGGTAGATGTCTTTTTGGAACCTTCTCCACTATCGGAAATCCTTTCCACCTCATATCTGTCATTTCCCTTTATTTCTGTTACTTTGTATGTACCTAGAAATTTTCCCTTCAGTTTCATAGCTGTTCCAAATTGTGTCCTTTTGATGGCTACCAAATCTCCAATTTTATATTTTGTACTAGACTTCCTTTTTTTGTTATAATTTCTCTTATTCTCTTCCTGTACTTTCAAAATTTGTTCTTTTGCCCTATTTCTTATTTCTTCTCTTCTAGCCATGAAAGTAGAGACATATTCTTCTTCCAGCATCTGTAGCAGTTCCAGATCTTCTTTTTGTCGCATCTTTACTCCAGTAAGTAACTCAAAGGGAGTAGTCTTGATGCTCCTTTGATATGTACTGTTTATCGCTCGCTGTAATTTACTTGTGTGCTTGTACCAGTGTGTAGGGTCCTCTATATTCAACTTGGTAAGTACTGCTATAACGGTTCGGTGAATGCGTTCTACCTGGCCATTCCCTCTTGGCACTCCTGTTGTGATTTTACTGTGTTGGATACCTTCGCTCTTACAGTACTCTTCAAAATCTTTGCTCGTCAATGCTGTACCTCGATCACTTACTATTCTGACTGGGTTTCCAAACGTCTGCTGTAAAATTTCCATTTTTTCTATAGTTTCTTTTGCAGTTACTGTCTTCACTGGGAATATCCAAACAAACTTTGTGAACCCATCTACAATGGTGAGTATGTAATTATATTTCTTCTTTGTTTCTGCCAATGGCCCAATGTGATCCACATGTAAAGTGTGCAGGGGTCCTTCTTCTTTGTCAATAGGATGTAAGAATCCTTCTTGCTTTCCCCCTTTTCTGCTTCCTAAGATACATGGAACGCATGATGCCACAAGGTCAGCCACCTTTTTCTCTAGATTTTCTATATAGTATTGTTTACTTATCAGTTCCATAGTCCATAGTCTTTTTCTTGGCGAAGTGTCCATTTTCATGAGCTCTTCGTATAATATAATCTTCCATTTTTCTCGGTACAACAAGTGACTGGTCTTTTCCTTTGCATAGCAAACCTTGGTGAAGATAGTAGTCTTGATATGTTTTTCCTTCTTTCAGAACTTCCATTATAGCTTTAATCCCATCATCATTTTCTTGTGCACATTGTAGTTGTTTATGCAGATCTGCTGTTACGACTAACATACATGGGTTTCTACTTAACGTGTCTCATCTTACTACCGCTACGGTGCTCAATAGTGAAATCGTAATCTTGTAGCAATAAAATCCATCTTGCTACTCTTGTTGACATTGCCAAATCTTTCTTGTTCAACGTCATCTGAAAAGCCTTACAATCTGTTATAATTTTAAAGGAAATCCCATGTAGATAATGTCTGAATTTCTTAACGCCTTCTATTATAGCCAGAGCTTCTAATTCGTAACTTGTATACTTGCTTTCGGCTTCTGATGTTCGACGGCTCATGTAATGAACCGGGTGTAGCTCTCTGTCTTCTCTACATCTTTGCATCAATATAGCTGAGTATGCAGTGCATGATGCGTCAGTATGCATTTCTGTCTCGTCTTTTGAGTCATAAATTTTAAGTACTGGTTTACTAGTCAACCTCTCTTTCAACATGTTGAAAACTGTTCGTTGTCCATCATTAAACTGGAATATTGCATCTTTTCTCAACAAGTCTGTTAGCGGTTGTGCAATTTGAGCATAGTTCTGAATAAACTTTCTAAAATATGAACAGAGTCCCAAGAAACTGTGAAGCTGTTTGACATTCTGTGGTTCAGGAAACTTGATAATGGCTTCTGTCTTCCCTGGAGAAGGCATGATTTTACCATCTTGTATCACATGCCCAAGGTACTCAACTCTGTTCACTAAAAGCTGTGATTTCTTCCAGTTGATGTTCAAGCCGTACTCTGATGCTCTTTGCAAAACTTCTTTTAGTCGGTCAATGGCTTGCTCTTCATTTTCTGCTGGAATTAATAAATCGTCCATGAATATTATAATAATACCACTTGCAATAAAATCTCTAAAAATTGCAGTTATGAATCTCATAAACACTTTAGGACATGTCGCTAACCCAAACGGTGCTCTCAAAAATTCATATTGGCCGGTCATGGTAACAAAAGCTGTGTATTTTGTTGATTCTTCGTTTATTTTAAGATGAAAATACCCATTTTTCAAATCTAACGCAGAATAAATTCTTGCACTTGCTAGCTTGTCGATGAGATCATCCACAATAGGTAACGGGTATTCGTCTTTCAAAATTTTTTTGTTTAGCCCCCTATAATCAATACAAATTCTTATAGTGCCATCTTTCTTCTTAACCAACACCAGAGGACTAGCATATTCTGAGTGACTCACCTTGATAATTCCGTCTTTCAGCCATTCTTGGATCTGCTTTTCTACCTCTTCTTGCTCTCTGGGAGACAGTCTGCGTGGTCTCTGTGCCACTGGTGTCTCATCCATTAGAGTTATCTTCAACTCCACCGGTGCTTCTTTTATTTGGTTTGGCTCATAGCTTTCCACTAACCTGATTACTTCTTCTTTCAGTGCTGGAAAGCTGACTGTACCTACAATATCGGCAGTACATTGAAAACATTTAATCTTCGTCAGCCACTCATCATCTTTTGGAACTAGCAACACAAAACCCTCTTTCATAATCATCACCACTTTTTTTAAAAACTCCTAACCTATAATAACATGGAAAGGCATACAGTCCCTGGGAACTATATGGAAGGTCACTTCACCGTAATTACATCCATCAATCTGTATATTCAACGCACATTGTCCTAGTGATCGCACTTTAGACCACCCAAGTCCGCTTAGTATTACGTCGTCGTCGCATTTTGGAGTTACGATGGCGGAATAAAAGTTCTCGTTGAATAAATTCACTTCACAGCCGGAGTCGATTAATGCACTAACTTCAATCCTGTTCAAAACAACATTTTTCATTGGTTTTCTTTGTATTTTGTCATGTTTTTCTTCACTGTTTACAATCTGCATAACTTGCTTGGTTTCATGTGTCAACATCAGCTGTTCCTCTTGATCCGCCATCTTGCCATGGATTTTTGATGGCCCAATGCTGCCAACTTGACCGTGACAATCTGACGTGAAGTTCGCTTTTGTATCCACCGCCCCGAATATCGACCGCTTAGTAAATCCTGCTTGTTGAGGTTGGTGGCGCCACTGTTGCGCCTCCTTTGTTTCGCCACTCGTTCGGTTGCCGACGCTTCCCGACTGTCTCCGAACGCCGCCATCTTGAGATCGTGCGCCCTCGCCGCTTGAAATTACTTTGTTGCATGAAATTGCGATATGTCCGAATCCATTACACTTGAAACATTTCGCACCCTTTTCTTTATTTGGGCAACTGGTTGATGCATGGCCCAACTCACCACAGTTGTAGCACCGTATGGCATATTTCTTGCGCTGATTAGTTAACTTTTCGACTGTTCTTGATGCGGTTTCTCTTGCGGTTTATCTTGTTTTGTTTTGACCAACTCGTATATTTTAAGCTTCTCTCTTTCAGCTCCGTATATGTCTTGATTCCGTATAACATTATTTTGTTACATTCTTGATCAAGGATGCCGTCTACTATGTACTTTATAGTTACGTAATCGGCAATTTTGCCTCGTTTACCCATTTGTTTCATTATGAGTAGGTAGTCTATGCAACTCTCATCGCTTTTCTTCTTTCTCGAACTCATAATTTCGTGTATAGCCTTCGTATCCAAAGTTGAGGGAAATTCTTTGCTAATTTCTTCTTTAAGTTCTACCCAGGTTTTGAATGATTTTTCTGATTTAAGCCATAACTCCGCTGTACCCGCTAGTGACCGCCGTGCCACAAGTAACTGTTGTAGCGGGGTCCACTGGAATCCCATATAGCGCTTTTTGGTAGCCGTTACGAAACAATTCGACACTATTGTGTCGACACTTACTCATTCTAGTAACATATTTTGGTCGCTGAGTCGACTTAGTTCCGTCGCTACGACTAAAAATGGGGAACAGTCGACACAGTAACATTTGGTTTATAAGTTACGTTGCAGTGTGGTTACATTGTTCTTAGTCTGCAACCACTTCTCAGAAATTGTTCGTTCGTTCATTCGATTTCGTTCCCTTTTTATTCTGCGACTGGCGTGAAGTTAAAAAATAATAAGAAGAAAACATCAGCCATCACTGTGTGGTAAGGAAATTTTTTATTCATATTTTAATTCGTTTTTATTGTTCAAATCTATGTGGGAAATGAATTTCATTGTGTAATTTGTTTAATTAGTTTGTAATTTTCAATGCGCCACCGTAAAATTGTGATTTAACCTGTGTAGTATAATGTAAACAAAAGTTTGTAAAAACAATTAATAGTTTTACTAACAAGTCATTACATTCCTAGAGCTTGGAAGCTTTTGCTATTATACATTTAATACTAATTATATGTTATGGAACCAAAAATGAACCACAAAATTGTTAATTAATTAGAAAACGTATGTTTATTTAGAGGAAATATTCTAGTCACAAGTGGTCAGGACGTTACTAGATTGTGTCGACATATGTCGACGTGAAACCAGAAGTAGTTACAAAGTTACCGAATTCACAAAATGGTTTATTGCTTCCAGCGATTCACAAACTTTCGGACAGGCCTGTTATCAAAATGTTTTCTATAGTACTAACTAAAGAGGGCTCGTCCCACCTTATATCGGTTGTGCCTAGTACATGGGTCAACAGCAAAGACTCTGTCCTGTTTTGGCCAAGAACGAGAAAAAACAGCGACCTTGAACTATTAAGGAGAAATGAAAAAAGTGTGCCTTCGGAGAACTGGAGAAAATTAAAATGTGTCGTGAAAGTAAAAGGCATAGCTACTTTTGCTGAAGGAATTAGATTAGAAGAACTGTATTCCAATTTTGAGGATACTGAAGATGAGGAGAGGTAAGTTTTACGACGTGTTTTATTCGACGAAGTGACGCGACCTACTACCGCATTTTACAATCCGCGCCTCCGCGGCCCCGTGTACGTAAAATGCAGTAGTGGGGCGCGTCAATGCGGAATGGACAATGCGGAATACGACTGAGTGCGCGAAGAGTGAGAAAGAGAGGTACGACCACGAGTCGGTCGGTCGAGTCCGTCTAAGGTAAGGTCAGTTGAGCTGCGCGCTTCCGAAGGAATGCACGGACGTCATAAGAATGTGGTACCGATGAAGCGGTGTAATTGATTACGTTTACTAGACTGAGTTTAGATCAGTGCTTAACTATTGCATTCTATTAATTTCAGGTTAATAAACCGTAAGTACTTTTACACGTTACAAAAAACATGTAAAATTTTTAACAGTGTTTTTATGAACTTAGTGATTTCGAGTTTTTTATTATAATTTAAAATACTTACGCTTTTTTTTCAAACTGAACTATTATTCATGTCTTGATTATTAAGAGATTGCATTAGAGTCAGTCTTATTTTTAAACTAGTGGCCCGCCCCGGCTTCGCCCGTGCAAAGCGGGGGTGGGTTATACATATAAACCTTCCCCTTGAATCACTATCTATTACAAAAAACCGCTTCAAAATCCGTTGCGTAGTTTTAAAGATTTATGCATACATAGGGACGGACAGAAGAATGCGACTTTGTTTTATACTATGTAGTGACGTTGTTAAATTTAAATTTTGTATAGAGATGTTTAGGACATTATGTTTCACATGAGGTAGGTAGGAAGAAGTGCCGCGCGGCGCGTCTTTGCATTTAGGGTTCTTTCAGACGAGCGGCATGTTGCCAACTGCAGATTACAACTGCAGCCGTCGTCGGCGGCAGCCGCCGACAGGTGGACAGACTTTTAAGTATGCTCAACCGAATTATACGGTTTAACTTTATAAAAAGTTGAGCTTCCTTATTCCTTGTAAAGTCTGGCCACCTGTCGGCGGCTGCCACCGCGCCGGACCCAGTCATCGAATGATGGTCAGACTACAAGAAATAAGGATACTCAACCGAATTACACGGTTAACCAGACGTAGTGAATCATTCCGGTACCTTCACTACCTACGTCTTTACTTACGACTCAGTCACACATGACCAGAATATACATACGCTATGTTTATATTCAATTCAATTCATTTATTACAACGAAAACTTAGGGCCCATTATTTTTTCTTAGTAAAGAAAACTAAAAATTACTTAAGTCTAGTAATGTGATAAATAATAATATTACTGCGTACGTAGAGTTAGGTATTGCCAGTAATTTTTCCGCCAAACGCTCGGCCACCTTAAACATCCATATCTGTGTTTGTTTGGCCATCTCTTGGAATATCACCTCATAAATAATTATTATTTTTACAGATACTACAAAACTCGTGAACACAATAGAAAACATCCAGCTGAAAAGTCAATTGGGGAAGATTTACTAAATTTGAATTCTGATTTTGAAATGATGGAAGACAAAGGAATTAGAAAAGATAACGATAATGTTACGATCAAAGCAACAATGAATGAAAACGACTCAAATATATATTTTAATCACGCCAGTATCAATTATAACACTATTAATGATACTGAAGCGATTGAAACTGATGCTTCAAAAATAATAGTAACGAATGAAAAAATAACAACAATTCCCGAAACAGAGAGTCAAAGTGGTGAAACTTTAATCAGTTTGAGCTTGATTGAATTCAATCAAATCATAACAGAGAACAGTGGGTTAAAAGCCGAAAACAGTATTCTCAAAGAATCTAATCTAAAGTTCCAAAATTGTAAGTGATTCCATTCGACGTACCTACTTCGCCGGTTTTTTTTGCTTGGTGCCTTTTGCAAATAATAAATATTAATATTTTTTCTAGTTAAAGAAGAAACTGAGAGAGGCTTTAAAGCTATACAAGTACAGCTGGACAAATTATATGATATTCTGAAACAAAAACAATCTAATGAGACAGTTAGTGCTGCTGGTACTTCCGTATCATCAAAGTTTGATGAGGAACTAGCTCAAAGGAATATTGAATTTCCAATTAATTCTATAAAAAACTTAGAATTACTAGAAGATCAACTCATTGACACGGATTTCGAAAACGTTTTGGTATGGATATTGTTATCTTATACTATGAAATATTTATCATGGTTGGTTGGTTTATATAGTATAATATTTATTTTTATCAATATTTCAGGTCAAAATTTTTTCTAGAATATGCGGTACGAGTGGAATGTTAAAAATATCAAAGATTGGATTACAGTTAACGAGATGCTTATTCACGGACGAACTCCTTAACCAGTTAACATGGAAAGGTATTAAAGGCTGCACTAAAGTACCCTTTATGAACTATATCAAAACAAGAAATATGTTTTTTAAAATTATACATTTGGCTGACAACTGTTGCTCTGCAAAGGATTCTGATGCATTTTTGCAGAACAGTGCGATAAAACATAGTGGCCAGCGCATGAAACGAAATTCGTAAGTGCGAACAACTACATATTTTCGATTTATTTACATCTGCACTAAATTACTGCGGCTATTTATACTAAATTTAAGTTCTGTTTTACGTTACGTACACACTGTATATTGATATCTTTATAAATTATCTGCCTTTAACTACAGTGCGCGGCATAAAAAAATGTTTTAAAACGTCCTGTTTTGGTTTTAGCTCTGAAGTGAAAATGATCAACCTAAAAAAAAAGAAAATGAAAACTGATAAGAAGACTGCTACTGAGAATGGGGATCCTTCTTCAAACAACTTAGAAACTATAATAATACATACTTCAGATAAAGAAATTCTAGATGAAGAGATAAATGAAGGATTGCAAGATGGGATAGATGACAAGGAAAATAAAATCGGTATGCTACTTAAAGAATAACGCCATTCATTTAATATAATTATCTTTAATGAAAACAAATTAACTCTAAAGTCTTTGTACGTTTTAACAGATGATACGCCAGACACAAAAAATCGTTCCATTATAGCATCGAAAACAGTGACAGTACTCTCTGATGTAAAAATAAACAAGAAGACGATCGATTCAAAACATGAGACTAAAATGATGAATATAAGTTATGACGATCTACTTCTATGCACAGTTTTCGAAAAAAATGCGGAGTGCAACAAAATTACAAACAGCGCAGCGATTAGATTAATCATTTATTTAAGATTTTATTGATGTCATTTAAAGTTATTTACAGTTAAAAATGGTGAAAGGTATAATTCCATAGCTTGCAGAAGACAGTCAGCTGCAGCAAACGCTGACGCCATCACAAATTTTAGCGAAAAAAAATTGTTATTTTGTTCTCTTTGCCAGATGAAAGTACTCATGAATATAAACAACTTTTTGTATCGGACCAACTTCCAACACGTAAAAATCTGCTGTCCCATACTCGTACATTTTGGTGTAGTACCTAGGCATTAGAATTTTGTATGGAACAGCAGACTTTTTTCAAGTAGAATTGTGGGTTCTTTATAAATAGTTGTTTATATTTAGGTATGGGTACTTTCATCTGGCAAAGGTAACAAAACAACAAAAAAAATCGGTGAAATTTGTGACGGCGTCAGCGTTTCTTGCAGCTGACTGTCTTCTGCATGCGATGAAATTGTATCTATGTAACTGACAGTTTGTAATAGTTTTGAAAAGTTTTAACTGACGATCTACGTTTGTATGTTTTTTTTTATATTTTTGATAATTTGGGTTAATTTTTTAAAAGATTTATCTGATTGTTTAAGAATAAAATTATTATGATTGGTTTTATTGTTTTTATTTGTTTATTTTCTTTCCTAATGTTGTCAATACTGGAATAAACACCATTTGAGAGTTGGAAACCATAGATGTAAGTTTACATTTGACATCATTTAGATAGTATTTCTTTAATTCTTCAAGTTTGTAAGGAAGTAATGTTGCATAAATATTAGTATGGGAAGAATTAAATGGTCGCTCAAAAAAATTACATGTGTTTTTTATATTCCTTCCAACGATTTGTATGTTTCCTTGATCAAAAGTTGCGAATTTCATTTCTACGATATTATTATCGGTAGTTAAAAACCATTTATCTTTCATGTATTTCGAAAGCTGGTAATTCTCACTCATTTTTACAGTAGTAAATACTTTTTCACCCGTATCCAACAAACTTTCATATTTGACAAGAGGATACATCCGTTTGGATTTGTGGTCCTTGATGTTTAGCTTTGACAATTCCTGTATGCGATTCGCTACTTGTGCTAAGGGTTTATCGCCTTTTCGTAAAAGGTTTTTAATTCGAAACAACATGCTTTCAAATGGATATGCACTTAAAGAAGGTAGAGAGCCGAACCTTGACACATCATTTACAATATGACAAAGATTATGAATATTACTGCTCACAGAATCATGACCGTAAATTTCTGCGAATTTTTCGATGTAATCAACAAAAAGTTTTTCAGCTATGTGCCGGTAAGATACATAGACATCAGAATAACAAATAGTGGCGGCACAGAACAATGTTAAGAAATGTTGATATACTTCACATGATAAGTGTTCTTTTAGCACTACTGGACCAAAGTATAATAAAAAGTTTTTAAATTTCCTTTCCAAAAGTGAAGGGTATCTAATTCTCTCAGTCTTCCTTGATGTATTTCAGATGGAGTAGTTGATTTTATTTCCATTAATTTTCTTGAGACATTCTGAATTTCCCTTGCCGACCACTTTGTTTGGAAATTAAAACTGCCATTAGTCCATCCCAGTAAACATCTCTTCATTACACCCAAATCTAACAAATGAAGAGCATCTGCAATAGTAAAATCGTTAACAAGATCTATGGGTAAATCTTCGATTGGACTTTTTTCTTTATGGTGATCAGGATCTAATCGATTTCTAAATGAATGGTCAGTACGCAAAGGCATGTCAGTTCTGGGAAAACTCATATGCCGACCTTTTCTATCGTATTCTCCGATTACTGTACATTTCATGCATCCGTGGTAGCTATTAAACCCCACAGTACCTGCAATGAAAAATATCACGAAATAAGATACATTATATTTGAAATGCACGGAGGTACGGTAAACTACTTACATTACCTACAGCAACCAAAATCCATGGTAATGTAATTAATTATTGTAATTGCATGTGACATGCTCAAATTTGTGACATGCTGAGAATACCCGTGGGTGTAGCTACAGCAGTTATTTCGCATTATCGTGTACAGCAGATGAAAATTATGTAGGTAGGTAGTAGGTAGTTTTATTATTTTGCACTCACCTTTTATGAAGCACCTCGCAGGTGTATCACATATGAAGCAACGAATTTTGATAGTAACGATTTGCCTTTGAATGAGTAATCCACCTTGAAGTATTATCTTAAGCTCGTTTACAAATGGACGCAAAAATAATTCCAAACACGGTTTTGTGCTTCCGAAGAATATTGCTATAACTAATGGAGCAACATCCATGCCGTCAATTTTACACAAAATTGGCCAAAATTCATTTTTTGTGCTGTTGGCTACGGGCAAGCCGTCTATGTTAAAAGACAAAAATATGCATGTCGGCAACTCTGAGTTCATTTGAGAAAAAACTTCTTTTAAACAATTCTCTATACCATTATACCAATATTTTCCATTTCCCATTGGTACTATGTTATTAAATTTTGGCGTTTTTAATAGTCTTCTACTGTCTTTTGGTAAGATTTTTTTGATATTCTTGTTTGAATTATCTCTCAATATATTAAGTAATTCCTTTAAGGCATTATGAGGAATCTGGTACTTTAATGCCCATTGCTGAATTTGGTCTCTTATATTTATAGAATGTATTTCGCTGTCAGAATCAGATGGTTCATAGACAAGTGTATCTGCATCACATTCTTCAGCTTCTGCTGCGGAACTGCTGGTATCCAGCCCCTCACTGACCTCACATATATTATGAGAGGTCACAACTGCATCTAATTGCACGTTTGACACTTCGGAAGTTGGTCCACCGGCACTAGGTAGTTTGGAACTATTCTCTTGAATTTTAAATGACGAAGACGATGCATTTGGTATGTGGTCTGGAAGATATTAATTCTGAATTTTAATGCTGACTTAGACTTATGTGATTAATTACAATACCCACCAAATTTTAAGTGCACGTGCGCTCTATTAATTGGTTTCTATTATTTTTGTCTAATGATTATTGGTAACGCCATCTATTGTTATAATAGGAAATACTTACTTATTTACTTAATTAGCTTTTCGACGCAATGTCGGTTAGAACAAGCGATCCTCAGCCCCTTCCCTTCCCTAAAGCACGCCTAATTCGATCGCGGATTCGTCGATGCCGTGATCTAGTGCCAAATCGATCGTCCGGGTGAAAGGTTGCATAATCACGCACCCCCCGCGCCAGTACCGCATACGCGCTGCATCGCGTCGCCTAATATAGGTTATTATGTACTTTTTAATTTAATAAACCCTGGGACAAAACCGCTCGCGGGTGTTGTGGTGCGATCGTGTCAAAGGAACGAGCGGACCAGCTTGTGGCCCGTCTTCATAAGGACGCCAGTGGCCGCCATTTTGTCACCCACGAGAAGACCTCACAAGTGCTAAAAGGTAAGGCGTGCTTCCTGGATCCCTTTTCCTTACGATCGCCTGTTCGCCCCCTTTCTAGGTGATTACCAGCTTTCCTTCATACAGTCCACTATATCACTCAAATCACCTAGTACATATTAAGATAGGTACTTCCACATTTCGCCGCATCATTTTTTTGATCCGTACGAACCGGATTCGTTTTCGTTAATACGAAACTTCTTTAATTTCGCGTAGGTATCTTATACATATAAGCGCCTACCTAGGTAGTTATAGCACCTAGCTATACTCCTAGTCCATTTATATACCCATTACGTGGTTACTTCCGCACCCTAGTAGGTAATATACTTTTACGTAGCTACCTACTAATAAAATAAATGATAATTACTCGAACTATCATAGTTGTCTTGTAAATTCCATATTTCAAGCACCTTTTAGTTCCACCGCCTTATATTTGTTGCCTACTTAGGTATAACTACCGCATAAACACTATATTTATTTGCATAGGTAAATAATAGGTATACTCGGTTCGATTCGGTTTATTAGCTTAAACTTACCTACGTAAACATGGCACAACAAAAGAAGTCATGCATTCCGGAAGAAAAAGAGCTGACAATCTTGGAAGCTAAACGTAATATTTTATTTGAGCGAGTTCAACATATTTACGAGCGTTCAAAAACCGCCGCATCTTCCGAAATTAATAGGGAATCATTTCTTAGTTATTGTATGACAGTAGATAATATTCGAACAGACTTTCATAACTTGTTAGACGCTTATAACACTAATTTAATTTCTATTAATCCTGATGCTCAGCCGAGTTATCAAGCGTACACCGCATTCGAGGATCTTTATTGTATCATCAAGCGCATACAATCTCAGTTAGAGGGTAAACAAAATACCGCGGAGCCCGCCGCTGCCAGACCGGCGGTTCGAGCGCCGAGATTACCGCCAATCGAGCTTATGTCGTTTGATGGCGATATACGTAATTGGCCATTATTTTATGCTAGTTTCAAATCAACAGTGCACGATAATGGTTCTCTGACAGATGCTGACAGGTTGTACTATTTAATAGGTAAGCTGTCGCCGAAAGCGCAGTCCGTATTTGCAGGTGTCACGCCCAGCGCTGAGAATTATCAGGTCATATTCCAGTCACTACTTGACAGATACCAAGATACTCGTGTCCTAGCGTCTACCTACTTTGATCAGGCTTTAAATCTTAAATTGTCGGGTCCAGCGTCTGTTTCGAATTTCGAATCGTTTATAGATAACTTTGTTACCGCAGTTAATTCCCTTAAAAACTTAAAATTAACAGATCTTTCCGACTTTATGTTACTACAAATCGCTTATAAAAAGTTCGACACTGAAACAGTTCGTGCTTTCGAAATGACGGAACGTAATAATAAAATGCCTACACTAGATCATTTTATTTCCTTCATTAAAGATCAGTGTCGAATATTTCATAATACACAGTCTAGTTCATCTAGCTCGTCTAATAATAACAATAGTAAGCAAAAGTCGAATAAGTCGCGTAATATTAATAATAACTCGATCCCTAATCCGCAATCTTACGTAGCATGCTCGGAATCTACTAATAATAATAACCAACACAAGTGTCTGTGCAATAATATCGTACATGACCACTTTTTTAAATGTCCCGCTTTTAGTAATTTAAATCCGACTGCTCGTTTTAAATGTGTAAAGGAAAACAAAGCTTGCGTTAATTGTTTGAGCTTAAAACATAAAATAAGTAATTGTTCTTCCAAAACTAAATGTCATTCATGCAATCAACGACATCACTCATTACTACATTTTGATAAGCCCGGTAACCTTGACCCCGTTTCTAGCCATCCCGTTTCGTCATCCGCACAGGTGCAAAACGCATGCACCACGGTAGCTAGTCCCTCCGCGACTCAGTCCGAAGTATCGCTGTGTACGACTTCCATTGCACTGGCGGCGCATACCCGCGGTCCGCGCTCGCGCATTTGTAATGGCCGGCGCGATATCAAGCCGCAGTGTATGGCGTCCACATCGGTTCTACTAGCGACAGCGCAAGTTATTGTTTACGATATTAATAATTCGCCACACGTAATTCGATGTTTACTGGATAGCGCGTCTCAAAGTAATTTCATCAGTTCTAATTGTTTCAAGCGCCTCGGACTGTGCAATAAAGTTAAAAATACTAACTTAATAGTTAGGGGTATCGGTGGGACAGAAAAATCTTGTAAGGGTTCGGTTGATATAAAGATACATTCGCGTTTTGATAGGGATATTCATTTTGATATTTCATCGCTCATAGTGGAGCGTATTACAGACACGTTGCCGAACGCTCAAGTGGACGTGTCGTCACTTACGCACCTCGAGTCTTTACCGCTCGCGGATGCAGACTATGCAAAGCCGGGGGACATTGATGTTTTAATTGGGGCCTCGGTATACCCACACTTGTTACTACCTACAATAGTACGTAGTGATGATAACTTACCACCCGCTATTGAGACTGTATTTGGTTATGTGGTTATGGGTACAGTACCTACGTCACATACATCTCATTACACCACGTCTTGTTGTTCTGTTCTTCATGAAAATAATATTGATTCTCTTCTTAAGCGTTTCTGGGAGCTTGAAGAAATTTCCGCACCGCCCTCACTGAGCCGTAAGGATCTTGAGTGTGAAGAACATTTCCGCGCTACTACTGTTCGCGATGACGGTGGTAGATATATTGTCGCGTTACCCTTCTGTGGTGACCCCTATTCGTTGGGTGACTCGCGCGCTGCTGCACTTAGGCGTTTTTATTGTTTAGAGCGCAAGCTTGATGCATCGCTGGAGTTGCGCGGCGCCTATAATGACGTCATTCGTGACTACATAAATAAAGGATTTTTAAACCTGGTTGTAAATAACGAGGGTAATTCTCTTCCTTCGTATTATATCCCGCATCATGGCGTAGTTCGCGAAGATAAACTTTCCACTAAACTCCGCGTGGTTTTAGATGCTAGTTGCAAAACTACATCGGGTCAGTCGATTAATGACATTTTGCATGCCGGTCCTAATCTACAGGGTGATTTATTTAACATCATAACAAAGTTTCGTCTTTTCCCAATTGCTCTGTCAGCTGATTGCCGCCAAATGTTTCTCAATATCGGCGTTCGCGAATCTGACCGTAGATTTCAACAGATTTTTTATCGCTTTGACAATAGTGAACCTTTATCTGTGTATCAGTTCAATCGTGTTTGTTTTGGACTCAAGTCCAGTCCGTATCACGCGTTAAGGGTTGTCCGCCAGTTGATCGCTGATGAAGGCGATCACTTTCCCGCCGCAGCAGCTATTGCTACTTCCGCCTTATATATGGATGACATTGCCTGTAGTGTCATATCCATTCCGCAAGCAATTTCGCTTTCTGAAGAGCTTATTCAGCTTTTCAAGCGAGGCCAATTTGATCTTGTCAAATGGACAAGCAATTCCAAGGAGGTTCTCGCACGCATACCTGATTCTCATAAAGCTTCTCCGGACATTGAATTCGAGAAGTCTATACCGCATAAAGTTCTCGGTTTACGCTGGGACAAATCCTGTGATAGTTTCCGGTTTGACGTCACACCACCAGATGATAAGTGCACCAAGCGCACTATGCTGTCCACAGTGGCTCGACTATGGGACATAATGGGTTTTGTGGCTCCCACAATTTTGTACGCCAAGCTCTTGATCAAAGAACTTTGGTTATCAAAGTGTGAGTGGGACGACGCACCCCCCGATCATATTGTCGCCGCTTGGAAACTGTTTTGTATTGAGCTTTCCGCGCTCAATCGAATACGTATACCGCGTCATCTTGGGCTGGTAGATGGATGTACTGTCAACTTAATAGGTTTCGCTGATGCCAGTGAACGCGCTTACGGTGGAGTCGTGTATCTGCAAGTCCGCAGTGGTTCTAACTACTCAGTGCAGTTAGCTTGTGCCAAGTCCAAGGTCTCGCCAGTCAAAACCATTTCGGTTGCGAGACTAGAGTTGTGCGCGGCCCTTCTGCTGTCTCAGTTGCTCCGCAAGGTTCAAGACACAGTTTTGCCCCACTACCCCATCAATAAAATATACGCGTTTTCTGACTCCAAAGTAGTGCTCGCTTGGATTTATTCTTCTCCTCACCGCTGGCAGACTTTTGTCGCCAACCGCGTTACTAAATTAATTGAACTCGTTCCTGCTACTTGTTTCAATCATGTCGCCGGTATTGAGAACCCCGCTGATTGCCTGTCTCGTGGTGTTACTCCAGTTAACCTTCTGACGCATCCATTATGGCATCGTGGACCTTCTTGGATTTCCCATGATCCGTCAGAATGGCCCATACAACCATTTGACCACTGTCCAGAGGACGATGATGTACCCGAACGGAAGTCTGTTTCTCATCCCGTGATCGTTGAGGTAATTGAACCTCCGATCTATGCGCTCGCGCTACGCATGTCGTCGTGGTCTAAGTTGCTACGCGCCATCGTTTATGTCTTTAGGTTTCTTAAGCAACTACCTAATGGGACTTTTGTTTCAAGCTCTGACCTTAAATTTGCAGAGTGTCAATTATTGCGAGCTGTACAAGTTGTTCATTTTAGTAAAGACATTCAAAATTTAAAAAACAATGTACCTTGTTCTCCCGCTATTCTTAAACTAAAGCCGTTTCTCGATGAGCACGGTGTCATACGCGTTGGTGGTCGTCTGACAAATTCGGATGAACCTTACAACTATAAGCATCCTTGCATCCTACCGCGTCATGACCATGTTGTCGACCTTCTTGTTGATTTTTATCACAAGAAACATCTCCATGCTGGTCCAGAATTGCTTATGTCCTTACTCAGGCATAAATATTGGGTTTTGGCTGCTCGGCGAATAATTCGCCACAGAATTCATAAATGTAACGTCTGTTTTAAATTTCGTCCGCGTCCGGTCTTTCCTCTCATGGCAGACCTTCCTAGCCAGCGTGTCAATCAGGTTGATAAGGCGTATACACATACTGGTTGTGATTACGCACGACCTTGGAAATATACGCCAGTGCGTGGTCGAGGTGTTAGGAGCCGTAAAGCTTGGCTATGCATTTTTACGTGCTTAACGACACGCGCTACGCACATTGAAGTTGCGACGGATTTAAGCACAGTGTCATTTCTGGCAGCCTTAAAACGATTTCTTTCGCGCCGCGGCCCTATACAATGTTTGTACACGGATAACGGTACTTGTTTCGTGGGTGCAAGTTCTTATTTACGGGATCTTTATAAATTTCTTAAGGAAGAATATCGTACACGTCTTCAGGAAGAACTTTCCATAAATCACATTGATTGGAAGTTTATTCCGCCAGCCTCACCACATTTCGGTGGATGTTGGGAAAGCATGGTCAAAGTAATTAAAACGCATCTCTTTAAAGTTATAGGTCAACAGATCCTCTCATATGAAGAGCTTTTAACAGTTCTTGCACAAGTTGAGGCACTTCTCAATTCGCGACCGCTCACGGCGTTGAGTAGTGACCCCGCTGAACCATCCGCGTTAACTCCTGCGCATTTTCTGAACACAGTGCCATTATCGTCACTTCCCGCTCCTGAAGCAGACTCTTCAAGCTTGCTTCAGCGGCATACTTTGCTGGATAAACTCGTACAGTCGTTCTGGCGGCGTTGGCGTTCGGAATATCTCCACCAGCTTCAGACTAGGTCCAAATGGAATAATCCTGCATCACCTATACAGTTAGGTACGTTGGTCGTCATAGTGCAGGATAATGCTCCGCCGCTCTCATGGCCATTAGCCATTGTGGAGAAACTGCACACTTCGAAAGACGGTACAACCCGCGTTGTTACCGTAAAAACCGCGAAAGGCAGCTACGTGCGCCCTGTTGTACGTCTCTGTCCGCTTCCAACTCAGTGAGATCTAGCTTGAAGTTGGATCTACCACTTAGTTTAGGTATTTAGTTTGTAACTTTCTTTATAATTGTCCCGCTGAAGTTAATTTAGATTTATTAAAATATTATAACGCTCTCTTAGCTTGTAGTTAGGTTATGCGGTAGTTCATCTAACATGGCTAAGTTTAATTTTCTCTTTTTTTAAAGACAACCCTTTAAGGCCGGGGGGAATGGTAACGCCATCTATTGTTATAATAGGAAATACTTACTTATTTACTTAATTAGCTTTTCGACGCAATGTCGGTTAGAACAAGCGATCCTCAGCCCCTTCCCTTCCCTAAAGCACGCCTAATTCGATCGCGGATTCGTCGATGCCGTGATCTAGTGCCAAATCGATCGTCCGGGTGAAAGGTTGCATAATCACGCACCCCCCGCGCCAGTACCGCATACGCGCTGCATCGCGTCGCCTAATATAGGTTATTATGTACTTTTTAATTTAATAAACCCTGGGACAAAACCGCTCGCGGGTGTTGTGGTGCGATCGTGTCAAAGGAACGAGCGGACCAGCTTGTGGCCCGTCTTCATAAGGACGCCAGTGGCCGCCATTTTGTCACCCACGAGAAGACCTCACAAGTGCTAAAAGGTAAGGCGTGCTTCCTGGATCCCTTTTCCTTACGATCGCCTGTTCGCCCCCTTTCTAGGTGATTACCAGCTTTCCTTCATACAGTCCACTATATCACTCAAATCACCTAGTACATATTAAGATAGGTACTTCCACATTTCGCCCTTAGAAAACCCTTGAACGTCTATGGTTTGGATGCGGGTACAATGAATCGATTTTCATCGTAGTCGCTTCAAACTCTGAAGCAGAAAAGAAGATGCTCAACGTTTACGCTCGCTCGCTACCCGATCCCGCGGACAGTCTTTCATTTCTTCATTACTGGTCAAATGCGCATCATCCCAGACACCGTGCTCTACGGTACCTCTCGCCACAGCTGAAATCGAACCTCGATCGGATGCACGGCCTTCAGGATGTTATAGATCATCTCAGTGATTTGAATGACGAGCTAACGGAACTGGAGGAGCGCGCCGATGATCACCCAGATCTATGGATGAGCGGAGAAGAAATCGAAGAGTTCGCAATAGACCTGCTCGCTCACAGGTGGCAACGCGATTTGCCCGAACACAGATGCGTGAATTCGCAGCAGTTGGGTGCGATTCCATCATGTTACGTAATTCAACCCTGGGTGCGTCCCCAGTTACTTAACGATAGCATAAAATAATGGCCAATTACGTATATCGCCATCAAACGACATAAGCTCGATTGGCGGTAATCTCGGCGCTCGAACCGCCGGTCTGGCAGCGGCGGGCTCCGCGGTATTTTGTTTACCCTCTAACTGAGATTGTATGCGCTTGATGATACAATAAAGATCCTCGAATGCGGTGTACGCTTGATAACTCGGCTGAGCATCAGGATTAATAGAAATTAAATTAGTGTTATAAGCGTCTAACAAGTTATGAAAGTCTGTTCGAATATTATCTACTGTCATACAATAACTAAGAAATGATTCCCTATTAATTTCGGAAGATGCGGCGGTTTTTGAACGCTCGTAAATATGTTGAACTCGCTCAAATAAAATATTACGTTTAGCTTCCAAGATTGTCAGCTCTTTTTCTTCCGGAATGCATGACTTCTTTTGTTGTGCCATGTTTACGTAGGTAAGTATAAGCTAATAAACCGAATCGGACCGAGCTTATGTCGTTTGATGGCGATATACGTAATTGGCCATTATTTTATGCTAGTTTCAAATCAACAGTGCACGATAATGGTTCTCTGACAGATGCTGACAGGTTGTACTATTTAATAGGTAAGCTGTCGCCGAAAGCGCAGTCCGTATTTGCAGGTGTCACGCCCAGCGCTGAGAATTATCAGGTCATATTCCAGTCACTACTTGACAGATACCAAGATACTCGTGTCCTAGCGTCTACCTACTTTGATCAGGCTTTAAATCTTAAATTGTCTGGTCCAGCGTCTGTTTCGAATTTCGAATCGTTTATAGATAACTTTGTTACCGCAGTTAATTCCCTTAAAAACTTAAAATTAACAGATCTTTCCGACTTTATGCTACTACAAATCGCTTATAAAAAGTTCGATACGGAAACAGTTCGTGCTTTCGAAATGACGGAACGTAATAATAAAATGCCTACACTAGATCATTTTATTTCCTTCATTAAAGATCAGTGTCGAATATTTCATAATACACAGTCTAGTTCATCTAGCTCGTCTATTAATAACAATAGTAAGCAAAAGTCGAATAAGTCGCGTAATATTAATAATAACTCGATCCCTAATCCGCAATCTTACGTAGCATGCTCGGAATCTACTAATAATAATAACCAACGCAAGTGTCTGTGCAATAATATCGTACATGACCACTTTTTTAAATGTCCCGCTTTTAGCAATTTAAATCCGACTGCTCGTTTTAAATGTGTAAAGGAAAACAAAGCTTGCGTTAATTGTTTGAGCTTAAAACATAAAATAAGTAATTGTTCTTCCAAAACTAAATGTCATTCATGCAATCAACGACATCACTCATTACTACATTTTGATAAGCCCGGTAACCTTGACCCCTTTTCTAGCCATCCCGTTTCGTCATCCGCACAGGTGCAAAACGCATGCACCATGGTAGCTAGTACCTCCGCGACTCAGTCCGAAGTATCGCTGTGTACGACTTCCATTGCACTGGCGGCACATACCCGCGGTCCGCGCTCGCGCATTTGTAATGGCCGGCGCGATATCAAGCCGCAGTGTACGGCGTCCACATCGGTTCTACTAGCGACAGCGCAAGTTATTGTTTACGATATTAATAATTCGCCACACGTAATTCGATGTTTACTGGATAGCGCGTCTCAAAGTAATTTCATCAGTTCTAATTGTTTCAAGCGCCTCGGACTGTGCAATAAAGTTAAAAATACTAACTTAATAGTTAGGGGTATCGGTGGGACAGAAAAATCTTGTAAGGGTTCGGTTGATATAAAGATACATTCGCGTTTTGATAGGGATATTCATTTTGATATTTCATCGCTCATAGTGGAGCGTATTACAGACACGTTGCCGAACGCTCAAGTGGACGTGTCGTCACTTACGCACCTCGAGTCTTTGCCGCTCGCGGATGCAGACTATGCAAAGCCGGGGGACATTGATGTTTTAATTGGGGCCTCGGTATACCCACACTTGTTACTACCTACAATAGTACGTAGTGATAATAACTTACCACCCGCTATTGAGACTGTATTTGGTTATGTGGTTATGGGTACAGTACCTACGTCACATACATCTCATTACACCACGTCTTGTTGTTCTGTTCTTCATGAAAATAATATTGATTCTCTTCTTAAGCGTTTCTGGGAGCTTGAAGAAATTTCCGCACCGCCCTCACTGAGCCGTAAGGATCTTGAGTGTGAAGAACATTTCCGCGCTACTACTGTTCGCGATGACGGTGGTAGATATATTGTCGCGTTACCCTTCTGTGGTGACCCCTATTCGTTGGGTGACTCGCGCGCTGCTGCACTTAGGCGTTTTTATTGTTTAGAGCGCAAGCTTGATGCATCGCTGGTGTTGCGCGGCGCCTATAATGACGTCATTCGTGACTACATAAATAAAGGATTTTTAAATCTGGTTGTAAATAACGAGGGCAATTCTCTTCCTTCGTATTATATCCCGCATCACGGCGTAGTTCGCGAAGATAAACTCTCCACTAAACTCCGCGTGGTTTTAGATGCTAGTTGTAAAACTACATCGGGTCAGTCGATTAATGACATTTTGCATGCCGGGCCTAATCTACAGGGTGATTTATTTAACATCATAACAAAGTTTCGTCTTTTCCCAATTGCTCTGTCAGCTGATTGCCGCCAAATGTTTCTCAATATCGGCGTTCGCGAATCTGACCGTAGATTTCAACAGATTTTTTATCGCTTTGACAATAGTGAACCTTTATCTGTGTATCAGTTCAATCGTGTTTGTTTTGGACTCAAGTCCAGTCCGTATCACGCGTTAAGGGTTGTCCGCCAGTTGATCGCTGATGAAGGCGATCACTTTCCCGCCGCAGCAGCTATTGCTACTTCCGCCTTATATATGGATGACATTGCCTGTAGTGTCATATCCATTCCGCAAGCAATTTCGCTTTCTGAAGAGCTTATTCAGCTTTTCAAGCGAGGCCAATTTGATCTTGTCAAATGGACAAGCAATTCCAAGGAGGTTCTCGCACGCATACCTGAGTCTCATAAAGCTTCTCCGGACATTGAATTCGAGAAGTCTATACCGCATAAAGTTCTCGGTTTACGCTGGGACAAATCCTGTGATAGTTTCCGGTTTGACGTCACACCACCAGATGATAAGTGCACCAAGCGCACTATGCTGTCCACAGTGGCTCGACTATGGGACATAATGGGTTTTGTGGCTCCCACAATTTTGTACGCCAAGCTCTTGATCAAAGAACTTTGGTTATCAAAGTGTGAGTGGGACGACGCACCCCCCAATCATATTGTCGCCGCTTGGAAACTGTTTTGTATTGAGCTTTCCGCGCTCAATCAAATACGTATACCGCGTCATCTTGGGCTGGTAGATGGATGTACTGTCAACTTAATAGGTTTCGCTGACGCCAGTGAACGCGCTTACGGTGGAGTCGTGTATCTGCAAGTCCGCAGTGGTTCTAACTACTCAGTGCAGTTAGTTTGTGCCAAGTCCAAGGTCTCGCCAGTCAAAACCATTTCGGTTGCGAGACTAGAGTTGTGCGCGGCCCTTCTGCTGTCTCAGTTGCTCCGCAAGGTTCAAGACACAGTTTTGCCCCACTACCCCATCAATAAAATATACGCGTTTTCTGACTCCAAAGTAGTGCTCGCTTGGATTTATTCTTCTCCTCACCGCTGGCAGACTTTTGTCGCCAACCGCATTACTAAATTAATTGAACTCGTTCCTGCTACTTGTTTCAATCATGTCGCCGGTATTGAGAACCCCGCTGATTGCCTGTCTCGTGGTGTTACTCCAGTTAACCTTCTGACGCATCCATTATGGCATCGTGGACCTTCTTGGATTTCCCATGATCCGTCAGAATGGCCCATACAACCATTTGACCACTGTCCAGAGGACGATGATGTACCCGAACGGAAGTCTCTTTCTCATCCCGTGATCGTTGAGGTAATTGAACCTCCGATCTATGCGCTCGCGCTACGCATGTCGTCGTGGTCTAAGTTGCTACGCGCCATCGTTTATGTCTTTAGGTTTCTTAAGCAACTACCTAATGGGACTTTTGTTTCAAGCTCTGACCTTATATTTGCAGAGTGTCAATTATTGCGAGCTGTACAAGTTGTTCATTTTAGTAACGACATTCAAAATTTAAAAAACAATGTACCTTGTTCTCCCGCTATTCTTAAACTAAAGCCGTTTCTCGATGAGCACGGTGTCATACGCGTTGGTGGTCGTCTGACAAATTCGGATGAACCTTACAACTATAAGCATCCTTGCATCCTACCGCGTCATGACCATGTTGTCGACCTTCTTGTTGATTTTTATCACAAGAAACATCTCCATGCTGGTCCAGAATTGCTTATGTCCTTACTCAGGCATAAATATTGGGTTTTGGCTGCTCGGCGAATAATTCGCCACAGAATTCATAAATGTAACGTCTGTTTTAAATTTCGTCCGCGTCCGGTCTTTCCTCTCATGGCAGACCTTCCTAGCCAGCGTGTCAATCAGGTTGATAAGGCGTATACACATACTGGTTGTGATTACGCAGGACCTTGGAAATATACGCCAGTGCGTGGTCGAGGTGTTAGGAGCCGTAAAGCTTGGCTATGCATTTTTACGTGCTTAACGACACGCGCTACGCACATTGAAGTTGCGACGGATTTAAGCACAGTGTCATTTCTGGCAGCCTTAAAACGATTTCTTTCGCGCCGCGGCCCTATACAATGTTTGTACACGGATAACGGTACTTGTTTCGTGGGTGCAAGTTCTTATTTACGGGATCTTTATAAATTTCTTAAGGAAGAATATCGTACACGTCTTCAGGAAGAACTTTCCATAAATCACATTGATTGGAAGTTTATTCCGCCAGCCTCACCACATTTCGGTGGATGTTGGGAAAGCATGGTCAAAGTAATTAAAACGCATCTCTTTAAAGTTATAGGTCAACAGATCCTCTCATATGAAGAGCTTTTAACAGTTCTTGCACAAGTTGAGGCACTTCTCAATTCGCGACCGCTCACGGCGTTGAGTAGTGACCCTGCTGAACCATCCGCGTTAACTCCTGCGCATTTTCTGAACACAGTGCCATTATCGTCACTTCCCGCTCCTGAAGCAGACTCTTCAAGCTTGCTTCAGCGGCATACTTTGCTGGATAAACTCGTACAGTCGTTCTGGCGGCGTTGGCGTTCGGAATATCTCCACCAGCTTCAGACTAGGTCCAAATGGAATAATCCTGCATCACCTATACAGTTAGGTACGTTGGTCGTCATAGTGCAGGATAATGCTCCGCCGCTCTCATGGCCATTAGCCATTGTGGAGAAACTGCACACTTCGAAAGACGGTACAACCCGCGTTGTTACCGTAAAAACCGCGAAAGGCAGCTACGTGCGCCCTGTTGTACGTCTCTGTCCGCTTCCAACTCAGTGAGATCTAGCTTGAAGTTGGATCTACCACTTAGTTTAGGTATTTAGTTTGTAACTTTCTTTATAATTGTCCCGCTGAAGTTAATTTAGATTTATTAAAATATTATAACGCTCTCTTAGCTTGTAGTTAGGTTATGCGGTAGTTCATCTAACATGGCTAAGTTTAATTTTCTCTTTTTTTAAAGACAACCCTTTAAGGCCGGGGGGAATGGTAACGCCATCTATTGTTATAATAGGAAATACTTACTTATTTACTTAATTAGCTTTTCGACGCAATGTCGGTTAGAACAAGCGATCCTCACCCCCTTCCCTTCCCTAAAGCACGCCTAATTCGATCGCGGATTCGTCGATGCCGTGATCTAGTGCCAAATCGATCGTCCGGGTGAAAGGTTGCATAATCACGCACCCCCCGCGCCAGTACCGCATACGCGCTGCATCGCGTCGCCTAATATAGGTTATTATGTACTTTTTAATTTAATAAACCCTGGGACAAAACCGCTCGCGGGTGTTGTGGTGCGATCGTGTCAAAGGAACGAGCGGACCAGCTTGTGGCCCGTCTTCATAAGGACGCCAGTGGCCGCCATTTTGTCACCCACGAGAAGACCTCACAAGTGCTAAAAGGTAAGGCGTGCTTCCTGGATCCCTTTTCCTTACGATCGCCTGTTCGCCCCCTTTCTAGGTGATTACCAGCTTTCCTTCATACAGTCCACTATATCACTCAAATCACCTAGTACATATTAAGATAGGTACTTCCACATTTCGCCGCATCATTTTTTTTTTTTTTTTTTATTTTTTTACTTATTTAGTCAAATAGTACGGGAACGCGTAAATCAGCGGCAAGTAGAGCTTCTCGCCTAGATAACAAGAGATCAGTATATTGAACGTATCCAAATCGAAACAGGTGTGATAAACGTTGCTCATAGCACTGAGGGTGCAACAGTGGCAGTACAATGAAGGTCATGGGTACATATGCGGGTGCGCATTCTTTATGGCGCACTGGACGTTGAAGCGTAAGTAATTATCATTTTTATTAATTATCTCGTTTATGCTATCGTTAAGTAACTGGGGACGCACCCAGGGTTGAATTACGTAACATGATGGAATCGCACCCAACTGCTGCGAATTCACGCATCTGTGTTCGGGCAAATCGCGTTGCCACCTGTGAGCGAGCAGGTCTATTGCGAACTCTTCGATTTCTTCTCCGCTCATCCATAGATCTGGGTGATCATCGGCGCGCTCCTCCAGTTCCGTTAGCTCGTCATTCAAATCACTGAGATGATCTATAACATCCTGAAGGCCGTGCATCCGATCGAGGTTCGATTTCAGCTGTGGCGAGAGGTACCGTAGAGCACGGTGTCTGGGATGATGCGCATTTGACCAGTAATGAAGAAATGAAAGACTGTCCGCGGGATCGGGTAGCGAGCGAGCGTAAACGTTGAGCGCCATTTCCAACGATTCCACTCTTGAAGCATCATGATTCGGATATTTATCGCTAAGCGCCCTAACATAAGCGGTGTGGCAAACGTAATCGCGTATGTACGCGTCGGCGCGTAGCTTGAGAATGCAAGCGCGCCATAGATTGCGAGTAGCTGGACGTGCGTCGTGATGTGTCAACCACATAACGGGATCCAAGGAACGATTTCCAGATAAGGTGATCCATAGTAAGTTTGCGAGAGCCATGGGCTCGAGAATTTCAAGAGTTTCGCGGGGAGAGCTCCTTGACTGACGCGGCAAATGCAGAGGGCTTGCTGTGCCAAAGGCATGGTGATAGAATAAAGAAATTTCGAGCCCAGGACTCTGACACACAACGTTATGCGAGATGTAATTGATAACTGAGTTCATTTGCTCACGTAGGAACTGAGAGACAGGCTGCATTTCCAACGCTGCCTCCATGCCACATGTCCATTCTAGGACACTATGCCACACCTTACGTTCGCTGCGTTCGATGCTTGAATAAGCTGAGCCGTCGTGACGCAGAATTGATGCAAAACTTGATTGCGATACGGGAATTTGGCTATTCCCAAACCTTGATCGCAAATAGCTGCGCTGTATGCTTCTAAAGTTACAAACGATCTTGTGTGCGAACATGGCAATGGAAGCGTTACCAGCTAGATACTCCATTACCATGCGCAAGGCATGGCCGGAGGGGGAGAGCAAAGTGTCACCGATGCTGAACTCACTCGGAAATTTGGGGAATCGGGCGCCTACTCGAGAGCTAGCGGCCAGACGCACTCGATCGTAGTGGGGCGTTCGAGAGCGTGAGGCTACCGTATATTCGGTTTTCCTGATTTTGTAAGTCTCGGAAGTATATTCTTCTTCGCGAAACAACTCATTGAGCCCATCGGATAGCATGAAGTAAAGATGCTCAATCTTCGCCTGTATGAACGATCTGGAGTCGATAACTGTGCCCAGACCCGCGAGAAGGATATCCCCTTCGGGAAATTGATGTGGATCATTTCCGAGCGCGGGACCGGTGAAAAAGCTAAGAATGTAACTGACTCTATTCTCCTGCAGATGCTTTAAGTGCCCCATCAGTCGTTCAGGAGAATTATGATTTATGGTGTATAGAAATATCTCTTCAGTTGAAGAATTATATGCTTTTCTTAACTTCAATCATTAGAAAACAACAAAGACATTTTTAATTTTATAGGCTGCGATTAAAAAATATTTCAGATGGATAACCACTCACTTCACTTTTGATAAAATTTCAAGTAAACAATATAAGATTTTGTATAACAAACACAATTTATACCGAATAAATTTACCATCTGAAAAATTATGTACTTACTTGGAGAGAGATCTTGTGGAACCAATAATTTGTTAACTTTTCTGTAGAAAGTTGATGTGAGACGGAATCTTTTCGGTTCTTTACTCATTTTCAACTACAATCACTTGTTGAAACAGTTTGAAAAACAGTGTCTTATTGTAAGTTTTTTATTCACATTTCAGTAATATATTGTTCAGTAATAATGACGTAACATTACGACACCTCGTGTAAATATAAATTTTAAGTTATTATTCTAGTAACATGGTGACCACACCGCTACCACGTATTTTTACTCGATTGTACACATGTTACAAACTGAACACTTAGTGTTTAAAAATAAGTCTACACAAATGTTTACGTTACGTGTAAACACAAAGACTACTTAAAGTTACTGAAATGATTTTCGGTCAAATTGTGTACGAACTAATACCTCACATAGAGACTAAACCCCACACAGTCACCATGTTTCGTAACAGTTACGAAACTGTTGCGACTTGTTACATCTTTATCATATCTGCGACCAAAAAGCGCTATATGGGATATTTCACCGGTATCCTCCACATCCTGTACCCACTTGCATACTGGATAGAAAGTGTCTTGACCACTAAATTTCGGGACTAAATCTGCCGTCATGTGTAATAAATTCGATTCGCCACGCTTGCTGCCATCGCCGCCGTCATCACTGTTTTTTCCCATCTTAACCGTCTTATTGCGATCGTCGCAATCGTCTTGAAAATCTTCTTAGTAAGTGGCTTTGCAACCACGCCGCCTCGCTTGGTCACACCATACCACAAGTCACATAACCTCAATCCAACAGTCTTTTTAGATTTATTTTAAAGCTTTGGACGAGCCCCCATATCTGTAGGGTCGGGGGTTGAAAATAAACTCAAATAGACTTCATTTGCTATAATTTGCCTTCTTAACCACTTTTTAAAAAAAAAAATACCCCATCCTGCATTTCAACACGACCCATGACAGACTCCATCTTGCACACCTTCCTCCGTCCCTTTCTTTCTCACCTTTCAAAAATCTTAGCCATCTCTTTCATTCGTCTACGTTCAGAAATACCTCATGCTTCATCTTCGTTCATAAATTCATCCATCCCACATATATATGTTTGATTGATATCACATATATATGATTACATATATATGATTGATTGATTGAAAATCAGACCCAGTCTATACCTAGGCCAGGTTGTTACTTTTTACTAACTCTTATGTTACAAAAATTGCTTTGCTTACTAACACTAACCATGCCTACTCTGTGCTTTAAAGGTGGTGGGAGACAAAATGAAGAGCAAACTTTACAGGCGGAAAATGATTTAAATGTGCCTAACATAGTATCACCATGTAATTTAAATGGTAGGACAGACTCGTTGTGTACTGATAAAAAATCTAAAAAGCGGAAGAGAATATCGGAAAACTGGAAAAAGAACAGAAAGAAATGTTTAAAAAATTCAGGCAAAGCTTACGAAACAATTACAGGGAAAATTGTTCCAGGTAAAGAAGTAAAACCACCTTGCGGTGATAAATATCGCTTAAAATGTACTCAAAAAATTAATGAGGACCAGAGATTGAGCATTTTCACAAGTTTCTGGAAAATTGGTGATTTATCAAGACAGCGAGACTATGTTTATAGGTGCATGGAGCCTTTTAAGCCAAAATATTCACTTCATAAAAAAAAAAAAAGATCTCTTAACTTAGCTTACTATTTTACTGTAGAATCACAGAAAGTTAGAGTATGTAAACGATTCTACACAGCAACTTTAGACATTGAACACTCATTTTTATCCACAGTACGTAAAAAAGCTGATTCCACTGGAGTGATTTCGGATGGCTGAGAGGCAAGCATGGCAAAAATGGAAGGTGTTTGCCTGATATTGTCAAAGATGGAGTGCGGGATCACATAAATTCGTATCCCAGGAAAGAATCTCATTATTGCAGGGCGTCAACTAGCAAAACTTATCTTGATGGTGACTTAAACTTATGCATGATGTACAATGATTGGTGTGTCCAAAATAACTTCTTCTTTGCCTTTAGCCACACAAGGTACATACGAGAATATTTTTCGGACCGAATTTAATATTTCATTTCATAAGCCTAAAAAAGACTTGTGTTCTCTGTGTTCATCATATACAAATTCTGCTGGTGAGGATAAATTGAAATTAGAAGGTGCTTATTTGACTCATCAGAGAGAGAAAGAGCTTTGCAGACAAGAAAAAGAAGCAGATATAGAAAAAAACGAAGAAAAACTTGCAAAAACGAAGATAGTAAAATTATATGTTGTTATGACATGCAAGCTATACTTCAAACACCTTCTGGTAATAATTCACTCTTTTTTTATAAAAGAAGGTTAAATGTTTATAACTGCACTGTGTATGACATTGTAAGTAAAACTGGATATTGCTACTTGTGGAATGAATCTTTGGTAGGGAAGGGCTGTGATGAGGTTGGAACTTGTATTCTTAAATTTATGACGGACTTTTGTATAGGAAAACATGTGATTTTTTATACTGACAACTGTTCTGCTCAAAATAAAAATAAGTATTTAATGAGTCTGTATCACTATGTGTCGGCGCACACATCTTCCCGGTGTGCCAGGGGACGTGAGGTGAGGGCGGCTGCCCTCCCCGCGCCCGCGCAGCCGCGCACTCCAGCGCGGCCGGCCATTACAGCTACGGACCTGGATCGCGAAGCGCGCCTTATAATATCGTCAAAGCGTCCCGTCCTCCAATAATATCAAAGCTGTACCAATTATTTGAAAATATACGTCTTACATCGACGAGGTCTTTTTATTCCAAGACAATTGGCGACCGTGAAGAATAGTAACCAGGATATTGGAGAAGAAATTGTGACTATAACGCCGTGTCAGTGAGTGAATGTGTACTGTGGCGACAAATTGCCGGCCGAACAAAGAACGTAAGCCATTCCTTTGCTTTCTTTCAACTTATCCCTTGTCCAAACTTCAATTTGCTGTGTGAATGCCGAGCTACTTCAAAGCTGTTTGGGGAGATATCTTGCTTTATGCGTATCAACCCTGCCTATAAATTATTTGCACAGCGACCTTTCAAAAAATAAATTCCATCCGCCATTTTCTATTTTCTATTTTCTATTGCAATTTTATTATAAACCTATTTCCAATTGAAAAATAAAACTCATTAACATACGAGTTACATAAGTTTACTACCTATTCATGAGCTTATCTTTCTTGCACCTGCTACCTACTGTGTTGGCAATAACCTAACAACGAACGGCATATTCAAATTAAAAAACGGTTGTTGGCCTTTCTTTATCTGTTATTAAGTAATAATGTTAATTTATGTTTAAAGTTTGTTTGCGCAATAATATAATTAATTGCCTTAAATATATAAGTAGTCCATTTACAAATTTAATATATTAAAAAGTTGTCCCATGCTTGTGCTCTCAATATAGCAGTTTATTTCAACGCCTTTTGCCGACCAATTTCAGCCCCCGTTGTGGTCGTGTCCTCGCGCCTCGCCGCTTGCGGTGTTCGAGCTGTGGCGAGCCGTGCGTAGCGGTCGCTGCTCGTGTTGCTGGCGAGCTCGGCGGTAGCAACCGTGGTTTGATGCGGGTGCCGACTGGAGTGTGTAGCGGTTAGAGTGCACATTTTTATAAACCGAATACCTTACTCATTGTGTTTAGTAAACATTTGTGAGCGTTCTATAACGGGTCAAAACTTTTAATAATGGCTGAAACTGAGTCTAAGGCAAGATCTAAAAGTCCAATTCCATTGTTAAGTGTTGAGTCTACGAACAAGATGGATCCAAAAGAACATTTAAAAAGTTTATCAAGGAAACGTGGTGTTATAAGAACTAGATTGACTAATTTTAAAACCTTTCTTCAAAAATACCAGATTAGTCAATCAGCTGATCCATCAAGTTTAGAAATAAGAGAATTATCATTACGTTTAGCGCAAATTCAAGAATTAATGTCTAGTTTTGATAATATACAAACAGAAATTGAGGAGCTTTGTCAAAATATCGATGAGCAGGTTTCAGAGCGGGAATTAACAGAAAGTGAATTTTATACCCAAATCGCATCAGCTCAATTAATAATAGACTCACTTTCAGTCAAAGAAAAAAATTCAGATCATGGATCTGCGAAGTCGAGTTGTTGTCATGCAGTAAATAGCTCTGTTAAGCTGCCTACAATAAATTTACCGACATTTGATGGTAATTCCATCAAATGGTTAGAGTTTAGAGACACCTTCGATAGTCTGATTAATGAAAACGACTCCATCCCACCGATTAACAAGTTCCACTATTTGAGGAACTCGTTGGTAGGTAGTGCGGGAGTCATAATAAGATCCATAGAGTTTTCCGCGAAGAACTATGTAATTGCATGGACGGCTTTGTGTGATAGGTACAATAATAAGACCATATTAATTAACAATCATTTGGGTGCATTGGTTAATCTTGAACCTGTTCAGAAGGAGTCATATAGGGCCCTAAGGTACGTGAGTGACCAGTTGCAAAAAAATTTAAACGCCCTAAATTCCCTGGAGGTCCCTACGAAGGGTTGGGATCCCATTGTTATATTCTTGGTCTCAGCGAAACTCGATTCCAAAACTAGTAGCAAGTGGGAGGAGTATAGAGGGCGCTTAACGCACTTACCTACGCTGAAAGAGTTCAAAGATTTTCTCGAGACTCGAGCCAACGTTTTGGAAACGGCCAATTGCAGTGGAAACCATAATAATTATGGAATTACTAAAAACTGTCACAATAATAATAATAATAATTCTTTTAAACAAAATATAAAATCATTTGCTGTTTCGGAGGGTTCTCACAAGAAACCGTGTCCCATTTGTAACAAGATGCATCATTATGTGCATCAGTGTCGTAAGTTTAGGGCCATGAGCGTAAATGACAGACTTTCTGACGTGTCGAAACACAACTTATGTGGCAATTGTCTACGTAGTGGTCACAGTACTGGTGAGTGTACGCTGAAAGGTTTATGCCGTACCTGCCGAGAAAAACACAATACACTGTTACACAAAAATAACACCATCACAAATTTAGCATCCAATAGTAACGACACATCAACTTGCAATGTGCCAGTGAGTTTGTCTGCGACTTCTTCAGGCCAAGTCCTGCTATGTACTGCGCAGGTGGAAGTCACAAATAAGCAAACCAATACCACCTTTTTCGCCCGCGCGTTGCTGGATACTGGGAGTCAGGCGTCTTTTATCACCTCTGAGCTAAAACAAAAGATGGGATTAGGTGCACGACAAATAAATGCATTTAATGTGTTTGGAATAAGTAATGTGGAATGTAGGGTGTCTGAAAGATGCGATCTCTTAGTAAAATCACTTGTCGGTAAATATAGTGTGAATGTGAATTGTCTAGTGATACCTAAAATCACAGGTAATGTTCCTAGCATTCAAGTCGACGTTCAGAGGCTACAGTTGCCTAGTAAGATTGTTCTAGCCGACCCCTCGTTCTATGAGCCTTCCGAAATAGATATATTGCTGGGGGCAGAGATATTTTTTGACATAATTTGTCCCAAACAAATAAAATTAGGTCCTAACAAACCTGTTCTACAAGAAAGCTTGTTAGGATGGCTAGTAGCGGGTCACACTGGGGAATCCTACAATAATAATAATACTTTATGCCACTTTGCGCAAAACGATTCAGGAAGGTCACTTCAAGACGTTCATGATTCTTTGAAAAAGTTCTGGGAGATTGAAGAATTGCCCTCGGATATTAATACCTACTCTTCAGATGAAACTTTTTGTGAAAATCATTTTGTGAAAAACACTCGTCGCTTACCTGACGGGCGGTTCTCTGTCTTGATGCCGCTGAAGGAGGATCCTCAGCGGGCACTTGGCAATTCATTCCCGATGGCAATGAAACGGTTTATTAACCTAGAAAAAAAATTAAATAAAAATGAAAACGTCAAACAACAATACATTGATTTTATGAAAGAATATAGTGATTTAGGGCATCTAAAGGAAATTAGTAAACCCGAGTTTGGGTATTTCTTACCCCATCATTGTGTCATTAGTGAACAGAAAGAAACCACCAAGCTGAGAGTAGTCTTCGATGCCTCAGCCAAGTCCAGCTCAGGTAAATCACTCAACGACTTGCAAGCACTTGGTCCTGTAGTGCAAAGCGATTTGATTGCCATCCTACTTCGTTTTCGAGTCCATAAATTCGTTCTGACAGCAGACATCAATAAATTTTATAGGCAGTTAGTATTAGATGAATCGCAGCGCAATCTGCAGCTCGTGCTTTGGAGGAATCAGGTCGATGAGCCCATTAAGATTCTCCAACTCCAAACGTTGACTTATGGCATATGGCTTCTGCTCCTTTCCTGAGCACTAGGTCTCTTGTTCAGTTGTCTGATGAATGCTCTGACCCGGTGATTGCTAATGTCATCAAAAACGATTTCTATATCGATGATTTAAATACAGGTTCATCAAGTGAAGCCGAGTTAAGAAACATTTATTTAAATGTCACCCAAGTACTGGATTCAGCTTACATCATTTATCAGATATTGTTATACCTCGTTGTGTCTTAGGTGGCAGCACTGTCCAATCAATCGAATTGCATTGTTTTGTCGATGCTTCTCAGCAAGCTTATGGAGCGTGTGTATACATGCGCTCACACATAAATGAGGAGAAAGTTATCGTCAGGTTACTTTGTGCCAAAACCAGAGTTGCCCCCATAAAACCTCTAACCATCCCACGTTTAGAGTTGACAGCAGCTTTGTTGGGATCTCAGCTATCTGATAAGATCTTACAGTCAATACCATGCAAGGTAACTAACAAGTGCATGTGGACTGATTCCATGGTGGTACTTGGGTGGCTAAAGAATCAAAATAAAAATTTACAGACGTTTGTTCGTAACAGAGTCAATAAAATAAACGAACTTACCCCAGAGTGTCAATGGAATCATGTTTCAACCGAGTTAAACCCTGCAGATCTGGCTTCTCGGGGCATTGACCCACAACATCTGCAGGCTTCTTCTTTGTGGTGGGAGGGACCTTCATTCCTGAAGGAAGGTCGCGCAAAATGGCCTACTCAACTTCACACTACGCCTACTAACTTACCCGATATGAAAATATTGGTGTGCAATGAGGATGATAAAGGCTCTGAGTCAATAATAAAATTTACGGATCATTCAAGCTATCTAAAACTGAAAAGAAAATACGCCTATGTTTTACGCTTCATAAACAATTGTCAATTAGATAAAACCAAACTGACCGGTCCATTGCAAGTTGATGAGCTCGATCGTTCGTCAACTCTCTTGCTGAAACACAGTCAGATAGAGTCCTTTCCTAAGGACTTAAAACAAGTTCGAGGTAAACAAGAATTACATTATAAAAGCAAATTATTGCCTCTCAATCCATTTTTAGATACCAACGGTTTATTGAGAGTCGGAGGTCGATTAGCTCAGTCGGATTGTCATTACGACAAAAAATACCCCATCCTACTCGATGCGAAGCATCACCTAACTAAGCTGATAATAAAACATGAACACTTACGTTTATTTCACGCAGGCCCTCAGCTACTTCTGTCGTCTGTACGCGAAAAGTTCTGGCCACTGCAAGGCAGAAACTTAGCTCGCGCCATATGCAGAAAGTGTGTCATATGCTCACGTATGCGCGGTCAAACATTGCAGCCTAAGATGGGGGATTTGCCTAATGTGAGAATCAGTCCAAACTTTCCTTTTAATTCATGCGGAATTGATTTTGCCGGGCCCTTCATGGCTTCTTCTAAAAAGGGACGAGGTAACCGTGTGACAAAGGCCTATATAGCTATGCATCTTCGTATGTCTTGTCACAAAAGCCATCCATTTAGAGGTAGTCAGTGATCTCAGCACAGAAGCCTTCCTGGCATGTCTGCGTAGATTCGTGTCTCGTCGGGGAAAACCTTATGTGATCTATTGCGACAACGGCAAGAACTTTGTAGGCGCTAACAATGAGTTGGGAAAAGTTATACGGTCCAGTCGACAACCCGTTTCAGATTACGCCGCGAATGAGGAAATTAAATTCATGTTTTCCCCTGCCTACTCACCACACTTCGGTGGAATATGGGAGGCAGGTGTCAAATCAGCTAAGTACCATTTAAAACGCATAGCAGGCAATGTCTCCCTAACGTTTGAGGAGTTATCGACGCTTTTCACTCAAATAGAAGCAATCCTTAACTCCCGTCCTCTTTCTCCCTTATCATCCGACCCTACTGACCTCAGTCCGTTAACTCCCGGGCACTTCTTAATCGGCCGCCCACTGCAGTCCGTACCTTCACTGCCTGTCAACTCAGCGAGGCCCAATAGATACCAGCGCATCGAGCAAGTCCGGCAGTTATTCTGGGAAAGATGGCGTCGAGAGTACATGGCGGAGCTACAAAATCGTACCAAATGGAGAACGAACCAAACCCCAATTCAAGTCGGAGACCTGGTCCTACTGAAGGAAGACAACGTAGCGCCTCTTCATTGGAGAATGGGAAGAGTCAGCAAACTCTATGAAGGCAAGGACAGGGTGTGCAGAGTTGCTGACGTCTACACAACCAGAGGAACAATAAAGAGAGCTGTCAACCGGATGTGTCTCATCCCACTGTCCGAACCCGAGCCAGATGAGCAATGATGACATTGAAGCCTACACCAGGAACCTAGTTGGAGCCAAGCTTCCAACGCCCCGGAGGATGTCGGCGCACACATCTTCCCGGTGTGCCAGGGGACGTGAGGTGAGGGCGGCTGCCCTCCCCGCGCCCGCGCAGCCGCGCACTCCAGCGCGGCCGGCCATTACAGCTACGGACCTGGATCGCGAAGCGCGCCTTATAATATCGTCAAAGCGTCCCGTCCTCCAATAATATCAAAGCTGTACCAATTATTTGAAAATATACGTCTTACATCGACGAGGTCTTTTTATTCCAAGACACTATGCTATTAAAGTTCTGGGGGGTTTATCAATCACTCACAAATATTTAATTGTTGGCCATACGCAAAACGAAGGTGACAGCGTTAGCGTCCTGCTCTACGATAGAGCAGGAAAAAAGAAGAATCCTTAAAAATGGATCAATTTTTATTCCGACACAGTGGAGCTCAGTTATCCTATGCGCAAAAAAGAAGGGTAATCCGTACCAAGTACACGAACTAGATTACAGTGACATTGCTGATTTAAAAGAATTAGTAAATCAGTTCGGAAAAAGCTTTACTATTAATACAAATGGTGATCGCGTAATCTAGAATGATATAAAAAAAATTTACATGCAGGCTACATGCCCTTACTCTATTTTCTACCACGACACTTACGAACCCAGTACAATGAAAATTATTAATGTACGCCACAAGACAAGAGGGACAGCTAATGTGGAACTACAAATCCAAAAGAAATATCATGTGCGTCCAAAAATATCAAATCTTAAGAAGAAAGATCTGCTCGCATTATGCAATTCAAATGTCATTAGAATAGAATAGAAATATGCTTTATTGTATAAACCAATTATGGCGTTCACAATCGTCAACGGATACATCAGTGTTAAAACACTACTACCAGGTCGGAACGCGGCACCAACCGAGAAGACCTGGCGGAAGAAACTCGGAGGGCTTGTCTTTTTTTTTAAACGCCATATTACAATAACCTTGTACTTAAAACTAACTAGGTTCGTTCGGTTCCGAAAGGCTCTCAACTGAAATATCAATTATATAGAAAAAAATTATAGACTAATGAAAAAACTTAAATTACAAGTCTTGAATCCAGTGAGCGGACCAACCCCAAACAGCGGCACCTGTTCACAAGCATAACGCGTGTGGCAGCCATCGATCTCCTCAACCATATCAAAGGGAAGTGGTCGACCCGCCACACGTCGCTACCACTGTCCGAAGTATTTTAGTGAGCATGACAACTCACAGGATTCCAAGGGTATACTGGGACTTTTATTCAAATTTAGAAGCTACCAATGTTGTCAATACTGAAGCCATTCAATAAAACTTTATTACAATCATTGCATTTTTTTAAATTATATAATTGTTTATTTTCTCTCAGAAGTTGATGATTTTAGCCTTATTTATTTATTAGAATAGAAGTATTAATGGTATATTTCAAAATTACTGAAAAATAAATTCCATTCCCTACAGAACATTTCGATTTGTTCTACTTTTTTTTGTTAGTCATCGTAATTTTTCCAAGTCATTACTAGAACATTTCATAAAATTACAAATATCTCAATAACTAGAAACATTATCTACAAATAGCTGAAACAGAAACAAACTTACAATATATAATCGTTTTTTAAGTACTCAAGAATACAAAAGTCGTTAATAATTATTTTGTAACAAGCCGTTACATTAATGTTATTTTTTTAAACCTCATTATCTTAAAATTGCTCATTTCTAAATGTTCCAGTACTGTCTCTGATAGACGATATATGAATATAAAAATTGTTACTGTGTGCCAATGATGTTACAAATAAAAGGTGTAGATACGTTACCTGTACAACATTCGATCTATAAAAATGGCAAGCCAACGCACACATAGTTAACTTAATATGCAATATGCACACTGCTTTAGATGAGTCGTGAAAGTAGGATGGTATGATTTAATAATAACGTGCTAAATAGAGACAAATATAATTTGTTGTGATGCGTTGTCACATGCACTAGAAACAATATAGATTAATTAAATCAGACATAACATTTTGACAAGTCTGTGACGCGTAATGACATCTATCTCTTTTGCACTTGGTAATGAGGATACTTTTGTTCCACTCATTGATTTTTACCGCCATATTTTACGAATAACATTTTAATTTGTAAAAAATATTAATTATTTTACTACTATTATTAATTATATTACAGAAATAGTGATAGTTACGAATGATAAGTGATTCCTTGACTTTTAGAAGTTTTGTTAGAGTAGTTTGTGCAATATCTCATAACACACGACGGCATTTTCAATTTTTTTATAGCACTTTTTACACACGGCTCTTGACGTGCATCTGTTGACGCCAGCGACGCAACATTGAGGTCGGGTTTGCTAATTAGCCTACTTTTAACGTGCCGCTTGCTGACCGCTTATAACCCATCTACACCTTTTTACTTGTAACATCATTGCTGTGTGCCTAGTAACTGATACAGAGTGGTATACTTACGAATGAAAAGACAATCCTGGCATTTTCGTTCCACTATCACTTTTACACCTCATAACACTACACCGCACCATGGTTTTTATTGGAATGGTTGAGATAGTACGTCTAAATTGTTCATAAGAAAATAAAACATGAATTATTTAAATTAAGCAGGTATAAACGATATTATTTATGAGAACGACAGATAGTTAGACGTTAGCCGTCAAACTTTGTTTAGCAAAGTACTGTGCTAACCTTGAAAAACGTGGCACGCTCCGTGAAACAAAAAATCTCATCGTTCTGTTTCTTTTCTTTACACATTGGCGTAAGTGTCTTTTTTTCTTGTGTGACTGCGACAAAAGTTATCAATTTGTCTATAGCATTTTCTGTCTACGGTACGTACTGTGTGTGTGTAAAATTACAGTTGTGAAAAATAAAACAAAACATTGAACATTTGAAAACTGCATTATTTATTTAAGTATATCATCACATAAGTATCAAAAATTATGGTCATAGTTTAATAAGAACTACATAATAGTAATAGTAAACAATGCATTTTTTGGTCTCCAAATCGTAAATTCAGTAAATTGGTAACTTAAAGCAGGCTAAAAAAAAAAACAATTACACGATTACATACCCGTCATAGATGCTGTTTGCCCTTAAACATCATACAAATCCCACAAAATTCGTCGTGCTTTGTACTCGGCGAAACATCACTGGAAAACATTAAAAATCACTTCTCGCGTTCCACTTAGTTATACTTCACTCATTTTTTAAACTTTTCTGCGTAGTTTGGTCTTAATTTATTGCAGTTTAATCTAAACAATAAAAAAATACAAAAGAAAAACACAAAATTTATCACAAAATTGACAGCTGATACTTAGTTTGGTGTTGCCAGACACATGATTAATGTTAGTTCCTCAAACATTCGTGTCACGACTATAGAGACAAACTGTACGCTTCAGATAGGTAAAAGCTTGCAGTTCCTGTTGAAATCGTTGGCGATTATTTAGTTCCGATGTAAACGCCATTCTTTGCAATCTTGAATCGAACTGAGAAACTGGCCTGAAAGTAGATCTTCTCTTTCTGGCTGTCAGTTGGACCCCCTATCAGCCCCTGACGGATATACGTCGAATTACCAGTAACCCTATAAATGAGTAAGAGTGTAAAGATGTATTCATATAGTTTACAGAAAAATCGCTTTATCCCGGCATTATTGTTTTGAAATGCGTATGCCATTCTCTTCTTTTATGTGCCAGCGAGCGACGCTTGTAGAAAATTATCCAAAAAATGTCAAAAGTTGGCTAAATCTATTTACAACTTCTTTAAGTTTTACTACTTAACTTAAAGTAGTTGTAAATAGATCTAGCGACCTCGCGGGGCATTCTTGGTAAGTACTGGTTTTGCAGGAAATGTGTAAAGATCGTGAAAACTTAAGACATCATCAAACTGCAAAGTGTCTGAAACGTTGGGAATAAAGTAAAATAAAACGATCATAACCGTGAAGAGATCATTTCCTGCAATACACTGCAGTGTGTGCCGCCTCTGCCCAACACCTTTTCTCGAGACCTGGATCAAACAGTAGACACTTGGCTTTCTCAACGATACTCCGGTTGAATCGTTCTGAGGGACCATTCTGCTCAGGTGTGTATGGGTTCGTTTTGTGATGTACTATCCCATGTGGCTTCAAAAAATCATTAAACTTGTTATTGCAGAATTCTGTCCCATTTTCACATACAAAGTCATTGAAACACTATTTTCGTGTCGTATGGAAATCAAAATCCTCAGTAAACTGATTCTCCTCGTGAATCCTGAGTCAGCTCCGTCAGGTTTATGTACATTTACCAACGAAGTCACCCAGTCCGAGCAGTCCACCGGCTCGATGACGCCCGCGCGCAGCATGGTGTTCAGTTCCGCAACCACCCACGCCCGCATCGAGTACGGTAGTGGGCGTGCCCGACAGAACACCGGCTCGGCAACCGGTCGTAACCGCAACGTCGCACGACCACCCGTAAAACAACCGAGTGTACCATCAAACAAATCTTTATGCCTAGAAAATATATCATTTAAAATCACTTTCTGAATATTGCAATTCTGGTATAGCAATTTTTAATTCCGCTAACCATTGACGGCCCAATAAATTTGTAGAACCAGATTCAAACACATACAAATCTTAAATTTTATGAATACCCCTATAATCTTCCTAAACCTAACCTAACCGACAAATTGCAAAAAAATCAGTTGTACATTTTTAAAATACTTCTCAAAAACTGCCTTCGAAATCCACGACAATGCGGAACCAGTATCTACTTCCATAGGTAATAAAACATTATTTACATTTAAATCTATGCTCACCGGTATATAACCACTCAGGGACACACTCATCGTCTCTACATTCATCGTTTCAGAACTTACAAACAGCTTGCTTGTGTCTATAATTACCACAAGCCAAGCAGCCCGAAGGAAAACTATGGAATTCTTTTATTAACTTCGCATGGGATATGCTTGAAGTCGATGGACTTGCTGCAGTGGCACGTCCGAAATTTTCCTTCACCACAGCCGCGTCTTTAACCGCCATTTCAAGGCCAACTGCTATTGTGACACATTCTTGAAAAGACACATTCCCTTTAGTGAATAAATGTTGCCATATAATGTCGTCTTTAACTCCGCAAACCAGTTGATCCCTGAGATTCTCTTGTAGGTTTGAAACAAAATTAAAATTGTTCGATAACCGTTTTAATTCCGCCACATATTGTTTGATCGATTCCGTGGCGTTTTGCTTTCTTTACCGAAAAATGAATCTCTCTGCCAAGAATTATGGTGGTTTTCTCGGGTTGGCTAAATCCACCAGCAACCCATACGCGCGATCACCCATCGCCGTAATCAAATTAGGAACTTTTAAATCCTCACTCACCTTATTCGTGAGAAAATACATATCCATTCTTTGTACATATATTTCCCAGTTCCCGCCGTCAATATCATATTTTAAAATTTTACCGACGGCCATTATTAAAAAATTTTCCTCGTCGCCAATTTGTGAAAATGCGTGAAACTACGTTGAAGCCATTGAAGCCATCATTTATTCAAGTGAGGAACATCACATTTGACAATAGTATAATAGACAATAAAGAAGTATAAATTATAAAAAAGGCCGCAAACACATTATATACCAAATTAAGTTGTTTTTTAAAACTCTAAATAAAGGGAGACAAGATTTTTCGGGTAAATTGTGTAAAGTATGTAGCAAACTATGTACGGGGCAGAATATTACATTCTGTAAAGGCTCTCAGTATATTAATGTTTGTTTTCACATTTAGTTTGTATAAAATTTAAATGGGGGAGTCCAGATAATTTGGAATCTAAAATGTATCCAAAAATTTAATTTCTTTAACGGGAGTTATTACTGAATTTTGTAATTGAATTTCGAAGGGGGGAGGTGAAGGTGGGGGTTCTACCACAAGAAGTTCAATGGAATGAAATTGAAGAAGCTACTAGTATCTACAAGATCACATGGAAATTTTCTGTACCAGCAGCTCCGTGGTGGGGAGGTTGGTGGGAGCGATTGATAAGAGTAATCAAAGATATGCTACGTAGGATTCTAGGCAAGGCATCAGTGGACTGGATATCTATTTACTATCAACTATTCTGTGTGATTGCGAGATAGTCATCAACAGCAGGCCACTGACATATGTAGAAATGGGAGAAGTGAAACCTCTCACACCTATGTCATTCCTACAGAGTTTACCATCAAATGAAGCACCAGATTTGGACCAAATAGATGAAAAGAACTTACAGATTCGGTATAAATATTTACAAAAACTCAGAGCAGACTTTAGGAAGAGATTTAGGAATGAATACTTATCTCTATTAATAAGCAAAGGAAAAGAGAGTAAAAGAGAACCACAGGTAGGAGAAATAGTTCTCATTGAGTCAGACAAAAGCAGACTACACTGGCCTGTAGGTTTAATCAAGGAGGTTTTTATAGGTAAAGACTACTTCACCAGAGCAGCAAAAGTTCTGACTTCTTCAGGAGAAAAGGTAAGACCTTATCAAAGACTTTACCCGCTCGAGATCTCAACCGTATCACAAGAATGGCTACAAGCTGCTGGTAAGTAGAGATCACTTTTCACCAACTCAGGATAGTGTTACAGATACACAGAGCACTTCTGCACCCGTTCCTTTGGCGTCGACTTCTAGGTCTGGGCGTCAAATAAAACTGCCACATAGATTTTTGGAGTAGTTTATTATATTAAGTGGGGTGCTCTCTAGTAGTCATTAATGTGCTATCATAATGTACTATTGTGTAATAGTTAGTAAGTTTTTTAGTACCATAGTGTTAACTTTTGGATACTCATTTTGTATAAACTTTTCAGTACACAGTGTAAACTTTTTAGATACTAAGTTGTGTAAAATTATTGCTACTATTCTGTGTTAACATAAATTGGGATATTAGAGTACAGTTAACTGGAAACTTGATAAATGATAATTGTATTATCAGGAATGTATAATTACTTATGGGAAACAAATGTAACTGATTAGATATATTTTAGTAAAGGTTTATATGTAACAATGAAGATGTTAATAATTAATATAAACGAGAACAATTAAGTTGTGAATAACGTTATATGTATACTTTGAAATTTACTGTGTAAATGTATTCTAACTTAACTTTACATTCTTTGTGCCCCGGGAGAGTGTTACGGATTATTAGGTACAACACTATTACTCTATTTTTACATCTATGGTTTCCCTTTTCCTGTTGCCATGTCTCAAATATACCTTTTAATGGACGAACTGTGGTCTAGTTATTTATTCATAAAACCTGCATTTTACATATTAGTTGGACACAATTTACTTTGAAAATTGTGTAGTAACCACCAGAGAGGACAATCACGAAAGAAGACCTCAATCTGTCACATATGTTTTGATCATTAATTTACGCAAAACCCTTGAAAAATATTTAAATAAAATAATTACTTAAATAATTATTTAAATCATTTTATAAAATAATTACGTGCGGAACCCAGTAGGAACACATTTTGATATTTTTAATACAAATGACTTTAGTACCAGGAGCTCATCAGCTCCCGGTAGTTGACCTAATGAGATAAACGACCCTTCACCGGCTGATTATGTAATGTACATATTAGTGATGTACAGGTGTCGATAGTAACATTAAAAATGAAAATAGAAAAAGCCATTTTTCTTGTTGATGGGTCAAGATAAAGAAAATCTGTCACCGTAGATCTATTACTCAAGACCCATTCTATACCCCCTTTTCGGCTTGGATTGGGTTTTTTGAATCACAGTGTATAATTAAGATTTTGTGTGTATTTCTAAAGATGGCAAACAAAGATAGCATAACTCGTGTCCCTCAGGAGATGGTCAATATCATTCCTGTTTTTAGGGGCGATGCACGAACATTGCCATTATTCTTTAAAATATGTGAGTATATTTTGAACATGTTTATAGGAGAAGCCTTACAAAATGAATACTTATTCAACGTAATTACGAGTAGGTTGTCAGGTTAAGCGGCTAACTTAGTCGGAGAGCGGGACAGTATACAGTCGTGGGCCGAACTCAAAAAACTATTGAGTCAACATTTCGGTGACCCACGTACTGAAGACTGTATAGCATTAGAGCTTGAATCAATAGAGGAGAAAGTTATTTAGAATTTTTCCATAGATTGCAACATTTAAGAAGTAGTATTTTCAAAAATTAACGATACTGTTCAGGACGATACCATACGTTTAGCGAAACAAAGTATCTATAATAATTCTGCTCTAAATATATTTTTATTCAATTTACCTGCTCACTTAGTTAGATTAGTAAGATTACGTAACGCATTGACTTTAGAAGATGCCTTAAAAATAGTTTTGGAAGAACTTAACTTTCAAAAAGTGTACAATTCAAAGAACACTTTGCACCGTTATAATTTTAATCTAAGTAGGAACATTAGACCTAATTTTTCTAATTATAAACCAGCACCACATAGATTCCAACCACAAACATTTACACCTACACCTAGTAGGGGAGACTGGGGACACTTGATCCCCATTTTGGTTATTCATTCATAACTCCTAAAATAATAAAGCTTTGTAGAATATTTTTTCACGATTGTTTAGGAAATTTATCTGTCTACCTTTTTGCATCATTTAATCATGTAATATATTTGTATTAACCTGTTTATTTTTCGTTTTCCCTGAAGACTACAAAAGGATCAAATGTCCCGTGTTCTGGGACACTTGATCATGGCATGGGGTAGATATGATCATAGCATTTATTGCACCACACACGGCTACTAGTTCACCACGCTCGCCTAATGAATGATTTTTCCGATTTGATTGACTTCCTTAGTAGCCACTAGGTACCTTCTTGGGTTTATGGACTGTAGTCAGTCCCATTTCATCAACGTTCCAAATGGCCTCAGGCCAAAATTCTAATTGAACGAGTGCGAACGTAGATTAAGAAAAAACATGGAAATATTGTGATTAGAACTGATAGACCTGCTGAGGCTAGTTGTTTCGTGTACTCGTAAAGAGATAATTTGTCAAGTTCTGCGCATAAAACCATAGAACCAGTCGTCGGTGGCAATATTATTGGTCCATTTTCGTATTTTATTAGCTGGATTATTGTTTTGGACAGCCTATTCATATGCTAGCTTCCATAAAGACTGCGAGGACAAACCATGGTGCAGTTTACTGGCTTTTCAAAGTATTTGACTAACTCGGACTCATCTACATCCGTAAAAAATTTTTTACTGTCGGTAGTCGGGTTCATATGCTTTATATTGTATACTGGTTGGCGTTTATTTTCACACTGTCCTTCCTTTTGTAAGTTCTCGTCATTTTGGAGTCAATACTAATAAATAAAACAAAATCTAATACATCTCTTGTAAGCAGTTATGAATGTAGGGGACACTTGATCCCATAATAATCAAGTCTACCCGTGTTCGGCATGATCAAGTGTACCCTGGACCGTTATTTTATAAACAAGTATTTTTCATAATCAAATCAAAATGTTATTTAGACAAATAACATCTCAACATACACTTGAATAAATCAGGTTTAAACAGTTATAATTGTAATCCCTAATTTATTTATATGAAATCCTTAAAATAACGATCAAAATACCTACAAAAAAAGATGTCGACCTCTTGTAAACAAAATGTCGCCACTGCTCTGAAATTGTCAATAATAAACTTTCAAAATGACATTTGGTCATTGACAATGACAGTTATGATTAGTGTGGCATGTATCGAATTTAAAAAAATTATGTAGTTTTTTAGTTACGACCCAGGGATCAAGTGTCCCGGGGGATCAAGTATCCCCAGTCTCCCCTACTTCATTTAACAGACGCTTTATTAGCACGCGCCAATTAACACGCCAAATAACTCTGGTCAATTTAGAAATAATACTCGAAATCAGTATAACAATTTCAATCAACAATCCAGCTATCGGTCTATACAGTCATCGCGGCCGCTGCGCAGTCAGCAAATTCATAACAATGCGCCGCATGTGACACCCGAGACGAATACCGATGTGACCATGCGAACGGCAAGTTCAAGGCGAGTTAATTTTACCGATAATTATCAACATAATAACTCACCACAGAATATACAGGGTGTAAATATTCCGTTTGATAACATGCCAGATGTTACAGTTGACTACTTTGCAACTGAAAATGTTTGCATAGAGGCCTCAGTAATAGGGAGAGAATAAAAATTAATTGTAATAAACGTTTAAATTTGCCTCATATTAGGGTGCCCGAATTAAATGCAATTTTTATGATAGATACCGGTAGTGTTAAGTAGGTCATTTATTAGTCCAACTTTAGCGAATAAATATTTTAGAAGTTACTTACGTTATGAACCATTCGAAGTTGTCAGCACTCACGCTTCAAGTATTCATAACAAACGGCAGTTATTCCATTACCTGCTGTATTTAATACTAATCAATGTCATAAGTTTTTTATTTATTATTGTATATGTCATAAGTTTAATAGGAAGTAATTGACTGAAACAGTTACAGGCTAATATAGATATGAATAATCAGATTTTAATTTTAAGAAATATTGAATAATGATAAAGTGGCAACATTTATATTTGTAATTTGGTAGCAGACATTTTGTTGAATGTATGGCAACTCCCTTCTGCAAAAAAAATTACATGGTACTATACGGAAAGTGGCCATGGTAAAGGCGCTCCAGACGGTGTTGGAGCTACCTGTAAGAGGACTGCAGATACCCTGGTTGCTACTGTCGAAAATCTGGAAAAAAAATTCGAAGCCATAGAAAAGAGATGTCCTGCAATTAGTTTGAGCATTATACCAGATGAAGCGATTAAAGAAATGAGCGCTGAAATCGATCGAGAACTAACCAAAACGAAAAATTTTGTTGGCACCCTCCATGTCGATCAAGTCACTGCAAGATGATTTAATCCAAAGGGAATAAAATCAAATTCTACTAAGATAGTGATGAAAAATCTAAGCCTTTTTTGCGGTAGGTCATAATTGTTGTATGCACTTTAATATCGGAAAAATAATTTATGAAGACAAGCCAAAAGTTAATGTAGAAGATGTGTACACTGATTCAGAATCTGAGAATGAGGCTGGATCTAGTTCTACTATATCACAAGCATTCAAACCTGGAGATTATATTGTTGTGAAATTGCTTGGCAAAAGAAATATGGAATATAGATATGTGTGCGTAATTGACAAGACAATGGCAGACATTACAATGGACCAAGTGGTACAGAAGCGGTCTAATCCAAATATAGTTTTAAAAGGCAATAGAATGTTTTACACATTTGATTCACCTGTAGATGTTTACGACAAAAAATAGGACTTTAAATACTATGGTTTTTACCTATTTTTGCTATGTTTTAGAAATAACTAATTAGGTACTTTTCGAGACTGATTCTTTAGGGTAAGTTACAAAGTAGGGTCGGTTGTTGAACAGTGAACCAACCAGGAATATTGACCCACCACCTTGTTGAAAAACTGCGAAGTTGCCAATTCGACCGATCGTGTTAAACTTTTCTCATAGGCACCCTTCCCCTCCCCCGTAGTTAGCCGGTGGCCGCGGTTTGAACGTGACGTGTGACAGCGGTTTGTTCGTTTCTAGCCAAAAAAACAGTTCCAATTCTCACATAAGTTTATAGATTTTTAAATATTTTGTATTGATATTGTTGTAGTTTTAGACGTTTTATGAGCATAATATTTCTATGTGACAATTCAGACAACAACCAATTTTTTTTTAATATTAATCTTTTAATAGTGTGTCTATTGAACAGTGAACCAGGTTCGTATAGTTTTGATTGTTTTAGGGTGCCAAGGCCAAGAAAAATTGGAAAACACAGAAAAGACGATATGATGTCAGCATTACTAATGATTGAAAATGGTAGCTCCATTAAGACGTCGCCAAAAACCAGTAAAATTCCGTAACCTACATTGCGCCGTTATGTTAAAAAAAAACGTGAACATGATGATATTATCACTCGAACCGAGGTATGATATAAATAAAGTGTTTACTGAAGAATACGAACAAATATTATTAAAATACTACAAAGCCTGTGCACTTATGTTAATTACCTTATGTTAATTAATCTTTAAAGCCTGTACCATTAAAGAATGTAGGAAGGTGGCGTACGAATTATGGTCATCAATCAATGTCGAATTTCAGAGTCATCTGAAGCACCTTCTATAGACTCATGTATTGCAGGAATTAACATATACTCCTCTGATGACGATACATGTAACTGTAGTCCTACAATAGTGGTACACAGGATGACAACGACAATAACATCAGTTTGCCAAACAAGGATTTATCGGTACTGTCATCACCATTTCCACCATTTTCACCTACGTCGAACCTTCCATCTGTAACGACATCATTTATTCTTGATCAATTTCGAATTCCGCTGTACCATCTCCTCGTTGTTCCATTGAACCACCTAGTGCTCCTCAAATTAGTACTCCTAATTTGACTCGTAAATCTAGATCAATGAAGAGTATTCAACGAACAAAACCACACAATCAGCCGCGACACACAGTAAGAAAAAAGCAACTAAATTGAACTTCAAGTGGACTTCTGGACGTTTTCAGCATCGCGCTGATATAGAAAATGACAAGTTTTTCCACCTAATACCTGATGAAAAGACGGCCCTTGATTATTTCCACTTTTTTCCAGAAGAACTATTTTCTGAAATTTGTGAATATACAAACATGTATTCGGTCCAAGAATCAGGGCGTTCGTTGAACGTGTCTATTGGAGAAATGCGCACATTTATAGCGATCAAACGTTTCATGGGCATTGCAACACTTCCAGCATATTTGGATTTTTGGGCCGGCGATACTCGTTATCCAATAGTAGCCGATCTTATGCCTCTGAAGCGGTATCAAGCAATACGGAGGTACATACATTTTGTTGACAATACAGAACAGAACAGATACGGATCCATATTTCAAAATAAGGCCATTTGTTGAGGCAAATCAGACAGAATTGCCTCAAAATAGAGGAAGAAAATCGATTCAGTTTCGATGAGATGGTTATTCCTTACAAGGGTACTAAGGCTGGACAAAAAAGACATTACAATCCACGGAAACCCCGAAAGCGGGGTTTTAAAAATTTGGTACGAGCCGGAGCATCTGGGATTATTTATGATTTTTTTCTGTACACTGGAAATGACACATTTCAAGATTGTTCATTTACTCCAGAGGAGGAAAGTATGGGTTGGGGTGCTAAAGCGGTTTTGAGATTGTGTAAAACTATAAAAAACAAGGCTTGTGTTGTATATTTCGACAATTTTTTTACGTCACTTGAATTAATACATCACCTAAGGGCGTCTTACGGAATATTTAGTCTTGGTACAATACGTACAAATCGACTGAGAGGTGCCGAATCAAAACTGAAAGCCGATAAACTCAAGTCTCAAGGTAGAGGGGCGTTCAGTCAAATTGTATGTAATAAGACAAAGACATCGCTGGCGAAATGGAATGACAACTTTTGATGAATTTTGATTTTATTAATTCAGATTTTGAAAGATTTCCTAAATTACTAATAAATACTTTTTGATTAACAATTGTTTTAATTATATCTACCTAAATATATTGCTTTTCTTAAACAAATTGTACTCGTTACTCGTAATCAAATAACCGAGTTATTCGGCAGAGTACGAGTATCAAACGAATACTCGGCACATCTCTACTTATATTATAATTATTATGAAAATAAGAGAAATAAAAGACTGATTTGAATTTATAGAAGTATTTGTATTTTTGTCACCTACACCACAGTATGTACGCCGACACCCTATCAATTTTAGGCCGGGGTCCCCCGTACATTGATTTCACTTGATTACTATCAAGCTAATTTTTCGTGAGTAGCTTCATTTTCATGAGACGCCCAACATTTTCTTGTCGACAACTCATGATTGTGGTAGCTAACAGAGGTAGCAAGGGTGAAATATGTTGATTTTATGATTCTAAAAAAATTATTACTAACCGGGTGCTTTTTGGTATATCTAATGATAATTATCTAAATTATTCGAAAATGTATTTGTCCTACAAAATGTATGGTTTGATCAAAGAGTCCTCCACCTCCAATATGTATGGATAACGAGGTCATAAAAAATTATTACTAACCAGCTGGTTTTTTTTTATTTACTTAGTAAATATTTATATTATTTAACCGTCATATTGTCCTACAAGTTGCGTGGTACGTTATCCCGGTCCTACACTCAAAAGTTGTTCTACAGATCATAGAAAAAAAATTATTACTATCAAGCTGAATCTTTGTGAATAGCTTTGTTTTGATGAGACGCCCAACATTTTCTTGTCGACATCTCTTGATTGTGGTAGCTAACAGAGGTAGCAAAGGTTAAATATGTTGATTTAATGATTCTAAAAAAATTATTACTAACCGGGTAATTTTTGGTGTATCTGATGAGAATTATCTAAATTATTCGAAAATGTATTTGTCCTACAAAATGTATGGTTTGATCAAAGAGTCCTCCACTTCCAATATGTATCGATAACGAGGTCATCAAAAATTATTACTAACCAGCTGGTTTTTTTTTTATTTACTTAGTAAATATTTATATTATTTAACCGTCATATTGTTCTACAAGTTGCGTGGTACGTTATCCCGGTCCTACACTTAGAAATTGGTAATACCACAAGACCCATTTTGTCATCACTAACTGTAGGACACCAATTTTACATGATAGGTTAGTATTCTCTGCCCAAATGATACAATGTCCTACAAAAAAACAGGTATATTATGTATCATGAGTCCGACAGAAATTGTCATTTTTCGTTTTCCTACTTATAACTTATAATACAGTGAAAACATCTTTTTTATTAACTTAAATAACTTTTTTTTTACTAAAGTACTACAATACAATAATTATTTACTTAAAAAAAATGTATATTCATCAGATTCATCTGATAAATTTTCAGTATCATCACTGTCATTTTCATCTATTTCATTTTCCTCGTCTTTTGACTCTGTAATAACGTAAAAAATTAAGTATTTTTAACATAAAATGAATCCACTTTGTTTTATAGTGTACGAAACTTTTTATATAGTACATATACGGATCCCGCTGTTAAATAATACTTAATTTTTTACGTCATTACTGAGACAGAAGACGAGGAAAATGAAATAGATGAAAATGACAGTGATGATACTGAAAATGTATCAGATGAATCTGATGAATATTATTTTTATTAAATGTAAATAATTACTTTTTTTGTACTACTTAAGAAAAATAATTTATTTAAATAAATAAAAAGACGTTTTCACTGTATCATCACTACATAGTATAATACAAAGTCGCTGTCGTCTGTCCGTCCCTATGTATGCTTAAAACTTGAAAACTACGCAACGGATTTTGAAGCGGTTTTCTTTAATAGATAGAGTGATTCAAGATGAAGGTTTATATGTATAATACATGCACCCGTGCGAAGCCGGTTCGGGTCGCTAGTAACTTATAAGTAGGAAAACGAAAAAAATACAATTTTTGTCGGACTCGTGTTACATACCTCTTTTCTTGTAGGACATTGTATCATTTGGGCAGAGAATACACTAACCTATCATGTAAAATTATTGTCCTACAGTTAGTGATGACAAAATGGGTCTTGTGGTTTTAACAACTTTTGAGCGTAGGACCGGGATAACGTACCACGCAACTTGTAGGACAATATGACGGTTAAATAATATAAATATTTACTAAGTAAATAAAAAAAAACCAGCTGGTTAGTAATCATTTTTTATGACCTCGTTATCCATACATATTGGAGGTGGAGGACTCTTTGATCAAACCATACATTTTGTAGGACAAATACATTTTCGAATAATTTAGATAATTATCATCAGATATACCAAAAAGCACCCGGTTAGTAATAAATTTTTTTGAATCATAAAATCAACATATTTCACCCTTGCTACCTCTGTTAGCTACCACAATCAAGAGTTGTCGACAAGAAAATGTTGGGCGTCTCATGAAAATGAAGCTACTCACGAAAAATTAGCTTGATAGTAATCAAGTGAAAACAATGTACCGGGGATCCCGGACTATTTATATTCTTTGTTGTTTCTTATTAGAGCATAAAGTCATCCCCCATATACTCTCAAAGGTGCGTTCTCGGATCTCTTGAAAATCTTTTTTCGCCATGTGCCACCCACGCACCATATGCGTTTAGTGTTCTTTTTCGTATTTAAGAACAATATTTCTTCTAATTACACTTTAAGTAATCTATTTTCAACCATAATTCATAATAAAAACCAGTGGCACCTGGTCAACAACATTTCATAAAATGTGGCATCGAATGGGTTAAGTAAACTTGAAAAAGGAGGTTTTTTGGACGTTTGTGGCGAGTACATGTGGTTTTGCTTCCCGCTCTGATTCCTGGCTATTTCTCTGCTTTTTTTGGTGGTTTTTGTGTATTTTACGTGTTTGTGCTCGTCTTGTGTTTATTGTGTGTGTATATTTGGTAAGTCTATTTAAGTATTTACCGGCTTATGCCGAGCGACCATGGCGGATGACGATCGGCCTCCTGGCCGCCCACCAGACCCTCCCCATTCTACTCAACTACAATCGCAAGATTTATTTACACACGCACCTATTATGACGGCTCCATTGTCACAATTTGAGGCAATGGAAGTAGAAGTTGCGTCTCAAAAGAGGAAGTTAATTGACAAACATCCTACCAATGAGTCCACGAATGTCACGGACGAAAATCCAAACGCGACCGGGTTACGGCTCCGTCGTTGATATCACGCATGAAGTACTCTCATCTGGATGGGAAACCATTCTTAGTCTACGCCTCTCTTGTCGAATCCGACCCAACTTCCGGTACTACCCTCCATCCTATAAAATTCGGTCAATTGTTACAAAAAATGAATATTGTGAATATTGAAAATGGGGGTATAAAGAGAATAGGAAGAAACAGGGTATCAGTGGAGTTTAAGGGACCGGAAGATGCCAATGCCTTTATAGACAATGATTCAATTAAACAAAAAGGTTTTTCACTGATGATTCCCACTTTCAATATCACCAGAATGGGTGTTGTGAAGGGTGTCCCTACTGATTGGACAGACATCGAAGTCATGGACGCCCTGAAGTCCCCTCTTGGCAGGGTATTGAAAGTGAGAAGATTGAACCGCAGAGTAACCAATGAAGGAAAGTCAGAATGGATTCCTACATCAAGCGTAGTAATCACATTCGATGGTCAGAGCCTCCCGGATCGAGTTTTCTGCTGCTTTAACTCCCTTCCTGTAGAGATTTATAATTTTCCCACTGTCCAGTGTTTCGGGTGCTGCAAGTATGGTCACACCAGGACTCAGTGTCGGTCTAAGCCACGGTGCTATCGCTGTGGTGGGGACCACTGTGGGGACACGTGTTCCATTGAAGAGCCCAAGTGTTTTTATTGTACGGGTGCCCACCCCGCGAATAGCCGTCAATGCCCGGAATACCTGCGTCAGCGGAACATCAAGTCCACCATGGCTAAGGACAATATATCTTATTCTGAAGCAGCAAAACGCCACGCCCCTTCCTACCGATCCTTTGCAGACGTTACGTCGTCAGCCCCTCCTGCACTGACTATCCACCAGACTCTCAACCATGATCCTCGTCTTCCCCGTCTCCCAAATCCCAATTATACCTCCCATCCCCAATCCCCTACTTCTTACTCCAGCAAAAAAACTGTTACTACCCGTTCAAAACCCCACGCTCCCCACCATCCTGGTTATGACCGTAGGGCCCACCAGGATATCATTATCAATTATTCCTTCCCTCCCTCTCCTGATGGTTGTGCTCTGATGGACCACCCTCCCACTCATAATGAGGAGACTATTAACACTATTATTGCTCTACTTTCCACTTTACTTTCAAATTACACCTTACCAGACCACGTTGCCGACAACATAGTCAATAAAATTAAAAACCGTAACATTCCATCTCATGCAATGGAACACCAGAAGCGCACGTCCAAAAAAACACGAAATTTCCCAACTTATTAATTTGTATAAACCTGCAATTTTTGCAATCTCCGAGACATGGTTAACACCTCGTCTCAATTTTAATTTTCCTGGCTATGGCACACTCCGGGATGACCGCTCTGACGGTTATGGCGGAGCTGCTATGCTAGTGAATAATCTTCTTTCTTCCTCCCCTCTATCCCTTCCTCCCCACGGAGATGAAATTAACGCTGTAGGTGTTAAAATCCTTGGCATTAATTTTATATCTGTTTATATTCCCACTCCGAATTCTTTATGTTTCCAGTATATCTATAATATATGTTCTTCATTTCAATCTGTTATTATTTTGGGTGATTTCAATTGCCACCATTCCCTGTGGGGCTCTGACCATTGTGATGGCCCGGGTTATGACTTGGTTGGTCTGTTGGATGACTTGGGTTTGTGTGTTATCAACGATGGCTCGGTCACTCGCCTACCTAGACCCGGTCAGAGTAGAAGTTGCGTTGACCTTACCTTGTGTTCAGCCAGTTTGACCGCCCAGTTGGAGTGGAATCGCCTTAACCTTACATATGGTAGTGACCATTATCCAGTATGTTCTACTCTGTCTAATAGGTCCTTACCTCACAGGGATAACCCTCCTCTGTTAAAATATAGACTCTCGGGAGCGAAGTGGGACTTATACTCTCAAACTCTTGAGGATATAATCCCCACTTTGCCCCAAGTTTCTCCATCTAACCTGGACGCCTGTATATCGCAATTTTCCGGTGCCATTTCAGCAGCCGCCGATGACAGGTCCCATTAAAAAATTCAGCTACTGGAAAGTTATCATCTCCGCCCTGGTGGGATCGGGAGTGTTCTGAAATGATTAAAACCCGTAATATACGAGTAGCTGAACGAAATTATATTCAGAACATGTCCATAGAAAACCTAGTAGAGTACAACCGAACCGTTGCGAGATCCAGGCGACTATTTAGGAAAAAAAAATATGAAGGATGGAAGAAATTTTGTTCCTCACTTTCCCCTTCAACCCCTTCTGCCCTTGTCTGGCAAAAATTTAAAAGATTTAAACGCGGCTGCTCTGTTAGTAATTCTTTGACTATCCCAAGTGACCTAACAGAATCTTTTCTAAATAAATTAGCCCCCCTTTCGCCCCTCTTATGGGAGAATGCCCCCCATCTTCTGATGAAGAAGTCATTTCTAATGACCCTCTAGATTCCCCCTTTTTGCTGAGTGAACTGGATGCAGTGCTCAAACACGTCCGTGACTCCGCTCCTGGTATTGATGGCCACCCATATTCCTTTTTCAAAAAGCTGAGTAACAGCAGTCGTAAATACCTATCGTCAATAATCAACACCTGCTTTAATCTCTCACATATCCCTAATAGTTGGAAAACCCAGTTAATTATCCCCATCTTGAAACGAGGGAAATCCCCGGATTGCGCAGACCATTTCCGTCCAATTGCTCTTTCCCCTGTTATTGGGAAAATTCTCGAACATCTCATAAAGAACAGATTGGAGTGGTTTGTCGAGAGTCGAGGCCTTTTATCTAAGTCACAGTTTGGGTTCCGAAAGGGAGCCAGCACTATGGACAGCATTGGCATTTTGATGACGGATATCCGGATCGCCTTGAGCATGAATGAGGCTATTCTGGCAGTCTTCCTCGACATTTCAGCGGCTTACGACAATGTCCTTCTTTCCGTGCTCAGAAGTAAATTACTCCAGCTGAGTATTCCGGTAAAGATGCTGAACTGTGTATGCAACCTGTTGTCTGGTCGAAGTGTCAAGCTCCACATCCCGGGCGTAAGCTCCGAACCCAGATCAGTATGGCGAGGGCTTCCTCAGGGCTCAGTGCTAAGTCCTATTCTGTATAGTATTTATACGTCAGATCTCCACGAGTCCCTCAACAATGATTGTCAAATTTTACAATATGCCGATGACCTGTGTTTGTATATGCCTTTCTCTTCCATTGATAGTGCTAAGGGATCCATGCAGATATCGCTCAACTCCCTTAATCAGTGGTTAATTTCCCATGGCCTTAACTTGTCTGCTTCTAAAAGTTCTACTGTTATCTTTTCGCGTAAACGTATTAATCCACATATTGATCTTGAAATTGATGGATCCCCTATCCAAGTTGAAGATAATGTTAAATTTCTTGGTGTTATCTTAGATTCTAAATTATCTGGTGTCCCTCATATAACCTATACTAATAATAAATGCGAGAAAAAACTTAATATGTTGCGTGCTCTTGCGGGTGTTTGGTGGGGTGCGCACCCCTTTACTTTAAAACTTGTATATAATGCCACAATAAGGAGTTTACTTGATTATGGTTCCTACTTACTCGAACCTTGCAGTAAAGTTGCAATGGTTAAATTAGAGACCATCCAAGCAAAATCCCTCCGCATTATATTAGGATGTATGAGGTCAACCCCTAAAAACACCCTGCAAGTAGAGAGTGGTGATCCCCCTCTTCTTCTCCGTAGGCAATATTTAGCTGATAAATTCTTATATAAGTCATACTTCCTCAATGGTCATATGATCCTGCCTAAGTTGTCAACTCTGGATAATCTATGTAGGCAAAATGACTATTGGAGACACAAAGATCCCCCTTTAATCCTTAAATCTCTTCGAAAAATTCGCTCTCTAGAAGTAAACTCAAAAATTCCCCAACAAAGTAAATTCCCTCTGTTTTCATGTCCTTATGAAATTTTGAATTTTGTCCCAACTGTTGTTACAATTGGTCTAAATAAGGACTCCACTAATGCAAATGACCAATTTCTTTCCATTGTTAATGATAAGTGGCCAAATTACCATAAATTCTATACAGATGCTTCAAAATTAACCACTGAAGGTAAAACTGGTATTGCTGTATACAATCCTAATTCTCAAATATTTCTCCAATTTCAGTGCCCTCCTGAGTCATCAGTGTTCACAGGAGAATGCATTGGGATACTTGAGGCATGTGTGTATATCTCTTCCCACTCTTCTATTACAAAAGCAGTCATCTTCTCAGACTCCAGTAGTGCCATACAGGCAATAGTAAAAAATTCCTTTAAAGACAACCTGCGTAGCCCAATTATTATAGATATTAAAACAATACTAAATTCATGCTCTAAAAATAATGTTGAGATAATATTAGTATGGATTCCTAGTCATATGAATATTAGGGGCAATGAGGTAGTAGACATAGCTGCCAAGGGTGCGGTCAGTAGCAGTCTGGCAGATAAAAAGCATTATACTGTTCAGGTCTATGACTTGATTCATAAAGCCAAAATAGACCTTTCAAAATCCTGGCAAGAGCACTGGTCGTTATCTAGCCAATCAAAAGGTAGCTTGTTTGCGTCCATTCAACCAACCATTCCCCCCAAGCCTTGGTTTTACAAACACAAAGATGCTTCCAAAACCGTCACATCTGTTATATGCAGAATCCGTATTGGCCACTGCTGTACTCCAGTTTTTCTCCATAAAATTAGGGTTCGAGACAGTTCTTTATGTGAGTGTGGACTGGATGATGGTACGATAGATCACATATTCCTTAAGTGCCGCCTCAATGATTCTTCCTCTTTTGATAAAGCTATTTCTAAATTAAAAATACAAAAGCCAATTAATGTCCGTCATCTCCTCTCATTTTTCCCTAATCCCCAAATTATACGTGCTTTTATTAAGTTTATTTCTACTAACAATATTTAGGCATATATTAAGTATCAATATTTTGTGTAAAAGTATATACTTATATACATATACTTATATATATTTATTTATTTACTAACTACGATTAACACTATATTCTGTGTTTGTTTCAGGGCTGAAAGAACCGCCACAAAAGGTTTACGATTAATTTCGCTGTAAATATTTATGATACCCATGTATAGTCACTACGTGACACTGGCAGGAATTGCCGTAGTCTTCGGCAAATTTCCATAAAAAAAAAATATGAATCAAGTTTTTTCAGTGATTTATGCGATAACAAGTAAGTAATTAGGATTATTTAATCTTATTGATTTAATTGTTACATCAACATTATTTTATGTGTATTGATGATATTTTGGATAGGTATTATCTAAAAAAAACATACTAACGATAATGGTGCATTCAATGGCATTTATGAATGACTAGCTGACCCGGCGAACTTTGTTCCGCATTATAAATATTTAAAACAAAAAGAAAATTGGACATAGGATACCTGAGATTTTTATCCCGTCCGTATAAAACCTACTTTAACAAAACGCAACTGACAGCGAAACGTTATGTTGTCTATAGTTTAATATGGCCGAAAATTTGACAATTAGAAATTATGAATTCGACTTGTTTATATTGTTGTAATTCACATAATATCTTTATAACTTGTAGCCTATGTGTTATTCTGATGTATAAGCAATATTAAGTATTGTAAAGTTTCATTAAAATCCATTCGGTAGTTTTTACGTGAAAGAGTAACAAACTAGTCCGGTCATTTTAGACAATTGAAATAAAGAAAATTCCGACAGAGCCAAATCTTCGTAGAGACCTTAGGTTTACCACAAGGAATAAAGTGTCAAAAGTCCCCATCAGTCCCATGTGAGCTTAGGGACTTATTCGGGGCCCAAGGTAAAAATTTTAGGTTTTTTGGATTTTTCTCGAAAACGGTAAGTTTTATCGAAAAAGTACCTCTGAACAAAGTTGTAGATCTTAAAATTCTCTATAAAAATGGTCCCTATGATTTTTTCTCTAAGACCCACTATTTCCCAGATATTACGCTTGTAAGAATCACGTTCTACATAGTATGCACACATATGCCACGTATATACATATTTAGGTACTCAAGCAAGCAAAAATGCCTACTCGTGTCTCTTTTATGTATACATTATACTATTCTAAGAAAATTTACTCTAAAATCACCGCCGGTCCCTTACCGCATCCCCTCTACTTGAATAACATCTGGCCTTGAAAAACATCTGCCTATTCTTTTGTCCATGTGGTGTCGTTCACGTATACCTGCTTCTTTTAGTGTTGAACGAGCAGTTCGAGTGACTATACGTATTTATTACAAGCGTCTACTATTGAAGTTAGTGCTGATTAATATTTAAAAAAAATGGCCACCCATATTCCTTTTTCAAAAAGCTGAGTAACAGCAGTCGTAAATACCTATCGTCAATAATCAACACCTGCTTTAATCTCTCACATATCCCTAATAGTTGGAAAACCCAGTTAATTATCCCCATCTTGAAACGAGGGAAATCCCCGGATTGCGCAGACCATTTCCGTCCAATTGCTCTTTCCCCTGTTATTGGGAAAATTCTCGAACATCTCATAAAGAACAGATTGGAGTGGTTTGTCGAGAGTCGAGGCATTTTATCTAAGTCACAGTTTGGGTTCCGAAAGGGAGCCAGCACTATGGACAGCATTGGCATTTTGATGACGGATATCCGGATCGCCTTGAGCATGAATGAGGCTATTCTGGCAGTCTTCCTCGACATTTCAGCGGCTTACGACAATGTCCTTCTTTCCGTGCTCAGAAGTAAATTACTCCAGCTGAGTATTCCGGTAAAGATGCTGAACTGTGTATGCAACCTGTTGTCTGGTCGAAGTGTCAAGCTCCACATCCCGGGCGTAAGCTCCGAACCCAGATCAGTATGGCGAGGGCTTCCTCAGGGCTCAGTGCTAAGTCCTATTCTGTATAGTATTTATACGTCAGATCTCCACGAGTCCCTCAACAATGATTGTCAAATTTTACAATATGCCGATGACCTGTGTTTGTATATGCCTTTCTCTTCCATTGATAGTGCTAAGGGATCCATGCAGATATCGCTCAACTCCCTTAATCAGTGGTTAATTTCCCATGGCCTTAACTTGTCTGCTTCTAAAAGTTCTACTGTTATCTTTTCGCGTAAACGTATTAATCCACATATTGATCTTGAAATTGATGGATCCCCTATCCAAGTTGAAGATAATGTTAAATTTCTTGGTGTTATCTTAGATTCTAAATTATCTGGTGTCCCTCATATAACCTATACTAATAATAAATGCGAGAAAAAACTTAATATGTTGCGTGCTCTTGCGGGTGTTTGGTGGGGTGCGCACCCCTTTACTTTAAAACTTGTATATAATGCCACAATAAGGAGTTTACTTGATTATGGTTCCTACTTACTCGAACCTTGCAGTAAAGTTGCAATGGTTAAATTAGAGACCATCCAAGCAAAATCCCTCCGCATTATATTAGGATGTATGAGGTCAACCCCTAAAAACACCCTGCAAGTAGAGAGTGGTGATCCCCCTCTTCTTCTCCGTAGGCAATATTTAGCTGATAAATTCTTATATAAGTCATACTTCCTCAATGGTCATATGATCCTGCCTAAGTTGTCAACTCTGGATAATCTATGTAGGCAAAATGACTATTGGAGACACAAAGATCCCCCTTTAATCCTTAAATCTCTTCGAAAAATTCGCTCTCTAGAAGTAAACTCAAAAATTCCCCAACAAAGTAAATTCCCTCTGTTTTCATGTCCTTATGAAATTTTGAATTTTGTCCCAACTGTTGTTACAATTGGTCTAAATAAGGACTCCACTAATGCAAATGACCAATTTCTTTCCATTGTTAATGATAAGTGGCCAAATTACCATAAATTCTATACAGATGCTTCAAAATTAACCACTGAAGGTAAAACTGGTATTGCTGTATACAATCCTAATTCTCAAATATTTCTCCAATTTCAGTGCCCTCCTGAGTCATCAGTGTTCACAGGAGAATGCATTGGGATACTTGAGGCATGTGTGTATATCTCTTCCCACTCTTCTATTACAAAAGCAGTCATCTTCTCAGACTCCAGTAGTGCCATACAGGCAATAGTAAAAAATTCCTTTAAAGACAACCTGCGTAGCCCAATTATTATAGATATTAAAACAATACTAAATTCATGCTCTAAAAATAATGTTGAGATAATATTAGTATGGATTCCTAGTCATATGAATATTAGGGGCAATGAGGTAGTAGACATAGCTGCCAAGGGTGCGGTCAGTAGCAGTCTGGCAGATAAAAAGCATTATACTGTTCAGGTCTATGACTTGATTCATAAAGCCAAAATAGACCTTTCAAAATCCTGGCAAGAGCACTGGTCGTTATCTAGCCAATCAAAAGGTAGCTTGTTTGCGTCCATTCAACCAACCATTCCCCCCAAGCCTTGGTTTTACAAACACAAAGATGCTTCCAAAACCGTCACATCTGTTATATGCAGAATCCGTATTGGCCACTGCTGTACTCCAGTTTTTCTCCATAAAATTAGGGTTCGAGACAGTTCTTTATGTGAGTGTGGACTGGATGATGGTACGATAGATCACATATTCCTTAAGTGCCGCCTCAATGATTCTTCCTCTTTTGATAAAGCTATTTCTAAATTAAAAATACAAAAGCCAATTAATGTCCGTCATCTCCTCTCATTTTTCCCTAATCCCCAAATTATACGTGCTTTTATTAAGTTTATTTCTACTAACAATATTTAGGCATATATTAAGTATCAATATTTTGTGTAAAAGTATATACTTATATACATATACTTATATATATTTATTTATTTACTAACTACGATTAACACTATATTCTGTGTTTGTTTCAGGGCTGAAAGAACCGCCACAAAAGGTTTACGATTAATTTCGCTGTAAATATTTATGATACCCATGTATAGTCACTACGTGACACTGGCAGGAATTGCCGTAGTCTTCGGCAAATTTCCATAAAAAAAAAAATATGAATCAAGTTTTTTCAGTGATTTATGCGATAACAAGTAAGTAATTAGGATTATTTAATCTTATTGATTTAATTGTTACATCAACATTATTTTATGTGTATTGATGATATTTTGGATAGGTATTATCTAAAAAAAACATACTAACGATAATGGTGCATTCAATGGCATTTATGAATGACTAGCTGACCCGGCGAACTTTGTTCCGCATTATAAATATTTAAAACAAAAAGAAAATTGGACATAGGATACCTGAGATTTTTATCCCGTCCGTATAAAACCTACTTTAACAAAACGCAACTGACAGCGAAACGTTATGTTGTCTATAGTTTAATATGGCCGAAAATTTGACAATTAGAAATTATGAATTCGACTTGTTTATATTGTTGTAATTCACATAATATCTTTATAACTTGTAGCCTATGTGTTATTCTGATGTATAAGCAATATTAAGTATTGTAAAGTTTCATTAAAATCCATTCGGTAGTTTTTACGTGAAAGAGTAACAAACTAGTCCGGTCATTTTAGACAATTGAAATAAAGAAAATTCCGACAGAGCCAAATCTTCGTAGAGACCTTAGGTTTACCACAAGGAATAAAGTGTCAAAAGTCCCCATCAGTCCCATGTGAGCTTAGGGACTTATTCGGGGCCCAAGGTAAAAATTTTAGGTTTTTTGGATTTTTCTCGAAAACGGTAAGTTTTATCGAAAAAGTACCTCTGAACAAAGTTGTAGATCTTAAAATTCTCTATAAAAATGGTCCCTATGATTTTTTCTCTAAGACCCACTATTTCCCAGATATTACGCTTGTAAGAATCACGTTCTACATAGTATGCACACATATGCCACGTATATACATATTTAGGTACTCAAGCAAGCAAAAATGCCTACTCGTGTCTCTTTTATGTATACATTATACTATTCTAAGAAAATTTACTCTAAAATCACCGCCGGTCCCTTACCGCATCCCCTCTACTTGAATAACATCTGGCCTTGAAAAACATCTGCCTATTCTTTTGTCCATGTGGTGTCGTTCACGTATACCTGCTTCTTTTAGTGTTGAACGAGCAGTTCGAGTGACTATACGTATTTATTACAAGCGTCTACTATTGAAGTTAGTGCTGATTAATATTTAAAAAAAATGTCACAATTTTGTAATAAACTTTTGACTGAACTGACTGAAACTGTTGTGGTCAGTCGTGGAATGCCAACTTTAATCGATGCAAGTGTCGCGAGAAGTGATGAGTTTGCTGATTATTTAAGAAGCCAAAAGTCCGTTACAATTCACGTGGATTGCAGAAAATCATACACCCGGAAAACTTCAATCTCTGCATCAAAAAGACAACGTGAGGAAGAACAGGCCAGTACTTCAAAAGTAAGTCCACCTCATACTAGAGCGCGAATAAGTGAATCCAGCTTTTGTTTTAAAAACCACTGCTTATTTTGTGGCGATGAAGCGGATGAAGAAGCAGAAAAGAAGAAAGTGAAGATTTATCGCCGAAAAATTCATAAAGTTTCTACACTTACATTCAAAGATTCCATTTTAAAATTAGCTAAAGATCGTTCTGATGATGTGTCAAAAGCTGTCTTTGCGCGTATTAATTTTCAGTATGATTTAGTTGCTGCTGACGCTAAATACCATGACAGTTGTTACAAATCCTTCCTGAGACCTAATACTGGCGGTAAAATTGGCCGTCCTCAAAATGAGGCTATAAACTCTGCAATGGAGGAAATTTTCAATTTCATTGAAAGTAGCGATGACTGCCAGTTTTCGTTAGATGAACTGATGAATGTTTGCCAAAATGTAGCTTTAGAAAACGGGATTATAAAAATAAAGCAAAATTGTGACATTTTTTTTTTAATATTAATCAGCACTAACTTCAATAGTAGACGCTTGTAATAAATACGTATAGTCACTCGAACTGCTCGTTCAACACTAAAAGAAGCAGGTATACGTGAACGACACCACATGGACAAAAGAATAGGCAATGTTTTTCAAGGCCAGATGTTATTCAAGTAGAGGGGATTCGGTAAGGGACCGGCGGTGATTTTAGAGTAAATTTTCTTAGAATAGTATAATGTATACATAAAAGAGACACGAGTAGGCATTTTTGCTTGCTTGAGTACCTAAATATGTATATACGTGGCATATGTGTGCATACTATGTAGAACGTGATTCTTACAAGCGTAATATCTGGGAAATAGTGGGTCTTAGAGAAAAATCATAGGGACCATTTTTATAGAGAACTAGCTTTTGCGCGCGGCTTCGCCCGCGTGGACTTCGAACCCGTGCATATTTTTTACTAGTGGCCCGCCCCGGCTTCGCCCGTGCAAAGCGGGGGTGAGTTATAAATATAAACCTTCCTCTTGAATCACTCTATCTATTAAAAAAAACCGTATCAAAATCCGTTGCGTAGTTTTAAAGATATAAGCATACATAGGGACGGACAGACGACAGCGACTTTGTTTTATACTATGTAGTGATTAACATAAAATCGGTTATTGTGACTAAACTATGATAGTTAGATATGTGCTCTCGCGGATTTTTTTATAGATCTTTATAAGACCTACAAACCTGTAGTACATCATTTTGTTCTATTGTCAATAGTTTTTGCAGCGCACGCATAAATAGGTTTTCGATTTTATACCTTGTTTTACAAAATCGCAATTTTCATACGGATCCCTAATTCTTATGAAAATAAAATATAGCCTATTACCTTCCTCGATAAATGGACTATCTAACACTGAAAGATTTTTTGAAATCGGACCAGTAGTTCCTGAGATTAGCGCGTTCAATCAAACAAACAAACAAACTCTGCAGCTTTATATATTAGTATAGATTTTAAGATCTACAACTTTGCTCTGAGGTACTTTTTCGATAAAACTTACCGTTTTCGAGAAAAATCCAAAAAACCTAAAATTTTTACCTTGGGCCCCAAATAAGTCCCTAAGCTCACATGGGACTGATGGGGACTTTTGACACTTTATTCCTTGTGGTAAACCTAAGGTCTCTACGAAGATTTGGCTCTGTCGGAATTTTCTTTATTTGATCACTATTTTTATGTCTAAAATGACCGGACTAAACATCCATCCATCCATCCATCTATCCATCCATCCATACTTACAAACTTTCACGTTTATAATATTAGTAAGACTTAGTTCATGGATGGTGTTATGTGTCGACAATAATCGGTCGCTGAATATTACCGACTACTGCTATTATATATTTTTTTTACTTGAGATATTTTACTACAATTTTGTAAAGTAACTATTTTTGTCTTTAACAGATCTTTTGTTTTCTCTTGGAGTATTATGGCAAACAAGAATCGAGGTCGTAGTTTGGTTGAATTATCAATATTGCCGAAGGTACTAATTTACAAGCTAGTAATGAAAAGAAAGAAGACTGCGATAGCAAGACTTCACCGCCTGTACTAAAATCATCAACATCATGTAATGAACCTTAGGCCCCATATAACGAACCTTCAAAGTCGTATAATTAACCTTGAATTTTTATAAGTATTTTGTATTAGAATATATTTTGTTAAACTAATATTTTTCATCTATGATTATGAAAATGCTTATATTATAATTATTATGAAAATAAGAGAAATAAAAGACTGATTTGAATTTATAGAAGTATTTGTATTTTTGTCACCTACACCACAGTATATACTGTGCTGCGCCGACACCCTATCAATTTATATTCTTTGTTGTTTCTTATTAGAGCATAAAGCCATCCCCCATATACTCTCAAAGGTGCGTTCTCGGATCTCTTGAAAATCTTTTTTCGCCATGTGCCGCCCACGCACCATATGCGTTTATTGTTCTTTTTCGTATTTAAGAACAATATTTCTTCTAATTACACTATAAGTAATCTATTTTCAACCATAATTCATAATAAAAACCAGTGGCACCTGGTCAACAACATTTAAAAAAATGTGGCATCAAATGGGTTAAGTAAACTTGAAAAACTTAAATTAGCTTGTAGATATCCCTATCTGAAATTTTATTTTGTCTGCTATCTGCTAACTTCAGGGTCATACTTTGTTTTTCTTTTCGCCTATAATAACCAATGTACTTTATCTGTAAAAAGGTGGTAGGTAGCCCTACCTCCAACCCAGATACCAATATTGACAAGGGATAGTATTCAACTAGAACTATGCAGCAAGCAATTGTATCATAATTACTCTTAACATTATACCAACAATGAAACCTTGTCATGAGGTAAGACACTGACCAAACAACAAATAACTCTATAAATATCATGATTTATCACTGAACAGATTTAACCTTTATTGGTGTTATGTCTCACTACGTCAACTCAATTAATGTAATTAATTAATATTTGTGTGTGTGTAAAGATAAGAAATTGCGACAGCGACACTAACGAACGACTCAAACTTGTGCATCACAGGCAAAGAGTATTAATCACTACACTACGATCACAGGCATCACATTCACAGCACGCACAGCACAGCAATTCACAGCATCAGTCAGTCATCCCATCAACAGTCCACACTAGGGATGTGAAAAAGTAATCGATTATTTTTGAAGTAAAGTTCGATTTTTATGCGTGAATTTATTTTTATGAATAATCGATTTTTTTATAATAATTCAACCGATTATTACTGATTTTTCATCTGCAATTAAGTTTGTTTTTTGGCCCGGAGCCCGGAACGTGAACTGCTAATGAATATGCTTTCTCCATAATATTACATCAACGCCATATGTGCATCTATGATGGCATTCTTTCTGTGCTTTTGAAACAGTTTTGTAAATTCATTATAATAAAACATTGGTTGGAGTACACGTAACGGGGCACAAAGGAAAAAATACTTTTTTGAGAAATTTTCATAAATTGTTTATTTTCTCGATTCTATCGTTTGGAAATTTGACCTTGACCTGAAGGTCATTGACCTTGAGGTCAAGGTTAGCAACCTAAGAAAAATAGCTGATTTTGAGCTTCGGAAATTTGACCTTGACCTCAAGGTCAATGCGCTTGAAGTGTGCCATGGTGTTCCCCCCACCCTACTACTCCCACATCCCACCGGGTTCCGAAGGCTTGATTAGGCGATGGATTTTGGTGAAATTTTCTTAAGTGTTTTTTCATTTGTGCCCCGTTTCGTATCCACTGACCAAAACGTTCAGTAGATGGAGTCAACGAACTTATTCGCTCTGGTGTAATACGAATTTCTAGATTTTGAATAATTTAATTTGTATTTGAATCATTAAACATTTTAATTTGAACCTTTTATAATTTGATTGTTCTTAAATTTTAATTTGTGTTGATGATATAAGAACGTACTATTTGTGTTGTTTATTTATAATTAATAAATATATTTATGGCATTTATTTTGAAAATTATTGGCATATTAGGAAAAAACGATTAATATTAAAAAATCTATTATTTTCTTAAGAAAAATTGATTATTTATTAATCGATTTTTAATAGTTACCAAAAAAACTATACAATGTCACATCCCTAATCCACACTGACAAGCGCTCGTACCGTATTGACTTTTATTTTCTATAGATTAACGGCTTGCGCATTTCTCCATACAGCCATAGGACAACAAGGCAGGTCATGCCGTCTGTTCACCCCACCCACTAGCACAGGCCGGCACTGCCAGCCATATGAGCAAATCCCTACGAACGTTACATGTAATAATACTATGGACATCCATTCAACAACCCGCTTGACCGTAAATATTAGTAACTTTTCCTTTTGATTAAAGACAAATTGTGAGTTAGTATACGTTTCGCAAAATCCGCTACGATAAGAGCTTCTCCCCAAGGTGACGGAACACAACCAAAGCGCCTGACGCGGGCAGTCGAAGAACTTCGGAGGCCGATAAATGTTTCATGTTTTGGAGGCTCAGCATGAAGCAAGTTACGCAAAATGCAAAAAACACACAAACCAAATTTGGTTCAAACATCTCATTTTTATTTCATAAACATAATTACAACTAAAATACTTTAGATCATCAAACATTACGGAATGGACGGATACTAAATGGTTAATACATGCACAATAAGTTGAAAAATTAATTAAGTAGTGACTATATCATTTGCAAATTTGATTCAAATTTCCGTGTTCAATTTTATTTATGGTACTTAAAAATAGCTACTAAAATAATAATAATAATATAGGACCAGATATTGGACGGAATAACAAATTAATACATTAAAAGTTATAAACTAAGGTAAATGTAGATAGAGTTTTAATATGTAGAAGGAGAAATAGAAATTTTGAGCCAAAATAACATTTGTGGCCAAGGTCAACTTTGACCGTAATAGTGTCTCATACGTATTAACAAATTTTGTAACAGTTCTAACTAACCTTCTGTTTACACGTGGAATTGATTCTCAAAATTTGATAGTTTAAAAAAATATTTAACATATAAGGCACAATGTCGGGTTCACAATGTAAGGCACAATTTTGACAATACTTTTTTTTAAAGCAAGTGTAATGGAATTATCAAATCGAATGATAAATAATGTCAACGGTTTGATTATTAATTTATTTTTATCTATGTTAACTATGAATGAAAAACAAATGCCTGCTGGCTATTGTTCCACCCGCAAAAAGACAATTAAGAATTGTCAAATATGACAGACACGCAAGTACGAATAGCAAAGTCAAGGGCATGATAAAAAATATAAAACAAATTATGACCTACCTTGCTTTACCCTAGTGGGACTTACTGGCAGTTCGGTTCAAACTCCTACTACCGTCATTCCACGGAAACAATGTTTGGAATTTGATAGCGCCAAATTTTCAATTGTCAAACCATCAAACAATTAGATACATAGATTGTAATAAGAGCCCTCAAAATTATCTAACATCGATATGTCGCTGCTTAAAATAGTCACTAATTCAAATACACATTTTTTATTTTTTTTGGTGACGCTGGGGAACAATGATGTTACAAGTAAAAAGGTGTAGATGGGTTATAAGCGGTCAGCAAGCGGCACATTAAAAGTAGGCTAATTAGCAAACCTGACCTCAGTGTTGCGTCGCTGGCGTCAACAGATGCACGTCAAGAGCCGTGTGTAAAAAGTGCTATAAAACAATTGAAAATGGCGACGTGTGTTATGAGATTTTGCACAAACTACTCTAACAAAACTTCTAAAAGTCAAGGAATCACTAATCATTCGTAACTATCACTATTTCTGTAATATAATTAATATTTTTTACAAATTAAAATGTAAAAAAATGCGGTAAAAATCAATGAGTGGAACAAAAGTATCCTCATTACCAAGTGCAAAAGAGATAGATGTAATTACGCGTCACAGACTTGTCAAAATGTTATGTCTGATTTAATTAATCTATATTGTTTCTAGTGCATGTGACGACGCATCACAACAAATTATATTTGTCTCTATTTAGCACGTGATTATTAAATCATACCATTCTACTTTCACGACTCATCTAAAGCAGTGTGCATATTGCATATTAAGTTAACTATGTGTGCGTTGGCTTGCCATTGCCTTGCTTTTATAGATCGAATGTTGTACAGGTAACGTATCTACACCTTTTATTTGTAACATCATTGCTGGGGAAATCCTTTAAGCATACCGTCGTCGCTGGGGTGGGGTGGGTGATTATGTGAGACTCCGCTAACTACCTCGTCTACCCAATAAAACCCCAGCGGTATACCCTCACCACACGCTTGGGGATAACACCTGGAATCACATTCATAAAATCCCAAAAAAAATCGTGTACCTAGTAAATTTTATTGTTTAGAAAATAACGTATGCTTTGTAAAGAATACGAACAAAAATGTCGTCGAAATACTGAACGTTTAGCCTTCTTACAAATGTTTTGATCTAGTTTACAAATCACCGAAATATGGGATAGCAAACATTAAAAAAATATACTACCGAATCAACATCCTCCTTTTTAAAACCGTTTGCAAAAAAAGACATTAAAAAATCCCATTAAAAATCCCAAGAGCGGCGCCGAAAGCCTTGCCGCAAGAGAAGGAAAACTTGAAACGGAACCCTGTGCCAACCCTTTGGCTCAGTACGCTAATTACCCTGTTAATGAAGGCAGGAGGCCAGACTCAGCAGTGGGTCATTAATTGGCCGAATAGTAGCAGGTTAACGGCATTCTAGCCTCTGTACGGCAGCTTATATCAGTCAAGAAACATTATGTTTGCTACCGTTCCTCTGAACTATGAGATGCATTTGTTTTACGCCGAGCCAGGGTAAATTTTGTCGGATCTCCTTTAGGTAATTCATTGTATGAGATAGTAACTGAACTCAGTGGTTGAGCGATCGACTGCTGCGCAGCATGTCGCCGGTTCGATCCCCGCACGGAAGAAATATTTGTACGACCTACAAGTCGACCTATAATATGTATGTATGTATTTACAAAAAAAAATGTATTTGGGTAGTTTAACATCCATCTCGTTACCATAACAAAAGCATTAAGTTGCTTAGCTTGGGACGAGATGGCGTTGTGTGAAATGTCCAAGGATATTTATTTATTTTAACTTTTCTACGAAAAAATATTAAGGTGGATGCTCCAGGGTAGCCCGCGAAATTCTAATTTTCTTACGTTTTTTGCAATTTGCAGGTCAGTGCTAGGTTGTATGTTGATTAAAATGTTATTCGCGGCTGTAAGACGTATGTAGTTATAGAATTATAATCATCAAAATCATCAATACAATACTCCAAGCTCCTAAAGGTGCAAGAATGACTTTGAACTTGAAAAAGTATTTCTTGCACCTTTAAGAGCTTGGAGGCTGCAAATTGCAAAAAACGTAAGAAAATTTGAATTTCGCGGGCTACCCTGGAGCATCCACCTTAATCAAAAGAATACTCATCTAACAGAGAAACTTAGTAGGTCCTAATCGAATACGGAATATGACAGCTAATGCATATTTTAATTTAATGGCGGCTGTGCACACTGTCGTCGGCTGCAAACCGACGAGCGACCGAGCATGAGCGAGGCCAGACGCGAGAGAACGAGACAAGACGAGAGCACCATGTACACACTCGCTCTAGATCTCTCTCGGGGTGTCTCGACGAGTAGATACAGTACAACCGGCAAAAAAGGAGGGCCGAAAATGCAAGATTTGCTAATGTTATTAAAATATTATTATTGAATTTTTAATTGTCTATTGTCTACCAATATAGCAAAGAGAGGGCATTGGCTAGGAAAGTAAAATTAACGTGTAGGCCTTAATGACTATGTTGTATCCATTGGAATGACTTGTGTTTAGTAATGAGATTATGAAATCGTAATGATACTAAAATATGCAGCGTTTCGTCAAGACAATATCGGATTCAAATGCTTGTTGTGAGACAAGATGAAACAAAAAGAGCATACACATGACGTTACTACATAGAGCCTGAACATAGGAAATAGAGGTATTTAGTTAAATTACGTGTTTTCCCACACTACGCTTCCTCTGCTAGATGGAGCGACGATCTGCGAAAGGTTGCGGGCAGCAGCTGGATGCGTCAAGCTGAAGACAGGGCGCTATGGCGCTCTTTAGGGGAGGCCTATGTCCAGCAGTGGACTAATGTGGGCTGATGATGATGATGATGACGTGTTTTCTAATATGAATCTGATGAAGCGACTACCTATGGCGTTTCATCTTAATTGGTCGCCAATATTTTATTAAACTGAAATTACAATGTACTTAGTATTCCGTGTCGTGACGGATTTAGAATACATAGTGTCACCACCCCATTCCGTCCTGGTGGTGTCGTAAGAGCCGACAAAAGGAAATTATAAGGCCGAAAACCTGGCCGCAAAATAAAGAAATTTGACACGAATCCCTATGGCAACCCGTCTGGGCAGCGTTGCGTGGCTAATTACCCTCCATGTAGTTGGAGGAGGCCCGACTCAGCAGTGGGTCTTTTATGGGCTGAGAAGTAAGTAGAACAAGAAGTACTTACTGCACATAATGTCTTTAACAATAGTACCAAAGATGCTTTCGTCATGTATATACTCTGTGTGTTACACCTTGTATAGGTGCCGTAATGCAATATTCTCTACTGTAGCAGAGCCCACCTTAGTAATATACAATACGGAATTTAGCCTAGAAATTGGAATCATATTTTGCTCTTACAATGTAAACAATAACACGTATATAAATTGCATGAAAATATACAACAAAGCTACAATAATGGTAGTTATAACAATAAAAAAAAAGTTTTTACAACACTTTGTGCTGATGTATATACAAAATTTGCACGCTGTACATTTATATAAAATATCCAAGAACTTTGTTCAAACGCAATATACAGATAATAAATCGATCGCGCGATGCGAAGAAAACTTAATATGATAATTAAAATCTGCATTTAAAATCGTAATATATAAAGTATACATAATTACCTACATTCACATATGAGATTTCGTATATTCAATATTGCAAAAGTGCATGAATTGCGTGTATAACTAATTTTACGTTGCCCTTATACTAAAATAACTAAAATTGTACACTACCTAAGGTAAATACCCTACATTTTATTCCTTAGAAGAACAAAAAATATATAAAAAATAAGAAATAATTTATATTGCTTATGTTTGTAGTAAGTATTAAATAATGAAGAGCTTTATTATTCTACATGATCAGTCAAACGTATGAATATAAAGTTAAGTAAGTTATAATTTAGTCATGAACATCATATCCAAGTCTTTTGTCTAATATATCATGGTACAAACTTTTTGTACCAATTGTGTAAAGAAACGTTTTGAATACCACTATAAATTCCGAATGTTAATATTACAAATAGTGTTACAGTATGACACAATATACATAATACAAGTTTAAATGTAGTATACAAACTACTCAGCCCTTGACGCAGCACTTGATGGCCCACTGTTGAGTCGGACCTCCTCCAGTCACATGGAGCAATGTAGTGTGGTGTGGTGACGGATTTAGAATACATAGTGTTGTGGCGTGTCAACATGTATATATTTTAAGTCTTAATTATTTTGTGTCATTAATTGTTTTTATGGACAGACTGACACGACAGACTCTTTGTATATATATACTGCCGTAGAGTTCGCGCACGCGAGTCCTTTACAGATGCCGCGCGGGTTCTATGGCAACCAAATTTTATTGACTATCACTTTTGGTTTTTTCTCTTTACTGTTGTCTGGTACATTTTTATTGCTTTTATATTTCTGCCTTTCTGTCCCTACTCCTTCTGTTGTAAATATATATTATAATTGTAAATACCAAACGGATTTGATTTCATTTAGAGTTAGATTCTTCTTTGACCACACATTACAGTGTCACCACCCCATTCCATCGTGAGCGTGTCGTAAGAGATGACAAAAGGAAATGACGGCTGAAAACCTAATCGCAAAAGTAAACTTGATAGGATACCCTATGCCAACCCGTCTGGCCTAATGACCCTGCATGTAGCTGGACGAGGCCTGACTTAACAGTGGGTCATCTATAGGCTGAATAGTAAAGAAACTCTTTCCATTATGCATTAGCAATAAATGTAATACTTGATCTGTTAACTTAAAAACTTAAATCCACGCGTCTTGATATGGGTATTAACAAAACACTACTTACGGATTTTTTTGTAAAGCAAACATATTAATTAAATACCCTAACAAATTGTTAAGTAATTTTTTAAATCATACTAAGACTCTAAACGGTGGTACGTGAAACCAAATTGTCACTAATCGCATGTGCATTAAAATCATAAGTGTATAAAATATTGTACATAAGTCGTACAATAAAATTGTGCTCTACAACAGAGACGGCGTCAGGCGACGGCGAACGCTAACCGATTTGTAGAATGGTGTATAAGTACAGCTCTCGCCAAACTTTATGGCCGCTCTGAATGTAACCGTTGGGGCGAACTTGCGCATCGTACTTTTCATAACCAATACGAACGTAGCACACACATTACACACTAACGCATGGGAGCGAGGACGCCTGCGGGTGGAAAACGGCGAGTGCGGGCGTACCCTGCCTCCCCCCCCCCCGCGTACGTCCCGCTGATACCTTATTTTGTGTTCTGCGCAGAGCATACATTCAGAGCGGCCATAAAGTTTGGCGAGGACTGCACGTAAGTTTTTACGTACTTAAAAAGCTCCTTATTCGCGGATCTAAGATTGACACATTGATAAAAGGGATTCTAATGTAGTTTAGTTACTCAATATGGTCAATAACTTTCAATTATAATATAAATATATTGTATATCGTCTCTGTATAGGAAGAATTAAATAAGTCTTAAAAAGTGTTTGGCCATTTCCAACCTATGTCGGTCATACCTTAGGTCGAAATTTGACTACATATTTTTGGAGGCTTACTGATTTCTCGCTCTACGGGGACGATATACATACTTGTTTTTCCCATATAAAGTACCATTCCATATTCACGGCATATATACGGAACATATACACCACGAATGAAGAGCTTTTACTTTACTAACGTTAAATGTATTCAGTATACAGTTTCTCTCAGACGCCATATGATCTCTAAATTAACTATTGTAAATTCACAATTAGTTAACATCACATACAAGGCATGAGCAGTTATTATGCGACACTGGCAAAAATTGCCACAGACACCGGCAGATTGCCATAGCAAAAAAAAAACCATTAAATGTAGTTTTTTTAAAAGACCACCACTATGTAGTGTCTGTGTCTTTGCTCGCAATGACTTGCTCTCGCTACATCCCCTCCTCGTCTAACGCCGGCACTGCATACAATAAGTTTTGGCCCAACCATATAAAAGGTTGAGAATATGTGGTCTACCCTTTACAGCGTAATAACGTCACAAGTCCTGACGTCAGTAAATGGCGCACTCAAACTTCAGTACTGTGTGTCTGTATACGCACTTTTTTCTGACTGCCGTTTCTGTTTAGGGGCGGTGAATGCCCGGAATAGCCAGGGTTCTGTATGCCAAGCCCTGGTGCGCCCTCTCGTGGCCGCGGTTTCTTTAACGACGACCTGTAAAAATATTATGACAAATAATATTATAAATAAATAAATAAATAATAAATCAATATATATCCTTGGACATTTCACACAACGCCATCTCGTCCCAAGCTAAGCAACTCAATGCTTGTGTTATGGTAACGAGTTGGATGATAAACTACTTATATACATTTTTTTTTGTAAATACATACATATTAAAGATAGAAAAGACACCCAGACTCCGAGCCAGTGCCTCTGGTTTAGACAAAGACACTCGCCCGACCCCGGTATCGAACCCGGGACCCGTTAATCCAAAGGCGGCACATCTGACCACTAGACCAACGAGGCAGTCCGCTCAAACGCAAATACGTTACGTATTTATGTTTGAGCTTGATTGTAGTAGTGAAGTATTTATAACTTCAGATAATTGTTTATTGGCAATTAAGGTGAATGTTCCAGGGTAGCCCGCGAAATTCAAATTGTCTTACGTTTTTTGCAATTTGCAGGTCAGTGCTAGGTTGTATGTTGATAAAAATGTTATTCGCGGCTGTAAGACGTATGTAGTTATAGAATTATAATCATCAATACAACCCTCCAAGCTCATAAAGGTGCAAGAAAAACTTTTTCAAAGTCAGTCATTCTTATACCTTTATAATTGAAAAAAAAAAGTACGAAAATTTGAATTTCGCGGGCTACCCTGGAACATTTACCTTAACAATATATTATAAGACATTATAAAGAAGAAAATATAACATAACATTTTTTTTAAACGTTACCCCTGCACAAGGTATATACAAACATGTAATTCACGAGCACAAATGACACCCAGACTCCGAGCAAGTGCATCTGGTTTAGACAAAGTTCCAATTCCAAAGGATTAATATTTGTGTATGTATTTGTGGCAACATGGGTTAATTTCCCTCCATGAATTCGGAGGAGGCAGACTCGTTAAGGGCTAAGGGTTTATTTTATTCTAATACCTTAGTGGAGACCTGGTGATGGTGGAGGCTTCCGAAGCACCTGTCAGCGTGGTGGCAGTAGTGTTCATGGAGGCCACGCTGCCGTGTCCGTTACTGCTGTACGGCTTTCCTGACGCATCAGTCATCGAGATACCTGCAAAATTAAACAACCCAAGTTATGGTCTCTTATTTTCTCTTAATACTTAATTCTTTTATACTGTTTGTATCTACGAGGGTGAATCAAAAAGTTCTTAGAAGTGCATATATATGAAACCTTTTTGGATCAAGTTCGATATTCAAATTAAAGAGTGTCTATCACACTATATTTATGCAGACTGTCACTTGTTTTTGTCAGTTCGTTCGCATGTAATAAATTTTTTTGTGCAACGAGTTGCTAAAAAGTCAAAATTATGGATAAAAGTGAGTTACGTGCGGTGATAAAATATCTCAGTTTGAAAAAAATGTCTACGAAGGAAATTTTTTTGGACATTCAGCAGACATTAGGGGGTGATGCTGTACCCTATTCTACGGTTGCGTACTGGGTGGCTGAATTTAAAAGAGGTAGATCAAGCTGTAAAGATGACCCGCGTTCTGGGCGGCCTTCAACCTCCGTTACAGAAGAAAATGTCAAAAACGTTGAGAATCTGGTTTTGGAAGACAGAAGAATGACTATAAAACATATAGCTGAGATCCTAAAGATATCTTTTGGTAGCGTTCAATCCATTTTAATTGATTCACTGGGGTTCAAAAAAGTGTCTGCAAGATGGGTGCCACGAATGTTAACCGACGAAAACAAAAAGCGACGTTTGGAAATTTCCAAGCGTAATCTCGAAATGTTCCAGCGTGATTCGGATAATTTTTGCCGTCGTCTTGTCACCATGGATGAAACGTGGGTCCACCATTTTGATCCTGAAACTAAAAGACAAAGCATGTCTTGGAAACGACCACCCTCTCCATCCATTAAGAAATTTCGAGTTGCTCCTTCCGCTGGCAAAGTTATGGCCTCTGTGTTCTGGGATAGTGAAGGAATCCTTTTTATTGATTACATGCCAAAAGGCCAGACGATAACTGGACCCTATTATGCAAATTTAATCCCGAAAGTGCGTGAAGCGATTAAAGAAAAACGTCGTGGAAAACTGTCGTTGGGCGTGTTGTTCCTTCAAGATAACGCTCCTGCCCATCGATCGGAAGTTGCGCTCAACGCAATCCGCTGTGCTGGCTTCAATCTCCTTGACCACCCACCATATTCTCCGGACTTAGCCCCAAGTGATTTTCACTTATTTCCAAAATTAAAAGAGGAAATTCGTGGAACAAAATTTCACGATAATGACGCGGTTATAGCTGCCGTAGAGGACTTTTTCGAGAGTCAAGAAAATAATTTTTTTTCACAAGGAATAAGGAAGTTAGAAACGCGTTATTCTAAATGCATTGCATTGGAGGGAGATTATGTAGAAAAATAAAATATTATTATTTAAATCTTTGCATTTTTTAATATTGATTCCAAGAATTTTTTGATTCACCTAGGTATATGTCATGAGTGTATTTGTTACAAATAAAACTTTTTTCTATTCTATTCTATTCTATTCTAAATCAAACATTTTTATCGCGAGTATTTTTCATTATAATATCTAATATATAAAATTCACGTGTCACAGTTTTAGATGCCAAACTCCTCCGAAACGGCTTGACCGATTTTGATGAAATTTTGTGAGCATATTGGGTAGGTATGAGAATAGGGCAACATCTATTTTTCATCCCCCTAAATTTTAAGGAAGGGGTCAAAAAAAATTGTTTATTTTTTAGAGAAATTTTTTTTACTATTCAGCATAAAAAAAATACAAACATCCCTGCGCGGGGGGGACACACGTGTCAAACTTAAAAGATTTTTTTTGTCGGGGGTTAAAAAGTTAAGAACTCGACTAGTCAACATTCCTGTGATGTATACTCTTATCTCTACTACTCCGCTCATAAATGACCCACTACTGAGTCAGGCCTCCTCCAAGAGGGTAATTAGCCTACTCTGCCCCACTGGCCAGACGGATTGGCGAAAGGTTACGTATCAAGTTTACCTTCTCTTGCGGCTAGGTTAATAGCCTTGTCATTTCCCTTTGTGAACTCTTACTTAGGATAAATAATAAATGGACCTACTTATGCAAACAGGAACCAATCCACACTATTGCTAAAATCGAGTTAAGTACACAGAAGGTTTCAAAAATGAGCCTTCTATCGACACAGAACAAATTATTTGGGACAATATGGTAATATAACTTTATTGAAAATAACAATACAATTATTTGTATACACAATTTTGACAAAAATGACTGTATCTCAAAACTGTCTTAGTGTGGATTGATTCCTTTTTGCATAAGTAGGTCCAAATATCCTTGGACATTTCACACAACGCCATCTCGTCCCAAGCTAAGCAACTTAATGCTTGTGTTATGGTAACGAGATGGATGATAAATTACTTATATATATATATATATATATATATATATTCGTAAATACATACATATTATAGATAGAAATTACACCCAGCCTCCGAGCCAGTGCCTCTGGTTTAGACAAAGACACTTGCCCGACCCCGGGACCCGTTTATCCAAAGGCGGCACATCTAACCACTAGACCAACGAGGCAGTCAAGGATGGAATGGGGTTATGCGCAAAGGGATGATCATCCAGCCCGACGAGGTGGTATAATCTGGCTAGGGGTCGCAGTGCCTAACCCCCGATAGTTGTAGTCGGGGAAATCTAAGCTGTACGAATTGCTCTTGAAATTTCGCTATCGCGGTGTAGGACTTTTTGGTTATTCTCACATTTGTAGGCGATATTTCTTGATGTAATTAGTTCAGATTTTTCGGGTAAATTGTGTAAAGTATGTAGCATGTTGGTCGCTACGATACTATCTAATATATAAAATTCTCGTGTCACAGTTTTAGATGCCAAACTCCTCCGAAACGGCTTGACCGATTTTGATTTTAAGGGGGGGGGGGGGGGTAAAAAAAATTATTTTTTAGAGAATTTTTTTTAATTTTATTTTTTTAAGATTCAGCATAAAAAAAATACAAACAACCCTACATTTTCACCCCTCCACGATCAACCCCTATTTAATTACATGGCAAAACAACGTTTGCGATAGGAGATGTTGTATAGATCTTGAACCATAAGACATAGAGACTTGAAAGTGGGTTGCGCGGGGGGGGGGGGGAGGGTTGTTGCGCGCGGGGTGGTTAATTATTTGGCAAAACAACGTTTGCCGGGACAGCTAGTGTATTCTAAATCTGTCACGGACTGTTACCTCTGCCCTCCTTGAACCCTGGGTTGTTGATGGTGGTCCCATCCGGCTCTCCCAACGGGTTGGTCGGGTCTCCACCAGCTCTCTTCGAGAACAGCGCATCATACACCGACATGATAAACAGAAGGGAGTTGAGAACTATACTCGCGATCTGAAATAGTGAACATGTGTGAATATTTTGAAAGGTTAGCTTTTATACGTACCTACGTTTCGGCCCATAAATGGTCCAATAAATAGGGAACATTATTTCTCCTACAGATTACTATCTAACACATAGATAAGGGTGGTTATCTGAAATTTGGTTCACTTCTGACGTAATTTTGAAAGATGTCATCATCATCATCATTATCATTTCAGCCAAAAGACGTCCACTGCTGGACATAGGCCTCCCCCAAGGATTTCCACAAAGGCCGGTCCTGGGCCGCCCGCATCCATCGTTTCCCGGCGACCTTAATCAGGTCATCGGTCCACCGTGTGGGAGGCCTACCAGCACTGCACTTTCCGGAACGCGATCGACATTCGAGGACTTTTCTACCCCATCGGGCGTCGGTCATGCGCGCTATGTGCCCTGCCCACTGCCACTCAAGTTTGGCAATCCTGTGGGATATGTCGGTGACCCTGGTTTTCTTGCGTATCATTTCTTATTCGATCTCACAGGGAAACTCCGAGCATAGCCCTCTGGGTTTCTGATGGAGCCCATAGTGAGCGACCACGTCTATGATCCATAAGTCATCACTGGCAACACAAATTGGTGGAAGACTTTTGTCTTCAGACACTGTGGTATTGAGGACGAGAAGATCTTTCGCAGCTTCCAAAACGCTGCCCAGCCGAGTTGGATCCGACGATTGACCTCTTTCTCGAAGTTGGACTTACCTAACTGGACAGTGTGTCCCAGGTAAATGTAGTGGTCAACAACTTCGAGGGTAGAACCTCCGATGTCAACAGGAGTGGCTTGAACATGGATATTAGACATGATCTTCGTCTTCTCCATGTCTTAAGGCCGACTCGTTAAAAATGTGAACAGTTTATATTCTATGTTGTGAGTTTTACAACAGTAGATTGTTAATAAGCTCGCACCTGAACATAGAATGCTTCGCCCCTCCTGATGATGAAGCCTCTGTCATTGCCCTGCACAGCGAATAGACTGGCTGCGACTATGGACAGCAATGCTGGAAAATAACATCGACTTTTAAAATATAGATATAGTCGTGTGGTGGTGGAAAATTGTGATAATGATGATAGAAAGTATTTTATTTTATCGTCAGCTATTTTTTCTTAGTTACTTGATTTATCGTTATAATTTGAACAATTCACACTATATCTTTATTAATTATAGCCCACTAGCGACCCGCTCCGGCTTCGCACGGGTGTAATGATGAACCTGCAAATTTATCAGTGGTTCTCTACAATATTATGGATGTATTACACCTTCCCCTTAAATCACTCTATCTATTAAAAAAACCGTTTCAAAATCCGTTGCGTAGTTTTAAAGATTTCAGCATACATAAGGCCTTTGTTTTATACTATCTAGTGATTATTTGTTATTCTAAGCTTTAAAATGTAAAGTTTCATCAAAATCATTCAGTACTTAGTTCTTGCGTGAAAGAGTAAGAAATATACCTGAATACATATTTTTTTCATTCTTTCTAATTATTGATGTGTTAACAATTTGTAAGTGTCCATTGTGTCATACAAAATAAATTTTACTACAAACTATGTTTTTTTTTTAAATTTGTAACCCAATTTGAAAGACTTTAATTAAGCGGTAACAAAGATACAACCGAACTGAGAACCCCTCCATTTGGAAGTCGATAGAAATAGTTATTTGTTATACAAGAGTGCAAAGTTGCTTTTTAACCGCGTGTTCAATTTTGATGACCGAGCAAGCGAAGGATTCTAAAATTGAATCACGAGCGCAGCGAGGGAATCAAAAGAGCACGAGGTGAAAAATCTTTGCACTCGAGTGCAACACGTAACTTTTCATTCCACCTCAGCGAGGAAATGACTAAATGCAAAAAAAAACGTTTACAATCACAAGATAGGTACACTTTTATTTCAGTTTAGGTATTAATTACTACATTATGACAGGTAAGTATTACAGAATAATCTTTACTTTATTCTCTAGCGAATAAAAACGGCTTTTGCACTCAGATATCGAAGAGCAAAAATACTCTTTCCGAGATGGGGGGATGAAAAAGCCTTTATAAACTGGAAGTGAGCGCTGCGAGCTGTATACTCACTGGCGAGCAGCGCCAATGCCAGCTTGAGCATGACGAGGTGGGTGTACTTGAAGCCGACGCGCTCCTTGGATGAGATCATGGCGAGCTGCAGCACCGACAGCACGCTGAATAGGCCCAGCACCGTCACGCCTATCGCGGCGACCACTCCTGCTATGTGCACCGCCGCTGTAGACAAGATCGCATATAAATTATTATTTATTTATTTGTATACTAGTGGCCCGCCCCGGCTTCGCCCGTGCAAAGCGGGGGTGGGTTATACATATAAACCTTCCCCTTGAATCACTCTATCTATTAAAAAAAACCGCTTCAAAATCCGTTGCGTAGTTTTGAAGATTTATGCATACATAGGGACGGACAGAAGAATGCGACTTTGTTTTATACTATGTAGTGATATATTGGAACATTCAAAGAATCACAATTAGAAAAATACAATACGCCAATTACGAAGTACACAATACACATTAATATAATCATCATCATCATTTCAGCCAAAAGACGTCCACTGCTGGACATAGGCCTCCCCCAAGGATCTCCACAAAGGCCGGTCCTGGGCCGCCGGCATCCACTGTTTTCCGGGGACCGTAACCAGGTCGTCGGTCCGCCGTGTTGGAGGCACTGCGCCTTCCGGAACGCGGTCACCACTCGAGGACTTTTCTGCCCCATCGGGCGTCGGTCCTGCGAGCTATGTGCCCTACCCACTGCCACTTAAGTTTGGCAATCCGGTGCGCTATGTCGGTGACCCTGGTTTTCCTGCGTATCTCCTCATTTCTGATTCGATCTCGCAGGGAAGCTCCGAGCATAGCCCTCTCCATTGCCCTTTGGGTGACTTTGAGCCTTCTGATGGAGCCCATAGGGAGCGACCACGTCTCTCTCTATGTTAATATAATAACAGAGAGTAAACTCAGTTGCATCTAAAATTCTATTACATATTAAATTAGATTTGCGCGTACGTGTGTGAATGTGTGTGTGTATGTTATTTCATTCATTTCCTGATCGCGGTGGTAGTCGGGCAAACACTCAAGCACTTTGTTTTAAAAGATGTTAAGTTTGTTTTGCAGGTATAACTTACATTATGGTGGCACTTTACACAGACATATGTGACGATCTCGAAAAATAACTTTATTTATGGAGGTTTTATCACAAAACTCTCATAGATCGTCATGTTTAAAATGCATTTTCTATGCATGTTCTCCTGCACACAATCAAACTCAAATCATTTTTTTCAATTCGAAAGTGAAGTTAGGAAGCTAGTTGCTTTTTCCAAAAAGTAGATCCTATGGAGAAGATCCATAAATCTCATTTCCCACAACCCTTACGTCTATCCACGTGCATACTGAAACTACCACCGGTTCGGAATGCCGCTCTACAGAGGAACCGACAAGAAATTCTGTAGTTGCTTTTTAAATCAAATCAAATCAAAACTCATTTAATCAAGTTGGCTCATTAGAGCTCTTTTGACAGGTCAAACAAAAAATTAAATTTAAAATTTACCATTTAAAATTAATTATTTACCATCTACCACCGGTTCGGAATGCACCTCTACAGAGAAGAGCCGGCAAGAAACTCTGTAGTTGCTCTTTTTAGATCGCCATTTGGGTACAAGACTGGTTTTAAGAGAGATTTGTGAGAGCAAACTCACGCAATAGTTCCAAAGGGCCAAACATCAGCCAGATATAGTTGACAATAGTAACCTTGTAATGCCCAAGCCAACCAACCCCCAGCAACGGCACCTGTTCACAAGCATGACGCATGCGGCAGCCATCGCCCTCCTCAACCATATTGCAAGGAAGAGAACGACCCGCCGCACGACGCCACCACTGCCATGAGTCTTTAAGTGAGCATGATAACTCGAGCACCACGGAATTGAACATTTCAAAAGTTATACTAATAACGCGTTAGGATGCTCTCACATACTGTGTTTAAATATCACATAACAAGAACACTATTTCTAATTAATTTGTCATTATTCTAAAAGTATTTAAATAAGAGCATCGGACTAGCAACAACACCGATCAGTTATTCCCAAGCATTTTTGTCTAAGATATAGTCGTTAACTTTATAGTACCCCTTAAAGATTAGCCGACTTTTAATGTAACACTTAAAGTGTTCTAAAGGCAAGTCTTGAATGCCTTTAGGTATTTTATTAAATAATCGAATACCAAGACCTGCAAAAGTTTTGTGAACTTTTTGCAGCCTGTAATAAGGGACTATTATGTGGTGTCTATTCCTAGTGGACATTTTATTTTTATTGATATCGCCACTCTTTTCGTAATCGCAGATATTTTTACGAATGTACATTATATTTGTAAATATGTACTGCGATGCGACTGTAAGAATCCCAGTATCCTTAAAAAGTTCTCTTAGTGATTCTCTAGAATTAAGATTATAAGAAAATGATCTGATCTTTACAAAAAAGCAATATACAGCATAGTGAGAGCTAGTCGAGAGATGAGACAAAACACGCACTAAGCTAAATAGTTGCGAAAGGCACTAAAAAACTCTCGTCGGTCTGAAAATTCTATAAAGTACATGCAACCAATAACAAAAAAAGTCTAGTAAAACTACCTAGTATAGATAAACACACTCCCCACAAAAACATGAAAACAACGCACGTAAATCCAATACCCTTTTCACACACATCAGCGTTAGGCAAAGGACCGGACACGAACTAGACAAGTGACTGACATACAACCAAAGGCCGTGTCTGAGTTGACTCACGCAAACACTTTCCTCTTACTCATTTTATTTCACAAAACCAACAACCGCGCACACTGTGGACATAAGCCCTAAATGCTGTCAACACAGTCGTGCCAAATTCTGTCGGAATATTTACAAGCATTTCCATGAATTTGGATGAGGCTCAATAGTGGGTCATGATAATGATGATGTGACATGTGTCGTATTCGAATAAATACAATTCAATAAAATCAAAGATGAAGTTATTGAAGTACTTATATCAATAAAAAATTAAATTAATAATTTAAATAAACCCCCGACACAATGACCTAAGTTCCCTTTAAAAAGAAGAAATAAAAATAAAATACATCGCGTTGGGGGACCGCTCCTACTTATTTATTACCTGACCCCTGGTTAAATTAAGTTAAATAATAAAGTTAAATTGCACGTGATGCGCTTTCATTTGAGACCCCACTCGATTATATTTGCAGACTTTCGGTTATTCTTCCCCACTTTCACCCCCCATAACTTTTAAACGACTTAACCGATTCGCATCAAACATGTCTAAGAACACTCGCCCGTAACTCACCTTTCATACAAAAAAAACTTTATTGACATCGCTTCATCCGTTCGCGAGCTACGGTGCCACAGACAGACAGACAGACAGACCGACAGACAGACAGACACGTGAAACTTATAACACCCCTCTTTTTGCGTCGGGGGTTAAAAATAAAGATCCGAGTATATCTCGTATATGTTCGTACCTTAAGTAAACATTATTTTTTTAAACAATATTGAGTTATTGTGAATATTGTGAACTGCAATAAAATTATTTTCTTTCTTTTTTTCTTTTCCAAGCCTTAGCCTTTGTTTACAATCTGAATACATGTGCCTTTTTCGCAGGAATAACCGGTTTTGAGTTAAATAAAAAAAATATGTTTTTATTTATCAGTTAGTGACCTATCATTAGAGGCTAACCCAATGCGATAGACTACTTATCATATTAAAATAAGATATTTTTCTTTTACTAGCGGCCCGTCCCGGCTTCGCATGGGTGGACAATTAATTACTGTAAAAATTTTTTTATAGCCTATATTAATTAGTGATTATCAACTATTGAATTTGTTTTTATTTTAAATGATCGGATGTGCATAAGAGAAATAACAAAAACTGTTACTACAAGTTAAAATATACGCTCTTCAACAATTTAGTTTTTGAACATCATTATCCTTAACCAGTTTAGGGTCACGACTCAAATCACCATCATGAAGCTGCGATCAGTTCTGCAACTGATAAAATAAGTCCAAGTCCACAGTATACCTTGCTACGTAATTAGTAAGATAATGTCAGCTATCTGCTTTACATATTTGGGACGGGCCTCAAGGCCGTCCCATAGTGACATGTTACAGGTCACTTTTCAGACTAATGGACATCTCGTTAGCAGTATTTTGTAATTCACAGTTTAGTTTGTAATTATTCGCTTGTAGTCCGTACCGTCACGTAGTGTTAAGCAAATATGACACGTTTGAGGTGCGGCGTGAAAACTATTATTATATGAAATGTTAATTGAAATGGGTTTCTGTCAGTTAATGTTGATGTGTTTTTTTTATCAGTAACTTGTATGACTTTGACCCTAGGCTTGCGTGATGGAAAGCAACGCCAGGGTCTAAGATGGAGCAGGCGATTCAAGGAAATGCCCTGTCGGGCACCGGCTCTCTCTTACACACGACGAACACATTAAAACTGCTTGGCGCCGGACTCAGATGTGAGGGTGCGTGCTCACCAAGCGTTCTGGGTTTTGATGACTTCTACAACACGAGTTATTTCCCAGCGTGCGGTGGGGTAGTTTTATATTCTGACCCGTCCCCACACGGGTAAGTGACCCATCCCCACTCTTAAAATATTGAAGACGATTAGATATACAATTGGAATTGCAAACGAAAACTTGCTCGCATTTATTTTATTTTTATTATTTTAAAATGAAACCCTGCTCTAAGTATAAACTGTATGGCGGGGGCAGTTTACAAACATGAAATTCACGTACACAAATGACACCCAGACTCGAACCGGGATCCAGTGATCCAAAAGCGGCTTATCTGACCCCTGGACCAACAAGGCAACAAAACAATGCCTACGCATGATGACGTGAACAAGGAAAATATCCACACATAAAAATCCCACATGAACATAGGCTAATGTTTCGGGTTAAACTTTTAAAGATAATAAAATATAAATTCATAGCTCCGCACGGTTAATTTACAGCAAGTATAATTTGTCCGTATTTATGCAAAAAGGAACCACCCAGCAAAAATGCACTTGTCTTATGGTTCCATTTTGCATAAATACGGTCATTTTTACCCGTGTGGGGACGGGTCAGAATATAAAACTTCCCCACCGCACGCTGGGAAAAAAACGCGTGTTGTAATAGTCAATTAAACTGTATGGTACTCTCACATCTAAGTCCGGCGCCAAGCAGTTTAATGTGTTCCGTCGTGTGTATGGAAGAGCCAGTGCCCGCCAGGGCATTTCCTTGAATTGCCTACCCCATCTTAGACCCTGACGTTGCTTTCCATCACGCACGCCTATGGTCAAAGAAATTCAAGTAATTGGTAAAAGAAAGGTACAGGCTCTAAAAGTTCTTTCAAAACTTGTCGATTCGAACATTTGTTCCCATATATTTTAGTAATGCCAATACCGGCTTCAGCAAAAGCTGATAGATGTTTTAGAGATTAAGAATAGACGTCGATTGCGTAGACGTGTTTCTCTCATCTGGCGAACTTGCTCTCACTATGCTGTTTAGTGCTTTTTGTAAATAAGACCAATAATTTGTAAAAAAAGCAACTACAGAGTTTCAACTACATGGTTTCTTGTCTGCTCTTCTCTGTAGAGCAGCATTCCGAACCGGTGGTAGTTTCAGCATGAAATCGTTGGACGCAATGGTTGTGGGAGATCATAAGAGATTGAGGAATTGTGTATGAAAGGTGTGAATGACGACTGATAGGTGTGTGTGGACAGGGCTGTACGATGATAATAGTAATTTTAAATATGTCGATTTATAAGAATTTTGTGATAAAACCTACTTACGTAAATAAAGTTCCTTTTGAGTAAATAAAAATTTCGATCATTTATACTTTGAGAAACCCGTAACACAACTAGAAAACTAAAAAGCGAAACATAATCAAAAGTATCCATTTGAAGTCGATGCCTTGAGTATATCTCTATCTTAACGTAACGCCCTCAGCCGCTTTAAGGTGGATGCTCCAGGGTAGCCCACAAAATTCAAATTTTCTTCGGTTTTTTGCAATTTGCAGGTCAGTGCTAGGTTGTATGTTGATTAAAATGTTATTCGCGGCTGTAAGACGTATGTAGTTATAGAATTATAATCATCAAAATTATCAATACAACCCTCCAAGCTCATAAAGGTGCAAGAAAAACTTTTTTAACCTCAAAGTCATTCTTGCACCTTTAAGAGCTTGGAGGGTTGTATTGATGAGTTTGATGATTATAACTCTGTAACTACATACGTCTTACAGCCGCGAATCAAATGTTCATCATCATACAACCTAGCACTGCCCTGCAAATTGCAAAAAACGTAAGAAAATTTGAATTTCGCGGGCTACCCTGGAGCATCCACCTTAAAATGATCATCTATTGTACTACTACTCAGCCCATAACTGACCCACTGCTGAGTCGGGGCCTCCTCCAATTACATGTTTTCCTCCTCTTGCGGCCAGGTTTTCGGCTTTATCATTTCCTTTTGTCGGCTCTTACCAGACCCTCAGGACAAAATGGGGAGGTGGCACTCTGTATTATAAATCGGAATAAAATTGAAATAGTAGGTACATTATTGTGTAACTTTGATAAAACCTCCTCAAGCTTAAGCTATAAATCCACTAGTACCGTAATATGAGAATGAGGTGCCCCTAATCCAATGGCGCCTATCTTGTGGACCAGTATCGCGTGATCTGTACATAATCTATTGAGTGATTTAATGAGGTTTTGTACTGAAAGCGCAAGTATAACTGTATTAAGGTGAATGTTCCAGGGTAGCCCGCAAAATTCAAATTTTCGTACGTTTTTTTGCAATTTGCGGGTCAGTGCTAGGTTGTATGTTGATTAAAATGTTATTCGCGGCTGTAAGACGTATGTAGTTATAGCATTATAATCATCAAAATCATCAATACAAGCCTTCAAGCTCATAAAGGTGCAAGAAAAACTTGTTCAAGCTCAAAGTCATTCTTGCACCTTTATATGAGCTTGGAGGGTTGTATTGAAAGTTTGATGATTATAATTCTATAACTACATACGTCTTACAGCCGCGAATAACATTTTAATCAACATACAACATAGCACTGACCTGCAAAGTGCAAAAAACTAAAGAATTTGAATTTCGCGGGCTACCCTGGAACATTCACCTTAATGCAGTTAAGTTTTCAAAGCATGATAGTACGTCTATTATATGTATCTCGTTGGTCTAGATGTTGAATGTGCCGCCTTTGGATCAACGGGTCCCAGTGCAAGTGCCTCTGGTTTAGACACATACATGTCTAAACCAGAGGCACTTGCTCCGAGTCTGGGTGTCATTTGTGTTCGTGAATTCTATGTTTGTAAACTGCCCCCGCGATACAGGTTATACGTGGGCACGTGCAATGCCCCGCACGTGCTTTTGATGGGCTGCGAAGCGTCCAGAGCTCCCCACAAAGCATTGGGCCCGCTTGTAGTAAGCGGGCCAAGGCCTCATCAGGGTCGCGGGGCATGCTCTCCATTATGGGAAGTGAAACCCGTGGTCCTGACCATAACCCAGCTGGCTTTTAACACTCGGGTATCCATGAGGATTTCCAACGTAAAAAAAAGGACTCTTAAAGCGTTTTTTTAATTGGTCCATTACTTTCAGAGCTTAGACTTAGCGTTTAAGTAGAAGGATGAAAAGATTGAAGTTATAAGCATAATATGGGAGGAATCTTCGCCAGTGACCTCTTCAACGAGACACGCGATCACGGGCTTAAACAATCGTAAAATGGTATGTCGGTAATAAAAAGCGATAAGCACGGTAAGACAATGGCGTGGCATTGAAAATGCAATCGCTCCAACGATTCTCTAACAATTTAACTGCAAGATGCAACGGCGATGACTAAGTGGTCTTTGAATAGAAAAAAGTGTCATCTCGCTTTATTTTTTGTTACGTAAAATGTGTGAAAGTGAGAACGATGCATGAAATTGTTTCAGAACGAGGAATTTTACACCAAAAGCAGCTTGTGCGTATGGTGACGGATTTAGAATACATTGTGTCACCATCCAATTCCAACATTAAAGTTTCGTAAGAGCCGACAAAAGGAAATAACAAGGCCGATAACCTGCAGTAAGAGTTTTTTTTTAACTTACCCCCCACAGTAGTTCTACCTGTGTCGCGGGGGCAGTTTACAAATATGAAATTCACGAACACAAATGAAACCCAGACTCAGAGCAAGTGCCTCTGGTTTAGCCTGGCCCCGGAATCGAACCCGGGACCCCGTGATCCAAAGGCGGCACATCCAATCCATAGGCCAACGAGGCAGTCAAAATAAATAATCAACCCGTAAATAATCACTACATAGTATAAAACAAAATCGCTGTCGTCTGTCCGTCCCTACGTATGCTTAAATCTTTACAACTACGCAACGGATTTTGAAGCGGTTTTTTTTAATAGTTATAGTGATTCAAGAGGAAGGTTTATATGTATAATACATGCATAATTGCACACGTGCGAAGCCGGGGCGGGTCGCCAGTAATAAATAACCAATGACCCGGTTAAGGTAGCTGGAAAACAATGGATGCGGGCTGCCCAGGGCCTGTAAAATCCTTGGGGAGTCCTATGTCCAGCAGTGGACGTCTTTTGGCTGAAATGATGATGATGATGATGATAAAGAGAAGGAAAACTTGATATGAAACCCTGGGTCAACCCGTCTGGTCAGCGTGGCACAGTAGGCTAACTACCCTCCTTGTAAGTAGAGGAGGACCAAGTATGTAGTAGTATTAGGAGAGTCGAGTTGTACGGCAACCACGTTTTAGGAATCGTAAGACACATAATACTACTAGGTACTACTCAGTCCATAAATGGCCCACTGCTGAGTCGGGCCTCCTCCCATCACAGGGAGGATAATTAGCCTTCACTGCCACGCTGGCCAAACGGGTTGGCACAGGGTTTCCTTTCAAGTTTTCTTTCTCTTTCGGCTAGGTCTTTCGGCTTTCAGCCTTGCCACTTCCTTTAGTCGCCTCTTACGACACCCTCAGGATGGTAATGGGGTGGCGACAACATGTATTCTAAATCCGTCACCACACGGACCATATAATTGTGCGCGATGACGTAATTGTGTTTATATTAAACTTGGGATCCGCAGTCAAACGCCATGATCAGAACCGGTCAGCGCATCGGCTTTCTAACCTGTTTTGTGACGTCATTATTTGAATGTTACTCTATAGTAAACAATGCATTTATGCGTACTCTGCATTGTACCTGATTATGAATTGTATACAGCGCCAATAATACGTATTCAGAATCACCGAAAAAGGGGGAACGTGGGTGGTAAACCTAACCTTTTCTAACCTAACTCTAAAAAGTTAGGTTAGGTGTTATTTATTTCATTTCACAGGGTTTCACACTTCACATAAAAATAAATACATAAGACTTAAAATTAAAAAAAAAATTATATACTTATTAATCTGTACAAAAAAAAATAAAAAAAAAAACTAAGTCATATAATAAATTAGGCCCATGTGGTAAAGTGCAAAACTTGGTTAGGTTAGATAATGTGTGTTTTGGGGGGGAATATTGCCTTGGTAGATGACATTTTAATGGAACACCAATACTCAGCCGGCAGCCCATAGATGACCCACTGTTGAGGCGGGCCTCCTCCAGTTACATGGAGGGTAATTAGCTACTGTGCCACGCTGACCAGACGGGTTGACCCAGGGTTTCATATAAAGTTTTCCTTCTCTTTATCATCATCATCATCATTTCAGCCAAAAGACGTCCACTGCTGGACATAGGACTCCCCAAGGATTTTACAGGCCCTGGGCAGCCCGCATCCATCGTTTTCCACCTACCTTAATAGGTTGGTAGGTTGGGATAGGGGATTCGTATCGAATTTTCCTTCTCTTGCGGTTAGATTTTCAGCCTTGTCATTTCCTCTCTTCTCTCTTACGTCTCTTACGACAACCTCAGGAAGGAATGGGGTGGTGACACTATGTATTCTAAATCCATCACCACACTGACTACTCAAAGTTCTCATTCATACAATTTAAGAGTTTTACTCAAATTATTACCGGTAGTCATAAGAGATGGGTCAAATCAGGTTAGACCGGTATTTTAGGTTTAAAGGTTGATAGACATATTTTACGTTTAAAGACTTCTTAAACCTCTTTGGTTAACAATGTGAACAACATGGCCACTCTGCTGGTTTTTGGATGTTTTATAATTCTGTGTCAATATTCTTTTTTCTTCATATTTTCTATTATGTTCTATATTTTTCCCAAGTAAACCACGCTTTGCTACACACGTATCTTTAAGTATAGCTGCCTTCTGCCGAGTAACCACCGTATTACAAAACAGGTTCTGAAGTTCGTACCCTATTTAAATCAACTTTAAAACTGTAGTTGTTTAGTACCATACCTTAGTCTGCATTTTGTAATTAGAAATGACGTCATAGAACGAGTTTTAAAACTGACTTAAATAGGGCTAACTTTTTTAGTAAGGCGGTAATAAGTGTTTATATAACTTTCAATCAATAATTTTAATATAATCAAAGAAGCGGCACGTATCGCATCTACCACTTCCGAGCCGTAGCGTAAGAAATCTAGCGAAGCGAACTGTACGAGTACAGTATCAAACGACATTTTTGCACGTCTCAGCGGCGACGAGGCATGCTCATTCAGACATGATTTTATGCCGACCAAAGGTGCTTAAACATGGTATAACATTACCTATAGTTACAAATCATCATTTCAGCCAAAAACTCCCCAAGGATCTCCACAAAGGCCGGTCCTGGGCCGCCCGCATCCATCGTTTTCCGGCGACCTTAACCAGGTCATCGGTGGTGTGGGAGGCCTACCAGCACTGCGCTTTCCGGAACGCGGTCGCAACACCTCCCACTTTTCTGCCCCATCGGGTATATTATGTATAGTATATTTTAATAAATACTAGCGACCCGCCCCGGCTTCGCAAGGGTGCAATGATGAACCTCTAAATTTATTAGTGTTTCTCTACTATAATATGGATGTATTATATATATAAACCTTCCTCTTAATCACACTATCTATTGAAAAAACCGCTTCAAAATCCGTTGCGTAGTTTTAAAGATTTGAGCATACATAGTGACGGACATACGACAGCGACTTTGTTTTAAGTATAATATGTAGTGATAGTGATTACGAACAGATGCTCCAATTTTATTTGTATATGGGCTGTCCATTAATCACGTGAGGTTTGAAAGCGGCGGGGAGGGGTTCGGCAAAAATCACGACATATCACAAGGGGGAAGGGTAAGATATTACGTGTATATATTTTTTCGTCAAACGCGTGATTTCTAAACCGAAAAGCGGCGTGTAGTGTAACCTTTAAGTGTAAGGTACTAAAAATACACGTGATTTTTAATGGGAGGTAGTCTTAAGCCTCTCCACCTATCACCAAGGGGGAGGGAGGGGTTAAAAAATGTTAAAAAAACATCAGGTGATTAATGGACAGCCCATAGATGTTTTATTGAAATAGGTACATAGAAAAATTGATTGGCCGTACCACAAGATTAAATTAAAGATCGTGCTGGCTTACAGATAAACACGAGGAACATTAATTTCAAACAATGCAGAGTGTAACTTCGCGCCTGCCAATCTATTATCTTCTATATTCTTTTTTTGTTATAACTGTAACATGATTTATTTAATACACGGATCATAATAGAACTTAGAGATACAACCTCGTCATTATTCTGAACAACTAGATACGCCCACTGCAGGATTGTTGTGTGATACAATGTAGTATGCAATAATAAGCTAAGTTCCATTAGCTTTAAGGATGATATTTGACTGTACTTATTACAGGAACTAATGTATGCAGGAGGCTGTCTTGGGCCTCAGATTTTACAAGCGTTATTAAAATTAGAATATCATAGATAAATTTTGCCAATGTCAGTACTGTGGCATACCATCTCAATACATAAAGGACCTAGTACGCTGTCATACTGGTTTTGCCTTGTACTGTGGCTAAATTATCTGCCTATCTACTCAAACTCAAAATATACAAAATACAGCAACGATACTGGTTAATTTACCTGCATAAAGTTGAAGGATGACCAACCTTTTTTTACGTTGGAAATCCTCATTGATACCCTACCGCTAAACGCCAGCCGGGTTATGTGGGACACCGGGGCACGGAAAGATGGTAATTGCGTCCCAACCTACCCATTAAAACAAACGTTGTCCCTCAACTGCCCAAAACAGTGCCACGGGTTTCACTCCCCAGTGCGTAGCATTCCCCGCGACCCTGCTTGGGCCCCACGCTTGGATGGGGAGCTCTGGACGCTCCTCAATCCATCGAGAGTCACGTCATCATCATCATCATCTGTTCATGATGATCACATCTGACCTGGACATAGGCCTCCCCCAAGGATCTCCACAAAGGCCGGTCCTGGGCCGCCCGCATCCACTGCTTTCCGGTGACCTTAACCAGGTCGTCGGTCCACCGTGTGGGAGGCCTAACAGCACTGCGCCTTCCGGAACGCGGTCGCCACTCGAGGACTTTTCTGCCCCATCGGGCGTCGGTCCTGCGAGCTATGTGCCCTGCCCACTGTCACTTAGTTTGGCAGAGTCACGTACGGGCCATTATACTTGCCCCCGTCAGGAGCCGAATACATAGTGTCAACACCCTATTGCGTCCAGAGGGTGTCGTAAGAGCCGAACAAAGGAAAAGACAAGGCCGAAATCCTAGCCGCAGAAGAAGGGAACTTGAAACTAAACCCTGTGCCAACCCGTCTGGCCAGCGTGGCAGTAGGCTATTTACCCTCTATGATTGGGAAGAAGAACCGACTCAGCAGTGGGTCTTTACTGCGCTGAATAGTTGTTTATAAAACTTTTATAACACTAAGCGCTCATACACACGAACGGCATGTTGTCAACGGCACATTATACAGCATTATACACGATTGGCGCAGCATGTCGCGGGTTCGATTCCCGCACGGAAGAAATATTTGTACGACCTACAAGTATTCGTTCCGGGTCTGGGTGTTTTCTATCTATAATATGTATGAATTTACAAAAAAAAATGTATTTATGTACTAGTTGCTTAGCTTGGGAGGAGATGGCGTTGTGTAAAATGTCCAAGGATATTTATTTTATAGTTGTCTGTGCCTTTGACAAAATGCCGTCCGTGTGTATGAGCGCTAAGCAAGAAAGTGCAACATGTTCGGAATACCGCTCTACAATGACCTTTTTTTTTTTTTTTTTTTGGTGCCCGGGGTAAAAATCCTTCATGGACTATCCCCGTCAGCCACGGGGTGTGTGGGAGTCTCCCCCAGAGTGGGGGCCTACCCACTAAAACATCCCCGGGGTGTACCGTCCCGCGCTCGCCGCCCCGTGGGTCCCGACTGTATCTCCACGGGGGCAGTGTGCGCTGGGGGGAACGACTGTTCACCCCCATCTGTCCTTGGCTCCTTTATGGAGCACCCTCCTCTGGAGCTTGGTAGCTCCGTGATGCCATGCCCGGTACACGTGGCATGGCACCTACCGTCACGGGGTCTCCTCTCCTATGAGCGAGGGATTCCCCAAATCCCTCGCCCGGATAGCCTTTAGTTGCGACGTCAAAATCAATTTCAAAATAGACAATTTACCACCGGTTCGGAATGCAGCTCTACAGAGAAGAGCCGGAAGGAAACCCTGCAATTGCTTTTTTGGTACGTTATTTCCATGTGGTGACGGATTTAGAATACACAATGTCACCAACCCATACCATCTTGAGGGTGTCGTAAGAGGCGACTAAAAGAACGCAGGAGGCAGATCACCTAACTGCAAGAGAAGGATAACTTGATACAAACCCTGTGCCAACCCGTCTTGCCAGGGTGGCACAGTAGGCTAATTCCCCTCTATGAATTTGGAGGAGGCCTGACTCAGTAGTGGGTCATTTATGGGCTGATACGAACGATTTTTGGATACAAGTCCGGGATAAGACAGATTTGTGAGAACTGGCCGTCGTCGTAACATATCTACCCTCAGAATATATGTTTATGGTTGGCGTCAGTGTTTCTAAATCTATAATTACCACATTAGTCCACTGCTGGACATAGGCCTCCCCTAAAGAGCGCCATAGCGCCCTGTCTTCAGCTTGACGCATCCAGCTGCCAAGTGACATTCTCCGGTGACTAAAAAACCCAAGACAACAAACGCGTATAGGACAATATGGCATATAGCTTCATTATATCGGTACGATCGTGAATTGCATCTGATTACTACAATGAGTCACGTTTGCGCAGCAAGAGTTAGTACGTTTATTTCCATCGGCCTTCCTCCTGTGATACGATCCTTGGTAACTGATAATAATAGCAATCTAATGCAAGGAATGTGTCATTTTCTTGCTAGTTTAGTTATTTACTAAAGCTACTCAGCCCATAGACCCACGGTTTCGGGCTTTTAACAGTTACATGGAGGGTGATAAGCCACGTTGGCCAGATGGGTTAGCTCAGGGTCTCGTATCATAGCAACGTACGCGGTACCCGTGGTCCGCGCGTGAGGGCGGGTGTCGGCGCACGGCGGGTTATTTTAGTGGGTGAGGGCCCCACACTACCCCGTAGTCTCCCCGGACGCGGGATGTGCGGTCAGGCATTTTTTCCCGCAAAACCAAAAAAAAATAAAATAAAAGTGTCTCGTATCATGATCCCACAATGCCGCAACAGGAGGCGAGTTGGATTACTCCGGGGTTGTTTAGTGGGTAGGCCCCCTCGGGGTAGTCCCACAAGCGCCCCCTCGGCCATCCCCGTGGCTGACGGGGATAGTCCATAAAGGATTATACCCCGGGCGAACAAAAAAAAAAGGTTCTCGTATCATAGCCCCGTATTTATAGTGGAGGAAACTTCTTAAAAAAGGGTTTCGCATGAAATTGTCCTTGTCTTGCGGCTAGCATTTCCTCCTTTTGTCGGCAGGAAGGGATGGGGTGACACTACTTACTGACTACTACTTCTCAGCCCATAAATTACCCACTGTTAAGTCGGGCCTCCTCCAAGTTCATGGAGGGTAATTAGCCTACAGTGCCACGCTGGCCAGACGGGTTGCCACAGGGTTTCATATCAAGTTTCTCAGTAGAATGCGTTTACGTGAACCTGTGGCGCCCCAAGCGCGCCGTGTGAGGGTATACCGCTGGGGTTTTAGTGGGTAGACGACCCTTGTCGGAATCCCACATAATCAATCTCTCCCCCGAGGGGCGGTGGTATGCATAAAGCATTTCCCAAGCGTCAACAAAAAAAAAAGGGTTCATATCAAGTCCTTCTCTTGCGGCTAGGATTTCGGCCTTGCCATTTCTTATTGTCGACTCCTACGACACCCTAGGATGAAATGGGGTGGTGACACAATGTATTCTGAATCCTTCACCACACGGACCAATATTGCAATATTTCCTGGTCACGTATAAATGGATATGTGAATATTTCAATTGTTGTATCTCGTAACAATTGCGCTGTTTCACGCCAATTTGTTAAAACAAAACCTTTGCAGTAGACATATCCTTTATCGTAGGTGCTGTTTACAAACATTTAATTTGCGAACTCATATGAGTCCCAGCTTCAGAGCAAGTATACAAGCTTCTGGGTATACCGTAAGACACCTATACCTGACACCGAAATCGACCCTGGATCCCCTGATCCATACATATATCCAACCCTCTAGTCCAACAAGACATTTATAAAAAACAAACAGGTGGTTTGCCTATAAGTGCTTTCATAAATAAACCACGTTGTCTGAATTGTAAAATTCCTCAATTTTTATAGTGTTTTCGCAGTGTAGGCGTTATCACGAATCCTGTTTCGTTGATGACATCAGGTCTTGACGGAAACTCGAAGTATAAGTAGGTATCACGTTAAAAATGCGGTAAACATTACAATTTGTAGTAAAAAGAGTACCGAGTACTACACTGACAACGGAACATTGAAATATTATCTTAAAACCGACTTCAAAAATGGTGGTCCTTGGTGATGGTGAACTTTCTTTAAGTATGTTTACCGATTACTCAAAGGCGCCAAAACCTATTTAGAATATTATTTCTTTTTCAAAGGGAGTCTCGGATCAGTACTTTGGTATAAAATAAGAATTAAATAACATTTGTTTAAAGGTATTCTTTCTTTTAACTATTTTTTTATTGGAGTCCTTTACAAAGCATCCATTAATATGCACATACATATTAAAGATTTTTTAACAAATATGAGTAGGTATGTCATTGTCGACCAACTACTGAGACGGACTGAGGCCTCCTCTAAATTCACGGAGGGCAATCATAGGGTTTGTTCATATTTTCCTTCGGTTGCGGTTAGGTGATATGCCTAATGCGTTCCTTTAGTCACCTCTTACGACACGCGCAAGATTCAGCACACGGTAAGCCACCATGAAAAAAATATGTAATCCATCCAAAAAAATGTAATAGAAACTAGAAAGTGAAATGTAACTTTAAGTCGATGCCGATAAAATTGACACCGGCTGACGTTAATTAGTATTATGTCGATATAACAAACATATTGACTTCATATGTTTGTTTATATTTGTTAGTTCTTTTTGTTATGAAGTAGGTTTTCATTTTTCAGGACACGAAGTGAATTAAATACCTGTTGTAATGAACATCAGTTGAGTTTGAATTCTGTATCCTTAAAGTTACCAGATACTGTACGAAATGCCTACCAACGAGATCTCCATAGACCAATAAGGTTATCAGCTTATGGCCTGAATCCTAATCTTGAACTACATTGAACACCTGTGCACTGTCTCGATGCCATTAGTATTCTATTGTTGTATACTCGTATTTCGTCCCCTATTTTGTTACTTTGAATTTAGTCTGTACATGTACATCGCAATCATTGATGACGAGGTTACAGCTATTCGCAACTTGATTTTTGAATAATTCACTTCGAATATAGTTTTTTAAGAATGTTTTTGAATTTAAATCTTGGAGGGTTTTGCAAAACGTTCAGATAGAGAGTACACTTTATTGATAACCCAATAACAATAAATATACAAAATACACATTATGAAATGTACACAAGCATCATTGGCGGCCTTATTGCTTATAGCGATTTCTTCCAGGCAACCATTTTAGAAGGAATCAGTTACGAGCTTATGCTGCAACTGATTCCTTCTGAAATGGTGCCCATGACCACTTTGGAATTATATATATATAGATACAAACATACTCAATGGTGTAGGACAAAAACAAATACATACATCGAATAGCACATTGAAGTAAGCTGAAGAAGTGTTAACTACAGACCAAGGTTCTTTAATTGTTTTGTTCTTTTGAACGACTGTAGCGACGGACTAAACGCCTATGGTTCATATGTTACAAAATATTTGAGCCTTCAACGAAGTAAAAATAAATTACAACATCATTATCATCGTTTCAAGTATATTTTCTTTAGCGACTAGACAGTTTGGCCATTCAACCAAACGAATGAATTAACTCTAAACACAAATTAAAGCACATTTAATATTCAAAACTGTCGTAATAGATCCCGTTACACCTGGCGCACAACGTCCCAATCCAAACATTGTGGTGACCTATTTTTGTATTGAACATTCTAAATGTCAGCATATTGACTTTTCCACGGTCGGTAATTATTGAACACAAAATGAAGGATGCTTTGCGAACAATGAGGGCCATACAAGTCAACTGCAGTCTACACAATGACATTGTTTTAACATTACGCGTACATCACTTGTCACATAGGACTACAACGTTACATAAAAGATGTAAAATTAAGAAACTTGACAAGACAAATATAGACAACTCCTGCAAGTACAACTTGAACCCACGTGTACAACTTGTTTTTTAGATGGCAAAACTTCCAAACTTATGCTTCCTTACATGCATTTTGCAGCTTAGCAGTATCACTTCACTACATATTATAAAATAAAGTCGCTGACGTCTGTCCATCCCTATGTATGCTTAAATGTTTAAAACTGCGCAACGGATTTTGAAGCGGTTTTTTTCAATAGATAGAGTGATTCAAGAGGAAGGTTTTTATGTATAATACATCCATAATATTGTAGAGAAACACAGATAAATTTAGAGGTTCATCATTGCACCCGTGTGAAGCCAGGGCGGGTCGCTAGTATTCCATAATCTGCCAATAATTTTGGAAACTGCATCTCTAGAACAGAATTGTGCAAACTCACAATACCCTAATTAGAGCAAGGTATTCTATTTAAAAATCTTGCTATAATAAAATGACCGTTCTGGTCATAGCTAAGCAGTTAGTGTTGGATGGGTTGCTATCATATGAATATCTGACCTACTCCATGCTGAATGAATGCACGAAGGCTCGTAAAGCCGTCGGTCATAACATAACTGGCAACTGGTCTAACCAACCTATCTAGTGAGACAACGTAGCTATTAGATAAATCTGGTTAGACTGGTAGTTGACCTCAGTGAAATTGGAAAAAAGGCAAGGTATATAACAAAGCCCTCCTTTCTAACACATTACTGAACTTCTAAAGGTGTTCTACAAGGCATTGAATCAAGAGCAACGTTTTAACAATGCTTATGTGGAACATACCAGATGAAAAGCATTATTGCTATTCACGCTAGTTGGTATTCAGCCAAAAACTCCCCAAGGATCTCCACAAAGGCCGGTCCTGGGCCGCCCGCATCCATCGTTTTCCGGCGACCTTAACCAGGTCATCGGTGGTGTGGGAGGCCTACCAGCACTGCGCTTTCCGGAACGCGGTCGCAACACCTCCCACTTTTCTGCCCCATCGGGTATATTATGTATAGTATATTTTAATAAATACTAGCGACCCGCCCCGGCTTCGCAAGGGTGCAATGATGAACCTCTAAATTTATTAGTGTTTCTCTACTATAATATGGATGTATTATATATATAAACCTTCCTCTTAATCACACTATCTATTGAAAAAACCGCTTCAAAATCCGTTGCGTAGTTTTAAAGATTTGAGCATACATAGTGACGGACATACGACAGCGACTTTGTTTTAAGTATAATATGTAGTGATAGTGATTACGAACAGATGCTCCAATTTTATTTGTATATGGGCTGTCCATTAATCACGTGAGGTTTGAAAGCGGCGGGGAGGGGTTCGGCAAAAATCACGACATATCACAAGGGGGAAGGGTAAGATATTACGTGTATATATTTTTTCGTCAAACGCGTGATTTCTAAACCGAAAAGCGGCGTGTAGTGTAACCTTTAAGTGTAAGGTACTAAAAATACACGTGATTTTTAATGGGAGGTAGTCTTAAGCCTCTCCACCTATCACCAAGGGGGAGGGAGGGGTTAAAAAATGTTAAAAAAACATCAGGTGATTAATGGACAGCCCATAGATGTTTTATTGAAATAGGTACATAGAAAAATTGATTGGCCGTACCACAAGATTAAATTAAAGATCGTGCTGGCTTACAGATAAACACGAGGAACATTAATTTCAAACAATGCAGAGTGTAACTTCGCGCCTGCCAATCTATTATCTTCTATATTCTTTTTTTGTTATAACTGTAACATGATTTATTTAATACACGGATCATAATAGAACTTAGAGATACAACCTCGTCATTATTCTGAACAACTAGATACGCCCACTGCAGGATTGTTGTGTGATACAATGTAGTATGCAATAATAAGCTAAGTTCCATTAGCTTTAAGGATGATATTTGACTGTACTTATTACAGGAACTAATGTATGCAGGAGGCTGTCTTGGGCCTCAGATTTTACAAGCGTTATTAAAATTAGAATATCATAGATAAATTTTGCCAATGTCAGTACTGTGGCATACCATCTCAATACATAAAGGACCTAGTACGCTGTCATACTGGTTTTGCCTTGTACTGTGGCTAAATTATCTGCCTATCTACTCAAACTCAAAATATACAAAATACAGCAACGATACTGGTTAATTTACCTGCATAAAGTTGAAGGATGACCAACCTTTTTTTACGTTGGAAATCCTCATTGATACCCTACCGCTAAACGCCAGCCGGGTTATGTGGGACACCGGGGCACGGAAAGATGGTAATTGCGTCCCAACCTACCCATTAAAACAAACGTTGTCCCTCAACTGCCCAAAACAGTGCCACGGGTTTCACTCCCCAGTGCGTAGCATTCCCCGCGACCCTGCTTGGGCCCCACGCTTGGATGGGGAGCTCTGGACGCTCCTCAATCCATCGAGAGTCACGTCATCATCATCATCATCTGTTCATGATGATCACATCTGACCTGGACATAGGCCTCCCCCAAGGATCTCCACAAAGGCCGGTCCTGGGCCGCCCGCATCCACTGCTTTCCGGTGACCTTAACCAGGTCGTCGGTCCACCGTGTGGGAGGCCTAACAGCACTGCGCCTTCCGGAACGCGGTCGCCACTCGAGGACTTTTCTGCCCCATCGGGCGTCGGTCCTGCGAGCTATGTGCCCTGCCCACTGTCACTTAGTTTGGCAGAGTCACGTACGGGCCATTATACTTGCCCCCGTCAGGAGCCGAATACATAGTGTCAACACCCTATTGCGTCCAGAGGGTGTCGTAAGAGCCGAACAAAGGAAAAGACAAGGCCGAAATCCTAGCCGCAGAAGAAGGGAACTTGAAACTAAACCCTGTGCCAACCCGTCTGGCCAGCGTGGCAGTAGGCTATTTACCCTCTATGATTGGGAAGAAGAACCGACTCAGCAGTGGGTCTTTACTGCGCTGAATAGTTGTTTATAAAACTTTTATAACACTAAGCGCTCATACACACGAACGGCATGTTGTCAACGGCACATTATACAGCATTATACACGATTGGCGCAGCATGTCGCGGGTTCGATTCCCGCACGGAAGAAATATTTGTACGACCTACAAGTATTCGTTCCGGGTCTGGGTGTTTTCTATCTATAATATGTATGAATTTACAAAAAAAAATGTATTTATGTACTAGTTGCTTAGCTTGGGAGGAGATGGCGTTGTGTAAAATGTCCAAGGATATTTATTTTATAGTTGTCTGTGCCTTTGACAAAATGCCGTCCGTGTGTATGAGCGCTAAGCAAGAAAGTGCAACATGTTCGGAATACCGCTCTACAATGACCTTTTTTTTTTTTTTTTTTGGTGCCCGGGGTAAAAATCCTTCATGGACTATCCCCGTCAGCCACGGGGTGTGTGGGAGTCTCCCCCAGAGTGGGGGCCTACCCACTAAAACATCCCCGGGGTGTACCGTCCCGCGCTCGCCGCCCCGTGGGTCCCGACTGTATCTCCACGGGGGCAGTGTGCGCTGGGGGGAACGACTGTTCACCCCCATCTGTCCTTGGCTCCTTTATGGAGCACCCTCCTCTGGAGCTTGGTAGCTCCGTGATGCCATGCCCGGTACACGTGGCATGGCACCTACCGTCACGGGGTCTCCTCTCCTATGAGCGAGGGATTCCCCAAATCCCTCGCCCGGATAGCCTTTAGTTGCGACGTCAAAATCAATTTCAAAATAGACAATTTACCACCGGTTCGGAATGCAGCTCTACAGAGAAGAGCCGGAAGGAAACCCTGCAATTGCTTTTTTGGTACGTTATTTCCATGTGGTGACGGATTTAGAATACACAATGTCACCAACCCATACCATCTTGAGGGTGTCGTAAGAGGCGACTAAAAGAACGCAGGAGGCAGATCACCTAACTGCAAGAGAAGGATAACTTGATACAAACCCTGTGCCAACCCGTCTTGCCAGGGTGGCACAGTAGGCTAATTCCCCTCTATGAATTTGGAGGAGGCCTGACTCAGTAGTGGGTCATTTATGGGCTGATACGAACGATTTTTGGATACAAGTCCGGGATAAGACAGATTTGTGAGAACTGGCCGTCGTCGTAACATATCTACCCTCAGAATATATGTTTATGGTTGGCGTCAGTGTTTCTAAATCTATAATTACCACATTAGTCCACTGCTGGACATAGGCCTCCCCTAAAGAGCGCCATAGCGCCCTGTCTTCAGCTTGACGCATCCAGCTGCCAAGTGACATTCTCCGGTGACTAAAAAACCCAAGACAACAAACGCGTATAGGACAATATGGCATATAGCTTCATTATATCGGTACGATCGTGAATTGCATCTGATTACTACAATGAGTCACGTTTGCGCAGCAAGAGTTAGTACGTTTATTTCCATCGGCCTTCCTCCTGTGATACGATCCTTGGTAACTGATAATAATAGCAATCTAATGCAAGGAATGTGTCATTTTCTTGCTAGTTTAGTTATTTACTAAAGCTACTCAGCCCATAGACCCACGGTTTCGGGCTTTTAACAGTTACATGGAGGGTGATAAGCCACGTTGGCCAGATGGGTTAGCTCAGGGTCTCGTATCATAGCAACGTACGCGGTACCCGTGGTCCGCGCGTGAGGGCGGGTGTCGGCGCACGGCGGGTTATTTTAGTGGGTGAGGGCCCCACACTACCCCGTAGTCTCCCCGGACGCGGGATGTGCGGTCAGGCATTTTTTCCCGCAAAACCAAAAAAAAATAAAATAAAAGTGTCTCGTATCATGATCCCACAATGCCGCAACAGGAGGCGAGTTGGATTACTCCGGGGTTGTTTAGTGGGTAGGCCCCCTCGGGGTAGTCCCACAAGCGCCCCCTCGGCCATCCCCGTGGCTGACGGGGATAGTCCATAAAGGATTATACCCCGGGCGAACAAAAAAAAAAGGTTCTCGTATCATAGCCCCGTATTTATAGTGGAGGAAACTTCTTAAAAAAGGGTTTCGCATGAAATTGTCCTTGTCTTGCGGCTAGCATTTCCTCCTTTTGTCGGCAGGAAGGGATGGGGTGACACTACTTACTGACTACTACTTCTCAGCCCATAAATTACCCACTGTTAAGTCGGGCCTCCTCCAAGTTCATGGAGGGTAATTAGCCTACAGTGCCACGCTGGCCAGACGGGTTGCCACAGGGTTTCATATCAAGTTTCTCAGTAGAATGCGTTTACGTGAACCTGTGGCGCCCCAAGCGCGCCGTGTGAGGGTATACCGCTGGGGTTTTAGTGGGTAGACGACCCTTGTCGGAATCCCACATAATCAATCTCTCCCCCGAGGGGCGGTGGTATGCATAAAGCATTTCCCAAGCGTCAACAAAAAAAAAAGGGTTCATATCAAGTCCTTCTCTTGCGGCTAGGATTTCGGCCTTGCCATTTCTTATTGTCGACTCCTACGACACCCTAGGATGAAATGGGGTGGTGACACAATGTATTCTGAATCCTTCACCACACGGACCAATATTGCAATATTTCCTGGTCACGTATAAATGGATATGTGAATATTTCAATTGTTGTATCTCGTAACAATTGCGCTGTTTCACGCCAATTTGTTAAAACAAAACCTTTGCAGTAGACATATCCTTTATCGTAGGTGCTGTTTACAAACATTTAATTTGCGAACTCATATGAGTCCCAGCTTCAGAGCAAGTATACAAGCTTCTGGGTATACCGTAAGACACCTATACCTGACACCGAAATCGACCCTGGATCCCCTGATCCATACATATATCCAACCCTCTAGTCCAACAAGACATTTATAAAAAACAAACAGGTGGTTTGCCTATAAGTGCTTTCATAAATAAACCACGTTGTCTGAATTGTAAAATTCCTCAATTTTTATAGTGTTTTCGCAGTGTAGGCGTTATCACGAATCCTGTTTCGTTGATGACATCAGGTCTTGACGGAAACTCGAAGTATAAGTAGGTATCACGTTAAAAATGCGGTAAACATTACAATTTGTAGTAAAAAGAGTACCGAGTACTACACTGACAACGGAACATTGAAATATTATCTTAAAACCGACTTCAAAAATGGTGGTCCTTGGTGATGGTGAACTTTCTTTAAGTATGTTTACCGATTACTCAAAGGCGCCAAAACCTATTTAGAATATTATTTCTTTTTCAAAGGGAGTCTCGGATCAGTACTTTGGTATAAAATAAGAATTAAATAACATTTGTTTAAAGGTATTCTTTCTTTTAACTATTTTTTTATTGGAGTCCTTTACAAAGCATCCATTAATATGCACATACATATTAAAGATTTTTTAACAAATATGAGTAGGTATGTCATTGTCGACCAACTACTGAGACGGACTGAGGCCTCCTCTAAATTCACGGAGGGCAATCATAGGGTTTGTTCATATTTTCCTTCGGTTGCGGTTAGGTGATATGCCTAATGCGTTCCTTTAGTCACCTCTTACGACACGCGCAAGATTCAGCACACGGTAAGCCACCATGAAAAAAATATGTAATCCATCCAAAAAAATGTAATAGAAACTAGAAAGTGAAATGTAACTTTAAGTCGATGCCGATAAAATTGACACCGGCTGACGTTAATTAGTATTATGTCGATATAACAAACATATTGACTTCATATGTTTGTTTATATTTGTTAGTTCTTTTTGTTATGAAGTAGGTTTTCATTTTTCAGGACACGAAGTGAATTAAATACCTGTTGTAATGAACATCAGTTGAGTTTGAATTCTGTATCCTTAAAGTTACCAGATACTGTACGAAATGCCTACCAACGAGATCTCCATAGACCAATAAGGTTATCAGCTTATGGCCTGAATCCTAATCTTGAACTACATTGAACACCTGTGCACTGTCTCGATGCCATTAGTATTCTATTGTTGTATACTCGTATTTCGTCCCCTATTTTGTTACTTTGAATTTAGTCTGTACATGTACATCGCAATCATTGATGACGAGGTTACAGCTATTCGCAACTTGATTTTTGAATAATTCACTTCGAATATAGTTTTTTAAGAATGTTTTTGAATTTAAATCTTGGAGGGTTTTGCAAAACGTTCAGATAGAGAGTACACTTTATTGATAACCCAATAACAATAAATATACAAAATACACATTATGAAATGTACACAAGCATCATTGGCGGCCTTATTGCTTATAGCGATTTCTTCCAGGCAACCATTTTAGAAGGAATCAGTTACGAGCTTATGCTGCAACTGATTCCTTCTGAAATGGTGCCCATGACCACTTTGGAATTATATATATATAGATACAAACATACTCAATGGTGTAGGACAAAAACAAATACATACATCGAATAGCACATTGAAGTAAGCTGAAGAAGTGTTAACTACAGACCAAGGTTCTTTAATTGTTTTGTTCTTTTGAACGACTGTAGCGACGGACTAAACGCCTATGGTTCATATGTTACAAAATATTTGAGCCTTCAACGAAGTAAAAATAAATTACAACATCATTATCATCGTTTCAAGTATATTTTCTTTAGCGACTAGACAGTTTGGCCATTCAACCAAACGAATGAATTAACTCTAAACACAAATTAAAGCACATTTAATATTCAAAACTGTCGTAATAGATCCCGTTACACCTGGCGCACAACGTCCCAATCCAAACATTGTGGTGACCTATTTTTGTATTGAACATTCTAAATGTCAGCATATTGACTTTTCCACGGTCGGTAATTATTGAACACAAAATGAAGGATGCTTTGCGAACAATGAGGGCCATACAAGTCAACTGCAGTCTACACAATGACATTGTTTTAACATTACGCGTACATCACTTGTCACATAGGACTACAACGTTACATAAAAGATGTAAAATTAAGAAACTTGACAAGACAAATATAGACAACTCCTGCAAGTACAACTTGAACCCACGTGTACAACTTGTTTTTTAGATGGCAAAACTTCCAAACTTATGCTTCCTTACATGCATTTTGCAGCTTAGCAGTATCACTTCACTACATATTATAAAATAAAGTCGCTGACGTCTGTCCATCCCTATGTATGCTTAAATGTTTAAAACTGCGCAACGGATTTTGAAGCGGTTTTTTTCAATAGATAGAGTGATTCAAGAGGAAGGTTTTTATGTATAATACATCCATAATATTGTAGAGAAACACAGATAAATTTAGAGGTTCATCATTGCACCCGTGTGAAGCCAGGGCGGGTCGCTAGTATTCCATAATCTGCCAATAATTTTGGAAACTGCATCTCTAGAACAGAATTGTGCAAACTCACAATACCCTAATTAGAGCAAGGTATTCTATTTAAAAATCTTGCTATAATAAAATGACCGTTCTGGTCATAGCTAAGCAGTTAGTGTTGGATGGGTTGCTATCATATGAATATCTGACCTACTCCATGCTGAATGAATGCACGAAGGCTCGTAAAGCCGTCGGTCATAACATAACTGGCAACTGGTCTAACCAACCTATCTAGTGAGACAACGTAGCTATTAGATAAATCTGGTTAGACTGGTAGTTGACCTCAGTGAAATTGGAAAAAAGGCAAGGTATATAACAAAGCCCTCCTTTCTAACACATTACTGAACTTCTAAAGGTGTTCTACAAGGCATTGAATCAAGAGCAACGTTTTAACAATGCTTATGTGGAACATACCAGATGAAAAGCATTATTGCTATTCACGCTAGTTGGTACATACATTTTGAAGTTGATTTATCTCATATGGTGCTAACGTGCGAGTTGAAAGTAGTCACGACAATGCGCAGAGCACAGACGGAAACACGTCTTTGTGAGCATGTCGCACGTACCACTTAATAATTGAATCTATTCGTATACATTAGCATTAGTTAATGTTCCTGTGCTTATGAGAAACTGTTGACACTTTCGTTTTCTCTTGAAAGTCGTTCAAGAAGATCATTATTAGAAGTACCATCTCAATCTCAGACCAGGTGCTGTTGATAACCATCATTATTTGCACTTGTGTAATCTTAAAAACAAGTGTAGTCTTCAACTGTAACTTTCCAATAGTATTGGAATAATGAATACGTACATTTTCGTTTGTGACTTGCAGATTTAAAGCAGTGTCAGGTGCAGAGGCTTTTTTAAAGAGCATATCTATTGAAACAACCATAATAACCTAAAAAATCACCTTAGACGCCTAGTAATCTTCCACAGTTAATGGTGACATTCCAGAAAACGAATGGACACACTTAACCTTTAACTATCAGTTAATTACTTAACACGTTTAACTATCGTAGTTGTCGGCTGAACTGGCAAAACTGACGGATAGACATGGCTAACAGGGCGATGCTATTACTTAAGGGAAAGTAGTACAAGTTTTACTAGACTAACATTTTCAAGGGCTTTATATGACTTACATAAAAGCAAGACACGTAATGAGCTCAATACATTTAGGTAAATTAGGCACAGTAGTTAGAGTCGACTATAGACTTCCGTAAGTGCTAGTACCTGGTAATAAAACCGTACAAATAGCTGTAATTATAATAAACTATTCGATGAAAAAGTAATAACATATGTTTAAGAGAGTAGAAAGATCTTAGGTTTCTGCTAGTAAAGCAGGTTTGTTAGCATTTGAAATTTAGATTTAATTCTATAAACGGTATGAAAGATCGTGTTTCGTTACACGTTATTATCTCTGAAATACATCTACCTATTTCGTACAGATATCACTAAGCCAAAACAGTAACTGCATTGTCTACTTTTCCAAGCCCTTCGTTACTTTCTCTTAGGAAATGGCTTATTTGAACCCAATAAAATTCTGTTTGATTGCATTTGCCGTGATGTTCACGAACCAGTTATGCGAATAATAATCGCAATCTTGTTCTCGGCCGGAGGGTTCAATGCCAAATGTTCGCAACCGTTCAGATTTGAATACTTCACGAGGAATGCAAGCACGATTTCTAAGATCATATTCTAATTTATCGATGATTGACTTGATTATTTTAGTAGAAATATAAGATTACCGAACGTGTGGTGACAGATTTAGAATACACCAGCTGTCCCGGCAAACGTTGTTTTGCCAAATAATTAACCATCCCCCGCGCAACCCCCACCCGCGCAACCCCCACCCGCGCAACCCCACCCCTTGCAAACCCACCCCGCGCAACCCCACCCCGCGCAACCCCCACCCCGCGCAACCCTCTAGGTCTTATGGTTCCAGAGATATCTTGATGACTCAATCTATCTATACAACATCTCCTATCGCAAACGTTGTTTTGCCATGTAATTAAATAGGGGTTGATCGTAGAGGGGTGAAAATTTAGGGTTGTTTGTATTTTTTATGCTGAATCTTAAAAAAATAAAAGCAAAAAATTTTTTTTTTTGACACCCCCCCCTTAAAATTTAAGGGGATGAAAAATAGATGTTGTCCTATTCTCAGACCTACTCAATATGCTCACAAAATTTCATCAAAATCGGTCAATCCGTTTCGGAGGAGTATGGCAACGAAAACTGTGACACGAGAATTTTATATATTAGATAATGTCGCCACTCCATTTCATTCTGCGTGTATCTAGAGGAAATGACAAGGCCGATAACCTAGCCACAAGACGAGGAAAACTTGACACGTAACCCTGTGCCAATCCGCCTGGAAGCCCTTGGAGGAGGCCCGTCTCAGCAGTGTGACATTTATGGGCTGAAGAGTAGGTAAGATAAGATAACCGCCACCATTTTTAACGATAGTCTAACTTTTGTGGATTTTTAATTAAAACGCTGGTGCTAACAATTTTATTTTTACGTTGGAGGAAACACTGTTAGCTTAGGACCACATTTTATTTGTACAGACAGTGATAAGGGATTTCCTGATTCACCATGACGCCCATACATCGGATTGAAACGTTTATTTAATACGTTTGCTGAGATTCTATTGATAGCGCCTGTACTTTAAGATCTACACTCCATGTTTCAATATTTAATCAACGGTTCAATCGATAGACGTCCAATTAAGAGCTTAAAACACATTATTCCTAAAAATTTGACAATGGTATGTTAGGTATATACTGTTAAGTAGAGTAATTCTACAAAAAGGTGAATTGTAATCGAAATACTACCTTTCCCTTAAGAGTTAATACTCAATGAACATATGCGAAGAAATTAAATTATATGTTATCACGCGAAATAACATGTTTGTTAATTAAGCGCCAATAAAAAAGAACAATGTTGCGGAATTTTTATGTTACGCCTATGCAATGACGTAGTTGTTAAAGCAATAAACTAATGATATCCTTAGCCGTAGTTAAACACCAATTAACAATTGCTAAGGAAAATTCGAAGTATGTGAAATGGAATTATATAGTACGTATTAGGAGTGAACCGATTAGAGGTAGTTAACGTGTTAGTCATGTAGACTTCATTGACTTATTGATATCGAGACCGATTTCTAATGGATGATTGATTAAAACTAGAAGCGGAAGTCAAAATTGTAAGGTTTTTAAATATTACTGGTTGAAAATTACGTTATTTTTTAAATATGAACTTCCACACTTCCTTACAACCGATACAATTAATATTCAGTTCGAAACCTATTCAGTTATTATTTTTTAATCTATCATTTCAGCCCGTATGTGACTCACTGAGTCGGGCTTCCTCTACATTCATACAAGGTTTCTGTCAAGTTTTCCTTCTTCTTGGGCCAAGTGGTCTGTCTCTTGAGTTTCTTTGGTCGCTTCTTAAGAAACGCTCAGGGAAGTGTGGGTTAGTGACATTATGTATTTTCAATCCGATCTGTTTATACTATTTTTTAACATGATATTGGCGGAAACGCGTCAAAAGACGCAACATGCCAGCCAGTCAGTCAAGAGAAGAATACAAAATTTATAATCGAAAAGCGAAACTAACAGATAAGAGAATTATGAAATAGTAATAAGCTACCGCTTTGGAAGCATACGACACGGCGAGAACAGAGAAGACGTCAGGAAAGAAGCAGTCCAACTTACTGCAACTGATGTGAAGTCTGCAGTAGGTTGGGCACCGAACTGGAAAAGCCCGGGCCCTGACCGGCTGCACGCATACTGGATTAAATCCTACCGCTGCTCACACGAACGTCTAGCAACTCAATTTCAACAAGCCCTTGAGTCAGGTAATGTTCCTAACTTCATGACGACAGGGCTCACTCATCTGATCCACAAATCCGGCAGTACCTCGGACCCCAAAAATTTTAGACCTATAACGTGTTTGCCTATTATTTATAAAATCCTTACATCTATTTTAAGAACTAAAATAAACGCGCATGTGATGGATAATAATATCTTGTCCCCCAGTCAAAATGGATGTAAGGCCAAATCACGAGGTACCAAGGATTTACTCCTCATAGACATGGCCATTAGCCAACAGGTTCGTAGGAATAAGAGAAATGTTTTCATGGCCTGGATTGATTATAAAAAGGCATATGATTCTGTACCCCATTCCTGGTTAAAAAAGATATTGAATCTATACAGAATACATCCAACTTTATGCGATTTTTTATCAACTTGTATGGAACAATGGTCTACCATCCTTCTACATCCAGGTCATGTAAACTCTTTTGACTCATCGAACCTAGTTAAGATAAAGCGTGGTATATTCCAAGGTGACAGTTTAAGTCCATTGTGGTTTTGTCTAGCTCTGAACCCTTTGAGCACGTTGCTAAAGTGTTCCGGGTTTGGCTATCGTCTTCGGAAAGAGAATGAGGCCATTTCGCACCTTTTGTATATGGATGATCTCAAATTGTATGCTTCGAAAAAGCCTGACCTAATGGAGTTGCTTAAAATAACCGACAATTTTAGCAAATCCATTGGAATGGAATTTGGTGTGGACAAATGTGCGGTCCTCAATATACAAAGGGGGAGAATTGTAAACAGTGAATGTTTGCAGGTCTCACGGAACGTGTCACTCAGATGTCTTTCTGAATCCGAAACATACAAATACCTTGGTATGTCGGAGGCTCTAGGTGTTGCTGATGCAGACATGAAGCAAGTATTGAAGGAACGGTTTTATAGTCGCCTGACCAAGGTTTTAAAAAGCCTTTTATCGGGTGGCAATAAAGTAAGAGCCTTCAATAGTTGGGTCATGCCGGTACTCGCATATTCCTTTGGCATATTAAGGTGGACTCAGACGGAACTGGACGCTGTGGATAGAAAAGTCCGTCGATTGCTAACAGCACATCGAATGCACCATCCACGTTCATCTGTAATGAGAATGTATATCTCGCGGAAATGCGGCGGCCGCGGATTTTTAAATGCCAAGGACCTACATAATCGCGAGATATATAATCTCAGGGAGTATTTTCTTAAGGTTAACGTGGATATGTATCGAAATGTTGTCGCGATTGATAAAGGACTTACCCCGCTTTCTCTTGCTATCGAGAACTGGAGGAAGCCAAAGGTAATGAGTATTTCGGATCGCACGGCCATATGGAAAGACAAGGAGTTACACGGCAGGTTCTATCGAGCTCTCACGGGATCTGATGTGGACCAACTCGCATCCGTGGACTGGCTACGCTTCGGCAACCTTTTTGGGGAAACTGAAGGGTTTGTCTTTGCAATTATGGACGAAGTTATGATGACGAACAACTACCGGAAGCATATTCTGAAAGACGGCACGGTCGACATTTGTCGGGCATGCCACCGTCCCGGCGAATCTATCAGACATATCGTTTCCGGTTGTTCTCGTCTTGCTAACGGGGAGTACTTGCATAGACACAACCAAGTAGCCAAGATTATTCATCAACAACTTGCCTTTAAATATGGTCTTGTGAGTACCGAAGTTCCATATTACCAGTATCAGCCTCAACCAGTTCTCGAAAATGACCATGTCACGCTCTACTGGGATCGATCTATTATAACGGACAGGTATATTGCTGCCAATAAACCTGACATCGTTATAATAGATCGGTCTACACGCCACGTAAAACTGGTTGACATCACCATTCCGCATGATGAGAACCTCGTGAAGGCGGAAAAAGAAAAAATGATGAAATATTTAGATCTGGCCCATGAGGTGACCGCCATGTGGAATGCTGAGTCAACCAGTATTATTCCGATCGTTTTATCAGTGCATGGTTTGATATCGAAAAGTTTTGATGGACATCTCAATCAACTCTCGATATCCGGTTGGGTGAAGCGTCTGATGCAAAAGGCAGTTTTACTTGAGACGGCGCGCATTGTTAGGCGGTTCCTCTCTTTGAAACACTAACCACTAGGCGGCTTGAAAAATTTTTCCGCCCCTAGGGCTGCTATGATTTTTATATAATATTTAAAAAAATGTTTTTCTCTTTTTTATAAATATTATGTAAAAAATATGAATAAAGAATATACAATAAAATAAATACAACTTAAAAAGAGAAAAAAAATGGGAAAGACTAATAAATTTTAGTATTAAAGTGATGTATAGAATGGGTAAAGGCGTAGCTACAGCTCAGACAATTCAATTAGGAGCTGCACTTAGCGAACTAATTTTCTAAATTGCCCCGAGGAATACGATAAGCCAGTATCTATTTTCTATCTATAATAGTCTATAGATCCTAGAGTCTATAGTAGTCTATTTTTACTTTTTATCTACGATGGGATTTATATCTATCGTATTGAGTTCCATTAGAAACTAAATTTATGGGTGCTTTCTCGTGCAATTGACTACAGTATATTTTAAAGCCTTGGGAAATTGGTATTACTTTAATTTTTGTTGGCATGCCTTTAGGAACTGGATCCTAACCGAGTTTCGCGATTACGAGAAAAAAGCACTTTTCTAGTAAAGTGCACATCCAAAACGTTGTAATTGCTAGCCTTAATCTGTTAAAAGTATGTGGCATAGGTCTCAAACTGACACAATACTATTATAAGTAACCAAAATGGACAAAATCGACAATCACAGTCGCGGTGCTTGCGATTTTGACTTTGAATCTAATTAGGAAATTTCCTGGACTCATATTTTTATCGAACACACGATAACAGCACAAGAATTCACATTTTATTACTAAGTAACGTTCTCGGATACAAAATGCCATTGAAAATCATTCTGACCTTCCAGTGTTAACATAACACACGTGTAATAGAGAAATAAATAGTAGAATCCGTAAATAAGTGGTTGTTGTAATTATCGACTATGAAACGATATTTATTATAATGATGGAAATAAAACACCAACCGTCTCGCAAGTTTGTAAAATCGATAAGGAGGTTATGTTAATGTATGTCGTTCCCTACTTCCCTAGTTGGCTTCGCTGGTTTCTTTCGAACATTTCCCCTTCTAGCAAAATATTAGGTTACATGCTTTTCGTCCATTATACGTTACGATGTTTTTCTTTGTACGAACACAATTTCTCAGACGATGGAGCAAGCTCTGCCAGTTTTTTAAATTTTAATTTGTTCATGTAATTTTTAAGTGGTTTTAGAATGAGTTTATGATAGTTATTTGAATACAAATACTTCATTATTTTATCGCATATGTTCTACAGTATATTAATTCTCACGTTTCAATTGGTTTGCAGCAGCGGTGGTAACGCGCTTAGTACAAATGTGTAATGATCGAAAGAACTTGAGACATCAGACTGACCGTTTAAACAAAAACAACCACAATCATCAAAATTGTAAAACAATAAGTACAAATTACTCCAATAAGTACTTGTGAAAAATCATCATCCATGAAGATCTTTAGTAAATAAAGCATGCATTTCAATTTTGCCTGGTATTTAAATACGATAGAAATGATTATTGTAAATTATAGTAAATGAATAGTAATACTAGAGCCAGTATTTTATTCTCAGGCTTGTCCATCGCCCTGGATAAATGACAAAGAAATGGGGTACCCTCGAAATTAGGTCAGACGGTACATTAACTGAACATCACAAAATTAATGTCTCTGAATCATGAAATAGAGGACAAATGCTATATTCATAGCTGTGTCTACAGCTGAATAGACGTAGGGTTGATCAACAACTTGTTCAAGAAATGGTTTTAATGGTTCTACAGATTCTACAGTTCTACATTCCAGAGAAATTATAACTGTTTTATCGCGTTTAAAAATACTAAATCGTTGCTGAATTCCCACACATAACTACAGAAATTTAACACCATTTCGCGGTTTCATAGCAGTATGACATCTGCTGCCTACAGTATAGCAAGGAACGAAATTGCATTTATCTGCAGATTAAGCAACGAAAACCTTAAGGATTAGGTGCGCGGTTGTTGGGAAAAAAATGATGTTCTTACAAACTTACATCGACTGCCATTCAGCTACGGCGATACACAAAGTCAGCATCGTGAAAACTCATAGCATGTCAAACCAAGCGATGCCCACGACGACGCCACAAAAATGGGACCGAGTAGATAGCCAAATAGGTACCAACCACAATTGGGAAAAGGCCGTATTGATATAGATAGGTTTACCATCGCAAAGAGTGGACCATCACACGATATCGCTGGCTTGATTAAATTCTTAGGCATAATCAGAATTGGTAGTTCCCATGGTCGGAAGTGAGAAAGCCTGAGTGGCGGTGGTCGCATTCGCAAACTGGCAACAAAGGCGGAGAGGGAGGGAGGGGGAGCGAGACAGGGCTCCCGGGTCGCCGGCGCGTTTGGAGCACCTGCGACGGTTACCGCCTTAATGCTGCCCGCATTCAGGTAGGGAATTAGGGGAAATCCCTAGCGATGTATTGGATAACCTGGCTTCGACGATGCCATGCTACATGTGCCGTGCATGGCACCGTGGGAGCAGTAAGCTCCAAGAGATGGATGCTGCTTAAAGCTGCAAATAGAATGGGGTTGAGCGGTTCTCTCACTCCTCCCACACAAGACATTGTCGAGACCCAGACGATTACGCGCCGCCTGCGCGGACTGGTGCATCGGGAGGTGTTTAGTGGGTATGGACAAGCCGTTCATATTATTGATTATTATTATTGCAATTTAAAAGTGTGATACTTAGTTTTACAGCCCAGTGTATTTTGTTTTGGTCACGATGGACACTTACAAACAGTCAACATATTATTCATAAAATATCATTATACAATGAAAAAGAATCGACCGTCTACCACCAGTTCGGAACGCGACCATTGCTGAGAAGAACTGGCAAGAAACTCAGAGGGCTTGTCATATTTTTTTTCTTGGCGGCCCTATTTTATTTTATGATGAGCTGAGCAATGAGGTTGTAACGCTGTCTGGGTATCAGAAATCGCTCATCAATGGAAAATACGATTCAGATCAAGATTTAATAAAGAAAAGCTGTTCGCAGCAGGCATGGCATAATCAGAATGCGTCCCTATTTTTTTATTTCGGAATAGGCCTCGGAGCTTGGGGCTACATCGCACAAAGATCGCAAAGCATGTTCCGCCATACGGGAGCGCAACCCGCGGCCCTGAAGCGGGTAGTGGAGGAACGAAGTCAGCGGGCAGTCGAGAAAGTTGATTTTACGGAGATCGGGGCGCTAAGTACCATCTTTCTGCGCTCTAGAGTCCCGCATATACCGGCTAGTCCCCAACGGCCGGGTATCCATGAGTTTTTCCAAAAAATAACAAAATATCTGCTAATCTGTTTATCCGTTACTGTGTGACAACCCTATAAGATATATTTATTCGTGTATAGTCCTAAGATTCTGACGTACGTTCATAACGCAACCGCATTGAGAATATGAACTCGATACGAAACAGGAGTCTGCGATGATGCAAAACGGTTCAAGGGCTTGAATAACCGTTGCAGTAATAAGTCTTGCAATGTGGTTACGACTGAAGTTCGATCTTAGTGAAATAGGTTCGTCATCATCATCATTTCAGCCAAAAGACGTCCACTGCTGGACATAGGCCACCCCCAAGGATCTCCACAAAGGCCGGTCCTGGGCCGCCCGCATCCACTGCTTTCCGGCGACCGTAACCAGGTCGTCGGTCCACCGTGTGGGAGGCCTATCAGCACTGCGCCTTCCGGAACGCGGTCGCCACTCGAGGACTTTTCTGCCCTATCGGGCGTCGGTCCTGCGAGCTATGTGCCCTGCCCACTACCACTTAAGGCAGTAATCGCAAAGCACAAAAATAGGTTATTTTTTAAATTACAGAAACAGAAAAAATTGATTAGGATTTTTTTGCACCTGCTTGTATTTTGGACAGTGCTCCTCTCAAAATGCACTTCTATCGACTAATTCATACCTTATAATTTCCTGCAAAATTGTCTATACTTCTCCCTGTACTTATACAACGTGTTTTTAATATCCCATAACTCCAGGGTTATACTATATAAATAAAAATAATACAAAACCTGCTTGTGTAGTTTCTAAGATATCATAATTAATATAGGTAAAACATTTTCATTGATGAATACGAATCATTCAAACCAATCATTTAATATCTCTATGAATAATGTGTTGACTTTTAGTAAGTGTCCACCGTGACCTAAGCAAAATAAATGATTTGAATTTGAATTCATGGTGAAGGCAAAGCCGAAGCCTACAAAATATTTAAAAATAAGAAAATACGACGTTGTCTTATTTCACGTGACTGCCGATTTATTTTTATGAACACAAAATTAACTGTCATATAATTGACAAATTCATAAGCCAGTTGATTATTTGATATGGTATCATTCATACCCTATAATTATGGGATATTAAAGGAACAGGAACATCTCTTTATTTCAACGCATCTAAATCGTTTGTACGCATTACGTGGAACAGATAACAGTGACAGTCACAACGTTGTTTTCAGGAGACAATACGATACTCTAAAAATACGATCTTGAGCTCACAATAAAGCTACTTATAATAAGGTTTAATTAAAAACGATGGTTTTCGAAATGCACAAAAACACGATGATACTTCAACTATCATTGTCAATGGAAATTTCGCTATTAGAAAAAGCGACAACTCGTAGAACTTGTCTTTAATTTAATACAACAGGTTCAGTAAAACTATTCCGCAAACATATGGTAATGGACAACTTACTCAGCGGGTGGAACTTGGAGACGTCCGTGCCACATTTCTCCCTGTTGTACAGCAGCCTCTTGCAAACACGCCATGGCCCGAAGTAGCCTTGGTCGAAACTTGGATTTTCTACTGCAAAACAAAATAAAAAAATTGAAATTACTATACATTTCTAGCCATAAACAAAAGCAATACTGAGTCGAAACTCTTCAAATGTGACGGGGAAATTAGCCAACTATACGGTATGACGGATCTAGAATAATACACAAGTTCACGAACCTATACCATTCTGAGCTTGTCGTACGTAAGACGAACGCAAGAGGCAGATTAACTAGCCGCTAGAGAAGGAAAACTTGATACAAACTCTGGGATAACCCGTCTTGCCATTGCGGCACAGCAGGCTGATTTCCATTCATGAATTTGGCCCGACTTAGTAGTGGGTCTTAAAAGGTCTGAAACGACAATGTTGGCGAGACGTGTAACATCGTTTCGTATCAGGTTTCTCTTATCATACAGCTAGCTTTTCTGTCTAATTACTTCCTTAAGTCGCCTAGTAAGACAAGATAAAATGGGTGAATGACACGATGTTTTCTAAACCCCTACACAGGGACTAAATTTATCATTATCTATACAATTAACTAAAATTGGAGTGCCTGTTTGTAATAATAAAATAACCACCTTTTACTAAATGCGTGTACACAGTAGTACATAGACCAAAATACCTTTTTTTTATTTTACTGTCTGTGTCGGTTTGTTCCGGCTAATATCTGGAACGGCTGGACCGATTTTGACGGGACTTTAGCGGTAGCTGATGATATAAGGAATAACTTAGGCTATATTTTTTTTGACTAGCTTCCCCCCGCGGCGTCACCCGCGGGTAACATCGAACCCGTGCGAAGCCGGGACGGGCCGCCAGTTACTAGTAATATGAAAACAAAATCCTTAAAGTTATCTTTTCACATTTTCACTTTCTGTTTCTTACGGATAAATGGGGATTAAAATGAGAAGCTTGGGATATTTCGTTTACTTTTGAATTTTTATTCCTTTTTTAGCGCGTCCTTTTCCTACGTTTCAAGTTCCAGCGGCGTGCAATAAATATAAATAAATGTCCTTGTTACTTATACCTTTAAAGAACTATCAATTTTCGCAGTAAGTTACTAACACAGTACATAATTACATAATATGTGAGGATAAAGCCACAGTACGTATACACTCAAACATATATGACGTCATTTAACCAACCTTCGCAATAATACACCTTAGCCGATAATTTAGGCATTATAGTTTGGCAGCATGAAATTAGAGACCGATTAATTTCATAATAAGCTCGTTAAATTACATAGCAGTAAGAGTGTTAATAGGCGACGATTTGAATAGATAGATGTTATTTATTAACGGTACTAAGGGATTTGAGGTAATAGATGACACAATGCCGAATCAGTGGGTTATGCTTCGTTTTCAACTGAGCGGCTTTCCGGGGTTGGGGAGCGTCCGGAGCCATAAGCTCATATGAAAGAGGGCCAAGGCGCCTCTATAGGGCCCGGTTCCGTTGGTTTTAGTGTATAGGTCGGGGCGCAAATTACCGAAGCTAATAGACTCTCATCCAATTTCATGGGTATAAGTTAATTTACTGTGCTAGAGTAGGCTAGAGTGGAAAGCAGACGCTTCACAATCGAGCTTTCTTTCCAGGTCCATTACGAATATTTAATTTGAACCTTCAGAACACAATTCAAATCGCATACACTGACCTGCAATACTAAGAACTACACTTTTAATATATATTTTTTTTCTAAACTATTGAAGTTAGAGATTTAAATTAAAAAACGTTTTATAGTAAATGTGTTCAGCGACTACGAAGTTTTTACATACAAAATTAAACGTTTTTTCGAGTCCTTTTTATTTCGAATATACTATCTTGTGTACTTAAAAATTAATTGCAATTTAAAAGTGTGATACTTAGTTTTACAGCCCAGTGTATTTTGTTTTGGTCACGATGGACACTTACAAACAGTCAGCATATTATTCATAAAATATCATTATACAATGAAAAAGAATCGACCGTCTACCACCAGTTCGGAACGCGACCATTGCTGAGAAGAACTGGCAAGAAACTCAGAGGGCTTGTAATTTAGTTTTTCTTTGCGGCCCTATTTTATTTTATGATGAGCTGAGCAATGAGGTTTTAACGCTGTCTGGGTATTTGAAATCGCTCATCAATGGAAAATACGATTCAGATCAAGATTTAATAAAGAAAAGCTGTTCGCAGCGTCACAGTATACCGGGAAAGCAATAAAGTGACGTCCGCCGATAACACTGCGCGATCATTTAGAAGACTTTCCCATTTCCTATAAATACACAGTAACTGACAAGTGTACCAACTACTTCGGTAAGCCAGTAATAGAGATACTTTATAAGCCAAGGGATGTAGAAACGAGATTAGAGAAGTGTAGATTTTTGAAAAAAATAAATAAAAAATAATCGAATGGCAAGGCAGAAGATCTAGCCTGAAGAGGAGGAAAACTTTCGAAACCCGATGGCCAGCACAGTAAGGTAATTTATTTATTTTTATTACCAGGGAGACCCGCCTTATGGTAATAAATAAATAATAATAAATATCCTTGGACATTTCACACAACGCCATCTCGTCCCAAGCTAAGCAACTTAATGCTTGTGTTATGGTAACGAGATGGATGATAAACTACTTAAATACATTTTTTTTTTGTAAATACATACATATTATAGATAGAAATGACACCCAGACTCCGAGCCAGTGCCTCTGGTTTAGACAAAGACACTTGCCCGACCCCGGAATCGAACCCGGGACCCGTTGATCCAAAGGCGGCACATCTAACCACTAGACCAACGAGGCAGTCCAGTAAGTAGTTATGCACGCCTACTACTACTAAGCCTATAAATTACCCACTGCTGAGTCGGGCCTCCTCCAACTACATGGAGGGCAATTACTGTGCCACGCTGCCCAGACAGGTTGGCACAGAGTTTCGGCTCAAGTATCAGCCTTGTTATTTCCTTAATTCCAGCACTATTCCGATGCACATGGAACAATTTGTGATACAATAAGTGATATGTCATGTATTGACGTAGCTCTCAATTTTGTTTCCCCATGTTTCCACTGATAGAACCCTGGTGACATTAATATGTGACCTTAGGTGCAGGAATATAATGCTACAAGGATGATTTCTTACGGCGGTTTTCTAATAGGACTATTTGGAACGTCTTTTCTTATATTCATCCGGGAGCATCCACGGACTTCGCTTGCATGGATCCAATTAAGGATTACTAAACTTAACAGTTTAAAATACGGCGGTATGTATTTGCAATTTTAAGTTGACGGTATCGAGATCCACGACAAATAAACTTAATTGCCCTCGGCCTTGCAGCAATGTGTGACACTTCCTATTCTGTCACGGCATCATCAATTGTTATTAAACATCTTCATTAGCTTTACATGCAAAAGTTAAGTTTACTAAATAACGTATATTAAAAACACAGGTAAAGAGAAAGAGAAGGTGTTGATGGATGAAATCGGTCAAGGAAGTCCAAACACGCTTGTGTGATGTAATATCAAAAATATTTACTCGGCATCCAAACTCAAATCAATTTCGACCTTAGAACCACCCACATAGCTCACCCAACTCAACTGGTTTGGTTTGGACAAGTGCGCTTCTAATTTTATAAAACACTACCATCTTTCTCAGTTACTACACGGGTTGCCGACTTTCTACTTGGATTCGAAGAGTCTAATAATCCTAATAGCCTAGTATGTCAAATATTCATTTTCAAACACTGTTCGAGGCAAAATGCATACTTTATGAGTATCTCCGAAGTCATATGTACCAAAATTAACGAAACTGAATTCGCTGAAGGTGTGCATGGAAAACCTATTGCTCTGCGTGATGAATGTACATCTCTTTTGTTTATTATACTAGCTTCACCCCGCGGCGTCACCCGCGGTACAACAATAACCGCGGGTTACATCACCCCGTGTTTTTAGGGGTTTTCCGGCAATTATTCGATTTTTTCTAATTGGTAAAAACCATACTTGATCCTCAACGAACATTTAAAAAAAAGAATTGGCCTAATTGGTCCAGGCGTTGTTGAGTTATGCGCTTACCAACACATTTTGCGATTCATTTTTATTTATACATATAGATAGAAGATAGGATACGTGATAACGGATAATTAGTTTGTTATTGGTAAAAGAATTGTTCAAATTGACTTCTTCCCAAAGTTCCTTTTCATTACTGTCAGGCCATCAGTTCCATATATCTGGTCTTATCGTTGGACACCAGGACCTTGTTCCATGTTAAGCCTTTTCGGTTAATAATGTGAACATCCTGGCCACTCTCCTAGTGTTTGTTATAATTCTATGAATATTCATTTGTTTTTTACTCTCCTACAAGGTTTTTAATTCCGAAAAGTAAACATTTCCGGTTTTCACGTCTATTCTTGCAATTTACTCCTCAAGCTTGTCAAAAAACTCCAGGATTGCATTGTTAATTTCAATTAACTAAGTGTGTAAAATTGTACAGCTTTAAAAACATAACCAAACCATGTCTGTTTATAATATTAGTGCAAATACAAAGTGAATTTATATATCTAAACCATCATACAATTCCTATATTGATTTTCAATATAAAATCACTTCGATTTAGTTAACTTCGTTCCGTAAATTTCATTTAATCTTACACGGCCTCGAGTTGCATGTTTAAATTACCTAACGGTATTGTCATGCCAATATTATATCTCTAAATCGATGACTACTGTAATTAAATAATATAACCTTGTAAAATTACATGGAGTTTTGAATATGAATGAGTGGCTGTCAATGAATTTGTGACGAGGTCATTTTCAGCGATCACATATGATAAAGATCGGAGAGATGGTAGTGGCAAAATTGAAAAAAAAAATAGGGAAACCTACATTATTTTTATAACAAACAAACTAGGAAGCTACTAGACGCTGTTATGGCGTTCTGCAGCGCATCTAACATTGTCCACCTAGATTCTCAGGTGGACAATGTTAGTTGCGCTGCAGACCCCTCAATTACCCCTCAATTAAACCAGCTTTACCGTTTAGGAGTTAAGTATAACATTTAACTACAAAATGGTTTGCACGTCCAAAAGCGACGTTGAAATAAGTCCAACGTGCTGCATACTTTACACAATTGTCACGAAAACCCAAAACTATCAACATAAAGAAATATCGCCTATAAATGCGAGAACTAGCAAATACTACATCGCGATAGCAAAGTTTATAGAGCAGTTCGCACGGTCTAAGAAGAAATCTTCTATTATAGCAATTAGGGGATAGGCACCGCGGCCTCCTGCCGGACATAGCATTTCGTCTGGCTGGATGACCATCCCTTTGCGCTTATAATGGTGAGAAATAAATAAGGGTATAAAATCGCCAAATGAGTAAGTGGAACAAATGAAGCCAAACCTACAAGCTGCAGTATTAGTTACACGTTTAAAATGTTAATACGTGAGAAGTAACCACAAAAGTAAATAACTCGGAAGCTAAAAAGGAAGATTTAATTGAGATAGATAGTACAAAATGATTCTAATAGATATCGTTTCACTTTATTCAACAAGGACGGTGATTATTTTTGCTATATCAGGATATATGACTAGTATAGAAAGACAAACTCAAGGATTGATGTAAAGCAAAACGTTCTTATAAGACATCTGTGAGCTGGAGCTGAAGGTCGGCGCCGTGCTAAAAGAAGCACACAGGGCTTCGTCACGATTTCCTGGCTGTATGATAATTGAATTCGAGATGTGTTGCGAATTGGACTTATCGCTAATTGCCTAACAAGGCTCACCCCTCCTATGACATTTTAGCCATTGCTCACAAAAACTAAAGATTTAGCTAACAGTGTAATTAATTCAAGTCTCTGATGGAATGGTGACAGGTATTTCTGGTTTGAAATTAAAATACTATAAGTTACATTACCTCACGTATATGTCAATATCAATATTTGTCAAATTACGAACGAGGCGTCATAGAAGCAAACAGACTGTAAATGATGAAATCAGGCACCGGTCACATGTAGGTTACAATGATGAGTCACAAGTCACATGTCAATTGCGTTCACTAGGTATGCCACTCACCTATACAATTATGAGTTAACAATAGACATAGAAGCGATGCAGAACATTGAACATTTTACGAAACTCCGACCCAAGGAGAAAACATCAAGAACATATCTAAGAATAATCATTAGGTATTAGAAAAATATAAAAAAGAAGCCTTCTTTTTCTTTAGGGGTTGAAAATAAATAGTATACAATGATGCTGATGATATATTATATTGTGATCGCTTTTTAGGAATAAAATTACTGAAAATCCAGCCGTTTCCTTTGAAGAAACTTTCTCTCAGAAGCTGGACGTAACAGTGAATAGACATGAAAAGGTTAATTTTCAACTCGTAACATTTTAATGATACAAAGATAACTGTGTATAAGCAATGGAATTTCGTTTCATCATAAGCCTGGCATGATGAACCGACACAGATTGGCGAAACCGAAACAGCTTTTTCTATTGTTATTGTTACTTTGATGTGTATTTTGTATAATCCATTTCGATAGCAGCAGCCGATTCAACTTTAGCGTGTAGATTTCGATTCGAATGTTTTATAACGAAACACTTTGAATATAACTTGCCAAGCACTAATGTTTTATGTCACAACACTAAACGTTTTAGAAAATGAATATTAGTAACCAGAAACACTATTTGTAATTGATAACTAAGACCAATCAGAATAGACTTTTGGGACTACAGATGCAAGACGGTGCAACGGTAACTTTCACATAGTGCAAAAAACCTTTTTACGTAATATTGGAAATTGAACACAGGGTAAATATTAACTTTCTGTATAATACTACAATTCCTCGTTCGTGAAGCCGCGGTGATAGTATGTAATGCTATGAAGTATGTGTATAATAAACGTACAAACTGTTTTTTTTTTATGCCAAATCATGACGTCGATAAAGCGAATAGTAGGAATTGAGGAAGTAAAATATCAAATAAGGAATGTTATCACTTATGTAGATATTAATCCTCTTTATTGAAAGTTAAACGACTATTGCAAATGCAGTTTGCAACGGCAGCGTGGCCGAGTAACTGTTAGTACTAAAAAGTCTGCAGAACAATAAGTCATAAACGGCAACGATAAAACTTTACGATTGAGTCCAGACCTGCTAAACTGATAGCCTAGTTATGGGACCTGCGGTCGTTTCTTTACAGCAATTATGGAATTCGAATTAATGATGATATCGAAATAGATGGATCGAAACAAAAAGTGGAGCGAAACGTAATTTCTTCGCAGTCTCGCACGATATCGGAAACTTCTACAAAGTTTGGATGGCAATAACCAATTACGATGGCGTTGTTGGAATCGAAAAATCGATTTTTTTGTCTTCAATCCTATAATTTGATTGTATTTGGTAGTTAGTTGCCGTTGTTTTTACCGGGAGTGCAATGTGTCATGATTTTAGCGATGTAAGGTTAAATTTATATGCAAAAAAGGCTGTGAATGTATGTTACGTTATCTCCAATCAGTCACTGCCACAGCTAATTTCAATGTGAAGCATTGTCCGGGTGTAAAATTTTTAGTTTAAAACAATGCCAACATCAACGCAACGCACTTACACGCACTTAGACACAAAAATATCAATAACAAATTTCTTATAAGTACGATAGATTAAGTCTATTTACTATCTTAGTTTCGTTTGGCATGTTTATCAAGTTGTTCCCGCGCATGCCGTAGCCGTTACGTCAGAAAAGCAGTTAATTATAACACAAAAGCAAAACAGCGTAACGTGTAATGGAAATGTCAAATAATTAACTGTAATAATTAACAAACTTGACACTTCGTTTAGCATCAATGTCACGGACAATGAAGACAAATCATTGAACGTCCGATGGGAAAAAAGATTCTTTCGTAGGACCTTCGCGGTCCGAATTAGCTTTCAAGCGAGGTCGATGGCTGTCAGTCAAAAAAATGGCAACGTAACGCTGACCATTGATCGCACGATACAAGTTACAAATATCTCAACACACTTTCGTAATTTACACAGTATCATCATCTCAACTTGAAAATGCTTAAATTTATGGGCTCATTATCTCAGCCCTCCAAAGAAAGGGGTTTTACATTTTTATCTGTTTTTTCGTCAGAGAATCCAGGGCGAGTAGAGTTGGTAGTTTGTGCCCCGACCTTTATCCACTAAAACAGACGGCGATCCTCGCCTGCCCGAACCAGGGCCACATGATTAACTCCAATGAGGGCAAGGGGCAAGGAGACCTATAACTTGAAACTAAACCAGCGTGGGTTAGGTTTTCGACTTATCCTTCTCTTGCGGCAAAATGTTCTGTCTCTTTTGCTCCTTTAGTCGCAATTTAAGATATGGAAATGACAGTTAATAAATATAGTATATTTACTACACAACCATCTTCACATAAGATCGAAGCGTTGGACATGCCACCTTTGGCACACATGTCGTAGTTTCGTTTCTGGGGGCGGATAGTGTATTTGTAACCAACCTATTCCGTCCTGAGGGTATCGTTAGAACCGCCAAAAGGCACTGAGAAGGCCGATAACCTAGCCGTAAGAGAAAGAGAACTTGAAACGAAATCCTGTGCTAACCTGTCTGGCCAGCGTGGTAAAGTAGGCTAATTGCGCTCCATGTAACTGGACGACGCCCGAAACGGGCTGAGTAGTAGGAGTTGTGTAAGATGTTTGCTCTGGATCTGGGTGTAATGTATGGACGTAAAAAATGACCAAAAGAATCTCCTTTATCTCTTTATCCAGTATTACTTCTCGTCTATATTTTGCCTGTTATGATCCTCTAATCGCGTCGTACGACGCGATGTCGGATTGTCGACACTGTCTATTTAAAATATGTGGATCATGAATTCGTGATCATTTATGTGGTCCCATAAAAGATTGATCCCCTAAACTAGCCACGAGTGTGTAGACTTCATTTGTGTTGTGTGTGGAAGTTCGGACAGTTTCGCATCAAATAAGTATTGTGACTAGCAAGCCAGGAGATTAGGGAGTAGAGCAGCAAGGCGTAGTAGACGTGACGGTGCGGGCCCCTTCTGCCCTCGCCTAGGAGGCCGGTGGTGGTTCGGGGGAGCCACCACCGACGAAAGCCTCGATGACTGGGGCGTCCCAGTGTACCGGGACGCCCTCTCTGATAGTCGCTTGCCCGCGTTGCGGGCACCACGCCGGGGCGTCACAGTAGAATGCGTTTACGCGAACTTGTGGCGCCCCAAGCGCGTCGTGTGAGGGTATGCCGCTGGGGTTTTAGTGGGTAAACGACGCTTGGGTAGACGACCCTTGTCGGAGTCCCACATAATCACCGACCTTTCCCCCGGGGTGCGGTGGTATGCATAAAGCATTTCCCCAGCGAAAACAAAAAAAAAGGTACAATTCACGCCGAAACGTCAGGCAAATAAAGATACACCTTCAAACTATTTCCGCGATCCGTTGATTGTTCAAAGAAGATGAAACCATTCTAACTTATAACATAAATTTTCTATCGCAATTCGATTTTGAAGCTCTCTTCCTGGGCGTTAGAGATTTGAGATTAAGTGTTTGCTGTTGTGTTGGAGCACGTTTTAACATCATTGTTGGACAGAATACCGTAAGGTACTAAGAATATTATTTTGATCGGTCGTTCAACTATTGTTGTAGAATAAGAAGCAAGGTTTGTTTGATTGTATTGAGTGGATTTGGAGTGGTACTGAAAATCTTTTACAAAATTATTCATGCTTCAAGATTTTGTAAATTTTATTAGCACAAACTAACCGCTAACTTGCCTCTAAGGAAACTTAGCCTTCTCCAATTTGGTGGAGATACGAGTAGGCACAGAGTATCATATCTAGTATTTCTATCTGTAATGGGAAGTCTTCAGTTATACATACAATTCCTCTAGCCTCCTTATAAATACCTCCAGGTTTTTATGGTTTGGCGATTAAATATTTGATTATTATGTCAAGGATATCTTATGGAGGACTTGTTATTACATTGTGTAAAGACAAAGGTACATATCTAATTCTAATAAATTGGCTTTTTTATTACCAACAATAAATTGACCCCAAATAAATTGACTTTTTTTTATCGTAATTTTCCACCATGTCGGTAGCAACGGTTTCCTAAAATGAGTTTATTACTCTCAGCGCCGTCCGAATTGATTTCCAATTAATCAGGCAGCTTCAATTTTCTATTTTGGACAACACCGTTATTAGTGTGGGCGTCAACTATGATGGCGCGCAATCTCAAATCATATAATAGCATTGTTATACGGAAGGTGTATCAGAGTTATCCGATTTTCGTAAAATTTTGTGAGCGAATCGGACAGCATCTATTTTTCATCCCACTAAATGTGATAAGTGGTTAAGGGTACTCCACCCCAAAAAAAATATTTATAGACATTTCTTTTATGACCTAGCATAAAAAAATACGTAAATCCCTAAATGTTCACCCCCCTACGATCAACCCCTATTTTAAATAGCGATATTTATAAGGAAAAACCACGTTTGCCGGGTCAGCTAGTAAAATTATATATTTTATAGAATCGACGTGAAGCTTTTTAGTAGGTTGCAGACAGCATTTATATGTATTGATAAAATAATATGTAAAAATGATGATGATGATTCACTTAATTTCGCTATTCCTATGCGCATATCTGACATATTTGACATTAAGGGCTCTTTATTGCATGAAACATTTGTCAAAAAGTTAATGGAAAAATAGCAAACAAAAGTGCATAAATGGCGCATACGAATATTGGAACGAATTGGTTCTAGAATGTTACGTTGTTTTGTTTGTAAACATAAGCGTGAAGTGCAAGTATTATGCGGGGATATTGAATTATCCGATTGTATAAAAATAAAAGTATCATATTATGTCATCAACATTATGCAGGTTGGGAAACTATTATTATTATTACCTAAGTCTAGTATTAAAGGGAGGTTTATGAACTTAGAACTAATACATAAATATAAATAAATAAATATCCTTGGACATTTCACACAACGCCATCTCGTCCCACGCTAATGCTTGTGTTATGGCAATGAGATGGATGATAAACTACTTATATACATTGTTTTTTGTAAATACACACATATTATAGAAAGAAGAATTTTGTTTCGTCGATTTATGTATAAAATTGGACAAAATTCAAAATCAAATCCGCTTTTAATGAACGTGACGAAGACGAAACAAGTATTCGATATTTAAATTTCTACTATTCAAAAATGTTAAGTTGCGCCGTTTGAATACGAGTAAAAAATACTAACTCCATAACCGCGACCGCTGGCACATCTCCCACAAGTTTTGTCACAAAGGTCTCGCGGGTCAATAACCCGTTTGGCGGGCGTGCCACATTTTTTAATGCAGTGTAGGTTATGCACCTCAGTAAACATCTCGCACAGCTTAAGTTAATTATAGGGCCAAAGTAATGTTCATAGCAGGCCCAATTACTGCAAATAGTTGTGGTTTTAAAGTTTCCTCTAGTTTTAACACTGTCGTAATTAATATTTATGTATGTATACATACATGTATTTATTAGTTTATTATATAAATATCGCCATGTATGTTTATACTCATAAGTAATTATGAATTTGTTTATATATACTTGATCAGCATAGTGTATTTCTTAATTTTATAATATTTTTATATCTATTTTTTTTCTCTCCTTGCTAGTGTGTATCTACTGTTTTTCTCTCTGCATCACCCAAAGGTTGACTGGTAGATAATGCCCAATGGCAATAAGTCCGGTAATAACTAATATTTATGCATGCTTTATGCCACGATGCTTTATGCCATCGTGGCATAAATCATGCATAAATATTAAAATGAATTAACAGAGAACTATAGTTTAAGACACCTTGTTAATCTAGGGGTAGCTAAAGTCTTTAATCTTCCTTCTTCTTTGGTCTATAAGTAATAGATCCCCGATTCGATGCCTGTCGTACAAGACTGGGTATTCGTGAACTCATATTTATAAAGAACGCACGGGTCGTATTTATTCAGCTAATATCCGAAACGGCTGGGTCAATTTAGACGCGATTTATCCTGGAAACTGGCTCATTTAAAACAAAGTAACTAAGGCTTTTCACTATGGAATATCTACGTGAGCGAACCGGCACCAGCAAGTTTAATTACGTGTCTAACAATATTAATATCGAATATTTACAAAAATTCTTTATTTTGGCTGTGTTTCTATTTTAAAATGGAAAACACAATCACAGATGCTATCTTATAAATGGCTGGGGATTTAGAAAGGCGAAGGTTTCAAAGGTAACAGTAGACGAAGGTACTGGCGTGTCCCACTTTGCTCATCGGAGTGCAACTTCCGTTGCGAGCTCAAAGATAAAGGGGGCTACAATGTTAAAGTGCTTCACTCACTCACACGAGCGAATATTTGAAAACAGTATCATTCGTTTTCAAAGCGTTCTGTTAGGCTTTCACTCTCGGTAATTCCAAACAATGAGTGAAGTGACAGAGCATGCTAAATTCATATCATACAAGTAAAAACTAAAAAGTGTTCTATACAAAAAGGGTATAACCCCTCTTACTGCCATAACAGTTAATAAATGCAATAACTTTTACGTTCCATACCCGGCCGTTGGGGTTGCCCAGGTTATGTGGGACCCAGGGGCTTGGAAACCAAAAAAAATGCGATCTAACCTACCCACTAAAAAAGGCGTTCCTCGGCTGCCCTCAAGAGGTTACATACAATTTTCTTAACCAAATTAGAGTTAGTGAACAATGACCCCAAGAAACCTACTGGAGCACTCAACATTAAGCTTTTAGAGTAGAACAAATCACGGTATCTAGACAGCTTAAAGAACATACGGTTTGTAATATAAATTTGGTTCAGGGAAAAAATCAAGAAAGGAAAATATTTTAAACTCCTTTTTGGTTACCTCTATGTCTTTATTCTGTTCACTTCGGATCTATAGATCCTTTGTATTACATCCTGTAGAAGTTGAAGAACAAGTTACCAAGAATAGACGAACACTATTATTATTGAATTAGAAATATGGACGCAGTTTTTAGGAGACGTTTCTATGCTGGTTATGTGAAGATAAGTAAGACACGATAGTATGACAAAATACGTTTCGAATTAACAGCAATTTTGAATCCGTTTATTTGGAAGATGATAATAGTATGTTATCAATGTTGTTTATATGTCCATGGGGTGACGGATATAGAATCCACAATATCAGCAACCCGTGGATGTAGTAAGAGGCGACTATATTACGAGTACATCCCTATGGTAACCCGTTTTGCCAATGTAGTAGGTACTTTCCAGGTACTTAGAGGAGGTCCGACACAGTAGTGGGTAATTATCGAGTAAGCCGGTTTTATAATGTTGTACTAAGAATAACGTGTTGAAATCACAATAAGAATAAATATGTTTATCTAAATACCACAAAATGGAATATGCGATTTATAAATAACTAGCAAACTCTAAATTTATCAGTGTTTCTCTATAATATTATACTTAAAAACCTTCCCATGAATCACACTATCTATTAAAAAGTAACCGCTTCTAAATCCGTTGCGTAGTTTTAAAGATTTAAGCATGACGGACAGACGACAGCGACTTTGTTTTATAATATGTAGTGATAGTGATGTAGTGATATGTACATCTAACACAGAACTTCGGTTATGAGGCACAACTGTCATGAATGAGAATAAGTTTAACAGGTTATCTAGCTTAACTGGTTAATTTACTGCAAATAGTTAAAAACATCTTGACCAAAATCTATCCTGAGCTATAGTCGATTTTTGGATCTCATTGGCGGTGATTGGATGACATGTGCAAACTTGCTCCCACAGTCCGTTTTTGATTCAAGATGTTTAGAAACTACTACACAAAAAAGAACTATTAGTTGGACAGTAGTTAAACAGTACTGTTGAAGCCATTTTCTTTGACTACTCGATCGCGTTAAAGTTAAGTCACGTCATGTGAATTATGACCAGGTGGCTTCCTTTCAATGACATACAAATTGAAGTTACGTTAACGCGAACGAGTGGGTGAAAAAACACACAATCAAAACACCATTGTATGCTGACACTTCACATATGGCTATCCCCATAAGATATTGTCAAATATGGCAAACAGGCGAATGCGAATAGCGATACGAACCACCATTAGTTATGAGCTGTTATTGACGAAGGCAAACAAAGAACAGCAAAAAATAGTACCGGACACAAATACTGAATGGTAACGAAATAAGAATAGATCCGTGTTGTGACGAATCAAGAACACATGGTATCACCACCCCATTCCACACTGGTGGTGTCCGAAGAGCCGACAAAAGAAAATGACAAGGCCGAAAACCTAGCTACAAGATAAGGAAAGCTTGATACGAAACCCTGTGCCAACTGATCTGGCCAGCACAGTAGGCTAATTACCCGCCATGCACATTTCCATGTAATTGGAGGAGGCCCGACTCAGTAGTGGGTCTATTGGCACTCAGCCAAGTAGTAGTAATTATATGTCATTTTTATTATTATTGACTACTGACAGAATGATTATTGACAGAAGGAAATGACAAACTTGATACGAAACCTCCTTATAATTAGAGGAGGATAATATTTAGCAATGGGTGATGTATGGGCTGAGTAGTAGTACAGTCCTCGCCAATCTTCATGGCCGCTCTGAATGCAGTAGTGGGTGTACGAACTTGCGCATCGTACATTTCATAACCAATACGAACGTAGCTCACACACACTAACACGCGGGTGGCGAGGACGCTTGCGGGTGAAATCGGCACGAGCGGGCGTGCCCTGCCTCCCCGCCCCAAGTACATCCCGGTGATACCTGATTTTGTGTTGTGCGCAGCGTAATGCGACTGCATTCAGAGCGGCCATAAAGATTGGCGAGGACTGTAGTTTTCTAATGGTGGCACTTTACTTGTTCGTATATGTAATTTTTGTTACCTATATGTATACTATGTAATATTCGTCGTCGAAAACGACACACAAAGAATAATAAATACGAATAGCCATGTTACGTAATAGCATAATATGTATTAGTAAAAGCATATGTTAAAGTGAAAATTAGGTGAACAGGTACTCACTATTGAAGTAGGACGGGAACGAGACTTGTAGGTCCGAGTCATCTGAAAAAATTAGTACTGTTATACAAATCTACGTGCAATAGCTTATGTCTACATTTCCAAACTAGGTCTACACAATTTACAACGGAGTCCGAGCCGAAATATGACAATGTGTGGTATATATTTTGAAAATGAGCTTTGTTATGCGTGTTATTGCTTTCACTAATCTGTCAGACTTGTTTGTACCACCATAATTGTAACCCTTATATTTAAAAGAGCAACCATGGAGTTTCCTGCCGGCTCTTCTCTATGGAATGACATTCCGAACCGGTGGTAAAAACTAAATGATAAATTATTTTTATATATTTTTTTAAATTTTAATTTAGTGTTATTTTTTTTCTTGACTATTTGAAAGCATTCGCAAGAATTTATTCGAATAAAAAACATTTAGATTTTATGATTTTGTTAGTTTCTCCGCGGTCTAGCAATAATGCTGTTAACTGTAATCGAGGCAAAACATTTTTAGAATACATAGTGTCACCACCTCATTCCATCCTGAAGGTGTCGTAATAGCTGACTAAAGGAAACGAAAAGGCCGAAAACCTACCTGCAATATTAGGAAACTTGGTACGAAACCCTGTGCCAAAGGGCTAATTACCCTCCATGCCCATGTCCATGTTATTGGAGGAGGCCCAACTCAGCAGTGGGTCTTTAATGACTATTTTATCATTATTTTTACATAATATGCATAGAGCGAAATATGGATTGTTTGTTCATGTTTCAGCTCGGACTTGGTACAATTAGTAATTAAATGTGGTATAATTGACGCATTTGTGCAATAAAATTTAGCATTATGTATATTTATATATGTTGGATAATGGCTTCACTAAAACTAAGGTCCGATTGCACCAATTTATGATAAATTAGCTAAAAAATAAATTAACATAAAGCTCGGAGAATTAGCACTGAAGTGGCAGTGTGCTGGTCGTATCTGTAGAAGAACCGACAACCGCTGGGGTAGACGAGTTCTTGGGTCGAGACCGCGAATCGGCAAGCGTAGTGTAGGACGACCCTCTGCTAGATGGAGCGACGATCTGCGAAAGGCTGCTGGCAGCGGCTGGATGCGTCAGGCCGAGGACAGGGCGTTATGGCGCTCTTTAGGGGAGGCCTATGTCCAGCAGTGGACTAATGTGGGCTGATGATGATGATGATGATAAATTATAAGATTTGTATAAAATAACAATTATGTAATATTATCTGTATTGTTCCGGTTGACATTGGTGCAGTTAGGCCTAAAGTTGCGACATCCACACCACAATTAGTGAGATATGTGATTGTGTTAGGTTATATAAATAATAGAACACAAATCTACGAAATATACAGACATCAAAAAAATTACAAAGGTAAACGGGAGTTAGTAAACTACATAAATATATGCCAAAATCTACAAATAGTGGTTGCATTAGTTACCTTGTTTATTAACTAAATTCCGAGAATAACGTCTTTATATAATACTAGTGCTGTTTTCCTAATACCATGTAATTTATGGACCACGTGTCAGTAACAAGCGGCAACGATGACACGGGAAGGAAAATAATTTAGCAGAAATTGCGTTATTAAATGCTACGTTTGCTGTATTGTTTGCTTGGAGGCCTTAGGTGACTTGTAACTTTTGCTACTAAATGGATCGTGTACGTTGCGCCATTCAGCCCATCATTTTATTTCGCTTACAAAGTCGTAAGATTTATATGCTTTAATTCGCGAGATCAATCTTGCATGGTACTCTAAGGGCCCCCGCGCATTTAGGCGGCCAGTCGCGCGGCCTGGCCGCATAATGCGCGGAGGCCCTAAATTTTAGGAAGGTAAGCAATTACAAAATCATGTCGAATAAAAAATATTGTATTTACACAATTTACACTGTATGAACTGTCTTATGTCATAATAGCAACATTTTAATTCTTAGTTGCTAAAAACACGAAATTAATTTGCTCCAAAGTATTTTGGGAAAATTCATTTAGTGTTGTAATTCTGTGTCTACCAAGCCAAAACTATGAACATCTGTACACACATTACCCTGTTAAATAACATATCATCACATTGTCTGGTAACATTATATGCCAAAGAAGAAGAATTTAGCATAGTATAATTACTAAATGGGGCAATAATTAGAATTTCATCATAACTAGAATTGCATTGCAATTTTACTGTATCATTAGTATTACTCTGACACAATTTTACATTAACATTAGAAGCAATTACAATAAGTTTAGTACTTTGTCATACTTAGGGGCTGTCCATTAATCACGTGAGGTTCGAAAGGAACGAAATATCACAAGGGGGGAGGGGGGTATAGTAAGATATCACGTGTATTTATTTTTTCGTCAAAGGCGTGATACCGAAAAGCGGCGTGTAGGTAGTGTAATCTTTGAATAAAAGATTCTTTGTAGGTACTAAAAAATACATGTGATTTTTAATAGCGAGGTGGGGGTTAGTATTAAACATCACAAAGGGGGAGGGAGGGGTTTAAATGTAAAAAAAAACATCATGTGATTAATGGACAGCCCCATACAGAATCATAGAATAGCATAGGTTTCTCATTGCTGAATATAGATTAGGACGATCACAATTAGGAGAGGTGATAATAACACAGATGTTACTCTGGTAAATAGCCGGTATCAATACTGTGTTACAAAAAAGTTAATATACTTTTACTGTCTACAAGATAGAGTCTAATTTGAAATACAAATGAAGTATACTTACAACTATAAAAGTAACCCCAGGTAGGCAGACCAGCTGCGATGGCACCAACAATGAAGCAAATAAAGCCTAGAGCTACAACAGCTATGGAATAGAGGACTTTGCCACTGGCCATGGCTGCATGACTCAGCCAACTTTACAGAATTTTCTAGGCATCAGGAATGGTGTGTTGTTGCTCGATGTAGTCTGTCAACCGAGTCAAACATCTGAAAGAGATAATAGATCATGAAAATTGCAATATGAGCCTTATTTGTAGAGTACTAAGATATTTTATGATTAGATGAACCACAGTAAATCTATGATTTAATGATGTAATCCACTTTTGTTTCATTGCAATAAAATCAGGAAATAAATATTGGAGAAAAAATTAACTACTTGTCTTGTCTGAATTTAGAACAATTTTTGACGAGTTTGAGCATGGAACTGTCAATTTTTAAAACTGTGATATTGAGTAGGTCTGTTTCTATGTGAATATTGCAGGCTGTAGACATCTGAAGCATTGCAAATTTCTTTGATTGGCCGAAGTATTCATTGCTTAAAGCTTATATGATGCCTCAGTACCTAAATTGCTGAAGAAATCTGCATTTGTGGGTGGCAAGTAATTTGTAGTCATACCACCTTCTATTAGACATGGATAAGGTGGTAATACTACTCCTCAGATTTATGAATACATAATGGATTAAGATATTTTATCGGAAATAAATTTCATTATTTTTTAGCTTGTAATTTTCATCATGAAAATATTTTAATGAACTTTAGTCTGTTAGATTAGCAACTTCGTGAGTAGGTTACATTCATAAACATTGTGTAAGACAGAAAACCGGTATTTATTCGATAGTGGTAGATATGCAACACTGCACAAAGGAATGTCATATCAAAACATTTTCAGCACTGACATTCTTATTGGAAATTGATAGCAAGTCCAATTGTATTCTCACAGGAACAAGAAACCTCTGGGAACTATTTACCTTGTTTATTGAATACCAAACTTATGAGACTGGTAGTTAACAGTTATTTTAGCGTAACTTTTACTCACGTTTGCGCTGCTTTCTTAGCGAGTTGAAGAATCACACGAAAATCACTGAACTGTGCGATAACAGTTAAATGGGAACTTTAAGATTTTTTTTGCTATTTACGGTAAAACACATAAGTAAATAATAAAAACAATTTTTAAAACTGTGCACTAAGTTCACTCACAAGTCACAATTCAAAATTTCGGACACGGCACATCTTCATGTTATTAGGTTCATGATAATGTAAAAACATAAGTGGTTTGTATTGAGTGTATAAATATTATTAAATGTTTGCTTCAATTCATTTTTAAAAACACGTACTAAATTATTATCAGCGCAACAAATACTGCGCACACCCTACGCGTAGTCAGTAAATAAACTGGTTTTTTGATTTCATTTCGTTCGTTGCTTTCGGTGTATAGCTTAGCGAGTGAAAGAGATAGAAATACTTGAGCGCCAGCCACGCGACGGTGCTATCTTGCTTACGCATATATGATTTTTTTAATGAATGAATGAGTAAGATGCATTACAATGTGGTATCTCTACACCACTGGCCAATAATCCAATATGGCCTAGCCTAATGGTTGCACCACATTTCGCTATTCGTAGTAACGTATCTATCTGTCATATTCGATATTATGGGAAACGTGTAGATGAAACATTAGTCAAAAAATATACTTTTACATACTCATTCAAATTTGTACAACCATAAACACATTGTTAGACACTAAAAGTCAGCAGTTAACTAATTATGACTGTAATAATGTTACGAACGGAACGAAGGCTAGTGCTAGCTAACGTCTTGGCAGAACTTCACTTTAATTTAAGGTGGTGTGTAAACGCCATCTAGTGCTTAATAGATGCAATTCTAGTACAATGATTGCAATGCAATCGAATAGGTGAAAGAACGCGCGAGTTCATGTCCATCGGGGCCTGAATAAATAATATTTCATTAATATAATCTATACATCTATATTTATACATATACTACATACTACAAATAAATAAAATTGGAGTGTCTGTTTGTAATAATAAAATAACCACTTTTTACTAAATGCGTAGGTTTGGTTTGGTTTGGTTTGGTCTATGAACTGTGTATGCGTAGGTATGTATACACAGTTCATAGACCAAAATAGCATTTTTTTTAATTTTTGTCTGTCTATCTGTCCGTCTGTCTGTTTGTTCCAGCTAATCTCGGGAACGGCTGGACCGATTTTGACGGGAGTTTCACTGGTAGGAAGCTGATGATATGCAATAAGTAAGCGCGGGTGAAACCGCGGGGCGCAGCTAGTATTTCATAATTTCCAAAATTACCTTATATAAGTTACAATAAACCAAATTGACAGCTGTTGACTACATCGGTAGTTATTAACGACATTACCCTAACTAATTAGGTAACAGCATTACAGCATTCCTCAGGATGGACATGAAATCGCGCGCCTATGATAGAATAGCGCCTAGATTTTGAACCCTGCAATTAGTTAAAGGCGGGTGTTTAGATGCGAGAAGTCGAAGATTCATGCGGAATAATATGATATTTGAATAACATAGAGCTTTTAAAAGTACCTAAATCGGTTTATGCACTTACGGGAAATACCTACAGAAACCCAATAGTACCTACCTACCAGTTTAATATGATCTACAAATAGTCGGTATTTTATAGAGGAAATATTTGTATGTGAGTATGTTTGTAACGAATTGGCTCAAAAAGTACTGGACCAATTTTTAACATTCTTTCACCATTTGAATACCACATTATCATCACAGATTAATATTTTATTTGCAAGAAAAAAATAAATTGCCACCCGTGCGAAGCCGGGACGGGCCGCTAGTATGTTATAAAATTAATAAAGACTGATAATAATAAATCAACTCGATCATTATGTGTAGCCAGCAGGTATCGAACTCAAATTCAGTTTCTTACATTACAAGCTAAGCCTATTTAGCTCAAAGGATGGCTAGCCATATTTTATTCGCTAAAGTGCGATCATGATGTTTGATCAAACGTTTTCATCTATTTACATTAAAAATAATGTTAATTCAAATATTCGAATGACAGTCATTCTCATTATTGATCCAAATATTTATGCAAGCTCTGATTGAAGAAATAGCCAACTATTGGTAGAAATGATTACGAGGCCGCGTATGCTATTTCCGTACACTAGACTACGATGATCACAACAGTACGAGAGCCATCTTATATCGCCATTTTACTGTGCATAAAGAGAGATGAAATTTAAATTATATATTCTACAATCTGAGTGTATTTATTAGTAATCTCAGAGGTGCATAAGCCGTTGTGAATTAGATTGAGATTTACATAATGTATCTTATTATCCTCATAATTTTACCAGCAGTTTGTGAGTATTTGACTTGAAAATAACACTTAAATTCGTATTTTACCAAGCTAATAAGTAATGTTATTATAATCCTCAAATAAATTATGGGAGTTCAACTTTTACGTGTTACATCTACGAATACACGAAGTATTTGCCATCATATCACCTGAACCGATTTCAATGGACGTTCATATTATTTTATCAATGTTCTAAATAAGAGTGGTACCTATAGGAAAATCTTAAATATTAACTTTCTATGTTAATTTTCTAATTGCAGTCTTATCTATGTCCATTTTTGTTAGGTCGCACGTCGCACTATGTTAATGTTTCTTTTCATATTAAGTCAAATAATATCTATTAATAATAATTTCAGTTGCCGAAACCGAAAGCTCAACAATTGCTTCACAGGTAACATTTTCATTAATTTATTGGCACGAAATTTCCATCTTAACTTACTAAAGTTTGCAATCAAAGTTTCAACGAATAGTTCAAACTGTTTTTAATTAGTCCGATGTCACTAGCAACATTTTTTAATGTGGTTCGCTGACTTTATTTTTTAATATTTGATTTGTTTTAGACACTATCAGACTGCGATGTTAGATGTGGATGTGACAGGTAAATGCGGATGTAATTATTTATTTAGTTTTCGAATATGTGAAGCAATAATAAATATTATCGAACATTGCATTTCTTTCAGAAATTTCGTATACGACTACGAACAAGAAAAGTGTTCATATGTGTTGCCAAATACCACAGAAAGAGTTACTTCGTACAATCAAGGTACGTCTATATCCAACTACTTGTTATCCGCAACTTCACTTACAAATACACTATGTTTAACAATTAATTTAAAAATAGTTGTATTCGCAAATAAAAAATAGTTTAAGTTGCCCTAAAGAACCTAAGCTATCTACCGGTGACAGTCGCACCAGTCCAATAAGGGTCGTTTAGAAGTTCGGTCAAACAAACAGGTGGACACATTAAAATGTTAGTTATAAATGGTGACAGTTTCGGCGGGCAACTTTTATTTATAATAGGAAACGGAACTACCTTCGCTATAACCTGTATCGCAGGGGTTGTTTAAAAACTTATGATTCACGAACACAAATGATACCCAGCCAGACTCAGAGCAAGTGCCTCTGGTTATCACAACACTTGCCCGACTCCGGCCGGAATCAAATCAGGAATCCATTATCCAAAGGTGATACATCCAACCAACCTCCACGCCAACAAGGCAGTCAGACCACTCTAATCGTGGATTTTTTATTTTACAGATCATGATATTATGACGAACAGTCGATTAGCAAGTAAGTATAAATAAGTCTTCCTTTTAAATATTATGATTGTAACTAGTAATAAATGATATTAATGGAATAGATTAACTGCCTTGAAAAATAGCCAAATATTGTCTAAGATGTAACAAAACCCCTCTCGAGGGAAATTGGATGCAAGCCCTAGAACATAGGGGAAGATCCGGCCCACTGGTTTGGGGGAGTACCTATGCTTTGTGCGACCCAATGTTATGTCTGGATTTCCTAATAGAATAGAGAAATACATAAGGTGTTACAAAAATTACGTCAACTATTTATAAAAAAACGAGTCTTCTTAAGACCACACGACTGAAGTTAAACTTCTTTAGCTCCACCTATATGAAAGGCAGAAATAAAATGTGTGCGACCTCTCTCTCCTACAGTACTATACGAAACGCAACTCCTCCCTTTCCTTCTTCGTTAACTTACCTTTACCCTCTCAATTTCCGTTCTCCTCGCCTAATCACACTTTTCGTAACGCTCTGGTGACGTATTCAGTATTCACCAGCCAAGTCAAGTGTGCGTAAAGAATTTATAAACTTCATTAGTTTTCATCCTCGGTCATCGGAGAAGGTTTTGAAGTCAGTGCCAGTGCCAGCGTGGGGCAGTAGGTTCTTTTTTGCCATCAAACTGAACGTTAACAACCCGGGACGTAGAAAAGTATTGAGATTTTGTGGAATGACCCAAAAATAAATAATTCTTTGTTTTTCTTCTCGCAGCGTCCATCTACTTGGAAGGTGAAGAGATATTTAAAGGCATTATGATTGCGGCGATGCTTTTCGTGACTTGTGCAGGCGTATGTGTTATAGGAGCGTGCATTTACTGTTGCCGTATTAATTACCAGTAAGTTATCGACGTTAATGTTTAACACCCTTGATTGATTTCAATGTACCTAATCAATTAAATGTGTTGTCTTGAGGATATCTCAGATCAACACTTTTTTTAAAGTTTTAGTTTAAAAAAATAACTTTTTTTTAGTTTATATTAAGTTTATTACGATTTCTTACAGGGATAGAAAATTACAAAGTGACGTGAAAGCTTTAGCAAAAAAAATGAAAAGAGATTACAGGCCTAAGAAATCGGATTCTAAGCCACAATTGCAGCCGATACAAGAAAGCTGTAATGTTGTAGTGGCAGATGCCGACTTATTTGTTGTATAATATAATGGTTGATGGAATTATATAGTGCCTGGTAGTTGTGTAGAATATGTGGTTTTATTTGTGTACTGGTTGGTAGTTGCAGCAGGTACGAAGCTGTGTAATTTATTATTGTATGGCTGTGCCACGCTGGCAAAACAGACCCATCCACCTGTTATGACACCCTCATCGTGATGTGGGACATTATGACCCGATTTAAAGTGTACTATTAAGTATTATAGCAATTATACCATTGGATGACAATTAATACATACTGCAGAATTGAAAATTTCATAGAAAAGAAAAAGTTAAACCTACCTGCTTGAAAAGAATTTTATTGATGTCCATGAATGAATTTCTTAAAATATTTTATATGCGAAGAATAAAATCGTGAAAGGAAACTCAGTCTTATGTAAAAAGGGCTCGACCTTAGTTAAAGAAGATCAATAATTTTAAGTATAAATTTTACACTTGTTGTTCATTACTCAGTGAAGCGTAGAGAAAATACCAGTTACTTCAAACACTCCAGCCAGACTCCTGAGTCTGAGACAGTTAAAAGTTACATCCAGATCGGAACCAAACGTACTAATGTTGTCTTCTACTTTGGACAATGGTGAATGCACACATAACCAACACACTCAACCATAAACCAACTCCTTGATTAGGATACTATGCGTGCTGGACATGGGCTGTCTGTGGGCACACTGGTCACTAATAATATTATCCGATTATCCGTGTGTTGAGGAATTTAGAATACACAATGTCACCAACCTATACCGTCGTGAGGGTGTCGTAAGAGGCAACTAAAGGAACGCAAGAGGCAGATCACCTAGCCGGAAAAGAAGGAAAACTTGATACAAGCCCTATGCCAGCCCGTTTTGCAAGCGTGACACAGTAGGCTAATTGCCCTCCACGAATTTCTAGGAGGACCGACTCAGTAGTGTAGTGGGTCATATATGGGCTGAAATGACCGATTACTGAACGAAAACGCAGTTTTGTTTTGTTTGACATTTCGTTTTTTAGAAGTTTAAACGATAACGTGATCTCAAGATACATACTACATAAACTGTACAAATAGACAAGAAAAAAAAACATTTACAAAGCTTTTAGTTTTTAACAAGCGCAAACATAAAATGTTATTATAATCGTGAATAAATAAAAATATTGGATAATCATAACATCCAAACGGAACGGAACGGAATCGCCAACGACAAGGTCGGTAAGGTATCTTGTCAAAATATTAACTTTATTTTATCTGTATGTATTGTTGTGTGTGTGTTGTCTGTCTTGTCTGCCTGCTAGAAGGAAGGAAGGGTGCGAATTTGTTTTTCCTTTCATAGCCGCCGCATTGTCTCTCGAAAGAAGGAATGGAAAACGAAAAAATGAAAAGGATGACCCAGTATTTGCGACTTACATCACAATTTTAACTTCATTTGTTTACAACAGTCATGCATGTAAATAATACCTACAAGGAATGTGAAATGATTACTATAAAATATCCGTAAGCTACTGAGAAAACAAACATACATATCGGGTTGCGAACATTCTTCAGTACTCGGTTAGTAAGAAAGAAATTGAAATGAGTTTTTCTGAATAAGCGCGGGGAATATATGGACTCATATTTTCTGGTTTAAAATGGTTTTAGGAGAAAACGAGAAAATTATATGAAGATGGCAGCTGAAAACTTAATGGAAGCTGTATTTACAACATACGGTATGCTACTCAGTATGATCATACTCAGTTGTTTGTGTTGTGTATGTATGAAGTACAGGTGAGCAGATATAAAATTAAGACTGAAAGTTACATTATCCCTGCATAGGTTTAAGGTGGATGCTCCAGGGTACCCGCGAAATTCAAATTTTCTTAGGTTTTTTGCAATTTGCAGGGCAGTGCTAGGTTGTATGTTGATTAAAATGTTATTCGCGGCTGTAAGACATATGTAGTTATAGAATTATAATCATCAACGTCTTTGACGTTGAAAAAGTTCTTCTTGCACCTTTATGAGCTTGGAGGGTTGTATAGATGATTTTGATGATTATAATTCTATAACTACATACGTCTTACAGCCGCAAATAACATTTTAATCAACATACAACCTAGCACTGCCCTGCAAATTGCAAAAAAAACATAAGAAAATTTGAATTTCGCGGGCTACCCTGGAGCATCCACCTTAAAATACTAATTTCAGAAGTATTGTTTACTTCCTTTAGCAGTGGGTAGTTTGTGCTTTGATATATATATTTGAATATGCTTAAATATCTATACAATAGTTTATTAATAATTATAATAGTATATTTGAAAAGTGTTAGTGGACTAATGTGGGCTGATGACGATGATTTGAAAAGTGGCACACTTATGACATCATTTCAATACCTGTTTATAATCTTAGTTTTATAGATTTTTTACATCAGATAGCCTCTTTATTGTGGAGCCTATAGGCCATATATCATCATGCAAGGGGGAGAGACAATCTTCTACTATTTCACATGGATTGGCACAGGGAAAATAGTATAGAAAGATCTGTATATTCTACATTACAGATCTTATACTATTTTCCCTGTGCCAATCCGTCTGGCCAGCATGGCACAGTAGGTGACCTACCCTCCATGTAATTGGAGGACGCCCAACTCAGCAGTGGGTTATAATGGGCTGAGTAGTATTGGTAGTAGTAGTATCCTAATTTCCTAAATATTGTTATTTAAAACACAGAGTATTAGTTAAATGTTACTCAAAATGTTAGTGCAACCTTATATATTATTATTAGTTGGATAACTCTTTCTGCTTGTACTTGTCATGATAGAAAAATTAGTGCTATACACCGCGATTTGAAAATATTGACTGTGAAACAAGAGATACTTGAAACACTAAGAAAATACAAAACTCGTCTAACAAAACATCCCAACATTCATGCACAAGGTCTTATGACAGCTGGCCCAACCTTCTCAAGACTAAACCGCAAGGCGCCACAGGATCTTGTATAGAAAATAAAAAGAAATGTTGATGTGTTAATGGATGCATACCACGCAAGCCATCAGCGTAAATTCATAACATCCCGCTAAATGTCAGAAAGAAAAGACAGATCGCAGGAAAAATAGGGAAATTAAAAAAAAAACCCACTGTTTGAACCTAAGATTAAATGAAATCACAAGGCAGAAAACATAGATGCACCTGTAGGAAAACTTGTTATCCTGTAGCAACCTGTCTGGGTAGTATAGCAGAGCAGCCTATTATTCCTCCACATAATTGGAGGAGGCCCGAACTCAGCTGTCAACTTTAAGACGAATGTCCACCACCAGCTAAATAAAGTTGAAGTATGTATGTAAAACTGGCTCAACTATGCAAACTTATTTTAGCTGGTGTTGGACATTTGGCTTCATAGGATAAGATGACAATGATGTCTCCATATTTAGTCCAGAAAATATTATAACACTTAGTATAAGTTTAAACATACATATATTGAACCTTGTTTTGTTTCTATTACAGTGATTTGAAACTGCAACACTATTTAGAAGAGACAGCAAAACAAAAAGGCATAAACCTTGATGTTAAAGAATTAGATCCAAAATACTGCCAACAACAGCCTTCACAAATAGATGAAATTTGTACTATTATGATACCAGATGGTACTATAGTGCTTTAGTTTTACTTCTGAGCTACATAATACAAAGATTATGGATGTGTGAATCCCCTAAAGGCTTATTTTCATTGGTCATTAGAGCCTGCATGCAGAGTATGGGATATTTCTGTTTAAGCACAGGACAGCATGCAATAGCTGTTTTCATTAGTTGATATGGCCTGCTTGCAGATTGTTGGTAATTCTTCACTGCGCATTTGTTTTGAAAGAGTGATACTGATCAGACACTTGCTTTTCACTGACCGATGAATTTAATTGGTTGTTAGGCTGCATGTGGAGACTCCCCGCCTGCTGTATTACGACTGAATTAATGACCAATAAAAATGAATCTTAATTCATTATACATGCCATTGGATTCAAAGCGAGTGCTGGGGAAGCAGTCATGTTTGTGAGTCAATTGAGTATTTTGGGCTCAAACCCAACTAGTCCAAATTAGTATTTGTATACATTTAAACTTATTATATTTCATAACGATTAGGGTTATTAATTTATACCAAAGTTTTATTGTAACAATCATTTATAATACTACTAAATATGTACTTAAATATACCTACTATGAAACACAAATTTAATATTCTAAATAGTTGATAAGGTGATATTTTTATGAATATATATAAACTTCTGTGTTTTTTGAATAATGCAAATGGTTGCAACTAGTCACTTTAAATTTAAAAACATCAATATGTTATTAGGTAGAATGAATTTTAGATTTTCAGATGCATAGTATCATTCATATCATATCACATAGAGCAATTAACCCATCACATTCCTGATAAAACATTTTTAAAAAGAAATTAGTCCTTAGAACTCTCAGAAAAAAGTGTAGATTTTATTGTAAATACTTGCCTTTGCAAGGAAATATTTTTGTTAGACCCTGTCTACTGCATGAATGACCAAATCTAGTATAATTTCTTGTTACTTATGCCATTTATAAACCATTTACTATTTTTTAAGTTTAAACTATAAAATACCTTGAAGTTCCTAAATTAGAGTGAAAAAGTAAGTAAAACTTCCAACATTGCAACATTTTCTAAGACTTGACTTGGTTATGAATTATTGTCATTATTAAAGTAGCTACTTTAAAAAAAATATTATAATTGAATTTTTACTAGACATTTTTAACTTCAGGCTATGTGATTATTTATGGTAAACTTGTGTAATATGTTTGAACAAGTAAATAGATATTAGAAATTTTGTGGTTTTAAAATTTGGATGCATTATTAATATTCTCAGTTTCATACACAATCTAGCTATTAAAGTTTTATATTGTACTGAGAACTTTGCAATAGGTTAATATGACGGTTGACTCTGGAACTTTTTCTATATTGTGAAAGTCTAGGTATTTATTGTCTATAGGATGTAGCCTGTAACATTATTATTATGTAATAAATCTAGCAACGCCATCTGTTGGCCAATGAGCGTAGTTTGCCTAAACAGTGTTCATTTTAAAGCCATCAATACACGTTGGCCCAGCATTGCCGAGTGAACGCCAATACCAACGTATAGACAGTATATTTGCATTGTTTTGCCATCGCTCGGTGTCGCTCGCCTATTTGGCCGAGTAAAGGCAAGCGCCAACGTGTATAGAACTCATTTTGCGTAGCGTGTCACAAACTGCGCTCGCTCGCGACCACTTGCCGCACTTCGGAGCGCTGTCGGTTTTTCTGCAGAGATCAAAGGCGCTCGCGCGCACTTTTCCAATAGTGTCCACACGTTTTCCAGCGCTTCTTTATGCGGTTGGCGTCGGACGCTTTCGGTCGTGTACCAAAAAATGTTTTCAAATTTTTGGAGTTTTACCAGGATGAAGAGGTTGTTTGGAACTCTATACTAAGCTCAGAAAGTTGATTTTCCATACTATTCCTGTAAAAAGAAAATCCAATAAAAAAAAGCAAGCTACATCCACCTCCTTATTTTTTGTCTTTTAATTTTCACATCTTTCGTGCGGTATACACTGACATAATAATTATAAGCGCTCATTAAATAAATGGCAGCAGCTACAATAACTTCTACGTCGTCATCCATCTTGTTTCAAGTCACAATACAAAATGACTGTGCCCAACGTGTCTCTTCTCTCTTCAAAATTCGTCTATATTGGCCATTTGCATTGGTTTTCGATACACTTGCCGAACGTGTAGGCACTTGCCTTGTATTAATTTGCCTACCGTCTCGTTGGCCTAAGCTCGGCCAACGTGTATTGCAGGCTTAAGACATGATTATTAAAATTTATGTTAGTCTGGACTTTTTGATCTGACCTCTTGCAAGGAGACATGGCTTAATTTTTGGAACAGTACTGGTAAAGTAGATACCTAAAATTCTAGATCAGTTAATTCTGTTTCTAGTCTGTAAAAGGAAATTTGGTCTTACAACTAGAAATAAATGTAGAAATACATATATCAAAGTTTGTGATGCAGCATTAAGAATTATTTATTTCCGTATTAATTAGATAAAAGCTATGTAATGAATCCTTTGTTGCATGTGATGTGTCTGTGCCTAAATGCACAAGTGCAGTTCAGACTGAACCAATTTGATTGTGTTTTCGTATTTAGTGGAGCAAATAATTAAGTAGCTACTGGCGTATATAAATGGTTTGTCGGTTTGTTATTTTATGAGCAGAAATTGAGGGATGGCGTAGAGATCTTAGTTAAATGTATGTAAGACATGGCTCAAAAGATAATGTACTGTGAAAAATTCACTAGCCCGTCTATCAAATCGATCGAGTTATCTTGAACAGGGTATAGGTACTTGCAATAGTACCCACTTTTCGGCTCTTTAACACGGTCAAAAAATAATGAATAATTTTTTGGAGTTGTGACATTTTGCGCTATGATTTATAATGAAGTCTGAACTGTGTTTGTGCGATATATGAAACGAATATTCTAAATTAGCTCGAGAGATTAGTGTATTACGCTTTCGTATGTAGATGTCTTAAAGATGTGAGTCTAAAACGTTAATATTGGTGTATAGAGTTATTCAACTTGGTATCTATTGTGTACTGTCTTTCATAACGTGCTACGGTATCTACTGTTTAACTAATATACTCGCTAGTATGTAACACGTAAAACAAGACTACCATACTACCAGGACAAAGATTAGAAATAAATAATGTGACCAAAAGTGACGGTAGTTCACTGTTGGCCATAGACCGCCTCCAAGGTTTTAAGGTCCTTACGCGACCGCATCTACTGGATTTCAGTGACTCACTATTTCACCATTTAGAAGGCCTTTGTAGGAATGGTGAAGTAATAATATTTCCTCTTGTTACGTGTAATTATGCATTTCAATTTAATTGCCTTTAATAGTGATAGTCTTAGTATTTGCAATGCAAAATATATGTTGTTTAATGTATGTCTTTGGGGTTTAAAACGCTGGTCAGTGTGCCTCTTAAAATTTTTTACTTATGAATATGATTGTGAACACTTAAATTTGTATTAGGAGTAATTTTTATAACATCTCGTTATGGCCATACTTTTGAAATGTTAATAATTATAGTCAAAGGTACGAATATGTACAGAGTGGTCACTGTGACTGTGAGTTTATGAAATGCTCGAAGCGTGAACATTATGTAATTTTGTAGGACGCTCCTTGCTAGGCGCAAAGGTAAAGTCGAGGCTCATTAGGCGATCCTTGTGTCCGGATGTGGGCTAAAGAACGATGAATGGCGTTTATGATATGTGTATGATAGTTTCTTGAATTTATATAGGCACGTTTTGATGTTACGTTAACACGACCGAGTAGGTGAAAAGAAAACGTATCCTGCACTCTGTTTGAAATGTGTATTGTGCTAGTGGAGGGCTGATGCTGGCCAATATAAATATTTTATCGTTAATATACATGATATTACATGTTATAAATTTTTTGAAAATGTAATTGTTATACATTCATTTTTATGGTTTGTGGTTTTGTGCTGCTTATGAATTTCGTAGATGATCTGTAGGTGAATCATAAAACCACCATCTTTAAACCTGGACTGGAGATGTGCTCTAAGTGTGGCTGATCATCAATTGTATTCAATACACCATTCCAATATCGAATATCGAAGTGTGAGATATTTAACCTGTTCGCCTGTCTATAAGAATTTGTTTAGAGACTGAACGCCATATATTGTCAATTCTATTGTCAAAGTCAAATCTATTGTGTAATTAATTGCGCGTACTGCGCAATTAATTACAGAGTATGACTAACACGGACTAGACTAGACTAACACGGTTGAAAAGGATAAACACCCAGAGGTACGAAGCTTATTGAATGACTTATAAACGATCTCACTTGTTTTGTCTACTCTAGGTATATCGGGAGGCGATTTCCTAGAAGTCTCTAGAAGAGTGACTGATGTGTCATATTTTATAGTAATTCGCTTATGAAATTGTACTCTACTCAATAAAGTATTACTATTCCAGTGTATTGATATTTATTGTAGTTTTTCTTATGATTTACCCATATTCTCGCTCAACTCTCTTAGCTATAAAACAATTATTTACGCAGAAATATTAGCCGGAGTAAAGTCGTATGTAAGTTGGTTCTTGCCAGTTCTTCTCAGCAGTGGTCGCGTTGTTATACATAATGTTGACTATTTGGTGAGTGTCGATTGTGATCAAAACAAAATAAAAGATTTGAATTTGAGATTCAAATAGTCTGTTTGAAAGTATGATATCTGTATTAAAACAGCGTAAATTATAAGTCTTAGCCTCTATTAAAAAATGCATTATAACCTCACTAGCGACCCGCCCCGGTTCGCACGGGTGCAATGATGAAACCTCTAAATTCTAAATTTATTAGTGTTTTTCTACAATATTATGGATGGATATTATACATATAAACCTACCTCCTATATCACTTAATCTATTAAAAAACCGCTTCGAAATCCGTTGCGTAGTTTTAAAGATTTAAGCATACATAGGGACCAACAGACGACAGCGACTTTGTTTTAAACTATGTAGTGATAGTGATGACTAGTGATTGATTGGAAATTATAAAAGCCTTTGGTGGCCGTATACGTCTATATACAAAAGAAATGTTTGAAGATTGTGTGTTCGATGTAATATGTATGTGCTTCTCTGCCTATGGTTCTTGTATCTTTGGTGTCTCGTGTTACCTCAGTGGTTTGTGTTTGGTCTAAATTGTTCTAGCGTTTTCGGCTAGGTGGCACCACTGCTAATCGGGTATTCTATTCGTTGATAGGTATCTATATAAAACACGATGCTGAACACACGTTTGTGGGGAACGGTGGCTTGTTTGCATCAGAAAAATAATAAATTCCAAATGACCTAGACTTTTGACAGTGAAATTGGAAACATTAAAAGTACTAGAGGAAACTTTTTTTCGCCACTGCCAGCTTCGTACTTTTAATTTTTAATGAGCACCTTTGGTGTTGTTTATGTGATCGTAACTCCTTGCTATCAAACTGGTCGCATGCTTTAGCGCAGCCCTATTGGTATAAAATAACAATGGAATTGCTTATCTTTATATACATTAATACGTGAATCATAAATTTTGTAACCTTTTTTACGAAAATGACCCACTACTGGGTCGGGTCTCCTCCAAATTCATGAAGGGAAATTAGCCTACTTGGCCGCGCTGGAAAAACGGGTTGGCACAGGGTTTGTATAAAGTTTTCCTTCTCTTGGGGCTAGGTGTTCTGCCTCTTGCGTTCTTTTAGTCGCCCCTTACAACACCCTAAAGATGGTATGGGTTGGTAACATTGTGTATTCTAAATCCGTCACCACTTTTGTCTATAAATTAAACGTGAATCAAAAACTTTGTAACCCTTTCTACGTTATACACTTATAGTTTACTAGTCACCCGTCCCGGCTTCACACGTGTGTAATTAATTATGTATATGTATTATAAATAAAATAAAAATACAATACATATATATAATATATACATAAAAACTATATAATACATATATATATATATATAAGCATACTTATGGACGGACAGACGACAGTGACTTTATAGTGATTTAAAGAAGGAGTGCAGCATGCGATTTTTTTATTAAGTCATACGAATACAATAAGTCAATACAAGGAATATTACACACACGCTTATGAGTAGTGTATATGTATATACTCTTCTGTTAATTGCTTATGTCTGTGCTCTAATTGAGAATAGAAATTTAAGAACTATTATTTAAATTAAATATGGTCGAATTTCGACCGCTGGGCAACCATTAGTTAATGTTAATCAAAGACGCGGGTACTAAGATACTTACATGAAAGGTTAAAGGAAAGTCATTCTTAATCGTTTAAGGCTCACTTTAGGTACGTTTTTGTCAAAGGATCTTTGAAGCAATCATTCAAATTGAGGCTTGTTTTTGTTTAGTCTGGCGATGTTCGCTATGAGGTATCCACTACTCACAAAGCCCCTCGTAATAAGAGACCGTAATCCCCTCGAGGATGAATCTTGTTATCGTTGTTATACCAGATACTACTTTGTCTTGGAATAATAATAAAAAAATTGAGATTATTTTGCAATGAGGGTTTATTTTATTTAAGGTTTATTAGAAGAGGAATTTAGGCAATTTTCTTTATGTTCAAGGCGTAGAAGTAATTGGCTGTTCTATAGTTTTAATACTTTGCATGATCAACGTATGTTCCGGAAACGTACCTAAGTTTATCAGCGTTCTCAAAGTTCCTGAACAGGGATTTGAGATTTGCTTGGTTTTAAAGATGTGTTAATTGAGATAGTATTGTAAATAATACCTATGTTTGAAATAATCTGCTATCGTTTTTGGAAATTATCTAATCTATTATTGTCGAAGCTTTCTTAATATGTATCGTTGTAATGGATAGGGCTTTTAGTGGCTTATATTTACCACACTATTAAGAGACTTTTAGGGATGTACGTTCTTTTGTCCCATGCTAGTTGATGTTAGGCACCAACTCGGAATACATTATATGTATTCTACCTACGTGATTCATTTAAAATTGGAAATCGTTTCGGGCCTAAATCGTGTTAGATGTTTATGGAATGAAAATCGGTCCATTCCGATGTTGTTGTTTACAGTTACCGATTGTCACGCAAAACAGTGACGATTTGATATTGGGGTCACGTGCCCGAAGCCTCATTTATTCCGTGCACGACCTCGAATAGCTTTATCATAGTGTTATCTTGAGCGAGAATCCTCGCGCTCCTTTATGTCCGCCGCTAAAACTTAGTGGGACATTAAACAAGATCTACACACATCAGCGTCTCAGACCCATTGCTGAGTCGGGCCTCCACCGATTACATGAAGGGAAATTAGTCTACCGGTTTTAAATCAAATTTCCCTCATTTTCTTTGCCATTTCCTTAAATCTGCGTATACGGTATGAAAAGCGGTGACAGAATATTATAGTCTACTAGTGGCCCGCCCCGGCTTCGCCCGTGCAAAGCGGGGGTGGGTGTTACATAAAAACCTTCCCCTTGAATCACTCTATCTATTAAAAAAACAGCTTCAAAATCCGTTGCGTAGTTTTAAAGATTATTGCATACATAGGGACGGACAGAAGAATGCGACTTTGTTTTATACTATGTAGTGATGCACAGCCCATTTTTTTTAATTCGCAAGGATACCCGTCCGCTAACCTGGGGCACTGAAAGATGGCATTTACGCTAGTTTAAGGCCCACCTATGGACGATTGTAGCAACAGAGGCGTCACTTAAAGGTTGCCGACCCTGTAAAAGGCATAATGCCTTTTACCATCGTGACCCGGGATTTAAGCAATATGTATAACAATGGCTGGAAATGAAATAAAATAATATTGTAGAAGTGATTTTTATCAAGATACTAGCTGACCCGACAGATGTTGTCCTGTCTGAACTATGAATATTGAATTCGAATTGGAATAATTAATAATAAATTAATATACCGCCTTTTCTTATCGATTCCAATCCCTTATTTAATGTAATTAAAAAAGAAAAAAAGTAATTATGCCAAAAATAGCGAACCGTCGGGACGAACGTCAAATGTTTGACAGGTAACAGTTTGTATGGGAAAATAAAATTGTTGTTTTTATTATTTTACTTACAATGTCAATGTTTTCTCTAGACTCTTAAACCTTCCCTGGACTCACACGAATATTTCAAGACCAAAATTAGCCAAATCGCTCCAGCCATTTTCGAGTTTTAGCGAGACTAACGAACAGCTATTCATTTTTATATATAGAGATAACGAACAGCTATTCATTTTTATATATAGAGATATGCAAGTTAGTTTCGATTTCACTTGGCTGTCTCAAGAATGTTTATTTTTCAACCATCTATGTAATAATCTTATTTTAAATTTGACGTACATTTGGTCGAACTTGTTTGTGAGATCATGCCTCCTGATGAGAAGACCCGATTTTAATTTTTTATTGCGTCAGTGTTCATTACTGTTTTTTGATATTATTGTAAAAACTGCTTGGGCATTTGGAAAGTGTACCTACATGTTTCATAGATGCGTTTCATGTTTTGGCATGGTTGATAACTTTAGCTACTTGTTAGAATAATGTTATTATTGCTCAAGCGATAGTAGGTAATTAGTACAAGATTCATTGAAAGAGATAATAATTTTATGAAATCTCAAATTAGTAGGTTAAATTTAAAATTGAAAAGATTAATTAATGTTTATTTGTTAATGTTGAATAGCAACCTGATTTTCTTATTCCTTTATCTTGTCACAGATTACCTGATGAAGATATGTATTATTGTATCACGTCAATGTTTTGAGATCCTCACTGCCTGATCGGTTTACCGCCTTCCTATTAATTACCATTGTATCCCAAATACAAGCGGTCTTGAATAAATCCTCATAAACCCAATTTAATCAATGTGGCAGAGCACATTCGACGCCGTAGTTCGAGATGACGGCGTTTCTGAAAAGCATTAATTAAGCTTTAGCCTGGAACACGCGTGTCGTTTCAATGCCGAACTAAGCCTACGTGTATACTATCTCTAATTGTAGAATACTGTCGCCAGTTGTAATTGGGAAATCAGTATAGAACTTTGCAATATTTGGTTAGGTTAGGTTAGGTTAGGATCCCCCTCGACTCCCCCTCGACTGTGCTGCCACCTTGCTGTGGTGAGGGGGCTTGAGTGCCTCAATGATCCGTGGGGCCATACCGGCCAGGGCCTCCCATGCCGGGCGGGCCCACGGGGAGAGGTGAGACGAAGAGCGGCACCCAGCGTCGTGGCGGGTTGCGGCTCCAGGGACTCCTCTGTTCTCAGAGCTGCCTTGCGAGTCGTAAACCGCTGCGGCGCATCATGAGGTCCTCGGGTTGGCGCTCAACTTGGTTGGCCGTCAAACCGAGTCCTCACTAAACGTCCTCGGGTTGGCGCCGGCCGAGGGCTGACGGGCCTCCTCTGCGAGGCCGTATGTCGCAGAAGGGGGCTCCGGGACGGATCGCTGGTGCGCTGCGGTAGATTGGGGCTGCGGGGACTTGGGTGGATGGGGACCCTGTCCCCAGTGTCTCGCTGCGAGCCCTGGACGGGGGCTCCGGGGACCTGGGTTGACGGTGGACCCTGTCCTAAGGGTTTCCCTGCGGGCCCTGGACGGCTGCGGTGCGCCGGTGTCCTTTGGTTGGCGCCGGCCCGAGGGCTGACGGGCCTCCTTCTGCGGGGGCCGATGTCGCAGAAGGGGGCAGCGGGGCGGGTCGCAAGGGAGGGAGCTCCGGGTGACCCGCGCCGCGGACGGAGGCGGGGGTGGAGGGGGGTCCGTGACGATGCGGGCCCCTTCTGCCCTCGCCTAGGAGGCCGGTGGTGGTTCGGGGGAGCCACTACCGACGAAAGCCTCGATGACTGAGGGCGTCCCAGTATACCGGGGCGCCCTCTCTGATAGTCGCTTGCCCGCGTTGCGGGCACCACGCTGGGGCGTCACAGTAGAATGCGTTTACGCGAACTTGTGGCGCCCCAAGCGCGTCGTGTGAGGGTATGCCGCTGGGGTTTTAGTGGGTAAACGACTCTTGGGTAGACGACCCTTGTCGGAGTCCCACATAATCACCGACCTTTCCCCCGGGGTGCGGTGGTATGCATAAAGCATTTCCCCAGCGAAACCAAAAAAAAAAAAAAAAAAAAAAAAAGGATCCCCCTCGACTGTGCTGCCACCTTGCTGTGGTGAGGGGGCTTGAGTGCCTCAATGATCCGTGGGGCCATACCGGCCAGGGCCTCCCATGCCGGGCGGGCCCACGGGGAGAGGTGAGACGAAGAGCGGCACCCAGCGTCGTGGCGGGTTGCGGCTCCGGGGACTCCTCTGTCCTCAGAGCTGCCTTGCGAGTCGTAAACCGCTGCGGCGCACCATGAGGTCCTCGGGTTGGCGCTCAACTTAGTTGGCCGTCAAACCGAGTCCTCACTCAACGCCCTTGGGTTGTCGAAAACCCGAGGGCTGACGGGCCTCCTTCTGCGGGGCCGATGTCGCAGAAGGGGGCAGCGGGGCGGGTCGCCAGGGAGGGAGCTCTGGGTGACCCGCGCCGCGGACGGAGGCAGGGGTGGAGGGTGGTTCGTGACGGTGCGGGCCCCTTCTGCCCTCGCCTAGGAGGCCGGTGGTGGTTCGGGGGAGCCACCACCGACGAAAGCCTCGATGACTGAGGGCGTCCCAGTGTACCGGGACGCCCTCCCTGATAGTCACTTGCCCGCGTTGCGGGCACCACGCTGGGGCGTCACAGTAGAATACGTTTACGCGAACTTGTGGCGCCCCAAGCGCGTCGTGTGTGGGTATGCCGCTGGGGTTTTAGTGGGTAAACGACTGGGTAGACGACCCTTGTCGGAGTCCCACATAATCACCGACCTTTCCCCCGGGGTGCGGTGGTATGCATAAAGCATTTCCCCAGCGAAAACAAAAAAAAAAAAAAAAGTTTAGGTTAGGATATAACTTTTTTACTTAATGCATACGTACCACTGCCCTTCGGGGATGGGGTCAGCGGCTATGTGGGACTTGGGACTCCGGAACACTCGACTACCCACTAAAACGGGACGCATTCTACTGTAGCTCCCCGACGGGTTACGTTATCGTTACGTATGGTTACGTCGTTACGTATGGTTACGTCGTTACGTATGGTTACGTCGTTTATCGGAGGGCATTCCGGGTAACTGGGACGCCCTTTTTTTTTTTTTTTTTTTTTTTTTTTTGTTGTCTCTGGGGAAATGCTTTATGCATACCACCGCACCCCGGGGGAAAGGTCGGTGATTATGTGGGACTCCGACAAGGGTCGTCTACCCAAGAGTCGTTTACCCACTAAAACCCCAGCGGCATACCCTCACACGACGCGCTTGGGGCGCCACAAGTTCGCGTAAACGCATTCTACTGTGACGCCCCGGCGTGTTGCCCGCAACGCGGGCAAGCGACTATCAGAGAGGGCGTCCCGGTATACTGGGACGCCCTCAGTCATCGAGGCTTTCGTCGGTGGTGGCTCCCCCGAACCACCACCGGCCTCCTAGGCGAGGGCAGAAGGGGCCCGCATCGTCACGAACCCCCCTCCACCCTCGCCTCCGTCCGCGGCGCGGGTCACCCGGAGCTCCCTCCCTTGCGACCCGCCCCGCTGCCCCCTTCTGCGACATCGGCCCCGCAGAAGGAGGCCCGTCAGCCCTCGGGCCGGCGCCAACCAGAGGACACCGGCGCACCGCAGCCGTCCAGGGCCCGCAGGGAAACCCTTAGGACAGGGTCCACCGTCTACCCAGGTCCCCGGAGCCCCCGTCCAGGGCTCGCAGCGAGACACTGGGGACAGGGTCCCCATCCACCCAAGTCCCCGCAGCCCCAATCTACCGCAGCGCACCGGCGATCCGTCCCGCAGCCCCCTTCTGCGACATACGGCCTCGCAGAGGAGGCCCGTCAGCCCTCGGCCGGCGCCAACCCGGGGACGTTGAGTGAGGACTCGGTTTGACGGCCAACTAAGTTGAGCGCCAACCCGAGGACCTCATGGTGCGCCGCAGCGGTTTACGACTCCCAAGGCAGCTCTGAGGACAGAGGAGTCCCCGGAGCCGCAACCCGCCACGACGCTGGGTGCCGCTCTTCGTCTCACCTCTCCCCGTGGGCCCGCCCGGCATGGGAGGCCCTGGCCGGTATGGCCCCACAGATCATTGAGGCACTCAAGCCCCCTCACCACAGCAAGGTGGCAGCACAGTCGAGGGGGTAACTGGGACGCCCTCAATCAATGAGGCTTGTGTCGGTGGTAGGTCCCCCGACCCACCACCGGCCACTAAGGCGAGGGTGAGCCCGAGCCGGTATGGCCCCAACAAATCATGGAGGCCCACAAGCCCCCTTAACACGGCAAGGTAGCAGGAAAGTCGAGGGGGAGGTTAGGATATAACTTTTTTTTTGTTTTTTTTTTATCTCCCGGGGTCAAATCCTTTATGGTCTATCCCCGTCGGCCACGGGGATGGCCGAGGGGGGGCGTGTGGGACTCTCCCCCAGAGTGGGGGCCTACCCACTAAACATCCCCGGAGTGCTCCAACTCGCGTCCTGTTGCGGCATTGTGGGATCTGATGCAGAACCACGCCACCGCAGACAGGTTAGGATATAACCTAACCCAACATATTATTTTAAGAATAAAGTTTCATAATAAAGATTGCAGTACATCTGAAGTTCATTTTTCATTATAGGAAACATACCTGCTGTGTTTATTAATGCAATGATGATTGTATTGAACACAATACATTCATTAACTATATATATATTTCGTTTAGTAACATAGAAAGCCATATGTGAGTGTATTTACGTTCTTGTAGATATCCTCATAAGGAAAATTAAGCGACCTCTAATGTTCTTTTTGTATACCTAATGAACTTTATGTAAGCCTCTAGAAGAAAATTGATCCGAGCTTGCAATAAAGCATTTATTAGAAGGAGAGTTTTGGGATTATATAAATCCATCCACATAAACTTCTTTTGATCGGATCGATGTGTCGGTGTACCAACACCGACACATCGATCGGCTTTTACTGGATTAGTTTTCGAAGTTTATTGGAATTTTTGTGTTTGTTTGCCAATATAAATTCTTTTACTTTTTAAAAACAACGAAAACCCTGCACGCGGGGGCTCTTTACAAACATGTACCTAATTCACATACAGAGTTTATATGACAGAGGGGCATTAAATTACACTACGTATATACTATATGTGATTAGTATGAATTCGAAAAGGTACAATAAAACACACGTGATTTTGCATGGGGGTTTGCATGGTTTTAGTCTTAAACCTCACCAGGTATCACCAAGGGGGAGGGAGGGGTTAAAAATGTTAAAAAAACATCACGTGATTAATGGACAGCCCCTAAGGTTAATAAACGATGCTTTAGGCATAAACATCTGTTAGGAAAGATGCATCACTATAGACAAAGACACTTAATAATAATAATAATAAATATCCTTGGACATTTCACACAACGCCATCTCGTCCCAAGCTAAGCAACTTAATGCTTGTGTTATGGTAACGAGATGGATGATAAACTACTTATATACTTTTTTTTTTTTTGTAAATACATACATATTATAGATATAAATGACACCCAGACTCCGAGCCAGTGCCTCTGGTTTACACAAAGACACTTGCCCGACTCCGGAATCTAACCCGGGACCCATTGATCCCAAGGCGGCATAACTAACCCCCTTTTTTACGTTGGAAATTTTCCTGTATACCCACCCGACCGCTAAACGCCAGCCGGGTTATGTGGGACTCCGGGGCTCGAAATGATGGTAGTTGGGCCTACCCACTAAAACCAACGATGTCCCGTAACAGGGCCACGGGTTTCGCTCCTCCCGATGTACAAGTGGGCCCCACGCTTTGATAGGGAGCTCTGGACGCTCCCCAACTCACCGAGCGCCACGTGCGGGACATTGCACGTGCCCCCGTCAGGCGCCGGATAAGCTGGCGCCCGACCCACGTGGTTGCGGCGGCAGCCGTGGCCCGCCTGCCTGGCCGCCTCTCCGCTGCTAATGGTGGCAACGCTAGACTCAACGCCTGGCCGCCCTCCGCTTCATCACCACACCGTTTGTCGCGCCAGGTTAAGGCTTCCGAGACAACTCTGAGGACAGAGAAGTCCCCAGAGCCCAAACCCACCACGACTCCGTGTGCCACTCTTCGTCAGGCCTCTCCCCGCGGGCCCGCCCGGCATGGGAGACCCTGAGCCGGTTTGGCCCCAACGGATCCTAAAGGCAAACAAGCCCCCTCACTACAACAAGATGGCAGCACGGTCGAGGGGAGCATAACTAACCCCTAGACCATGCGAGAACTGGTATGAAAGGATTTTAGCTTAGTAATACCTCTGCAAAATATTAGCAGAGAGTGAGATGTAGAAAAAAAAACCCCTAGACCAAGCAATATTCACCATGTTGTGCTGAGATAATTATCACTACATAGTATAAAACAAAGTCGCTGCCGTCTGTCCGTCCCTATGTATGCTTAAAACTTGAAAACTACGCAACGGATTTTGAAGCGGTTTTCTTTAATAGAGTGATTCAAGATGAAGGTTTATATGTATAATACATGCACCCGTGCGAAGCCGGTTCGGGTCGCTAGTGGAGTATAAAGCATAACGGCGTCGAATGAAACAATATGATCACGATAACGATTAGTATTTCATATTGATTTTATATTCACCCAAATATTGTCTTTGTGTGCCTTTTCGATAATAGGTAATATCATCAGAAGCGACTCAATTTCTCAAGAATAAGATATGAATAGGTGGGCACAGTCATCAGAGCAGACTTGTATGAAACTAGTGATTTATCGTAATTCAATAAACAACCTCATCGGAGGATAAAATACAAATCACACTTCATTGTAAATTAATTTCTTCCATAATAAATAACATAAATCGACGGTAATATTATACTCGTAAACACCTATAAACACCTTTACACTAGCCCTGTTTACTGATTTGATATAATGGACTAAATTTAACAGTGGTTCAACTGTAGCTCATGACGTTGTATTTTTACTATATTAGATGTATTATGGAACATGTTTAACCACATGTTCCATAATAAGAATGTCCATGTTTAGAATGTGCCCTGACACATTCCAGTCTTTATGGGGCTGTCCATTAATCACGCGATGTTTTTTTATCATTTTATAACCCCTCCCTCCCCCTTGGTGATACGTGGTGAGGTTTAAGACTACCCCCCACCCCCCATAAAAATCACGTGTATTTTTTAGTACCTACAAAGAATCTTACACTCAAAGGTAACGAAAATACACGCCGCTTTTCGGTTTAAGAATCACGCGATTGACGAAAAAATTAATACACGTGATATCTTACTATACCCCCCTACCCCCTTGTGATATTTCGTGATTTTTGCCGGACCCCTCCCACTTTCGAACCTCACGTGATTAATGGAAAGCCCCTAACTATGCTCATAACTGTTAATCCTAATATACATTTTAGGGCCGTTCACCAATTTGTTTCAAAGTATTACTATCAAAAAGCATAATCAAAATCGAATCCGATCCCAGGTTATTAGTTTTACTGATCCCTAGGGATTAAACCTTGATTGCTTCTGCTGATTCATGTATCATTAAAGATTCTAGGTTTGAGAGCCATTTAAGCTCACGTATGTAATTTTACAGACTACAGTGCTTAACTTGTGGTTAATGGTTAATCGAAAGTATTGAGATAAATTTATGTAATTAAAATATTTTGTAATACATTACTCAATTTATAACAAATTAGCGGCCCGTCCCGACTTCGCACGGGTGCGATGTTACCCGCGGGGCGAAGCTAGTCAAAAAAAAGTTACTCTTTATATCAGCAGCTATCAATGAAAGTCCCGTCAAAATTGGTCTAGCCGTTCCAGAGATTAGCCAGAACAAACAGACAGACAAAAAATTAAAAATAGTTGTTTTGGTCTGTGTACTGTGTATAGGTACAAACTTACGTATTTATTAAAAAGTGGTTATTTTATCACAAACAGACACTACAATTTTATTTATTTTTAAGTATAGATTAGCTAGAACTTTAAACAAGACAAATTGGCAAAGCAGCCAATAAAAAAAATGTAGTTTTTAAGGACAGATATGTATTCAGTGGTTGTATAAATGTAGGTGTACCTTTTTACACGAAGAGAACTGAAAGTTAGTTCATTCTACTTCAATTCGTGTAATCTTGTTTAGCTCGACTCGACGCAGTTTCAACTAATTCATTAAAATTGTGCTCGGAAATTAGTTCGCAGAAGTTTGGTCGTAACTATGGATACCTAGGGTACGTTTTACAATTTGATTCCAAAGTCGAATAGTTATTTGTCGAATATTGTTTGGTTGTTTCTACCATCATTTAAGTCAACGAAGTCTGCTCCCTAGGGAGCTTGTGGTGTTGCTGTGTTACAAGTTTCGTTGCTGTGAAACTGGGTTATGCTTGGGTGTTGTGGGAGAATGGGGCCGATTTCACGTGGTAATGTTATATCTTACCAATGCTCGTCGGGCGCTTAAGCAGGTTCGTCAAGACGAAGCTAATCTGGGTTAGCCTTTGCTTGGTAAGCAGAAGTAATAAATTTCAACAATAGTGCAATTTCGATCCTGCTCGTAATGTTTCATCTCAATGAACGTGCTTACGTGGCATGAAGTTAAAAAGTTTATACAACCAAATTATGTAACAAAGTTTTGACTTCTCTAAATGTAGCCTCTCATGATATGCATAGAACCTTCGCGGTATATTGATTATGCTAATAAAAAAATTGGATATAAAATATATGTCGGAGATAGCGACGGCTGAGCGATAGTCGTCATCATCTTGACTTGGTGGTAAAGGGTCCATATTTGTCGTAATAGGATAATACGAGGTTTATTACTTGTGAATTTATAATTCACAATATTAACCACAGTATAAATAACAATGTTCAGTTAACACACTTAGATAGACAAACCGACAGTTTCGCAACGGAGAAGTGTCTCGGTCCGTGTCCCAACGTCGACTGACTGATCGAGCCAACCTCACTTTCCATTACCACTCCGTCCACGTGCCGCCATTGCAAAACAACTGACGTCACCGCGTTTGCCGCACTACTGTGTTAACAATCAATTGAGAAACTTAATAAAACGATATCGTTATCCACGACATATATAAGAGTTGTACTTGTTTAAAAACTTTTAACGGTGATTGAACAATTCTTGTAGTCTTAGCGTATGCTCCAGTCCACTTTTGGGCCGACCAGATCGCCCACAACCTGAGCCGGTGCAAACTGCATCAGAAAGGCAAGGAGGATCCTATAGTATCTAAGTTATTCATGTTTAAGTTTCTTTTGTGTACATGTACAATAAAGAATATCTATCTATCTATCTATAAACAATTTACTATTTTGGTATCTAAATAGAATTCTTCTATGATGAAGGTACTCTTCTTTAAAATTAAAGACCGGGTTGGGTCTGGTTTACACAAACTTAGGCAGGTTTTTTAAGTTTCTTTAATAGTTTCGTTTGATACCTTTAGGATGAGTTGGACACTCAGAGTTGGTAATACTATATTGTCTAATTCCGCTACCGTATACTATGAGATATTCGTTTTCATTTTATGGAATTCAGAGTACGGAATATATTTCACTATTAGCGTCCGCGAGCACGGTCAGCTAAGCTAAGTTTTTCCTCATATATTTTACGACACACACGTAACCACTTTGGGGCGCACAATTTTATTTACTTTTTACGTTCCTTCCGAACACAGACAAAAGTAAGCTTTTAGTTTTATTAGGTGAAAGGTATGGGTTAACTTCGTAGCATTTGTAATGGCGACGAATGAGAGTTGGGGAGTTCAATAATGATCATTTGGGAAGACAAATGTGTCACGTCTTTTTCTTTATTCTGTCCTTATAATTTTATTGATTGGTTAAAATCATTATTGTCAGCTTAATCGTTGCCAGTTTTGTGTCTGTAAAGATTCACTTTAAATAATTGTATTTCATAGACATATGATCGTATCAAATGGTCAAGGAGCTAGCAGAAGAACGGGATGCTTGGAAGAAACTCCACCGACAAGAGCATCGCTCTTAAATTTAAGAAGAAGATGAAATACAATTAATTAAAGGACCTAATTACCCTCCCTGTGATGAGAGGAGGCCCGTCTCAGCAGTGACTCACTAAGGGCTGAATAGTAGTAGTAGTTTGGGGTCAACAATAGAGATCACAATGTGGCCATAGATTTTTAAGTTAAATTTTATTTTATTGAATACATTAAGAATATGTGAATAGATTAATATGATTTTTCGAGGCAATTTGAACGTGAAGTTTTGGGCACTCTGTACCGAATTGTACCTTACCTAGATTTACAAGTGGATGCACCATTCGAGCTTTTGTCGTCAGTTTTAGAGTTGTTATGGTGAAGATGTGTTCCAAGATTTAAAGGCATCATTATTGTACTTATCACGTATACATAAAAATAGCACTTAAAATTTGCGGCCATATCACTAAAAAGTACTTCCAGGCCAGATCTAAATTTAATTGTTGATTACGTATATATCTTGCTATATGCGAATGTTCGGACACCTTTAAAGTTGCCACCTTTATTAATGGTAATTTATCAACACTATCACTATCACTACATATTATAAAACAAATTAAGTCGCTGGCGTCTGCCGGACCTATGTCAATGCTTAAATCTTTAAAACTACGCACCGGATTTTGAAGCGGTTTTTTTTAATATATATATATTGATTCAAGAGGAAGGTTTTTAAGTATACTACATGCATAATTGCACCCGTGCGAAGCCGAGGCGAGTCGCTAGTTATCTTTATAAACGATCTAGGGAACCACCTACTAGATAATAAAGCCTTTGATGGTTATACATTTCATGCTAAATTATGGACATAGGCTCCAGTTACATCTGCAACCTGATTTATATTCTCAGGGGCATGGTATTTGCGGCGCGGGCAACTGTACAGGTCCAAGATGTGCGCTGAAAGCGTAAAAACATACGAGTACTATAGGCGGAGCTGCTTGTTTCTCTGTCCGATTTTTTCCCCCGTGTGGTAACGGGTCAGAATATAAAACTTCCCCACCGCACGCTGGGAAAAAACGTGTGTTGTAATATCAACAAAACCCAGCACGCTTGGTGGTAGGATCGAATGGCCCGCCCGGTTAGCTACCACCCTCACATCTAAGTCCGGCGCCAAGCAGTTTTACTGGGTTCCGTCGTGTGTATGTGAGAGCCGGTGCCCGACAGGGCATTTCCTTGAATTGCCGGCTCCATCTTAGACCCTGGCGTTGCTATCCATCACGCAAGCCTAGGGTCAAAGGCATACAAGTAACTGATAAAAAAAAATATTTAGTAGAAACTAAACTGGTCTTTCGAGATTTTTGTTTGTGTCATGACAGAGATAGCTATTTTAGGGCTGTATTTTATTGAATGTTTTGTTCTGATTTATTAACACTTAAATTGAACTGTGGACAAAAAACGCTTCTGTTTCTAAATTTTTGCTAGTCGTCAACAAGGGATCATGGCAATTAAGTTTTGTTATCAAAAAGCAGTCCACTACTATCCTCTTTAAAACAAATGAAAACTACCTTCTCGTAGTCATAAACCAAATAACAACAGCAACAGTGTGGATATTGTCAGTCTTGCGCATGAAATATAATGTGGCACCTGACAGCTGTTAAATAGACTATAAGCTACCAAAGTACAACGGCAGAGTTTTTACATCCTATGCCACACACTGAAGAATGGCACTTTTTACTCTGATTTTTACGTAATTTGGTGATTTGCGCTTAGCAAAATAAACATATGTATTTATAAATACTTTTTCAAATTCAAATTCAAATCATTTATTTTGTGTGGGTCACGATGGACACTTACAAATAGTCAACACATTGTCATATTATACAATAAAAAAAATCGACCGTCTACCACCAGTTCGGAACGCGACCACTGCTGAGAAGAACTGGCAAGAAACTCAGAGGGCTTGTCATTTTTTTTTTTCATTGCGGTCCTATTTGACTAGTAACATAAATAAAGAACATAAAAAATACACTGACACTGAACAGCCTAGTCCCAAGCAGCTGGGTCGTTTAAATAATCAGCAATGCGGTAATATGCTTTTTTGAAAAGTTTTGTCTTAACAGTCTTTTTAAAGGCATTGCGAGGCAATTCTCTAAGTTGCATGGGCAATTTGTTATAAAAGTGTATACATTGACCCATGAATGAGTTACTTATTCTGCGGAGACGAGTACAATGGATAGCAAGATTATTCTTGTTTCGTGTATTAATATTATGCATATCACAGTTTTTTCCAAAGTTATTAATATTTTTATGTACATACATCAAATTTTCAAATATATATTGAGATGGCACAGTTAGAATATTTATTTCCTTGAATGTATCTCTGAGAGAAGTTCTAGGAGCAAGGTTGTATATAGCCCTTACAGCCCTTTTCTGTAATATAAATATGCTATTAAGGTCTGCACCGCATCCCCAGAGAAGTATCCCGTAAGTCATGATACTGTGGAAGTAACTGAAATAAACTATTCTAGCCGTATCAACATCTGTCAAAAGTCTAATTTTTTTAACAGCAAAAGCCGCCGAGCTAAGTCTATTACATAGCTTTTCTTTATGTGAGCCCCATTGTAGTTTATTATCAATGGTTATACCTAAAAATACGGTTGACTCAATCGGTTCCAAAATTGTTCCATTCAGTTGTACGTTGGTCGGATTCTGAACAACATTGGGCAGTGAAAATTTGATGCATTTAGTTTTCTTTTCATTTAAAAGCAAGTTATTCATACTAAACCAATGGACAACCGAAGAAAGTGCATTGTTCACTTCGTCAAAATTTTGTAGCTGTCGTTTAATTTTAAACAACAAAGAAGTATCATCCGCGAACAGTACAATACCGTGGTTATTTCTCACATAATAAGGTAGGTCATTAATGTAAACGAGGAACAAAAAAGGACCAAGAATCGAACCTTGGGGCACACCAATAGTGACCATGGATCCTTGTGATTGTATGCCATTGACATCAACCCTCTGAATTCTATTACTAAGGTATGATTTCAGTAGGCTGAGGGCTTGTTTGCGGATACCGTAATGGTGTAACTTCCTGATGAGGATTTCATGATGAACACAATCGAAAGCTTTAGACAAATCACAAAATACGCCGAGTGCATCATGTGAATCCTCCCAAGCCTCAAATACGTACTTCAATAGTTGAATTCCAGCGTCAGTAGTAGAACAATTTCTCGTAAAACCGAACTGGTTGGGATGTAACAAATTGCAACTATTGAAGTGCGTTAGTAGTTGTAATAAAACAATTTTTTCAAAAATTTTGCTAAGCGATGGTAGTACTGAGATAGGTCGAGAATTAGCGGGATCTGAAGTACTACCAGATTTAAATAAGGCTATTATTTTACTGTGCTTCATGAGATCAGGAAATTTACCATGTGCGACACAATCATTGAAAATACCTGCTAAGGCCGGTGCGATTACATTAATTACAGGTGAAATGGTTTTAACGGACATTCCCCACAGGTCTGCAGTACTTTTCATGTTAAGAGTAATAAAAGCGCTAATAATATCTTTGTTGTTGATCCGAGTAAATTCAAAGATTGTGTTACACTTATTGAGACTGTTTTTCAATAGTAACTCAGCGGATGAAGGAGAGGACTGTAGCGATTCTGTAGTTTTAATGGGAATGTTTGTGAAGAACTGTTCAAATTCAGTCGCAACTTCTAAATCCGCTTTAATGTCCCGATTATCAACCTTTAGGTGATAATCAATATGATGATTCGTATTTTTACCGCTTTCACTATTTATAATATGCCACGTTGTTTTAATTTTGTTCTCTGCATGAATTATCTTATTTTTCAAGTATAATGCTTTTGCAGTCGAACAAGTTCTCTTAAATACTTTGGAATAATTTTTCACATATTCGTGAAATGATGGATCACAATTATACAACTTTTCACCATATAAGTCAAACAGCTTATTTCTACTTTTATAGATACCAGCAGTTGCCCATTCACAAAATGTTGCCCTGTTATTTATTGATAGTAGTTTTGGTTTGAAGATCTTGTTAAACTCCCTACTGATCAGATGGAATAATGAATTATAAAGATGGTTGGGATCATTGTGACTAGGCAGCCCCGGTAAACTTTCAGCAATATTAGATTTAAACTGCTCAAGGCGGCTTGCATTAATAGGAATGAAACTGACATTTCTCTTATTACCGTTTTTAGGATGTCTACTAAATGATGCTATTTGAGCACAGTGATCTGAATCAAGGACGTTTGAGATTCTGCTCTGAATTGGTTTGATGGATGTAAATATGTTGTCAATACAGGTGGCGCTTGTAGCAGTCATCCTAGTCGGTTCAGAGAAGACATTGTACAAGTTGTAACACTTTAGCAAGGAGATAAATTTGGATGTTACAGTTGATTTTTCTAGTATATTTATATTAAAGTCTCCACAGACTATAATCGTTTTGTTACAGCGAGATACTATAAACAAAGCATCTTCCATTATGCTTGCAAAATCATCGTATACCGCGCATGGGGGCCTGTACACACTCAAAACAATAAGCTGCTCAGTCTCAATACAAGCAATCTCAATGACTCGTTCAACAGAGAGGTTGACAACATCCTTACGCTCCTTAAATTTATATTTATTACTAATTAAGATAAGCGAACCACCACGTAAAATATTTACTCTGCTGAACGAGCTTGCAACCTGGTGGTTAGAAAAATTGAACATGAATTGGGTGTTTTTCAACCAGTGCTCAGTAATACAAAGAATATCGATATTATTACAATTCATGTACAATTCTATTTCTAATTCCTTGCCTAACATTCCTTGTATATTTTGATGCACCAGGGTAAATAATTTATCTATGCTACAATAATCATTATTATCATAATAATTAACATTCTTGCAAGAGTTTGTCTCTATTGTCGTATGTCGTAATTTAAATAATTGCTATTTATAATGTCAATTTTTGAGGCACCATCAACTTCATTGATGGATTTGTCAATTGACTCAATAGAGTCAAAAGCTTTAGTAGCCAAGTTCTTGGCTGACATATCAAAAAAATAAGCTAGCGATATTGCTATCTGTCGTTTGTAAAATATGGATAGGTAATACCTATCTTTTGTCAAACAATATGGTTTTCCTATCAAATTATTTAAATCTATTACATGAAACTTGTCTTTAGAAACCATATTCTGTTGGCATGTCACATTATGCAAATTTAAGTTAAACTTATACCTAGTATCATTTTCTAGCTGTGGCAAACTACTGCTAAGGTAAGGAAGTGTAAACATTACAATCTTCTGTACATTCTTCAGATTTGCCAATAAATCACAGTAATGTGAGAGATCCCGTTTGTTTACATTTCCTCTGTTTCCCAAAAAAAGTATCAATATGGAATCTTGATCAAACTGACTATCTAAAACTTTATTGATTATCTGTTCATAAGATAGTCCAGGCAAACAATTATTTTCTATGGAATATCCCTGCACACAATTTATTAGAAGTGAGGCCATACCCTTTCCAATTTCATCACTAAACATTACAATTTTGTTTTGTATACTACCACACAGATTAGCAGAGACGTGGCTCTCAAGCAGTAAGCAAGAATTTGTCTCATGAACAGGTGTAGATGCAGCAGATGGACGGTCCTGTGAAGGACTGGGAAAGCTAGGAGTGTCCTTAGGGTTTTTGTGAACTAATTCGTTCATAGCTAGCACATACTCCCTCATTTGAGCTTGAGAACTATCATACCTCTTAGTCATCAAATTTAGTTTTTCTTGTAAATGTTGTAAATCTATCTGCATACTTAGAGTATCATTCTTATATTTGTCCCTTGAATTATTTAATTTTAAAGAATAAATTTCTAACATATTAATTAACCTTAATCTTTCCTTATTTAGTTTAACATTTTTAATGAAAAATTTCTGTTTTTTTACAAGTTTTTTAGTTTTCTGAATATACCTGTTGATTTTAATATATTTTTTTAATTTAGTTTTACTACAGTTAACCAGCCTAATCCCTGTATTATAAGATTGGTCACAGGTCAAGTCTATAATTGGTATATTTGGATTTTGGTTGGTTGAGACAGTAACCAAGCTTGGGGCTTTGACCACCAGCTCATCAAACAGACTTTGATTCTGTACGGCTGTAATATCAAGTTTACAAGCCTCATACTCTGATATTTGTTTGCTTGCCTCATACAATTCACGTTCCAAACAGTTAATGCGTTTTAATGCTGTTTCATACTCTGAACTACACGTATGAAACCCGTCAACAATGAGCTGGAGTTCATCCCGGGCCTTAACTGTATCACAATATTCTGTATACATACTAGACATCTCCGTTTTTAATTTTTGATTATTACTAATAAGGTTTAACATTTCCTGTTCATTATCATCGCGCTCACGCATCAGCTGATCGCATAACTCCTTGGCCATCTTTAATTCGCTCAAAGTTAATTGCAACTTAGTGTCCTGTTGACGGGCGTGAGCGGCGCGGGTCGTCATGTTTATATGAAAACGATAAAATAAAGTAACTCAATAAGTTATGCGGCTGTGTCGAAAGTGTCGAGGTTTAGTATGTGTTTTGTGACGTAAAGGCTGTGGAGTGTAAATAGTGTCACTAAGTTGGAAACAGTGTAAAACAAAATGCAATTGATGTTATTTTGCAGTAAAAATCACATACAATACCTCGGATAGGATGATAATTCACAATGCCGGTATGTCACAAAAACTTTGTTTACCAAATTCTCACTATTTTACCGTGTATAACTACTTATTATAACAATTTTCACAGGTCTTTTTATTTATTTAGTGATTTAAGTGGAAATATGACCTATTTTTCTGAGAAATAAATTTAAAAATATAGGGATAAAATACAAACAGTGCTAACAGTAAGGGTTCAACTACTAATCTTACTAATCTAATCTAAAGGTACTAATCTTTGTTTTAGCTCTACTTCGCTATATCTGAGAAAATTCCTCATATTAGAAAATTCTTTGTGACGTATACTGTAGACCTCTCTCTCTCTCGTAAATCTCACTCATATATACCAAATACGACTGGAATAGGACAGGAATGGCGGAAATAAAATTTAAAAATTATTCGCATTTTATTAAATTATTTTAAACTCTTACGCCTGTGACTTGTTCACTTGGGGGTTTCATTTACACTTTCTAACGAGGGTAATAAAACTAAGCTGCGGTTTTTTGCAAGATAACTCGGTTAACTGTGTTAGGAATTGCTATAAATAATTTTATCCCTTTTGGCTTATTTAATTTTGTCCTTTCAAAGGGTTTTAAAAATGTCCCAACATTTTCTGTGACGAGTTTTCGGCACCTTTGAATTTTCAAGTTCTCTAAACAATCCTATTTAAGATATGAGTTTCAAAAGTTGTAAAATGTTCAAGTTCACACAGTAGCTATTAATTTTTACCCGTGACTTACACAAGACTTTGTCAAAACTGTCTTGCAAGATATTATAATAAAATGTCTTCGTTAATTTATCGTAGTTGTAGGAGAAAAACGCTAATTAGAGTCATATTTTGTACTGCTGTCTCGTTTAAGTTACGTAAATTATCTTCTACTTATTATAGTAAAGTTACCCTCTGGATGGAAAGTTTTACTGAACCAAACCTTCACAGATCCAGTCTTTATATTTGTCTTTCCGGAAATTATCGAACCATGTGGTTTTGAGCTTAAACATACAAAATAACTATATATTTAAAATATTGCGTATATACACGGATTAAGTGAAGTATATATATAAAGGAGCTGTTCTATAGATTGATTGACTCATCACGATATCTCTGGAACCATAAGACCTAGAGACTTGAAATTTGGTAGGAATATTCCTTTCACCGAGTTGGGGGTCAGCTAGGATTTTACGAAATTCCAATTAAAATGAATAGGTATGCAATGCGTGAATAGCATGTTTAGCTATCGAAACCATCGTTGAATATATGTAATAATATGTATGCATATAGTTAAAATTACAATGGCGTAGAAGCAACCCTTTGCGGACGTCTCCGGAATCTTTAAACGATTGGCCTCCCCTTAACTTTTTATAGCATATAATAAGATGACCCACTTTCTGTTACCAGGCCACTGTGGCTCAGCGTATCAATGGAATCGTAATATCTTACTAATATTATAAACGTGAAAGTTTGTAAGTATGGATGGATGGATGGATGGATGGATGTTTGTTACTCTTTCACGTAAAAACTACTGAATGGATTTTAATGAAACTTTACAATAATATAGCTTATACATCAGAATAACACATAGGCTACAAGTTATAAAGATATTATGTGAATTACAACAATATAAACAAGTCGAATTCAAAATTTCTAATTGTCAAATTTTCGGCCATATTAAACTATAGACAACATAACGTTTCGCTGTCAGTTGCGTTTTGTTAAAGTAGGTTTTATACGGACGGGATAAAAATCTCAGGTATCCTATGTCCAACTATCTTTTTGTTTTAAATATTTATAATGCGAAACAAAGTTCGCCGGGTCAGCTAGTAAACCTATACTGTTGTACTACTACTCAGGCTAAACACTGCTGAGTCCGGTTACATAGAGGGTCATTGGCCTACTGTGCCACGCTGGCTAGAAAGGTTGGCACTGGGTTTCGTATCAAGTTTTTTAATACAGTTGCTCAAAAAGTGGCATATTGCAGGGACGTATAGCGTTCGGGAAGTGGGATATTACACACGCGTGCTTTTTCTTTACCATTCCCGCACTAGTGCGTTTTCTTTCCCAACTGTCAAAATAATGTCTATTATAAGGAACAAAAACCAACCATGAAGTTTTTACTAAAAAAATCATACAAGTTTTTATGATTCATATTATTACGTATATCTGTAAAAAGAAACTACTTACTCATTTATTTCAATATCAGATTTAATGATTTGATTGAATGAGTTAGGTTAGGTTTCATTTCATTCAATTTCATTTTCATTTCATATCAATAAAAAATTTCTACTGAAGACTTGGCTGTATATATAGTTGCTTTTGCCTACTAGAATGGGTGAAGAAAAAAATAAATCTCTGCTTATATTCGACGGTCGGCGCCATTTTTGTTTATAAGTCATAAATGATTACTGAATGAAATATACTATTCCTTTTCCTGCGGCTATCGCTGTCAATTCCTTTTGTCGTTCCTTCAGGATGGAATAGGATGGTGACACTATGTATTCTAACTACTATTACTATGTGTTCTAAATCTGAAATTATTCATCATATTATATGGCCGAGACTGCTTTGAAATGGGCGAATTTTTCGCTGCGGAATGTATAAAATAAAATAACTATGAGACGGAAGAAAAACAGTTGATTGTTTGTTATGAATTGATTTTTGTACAGAGATTGACAAACAGTTTATTCTTTATTCAAATAATTTAAAACAATTGAATATGAACCAAACAGTTGCCTCTACACAGAGATGGGCAGACAAGAAAATACGACCCTGTTCTTAAAAAAAAGCCAGTTCTAATGATGTTGGTACAAATGAGTCTGACAGGTTATTGAGAGCACGCATGAACGCGCATGAAGCATAGCCCTAATTTAATTTAATACACTGTCTTATTGAGTCTATTTAGAATGTAGATCCAATGTTTATGCGCGGCAGTATCCTCTTGTCATTCTGTGCCTAGCCTGTATACTCTGGGGTGAACCCGGGCGGTACAGTCTTGTGTTTACAAGTTAAATCATCAGCAGTTCCGAATTGAGCTAAACTTTGAACACTACTCAAATAGATTTCCCACAGAATTCGGCGTAAGTTAACTAGTTCTGTCGCTTAGGCATTTTCTCGTAAGTTATCTCTTAACGAACTTACATACCTAAGTTTAAGTTCGTTTTGACATAGGGGAATATTTAACTCACCCGTATAAAAGTTGGACATAGTTAGAAAAAAATACTAATTGTGGCACACGGGCATTTTTTAACAATTCATACAATTATAATTATTTTTTATTTGAACAGTATTTTTTATTTAAAGTAAAGGACATTAATTTTGTAATATTGTGTCCTTGGTGGGCGGTATGTTTAATGTCGAGTTGTATTGAATGTAACTAGATGGCGGTGGCGTCAAGTTGCCTGCCGATATGGTTTTGATTTATATGATATAGTTTAAGGTGAATGTTCAAGGGTAGCCCGCGAAATTCAAATTTTCTTGCGTTTTTTGCAATTTGCAGGCCAGTGCTAGGTTTTATGATGATGAACATTTGATTCGCGGCTGTAAGACGTATGTAGTTACTTACAGAGTTATAATCATCGAACTCATCAATACAACCCTCCAGGCTCGTAAAGGTGCAAGAATGACTTTGAGCTTGAAAAAGTTTTTCTTGCACCTTTATGGGCTTTGAGGGTTGTATTTATGATTTTGATGATTATAATTCTATAACTACATACGTCTTACAGCCGCGAATAATATTTTAATCAACATACAACCTAGCACTGACCGGCAAATTGCAAAAAACATAAGAAAATTTGAATTTCGCGGGCTACCCTGGAACATTCACCTTAAGTGAAACCACTTTGCCTACACACCTTGGGGAGGCCCAAGGTGTGTAGGCTAAGTGGGGGTGTTAGGTTTTATTTTCGTTACGGAATTTCTCGGAACCAAATCAGGTCGCCGCGCTCAGAGCCCGTGATAAAAGCTATACAAAATAGCTTAATAGGTTCCTTAAGTATTATAGTCCGTGCGTGTGGTGACAGATTAAGACTACATAGTGTCACCTCCCCTTTCCATCCTGAGAGTATGTAAGAGCCGGCAAAGGGAAATGAAAAGACCAGAAAACTAGCCGCCGGAGAAGGAAAACTTGATACGAAACCCGTCTGGCCATCGTGGCCCAGTACACCAATTATCTATAGGTATCTGATGATATAAGGAGTAACTTAGGCTACGTTTTTTTAGACTAGCTTCGCCCCGCGGCGTATTCTGCGGTACGATAACATCCGCGGGTAACATCGCACCCGTGCGAAGCTGGGACGGACCGCTAGTCTTCAATGTAACTGGAGTAGGCCCGAGCGGTGGGTCATCTGTGGGTTGAGAAGTAGTAGTGCGTACAGATTAGGGAAACATTTCAGCGATGGTTTGTTGTTGGGGGTAAATGTGGTTATGGTTAAACTTTGTGTTTCCGTAATATATATCAGACCGAACTCACTTAGGCCACTATTATCGTGTTATGAAACTTTTAAATTTCCGATAGGCAACTATGCAAAAATGTTGTCGTAAATGAAAACTGATGAACTAATATAATGTCTGTTATCTTATTTATATTAGTATTCGTTGTTACGATATATTTTAGGGCAGATATGTAAATAAAAAAATGAATGTTTGTCGGTATGTCGTGACAATATTAGTTTACGATTACATATGTATATGTAATGATCATTTGATCATTTGATGATATTCAGCCCACAAAGATTTGTAAACAAAAACAAATGAAGTTAAAAGAGGTTAGTGGCGGTAACTAAAATAAATTTGAAGGAAAATAATCACAAATATTCATTTTTTTCTGTGCAACGCGCGCCGGGTACCGCTAGTTTCAAATAACTATAAATCATTATTGAACAACAATAAACCATGTACCACATACTATCGAATTATTAAATGTGCTTATACGAGTAAGTAAAAAAAATGTTGGGTGTTAGAACCCTTAAAGTTGGGATTGTCACGTTTGGAACAAAAACTCTTGTTGGGTAACGTACCGTATCGTACCTTCGTCAAATAATTTGTGACTAAAGCTATAACAAAATGATAGAGTGTGGACCGGGGCCACACTTATTGCAATGTATGAGTTAGACACATTACCTTCTTCATGTAATGCGTTTTTGCTATTAAATATAACTCATAACTTTTTATAAGGGGATTGCGGCGTTGGGTGCAAACTTTGGTCGTTGTAGGGAGAAAATAAAACGTTCTAATGGGAAACTTGATCATTTGTTCGTTATATTTTGTTGCAAACAGACTCTGTTCGTATGTTAATTTATGTGCTTCGGCGGTAAATATTTTTATCATTCTAAAATACAAATCTGACTAGAAATGGGTTTGTGTTTAAAGCCGAACGTACACCGCCAGCTGAAATAAGTTAGTTTAGGTTAGCTTGCATAGTTGAGGCAGTTTTTCATACATGTGCGTCCACCGACGGTGAACATGTATGAAAAACTGGCTCAACTATGCAAGCTAAACTAAACTAACTTGTTTTTGCTGGCGGTGGACGTTCGGCATAAATGTTAGGGTAACTTCAAAATAATTTAAATGTTGGTTTAAAGAATAACAATACAGTTCTTTGTGTCGTTGTTTAAGGTTTAATTAATTAATTTTTAATTATGATATTAGCTAGGTGTCGGTAATATTTTTTTCTTATGCATTTGTTTTTTGGTGATTGCGAACCCCATGCTTTGAAACAACCTAAGTCAACATTTATCTGGTAGAATCTATCGAGAGCACTTAGTCCCTATACGCTTTTCCAGTTTAAGGTGAATGTTCCAGGGTAGCCCGCGAAATTCAAATTTTCTTACGTTCTTTGCAATTTGCAGGCCAGTGCTAGGTTGTATGATGATGAACATTTGATTCGCGGCTGTAAGACGTATGTAGTTACAGAGTTATAACCATCAAACTCATCAATACAACCCTCCACGCTCATAAAGGTGCAAGAATGATTTTGAGCTTGAAAAAATTTTTCTTGCACCTTTATGAGCTTGGAGGGTTGTATTGATGATTTTGATGATTATAATTCTATAACTACATACGTCTTACAGCCGCGAATAACATTTTAATCAACATACAACCTAGCATTGCAAAAAACGTAAGAAAATTTGAATTTCGCGGGCTACCCTGAGACATTCACCTTAATATTCAACCGCGATGAAACCGCGTTAGGCGGTTGGACCGGTTGGCAGGCCGCGCGGCAAACCGCCTAGCCCCGCCGCACATGCTCACACTCGCATTGAGAGTCACGAGCCGCGTGCGAGTGGCAGTATCTCCAGCGGCAGTAGCTCCGCATTTGCTCTCACGTGTTGACGCACTCGCGTACATGCGGAGTTTGGTACTGCGCCATAGGTTTTAAAGCCCCGTCGCACATGCTCACACTCGCATTGGCTGCCACGAGATCGCTCTAGCGAGTGGCAGTATTTAAACCCTATGGCGCAGTACCAAGCTCCGCATTTGCTCTCACGTGTCGACGCACTCGCGTACATGCGGAGTTTGGTACTGCGCCATATGTTTTGAATACTGCCACTCGCACGCGGCTAGTGACAGCCAATGCGAGTTGAGCATGTGCGGCGGGGTAAATACTGCCACACGCACGCGGCTCGTGGCAGCCAATGCGAGTCTGAGAATGTGCGGCGGGGCGCAGCCGCTAGTGCGTACAGAGGCCTACTGCTGACTTTTAATAGTGTTGCCATACATTAGAAAGGTGCGAAAAGTGCGAATTGATATCCATGGACGCGTTATTCCGTGACATAAAAAGATGAAAAGTATTAAATATTAAATTAAATATCCTTGGACATTTCACACAACGCCATCTCGTCCCAAGCTAAGCAACTTAACGCTTGTGTTATGGTAACGAGATGGATGATATACTACTTATATACATTTTTTTTTTGTAAATACATACATATTATAGATAGAAAACACCCAGACCCGGAACAAATACTTGTAGGTCGTACAAATATTTCTTCCGTGCGGGGATCGAACCCGCGACATGCGCAGCAGTCGATCGCTCACTGTTCTAATTGTTTCTAATAAACGTACTCTAGGAAACACCTTCAAATGTTGTAAAAGTGAAGTAAGTACATATTTATTATTTTAGTTTAATTTTATAGTGATTATCTTTCATCTTTTTATTATTATCTTAAAAGATTTTTCCACAGACCATATTAGATTTTTGGTAACAAAAAAATGTATCTTGAAACGAGTTCATCACGCTTTTGGTGGCTATATTATCTGCCATGTCATTTTCTTAAGCCGGATCTTATGATATCCACAGAATTGAATGAGGTGCTGACACTACGTATTCTAAATCTGACACGTGTCGTGGGGTTATCATAATTTCAGCCTATAAATGACCCACTACTGAGTCGGGCCTCCACCAATATCACGGAGGGAAATTAGCCCACTGTGCCACGCTGGCAAGACAGATTGGCACAGGGTTTGTTTCAAGTTTTCCTTCTTTTGCGGCTAGGTGATTAAGTCGCCTCTTACAACACCCTCAGGATGGGTTGGTGACATTTTGTATTCTAAATCCGTCACCGAATGGAAAGTGGGTTTTGTATACAACATTTGATTAATTTATTAGTATCAAATGGAGAATATGTTGATTAGCAATAAAACCCTCCATAAACAACCCCGTTTCAGACGTTCCATTACCGGCTACATGAGTAATCGGAAATGCCCGTCTCTGGATTTCAAATTTTGCCAGTAAATCTTGCCCTACATTCTAAATATTCGACGATCAATCATGCCGACTAATTGCTGCATCTCGTGTATCCGCCACAGTAAGGCTGAAGAGCGTGGTGATCGAATGCCGAAATAATATCTTGGCGCTTAATATACGATATAACTAAAAGCTTATAATATCAATGTCTGTGTGGTGACGGAATTAGAAAACACAGTGTCACCAACCCCCAACCCATACCATTTCGAGGGTGCTGTAGAAGGCGACTAAGGGAACGCATGAGGCAGGCTACCTAGCTAGAGTTGGAGAACATCATACAAACCCTTAGTTGTAGTAGTATAACTAGGGTTGCCATACTGTTTTGAACAGTATTATACTGTTTTACACTAAATTATACTTTTTATAAGCGAGAAGCTCTAAAAATATGTATTTAAAAAAAAAAACCCACTATTCATTTTTCTAAAATACTGTTTAATATTCTTCATAGAGCTGAATATACTTTATTTCTTGTAAAAAAAAGTTGGCAACCCTAAGTATAACACTCACATTAATATCGAGACAGCGAGACAATGTATGTGTCTTTGTGTAATAAAAGTGAGATGATGAGATTTGATGTTAAACGTCTTGTTCTTCATAGCTTTCAATTGCGACTACTTATTGTAATAATAAACTTCTGAATTAAAGAACATGATGCTATTGAATATTGATAGTTATTGAACATTAAAATTTGAAAACAAAAATATTTTAACATGTATTTCGTCAGAAAACGTTGTCGTTGTATTTCTGTATATCTAATGTTGTTTAAAAATTTGTATTCAATGAGCATGTAGCTTAAGTACTTTTAGAAACAGCCCAGTTTCAAAGTGCGTAACATGTTGTAAGCTATCGGTAGTTTTCAATTGTTTTATTACCCAAATACCTTTTAAACCCTCCAACTTTTTTTGTAGAGCTCAAGGTTTTTTATTTAAGGACAAAACAAAAATTTCACCATTTACATTTGGTCATGAATTTCAATCTTCATGTAAATGCGACATAAATAATTTACATTTTCGGGTTCAGTAATAGATTAACCATTTTGTTGCCCTACTAAAAAAATCGGTTCTTAATATTGAGCATCGCTATGCTATACCACAAAATAAGATAGCACGAATGGGGTTTTTTCTCCGGTCGCATCGATCACTTATAAGATTTACCTCAATTAATTTAATTACTTAAAATGTATAACAGGCTCCCTTCCACGTCGCACTTGCCCTCGTATCCGTAAATAATTACATATATTAAGAAGTAAATAATTATTTTTATTACATAGGTACAAGACTGCCTCGTTGGTCTAGTGGTTAGATGTGCCGCCTTTGGACCATCGGGTCCCGGGTTCGATTCCGGGGTCGGGCAAGTGTCTTTGTCTAAACCAGAGGCACTGGCTCGGAGTCTGGGTGTCATTTCTATCTATAATATGTATGTATTTAAAAAAAAAAAGTATATAAGTAGTTTATCATCCATCTCGTTACCTTAACACAAGCATTAAGTTGCTTAGCTTGGGACGAGATAGCGTTGTGTGAAATGTCCACGGATATTTATTTACAAGTAATTCCATTTTAAAACTTGTATGTCATCATCATCATCATTTCAGCCAAAAGACGTCCACTGCTGGACATAGGCCTCCTCCAAAGATTTCCACAAAGGCCGGTCCTGGGCCGCCCGCTTCCATCGTTTTCCGGCGACCTTAATCAGGTCATCGGTCCACCGTGTGGGAGGCCTACCAGCACTGCGCTTTCCGGAACGCGGTCGCCATTCCAGGACTTTTCTGCTACACCGGGCGTCGGTCCTGCGCGTTATGTGCCCTGCCCACTGCCACTTAAGTTTGGCAATCCTGTGGGCTATGTCGGTGACCCTGGTTTTCCTGCGTATCTCGTATAACTTGTATGTAATAAAAATAATTATTTATTTATTTTTGTCGGCAATTCGTCACCAAACTTGCAGATAATTCAAATACCCGCCATCATTTCGCGAACTGCTTATTATTATTATGCTTATTATTTTGCTTCATACGTGAAGCAAAATAATTGTGCCCCTTTATAAGAAAATGCGCGGACGGGTGGGTATGACAATTCCCACACATAAAGTTTACGTAGAGAAGGCATGCAGAATACATTTTTTTAATCTTGCATAAAAACACATGAATTCAGTCAAAATATAATTACACACAATACCATGTATTTGACACACTTAGGCATATATTATGTACTCTTTTGTTTATTGTTCAAGTCCGTGGTGAAATTGAAAATAGAACTATATTTATGGAACCATAATTTAAATTAATTAAGGTCGCATTTCGACCGCTGGGCGACCAGTAGTGTGTATAAATTCTTTAATAGTACGTGGGAAAAGAAATGCAAAATTCACATTAAACCAAACTCAATACAGGCTGCAAACGAAACTAATCAAGCCTGAGGTTCGTTTGCACAATTTTAATCAGTGTTTTACATACATATGTTCCATTCCACAGAGCAAAAACTCTTCTAACCGTGATTAAAAGTGTTTGGTTATTTTAAACTTCGAACAAAATTGGAATCAGTTAGTAGTATTTTGTTGTTACAAACTAAAGGTAACATTTATTTTAAAATGGCAAAACTTTTAAGTTTGGGCTTCGTAACGCAGCATTCTATTTTAAGCGCCCTATTGTTGCATGTCTTAGTGTTATTTAAAACACCGTATATATGTGTGTGTATATAATGTTGCGAAACACATTTCGAAAGCGTTAACGGCAGTATCTGATAGATGCGCAGCAGAAGCTAGACAAGATTAGATGGAATAAGATTAGAAGGAAATATAAATTGGTCACTTCTTTGCGATCTTTACAAACGTTCAATTCATATTTCCTGAACTTTAAAATACGTACGTTAAGACACATGTAGATAGATATATTACGGTTGCGGTCTGAGAATATTTTTTTTTTATGTTACCACGTAGCGATGGGACTTTTTGGAATCTGAGACCAACAGGGACTTATTGAAAATCAGCGTCAGGCCTGACATAATGCTGCATTTAACCAAAATCAAAATCAAACCTTTTCTGCACAGCAGCCGAGAGTCATTCAACAAGTGTACCTATACTGCTCAGCCCGTAAATGTTGGCACAGGGTTTCCTATCAAGTCGCTTGCCAAGTCGGGGCGTCAACGTGGACTGCGCTTACGCGAACCGTTGGCGCCCCAAGCGTGCCGAGTGATGGTATACCGCTGGGGTTTTAGTGGGTATACGGGTTCTGTCCCTGGAGTCCCACATAATCACCGACCTCTCCCCCCCCCCCGGGGGGGGGGGGTGGTATGCATAAAGCATTTCCCCACCGAAAACAAAAAAAAGGGTTTCCTATCTGGTATGTACGTTGACAAATATGTATTGCGGGTACTTGTAATATTTGGAATCGACAATCTACCTGTTACTGAAATAAATGCCAGTCTCGTTTTGTGCTGTTTCACTGTACGTTACTCTCCGTAATATTCCCCTCATACAAACTATTTTGGCGACGAGGATGGGATCTTTCAATATACCTTATCCACGATTGAGATCCGGAAACAACGTTGAATTACGGATGTCCTCGTCCCATAACGAAACAAAAAGTATGTTAATGACTCCCCTCATACAAACTACTATCAAGTTTTCCTTCTCTTTTGAATAGTTTTTCAGCCATGCCATTTCCTTTAGTCGCCTCTTACGACACCCTCAGAATGGTAATGGGGTGGTGACACTTTGTATTCTGAATCCGTCACCACACGGACTACATACAGATGAGAAATACATACACATTTATTGTGTATGTATTTCTCATCTGGCGAACTTGCTCTCACTATGCTGTTAGTGCCTTTGGTAAACAAGACCGAAAATTAAAAAAAAAAGCGATACAGAACTTCTTCGGCTCTTCTCTGTAGAGCAGCATTCCGAATCGGGGTGGTGATGAAGGGGGACGCAAGGGTCGTGGGAGATCAAAAGAAATAGATGGATTGTGAAAATGAGGAAATGTGTATGAAAGGTGTGAATGTATTTTTGTGATAAAACCTAAGTAAATAAGGTTCCTTTTGAGTTTCAGTTTATTTGTGCTTTGCTGAATAAATGTTTTCTTTCTTTATTTCTTAATATCTGGATGACCGAGCTTTGCTCGGTATTTTTTTTTATAAATTGTGTTTTTTGGAAATTATATTTAAGTACGAATTACGCAAACACTCATTGACTTCGTGTTACTTAACAACGCCATCTGCTGTTGTGCTCACAAAAAAGTAGTATTATTATTCGCCAATAGATGTCAGGAATTAAGTCAAACCTCAAAGCAAACACTCAATGACTTCGTGTTACTTGACAACGACATTGTTGTGCTCACAAAAAAGTAGTATTATTATTCGCCAATAGATGTCAGGATTCCTAGCTAGATCGATTCGATCGACCCGAAACCCGAATGAATGACATTTTCTAAAAATGATTCCTAGGTAGATCGATTTATCGCCCCCGAAACCCCTATTTACTAAATTTCATGATTATGAATGCTCATTTAAAGATTTATGCTATAGATATACTTTTTAATATTTTAAGCGCCAAATCTGAGAGTTTGTGTTACAATTTATATGCTTATTTGAACAAGTTGAATTAATCGGATAAGCTTTGCAGTTGGAAATATTTTCTTCACTGCGACACCAAAGAAATGGGGCACTAACCTACAAACTGGGCACTCGTCTGTTCCGCATAAGAAATGCTTGCTTCATTGTTGAGAAGGGACCCAACGCCTCTCGGGTTTCCTTTTGCTATGATGTGACGTGCAATTAGTTCTGACCTACTTTTTTTATTAATCATGGAACGCATTTTGAAAACTGTCAAAAAAAAAACACTTATGATTAGAGGCTTTGTTTTGCATCAAAGCATAAATTATTGGTTGTGAGGATATCATATTTTTTTAAAACGAAACCTCTTCACTAGGGGTACGTTCCACTTGGCGTTCACTACGCCTAAAATGCTCATTCAGGCGTTCCACATGGCGACCACGATCGTTGTGGTCGCGGCGAAAACGTCATTGATGACGAAGTAATGAACTTATGCTCACGCCAAGCTCACGACGCCTCATCTCAAAAGGTGGGTCTTTGTGAGCGTTTTGAGAATTTGAGCGCCAATTTTAAAAACTAAAAGCAGAAACATGGCGACAATAACAATATCGTTCTATTGTACCGAACAAAATCGGACAGGACATTATCGTAATCAATATTATGTGGTCAAACTTTTCGTTTTTCACAATCAAAGATTAGTAAAATTCTATTTCTTTCTTTCTCTGAGCTGGACGAACTACTACTTTTATTTTGACACACCAACAAATTTCAAACTGCCGCCGTAAAAGGCATTTTTATTAAATACGATCATAAATTAGTTAAATACTCCTTGAAAATTAAAGTATATACTTTTTTTTTAATAAATCATCATAGCCAATATTTAATGGAACTTATTGATACCACTTACAAATTGTAATATAACCTCATCGAACTTTTGTTTAGTTTTTTTAGACGCGCCATTTTTATTATTTATATGAACGCCCAAAACTCTCCAAAATCCATTCCACTTGAGTAAATGATTGTGACGCCCAGAACCAAGTGGAACGGCGAAAACCGTGGTCGTGAGCGTGGTCGTTGTGAGTGCTAAGTGGAACGCACCCTAGGTATAATCTGTATCGCGGGAGCAGTTTACAAACATGAAATTCACGAACACAAATGACACCCAGACTCAGAGCAAGTGCCACTGATTACACCAACGAGGCAAACAACCTGTAGGACGGACGATTGGATTTTAATGCGTCCTTAAGAATTTTAATAGAAAGGGTTAAAAAAGTTCGTGTGAGTTTTCTTGTCCCGATTAATATGCACTACTACTATTACTACATAGCCATATTTTTATTATTTTTCTTCACTGTGTAAATTTGTTTTGTTTTGTAATATTATTAATTTCTAATTATTAATTTCTAATGTTCGAATAATCTCCCTTCCATCATAATTTTTATAATTCTTAAAAAATAGTTAGTTGTATAACAACATTTTATTATTATTATTAATATAAGTTCGTAGATCTCTGTATTTAATTTCTGTCATATTTGTGTCAATGATGTGGTTTCCTATAATTAGAGAAGCAAAAGAATTTGTATCGAATCATCTCGTTTAAGTGAATGTGTATTGTACTCTCTGTTGGAAATCCTAAATAAATAAATAAATAAATAAATAAATAAATAAATAAATAAATAAATAAATAAATAAATAAATAAATAAATAAATAAATAAATAAATAAATAAATAAATAAATAAATAAATAAATAAATAAATAAATAAATAAATAAATAAATAAATAAATAAATAAATAAATAAATAAATAAATAAATAAATAAATAAATAAATAAATAAATAAATAAATAAATAAATAAATAAATAAATAAATAAATAAATAAATAAATAAATAAATAAATAAATAAATAAATAAATAAATAAATAAATAAATAAATAAATAAATAAATAAATAAATAAATAAATAAATAAATAAATAAATAAATAAATAAATAAATAAATAAATAAATAAATAAATAAATAAATAAATAAATAAATAAATAAATAAATAAATAAATAAATAAATAAATAAATAAATAAATAAATAAATAAATAAATAAATAAATAAATAAATAAATAAATAAATAAATAAATAAATAAATAAATAAATAAATAAATAAATAAATAAATAAATAAATAAATAAATAAATAAATAAATAAATAAATAAATAAATAAATAAATAAATAAATAAATAAATAAATAAATAAATAAATAAATAAATAAATAAATAAATAAATAAATAAATAAATAAATAAATAAATAAATAAATAAATAAATAAATAAATAAATAAATAAATAAATAAATAAATAAATAAATAAATAAATAAATAAATAAATAAATAAATATGACTCACTGCTGAGTCGGCCGTTCATTTAGATAGAGCGTAATTAGTTTACTGTGCCACGCTGGCCAGACGGGTTGGCATAGGGTTTCGTTTCAAATTTTCGGTCTTATAATTTCACTAGCTTCTGGGCGCGGCTTCGCTCGCGTGGACTTCGAACCCGTGCTTATCTCTATGCATTTTTTTTATGAATATAAAAGTGGTTCTTGTGCCTAAACTATGATAGTTAGATATGTGCTCTCGTGGACTTTTTATTAGATTTTAATAAGACCTACAAACTCGTAGTACTTCATTTTGTTCTATTGTCAATAGTTTTAACAGCGCACGCGTAAATAGGTTTTCAATTTTACACCTTGGGTTACAAAATCGCAATTTTCATACGGATCCTTAATTCTTTTGAAAATAAAATATAGCCTTTAACATTCCTCGATAAATGGTCTATCTAGCACTGAAAGAATTTTTGAAATCGGACCAGCAGCTCCTGAGATTAGCGCGTTCAAACAAACAAACAAACTGCAGCTTTATATATTAGTATAGATTTTGTCGGCTCTTACGACACCATCAGGATGGAATTGGATGGTGAAACTGTATTCTAAATCCTTCACCACATGGACCAATTTGTCACCACACGGACTGATTAATATCAAATTAGTATAATGTAGTGTACCTCGTTGGTCTAGTGGTTAGATGTGCCGCCTTTGGATCAACGGGTCCCGGGTTCGATTCCGGGGTCGGGCAAGTGTCTTTGTCTAAACCAGAGGTACTGGCTCGGAGTCTGGGTGTCATTTCTATCTATAATATGTATGTATTTACAAAAACAAATGTATTTAAGTAGTTTATCATCCATCTCGTTACCATAACACAAGCATTAAGTTGCTTAGCTTGGGACGAGATGGCGTTGTGTGAAATGTCCAAGGATATTTATTTATTTTATTTATTTAACTCGTTCATGCATTTCTTGTGTTTACTGACCTTTCGCTATTTATCTGGGAAAGGACCAATGTGTATTTATCTACCTCTGACTACCTGAGATATTTCAAATATATGGAAGGTCGTACTAAACCGATACACATCAAACTCAGTCGGCTGCTACCAGTTTCCCTGCTGGGGACACAGCCTAACTAACTCAAAACAACTATCATAAATGGAAAGCTGCAATGTATTTAAAGCATATTGTTTCGTCGTTAATATATATTAATTAACGTTACCAGCACGCTGGGGAAATGCTTTATACATACCACCACCCCTGGGGGAGAAGTCGGTGATTATGTGCGACTCCCGAGACAGAACTCGTACGTATACCCACTAAAACCCCACCGGTATACACTTACTCGACACGCTTGGGGCGCCACAGCTTCGCGTGAACGCAGTCTACTGTGACGCGCTACGCGGGAAGTGTATAAGAACGGCTGAAATGAAATAGCAAAACTAATACGAAACAAAACTAAAACAACGACTGCCTCGTTGGTCTAGTGGTTAGATGTGCCACCTTTGGATCAACGGGTCCCGGGTTCGATTCCGGGGTCGGGCAAGTAAGTGTCTTTGTCTAAAACCAGAGGCACTGGCTCGGAGTCTGGGTGTCATTTCTATCTATAATATGTATGTATTTACAAAAAAAAAAATGTATATAAGTAGTATATCATCCATCTCGTTACCATAACACAAGCATTAAATTGCTTAGCTTGGGACGAGATGGCGTTGTGTGAAATGTACAAGGATATTAAATATTAAAAAAAAAAAAAATTCTACTATAACTTGATCCGCAAAACATTGTGTTATTAATAAATAAGATTCAATTTTTCAATGCATGTGTGTTCAGATATATCCAGTGATCCGGTAAAAGAGTGGTGTCTTAGAGGATTTTCGATGTGGCATTATTATTAGATTTGAAATAGTTCCCAGTGCTTTTATCCTTTTTCTTGAACCGAGCATACATTTCCATAATGGACTACGCTGTCAGCCTTAGATGCTGGGTGCATATTTATGTAGTATTTACCCAAATCGCGTTTACTGCTGGAAACTTATGTTTTCTTTAATTGTTTTACAATTTTGCTGATGTTTGAAGCGAATCTGCTCAGGAACATTTTTGTAGGAAGAATTGTTAATCCATGTTTTTAAGTGACTTCAGAATGAAGGATTCTGTTGTATATTTTTTTAATTTTTGATACCGTGTAACTACGTAAAAACCGTGTTTTAATCGATTGGTATTACTTAAAGCTGGGTCTCATATAAATTATATCGACATCGATTAAATGGTTTAGCAGAATTGTTGAAGTTTGAATAACCCCACAGTGGTCCTGAATATATTCATCATCATCATCATCATCCTTAGTTTGAACGTCACACACGTCTCATGTGACAGATTAAACTAGCCAGCAGTATTTAGTTACACGACCGTCAATAAGAATACATACATGAAATACGTACTAATATTTTGCAAACAAGCAAAGTTTGCTTTATTTTTTTATTATTCGAGTCCTATAAAAAGCGCTCATGCTTAAATAATTATAAATGCTTATATGCTTATAAAATTAATTAGCACTAAAAGTTTACTAAACTTAATGTAAACTGACTTAAAAATAGCAAAAAATAAACCATTTGAAATCGATGTCGACTTATATTAAATGGCTAAAGGACATAGCACTCATATCAACTCGGAAAGGGATCGGCACCGTATCAACTAAGGGCAATGACACTCCATACTGCAAAGCACACTAATCGGAATCGTAACGTAAACGACTCGCCTCGGGATAAGCTCACCAACGCCGTACGGCGCGTGGTCAACCAGCGCGGTTGACGCCTGTATGACGGCGAGGCGAAAGGCTATACGGTGCCGATCCCTTTCCGAGTTGATATGTCTGCTACGACCTTAAGGCCTAAATGTTCGTTTATTTTACGGTTTTTAGATTCTATTCGAAGTCAGTTTACGGGTTTTGTTATTCATGTCCACATAAATAACTCACTGCTTTACCAATAGCAAGTTTTTTTATCAACTTTTCCTTCTCTTTTAGATAGCAAAAGAATCCCCTTCTCATCCTTCTCTCTGACACCGTCACCTTCGTCGCCTCAGTCATGTCTTACTGGGTTTAAACATTTTACATTAGTAAGATTTTAAATGATGGCCAAAAGTACCTTTTACTTTATTTAGAACATTTCTTTCTAACTAACTGAATGAATTTATTATTACGATGAGACCCAAGAGAGTTGTTAGACTTGGGATGGCAAAGTTTTTTTCTTCTTTTAATTAGTAATTGAATTCAGATTGCTTTGGGACGAATAAAAAGAAAGCTCGATTCGAGATTAAAAAGTTATCTTTTTAGGGAGTTCTATTTCTTTTGATAAGTGTATTACCATCTACTTTTAAAAGTACCGTAATGTGTAGAATGTCAATTAATGGCAAAATTTGTCAATAACGCAATTACATAGCAGACATGTAGTATGTACATATATACATGCTATACATAGGTACCTAACCTACCACTAATTGTCTGCGCGGCCCATCTGTCGTTTGGAAACATATGTATATCTATGTAACCTACCTCTATATTAACCTATCCCTAACATAGACCCTTGATAACTTAAAACCTCTATAACTTAAAATATTTTGTGTTTCCATTAGACTTTAACTTATCGAGGTTCTACTGTATATAATAAATAAATAAATATCCTTGGACATTTCACACAACGCCATCTCGTCCCAAGCTAAGCAACTTAATGCTTGTGTTATGGTAACGAGATGGATGATAAACTACTTATATACATTTTTTTTTGTAAATACATACATGTTATAGATAGAAATGACACCCAGACTCCGAGCCAGTGCCTCTGGTTTAGACAAAGACACTTGCCCGACCCCGGAATCGAACCCGGGACCCGTTGATCCAAAGGCGGCACATCTAACCACTAGACCAACGAGGCAGTCATATGTCGTAAGAGCCCACAAAGGGAAACGACAAGGCCGAAATCCTAGCCGCAAGAGAAGGTAAACTTGATACGAAACTCTTTGCAGCGCAGCTAAACTGAGCTCTGCGGCTTATGCTGTGAGACAAGTTAGAAAACTTACTAATGTAGACACAGCTAGATTAATATATTTCAGTTATTTTCACAGCATTATGTCTTATGGTATCTTATTGTGGGGAAATGCTGCCGATATCGAAACCATTTTTGTTTTACAAAAGCGAGCGGTGCGTGCAATTTATAATCTTAATTCTAGAGAATCACTAAGAGAACTTTTTAAGGATACTGGGATTCTTACAGTCGCATCGCAGTACATATTTACAAATATAATGTACATTCGTAAAAATATCTGCGATTACGAAAAGAGTGGCGATATCAATAAAAATAAAATGTCCACTAGGAATAGACACCACATAATAGTCCCTTATTACAGGCTGCAAAAAGTTCACAAAACTTTTGCAGGTCTTGGTATTCGATTATTTAATAAAATACCTAAAGGCATTCAAGACTTGCCTTTAGAACACTTTAAGTGTTACATTAAAAGTCGGCTAATCTTTAAGGGGTACTATAAAGTTAACGACTATATCTTAGACAAAAATGCTTGGGAATAACTGATCGGTGTTGTTGCTAGTCCGATGCTCTTATTTAAATACTTTTAGAATAATGACAAATTAATTAGAAATAGTGTTCTTGTTATGTGATATTTATACACAGTATGTGAGAGCATCCTAACGCGTTATTAGTGTAACTTTTGAATTGTTCAATTCCTTGGTGCTCGAGTTATCATGCTCACTTAAAGACTCATGGCAGTGGTGGCGTCGTGCGGCGGGTCGTTCTCTTCCCTGCAATATGGTTGAGGAGGGCGATGGCTGCCGCATGCGTCATGCTTGTGAACAGGTGCCGTTGCTGGGGGTTGGTTGGCTTGGGCTTTACAAGGTTACTATTGTCAACTATATCTGGCTGATGTTTGGCCCTTTGGAACTATTGCGTGAGTTTGCTCTCACAAATCTGTCTTAAAACCAGTCTTGTACCCAAATGGCGATCTAAAAAGAGCAACTACAGAGTTTCTTGCCGGCTCTTCTCTGTAGAGGTGCATTCCGAACCGGTGGTAGATGGTAAATAATTAATTTTAAATGGTAAATTTTAAATTTTATTTTTTGTTTGACCTGTCAAAAGAGCTCTAATGAGCCAACTTGATTAAATGAGTTTTGATTTTTGATTTTTTTTTTTTTTTGCCAACCCATCTGACCAGCACGGCTCTGTAGGCTAATTACATTCACTGTGACAGGAGGAGGCCCGACCCGACCCAGATTAATATCGCCTAAGGATTGAGACAGAAAGACAGTATAACTTGTTCGTTACAAATTAAAAGTAATGCTTAATGTAGTATATTATAATCAAAGATAAACGGAAATTACTGGTATCACTATGATAATAGGGGAATTCAAATAGGTAGAGGCTAGCAACCCAACAGGGACACGCACTTGCCGGCTACTCCGTTGCATGTTTATAATTTTAGGCGCAAAGGGATGATCATCCAGCCAGACTAGGCGGTATGTCTGACTAGGGTTCGCAGCGCCTATCCCCTCGATAGTTGTATTCGGGGACATCTTAACCTTGCGAATTGCTCTTGAAATTTCGCTATCGCGGTGTAGGACTTTTTAGTAATCATCGCATTTGTAGGCGATATTTCTTGATGCAATTAGTTCCAATTTTTCGGGTAAATTGTGTAAAGTATGTAGCATGCGGTCGCTACATAATAATATGTAAGAGTACAAATAATAGAGACAATAAATATAAAGGCAGACAATCTAACAAAACCCGGGGAAAGTTTTATTAAAACACAGGCCTTCACGATTTAAGCTCATTAATTACTCGCCTGTTTCATATTCAATTCCGCGCTCATCACTGATAAAGCCGTCCCTTATTTTTGTTTGTTTAATTAATACGAGAGTTGATCCGAGAACAGGCCAGATGCAAACACGTTGTGTAGACTTTAAAATTTGAATAAAATGTTGTGCTTTAATAATATTTACTTAGTATGGTAATATGGGTCTTGTCTTGTCGCTAACACAAAGGATTGTAAATTAAAACAGCAGCGGGTGTATATTGCTTTAGTCTCTTTACAGAAAAGGAGTAGCCAACAATTTAAAAAGTAAAGTAAACCCAATAGAACATATCTTATGATCTTGAAGCGGCTGAACTAAATTTTGATAAAACATGCCTACGAACAATCTATAGAAAACTTGCTTCCAAATTAACTGCTATTGACATACAGCATACATAGCTTTGTATTGATATCCTGGACACTTCTGTTGTGCAATATGTTACATTGTCCTCACATCTTAGCTTACTATAATTAAACACGAAATCAATGTAACCCAATCAGATGTTTGTAACAGAAAATATGATAAAAACAGTGTCCATGGAGTTTCTTGCCTGTTCTTGCTGTTGCCTGTTGCTCTGACGTTTCAAAAACACCTGTAAATAGGTTCAACTGAAATAAATGATTTGAGTTTGAAATAAAAAAGAACTGCACGTCAAACTCATAATGTAGTTACGTTTAAAATTATACTCTTCATGTCGTGGGTTTAAAAGTTTTGCAATTTATCATCTTTACATTCAATGTTTAAAAGCTTTCACCAGAACCTAGTATGATAGTCCTATTACTCCAACTAATTTTACATTAACAATTTATATAAAAACAGATAATATTACCTACATAAAAAAAATTTTAAACATTTCACTGGAAGCTCTCCTGCTGCACAATTTAACTCTTGAACCAAACTTAGCTTATCATTTACTTATTGGATAGTCTAAAAATTTAATATCACAAACATTCTCTATGCTCTAGTTACTCGACGGAGGCTTAATTTCAAGTCCTAGTTCTTTTACAGACTTCAGATTCTATATATTTGAAGTTTCTTGACTTTACGTTCTGTCAAAGTACCCATATTCTTATGATTATAAAAAAAATATCCTGATATTTAACATTTTATTGCAAACCCGTAGCTCAATTTGTAGAACCTTTGCCGCAACTGGTGTAGAAAACCGTCTCCCGACAATGATGATTGATGATCTTTCGCACTCAAAAATAACTCGCCTACGTTCCTGTCAGTGTTGTCAGGTGAGAAAAATGTTCTTAAAATCAGGTTTTCTAACCGGTTGCAAAACGGAAAAGTTTCTGAATCTTGTTTCAATATTTGGTGACTCAGAGCTTTGTTCGATTCTAATGATGTTCAAAGTTACGCGTATGCCCATGTCGTGCTTAAGTTGATTTTCTCCTAACAGTATCCAAAGTGAAGACATATAGGCTTTTCATCACACATATTCGACTTCGACTGCCTTCTTAGTCTAGGGGTTGGATGTTCGATTTCAGCTTTGTGTAAATCAGAGGAACTTGCTCTGAGTCTAGGTGTCCTTTGTATTTGTGAACTTCGTTTCATGTTTGTAAACTGCCCCCCCGCGATACAGGCTATATCTAGTGCAGCCTTTATATAAGACATCTATGTATTGTGTTTAAATTACTAGAATTATTTGAATGTAAAATAACTATTCATTCGATATATGAATAAGCAAATTGTTTTCGTGCAGGAAAATTTTAAAGACGGTTATATAGATAATAAAGATCTACTTACTGGAAATTGCTCACTTACTAACGGATTTGAAGGCACAGCTCTTATACAATAATCATATTTTGTTCGTTCACATCAATGTCTTCAGCAATACTTTCCTTACACTACACTATTACATATATGTATTGTTACTTCCGTATTCTCTGTGAATAATCCAGGAAATGTAACTTATATTATTTTCTTAATTATTACCCCTACGGGAAAGAGGCGTGTTTATATTATGTATGTTATATTTTCTGTTGGTCAGATTGACAGGTTACGGTAACTCCATATTTCGTGGCATGGAATTATCCATGCCACGAAATATGGAGTTAGTATATTCAGTGCTCATATAATCGTTTCGAAATTGTGCACTAAAAAGTACTGAAGTACAAACAGAAGTTGTCCTGTCATAACAATGAAACTATTCAGATGGACGTCCGGTGCGTCGCGCTGGATAAACAAAATTGAGTTAATTCTAATTCTTAAGATCCACACAACTTTCTTCGTTTTATAACTGACAGTGTGGTGAAGGTTTCACCAGGTTGCATTCGAAAATTGTATAATGTTTCAAGGACTGGAGGTTAACCGTCAGTTTTGCAAATTTGGTCCTATCCCTGGCTATCTAGAGGTCTTTCGTCAACTTTCCTATGTATTTTTTTCATAACAACAACAAAAAAAGAATTGGACAAATTCACAAGTCATGCCGTAACCAAGAGAAAGAGGGATCTTATAGATGGAAGCTGTTACTAAAATCGTGTTACGCATACGTTTCGTAGGTACTAACCACCTGATGTTACCATTCACGAGAGCATCAATTTTATTTTGTTTGGCTTAGGGTGGATTCGACCAAATGTCCATTTAAACACGAGTAACTATACCAGGAATATACTATTCCGTGATTTTAATCTCGAGTAAATCCATAGTCGTTTCTCCACGTAATCGATAGTATACTTGCGCTCGGAATAACAATTCGCGAATAACAGAGTGAATGGTGAACGAAAATAAAACCCGGCAAATAAATATTGTTCTACAACGGGATAGTGTAACAGCATTTATCATGGCAACTCGATTTTGCCGTATTATAGTGTGAAAAAGTAGCTGTACTGTAAGCTGGCTAGCTGTCAAACGTGTTAAATTTATTTGTTGTTTTGAGGGAATTATCAAGTATTGTCGTGTGGTTTTATCTGTTTTCGTTAGAAAGTGAAAATGAGTGACGATAAGCGTAAACGCAGTCCTAATTGGCTGTCGTCTGAAAAGAAACTTCTTTTGGGCCTAGTAGAATTTAATTTCATTATACAACGCCAGACTATAAATTTAGTGCGTTGCGTTGACTTGAAATTATAACACAGAATAAATATTTGTGAAATGACAGAAATCGATGATTGGACTGACTGACGCCATTACATTAATCTAGGAATAGCTCCGTTATTCCGTGCGAGTCGGCGGTATAGTAACAATTCCCGAATAGGCCCACTTTTCTTAGAATTGTAGATGGTAAAACGTAAAATTGATTTACTCTCGATTAACTGACGATTTATTCTAAGATTAAGATTTACTCTTGTTTGGTCGAATCCACCCTTAGAGGCATTACTAAAGCTTTGGAATATTATTTGAATTTTCTTGAATCGAATGCCCAATTCTCCATCAGTGAATATTTGCTCCTCACTATAATTTATGGGAACTGAAATGTTCAACTTGTGCTCATATTAATTCATATTATTATTTCTTACAAAACATAATACAGTAGGTACCGTTTGCATTGTGTTACAATACATTGAGTCATCACCCCATTCCATCCCGAGGCCGACAATAATATTACTTCACCGGTAATGAAAACGCAGTCGCAAGAGAAGGGAAACTTAATTCGAAACCCAGTGCCTACCCGTTTGACCAGCGTGGCACAGTAGGCTAATTACCCTCTATGTAATGGGTGGAGGCCTGACTCAGCAGTGGGTCATTTGTGGGCTGTATTTTACTTACGTTTTTATGATTGCTATGGCTATATTACCGGCTCTTACGAAAATCTCATAATGGAATGGCGTGGTGACACTTTGTATCACTATCACTATCATCACTATCACTATCGTCACTATCACTATCGTCACTATCACTATCATCACTATCACTACATATTATAAAACAAAGTCGCTGTCGTCTGTCCGACATGCTCTGGAGTACCTATTTTATCCGTCGTATCACTTTCCTAACCGCTTAAAGAAACAGCGAAAATATTAAGTTTAAGTAAATTCAATTTGCCAGTAATAAGAGACTAAAACATACAAACAGTTATGAATTTATAATGCTACATGTTTAATATCGTTTAGTTGAAGTGAAAATTTAGTTCTCATACATATTCAGCTAGTGCCAAGTGTCGGTTAGTTAAGGGTTGGTTTGAGGCTGGCAATGATAGTTTTGTACTGAGAAGTTTGTCAGTAACAGCACTAGCAAATTGTTTATTCTATTGGTATTTTATTTATTTATTACCACTGTGCCACGCTGGCCAGACGGGTTTGGTACAGGGTTTCGTTTCAAGTTTTCCATATTTTGCGGCTTGGTTTTCGGCCTTGTCGTTTCTCTTTGTCGGCTCTTACGACACCCTCGTGATGAAATGGGGTCGTGACACTATGTATTCTAAATCTGACACCACCTCACGGATAAAAATATATACACACAGTTTTAGTGTTTATACTCTTCCGAAACGGCTTGACCGATTTTGATGAAATTTATTATAATTGAATAATAATATATGAATGATGAATAATAATTGAAATAGGTTGATAACTAATTTTTACACTAACCATAGGGGTTAAGTGTGATTCACAAAAAAAGAATATATTTTTTTATGATACAACTTACAAAAATACATACAACCCAAAACGATCAACCCCTATTTAAGTACATGGCAAAACAACGTTTGCGGGGTCAGCTAGTAATATATAAATACATACTTCTTTAGGCGGAAATAATAACTCTCCTCCCTTACCCATTGTCTATCAATCGAAAGAAAATAAACAACAAAACCTTATAATGTTTACTCTTACTTTGGGGTAGATACGTTCTATTTCAGTCTTCCATTTTCATCCATATGAATACAGTGTTGTGTACTCAGTGGATTGGTATGTACTGCGATATCGTAAAACTTTTATTGCTCCAAATCTGTTGCCTCTGTGTCGAGGTTAAGAAACTTTGAGCTGGAGCTGTGGTAACCTAAATTCTCTATTAGTGGTAAAATTTAAAAACAGAGAAAGTATTACGAATTCCTTAAACATGTTGATGGTAATTTATTTGATAATGATTGAGCAGGTTGCTCGGTATAAGGTTTTAAATACAATGGCGATAAGACTAATATTTGATTAAAAACAATGTTTGTATGTCTTTTAGTGATTGAGGAACGTGAAAATGGAAATTAATTGCACACCGATGTATCATACAATACTCACTGACCGGGTCTACGCTTGGCCGCGCGGCCTGGCCGCCTAATGCGCGCATCTACATACATCGTAGAAGAATCAGTTGGCCGCAGCGACTTGGCCGCGCGGCCTGGCCGCCTAATGCGCGCATCTACATACATCGTAGAAGAATCAGTTGGCCGCAGCGACTTGGCCGCGCGGCCTGGCCGCCTAATGCGCGCATCTACATACATCGTAGAAGAATCAGTTGGCCGCAGCGACTTGGCCGCGCGGCCTGGCCGCCTAATGCGCGGAGTGGTAAAAGGTGTAAAGTGGACTTTTTAATTAACACTACTACTCGGGGCCAAGAATCCACACTTCTTTAGTAATAGATGTCGTATCGATCGAATTAAAACCTAATTAGCACGATTTGTGTGAATGCTTTGATAAGAATTGTTAACTGACTGTCAAATTTATTAATTTGTAATCAATAAAAATAGTTTCATACAAGTACAAGAACTAAAGTATATATACTACTCTGTCAAGAAAGTACCGGGAAAAGATCAATAGTACACAAAATGTTTGTTATTCATCCAAATTTATTTTATCACCTTCATAGTATGCTCCTTCAGAAACGATTGACTTACGCCAACGAATAATCCAATCATCAAAACATTAATTAACTAACTAAAAAAATATCCTAATTTTTTTTTATATGATGAAAACATAATATAGTTTACTGTTCATTATTGAATCAATTAATTAATAAGTTCAATTGTGCCCAATCGATCTCACTTGGCTAAGTGCCCATATCGAGATCATATCGAGATGTACATTCGTACATCTCGATATGGTTGTATTAATAACAACTAAACAAATAAACGAAAATACGTTTTGCATATTTATTTAAATGTACCAAACATATTTGCTCCATAACGCTACAGAATTGGAAATAAACAAATATATTTTCATTTCTCAAATTTAAAAACATTTCCCTAATCATGTCGATACACGTTTGAAGGACTATCATCAAAAGAAGCTTTATATATTCACATCACGCGTCCTTCGCAAAATCAAAGCACATGTTACCGAAACAAAAACTGCCTTAGCGATATTCGACCTCATTGCCCCAGTTTTCCCAGCGTAGAATTGAAAACACCAAATTTGAAAGATAAATAGATAATTATTTTTTGATTTAGCGGACTATTGAATAACATAAATAATTTAAAAACATATTTCTTTTTGTGCCATCGAGAAGATAACTAAATTACATTGGATCTATTATTAGATTTATAAACACGAGAAGTATTGTTTCCTATGTGTGTGTTTTCCGAGAAATTTGGCGACAGTAAGCGGCTTTCCTTTACATACTCAGGTTATATATTTATTTATGTATTCTTTATTACATACACTTTCTATACACTGTATCTAAAAGAAAATATTTTAAAACGTTTACATTTTAAAAATTTGCGTAATCGGAGGCCTTTATAAAGTGTGGATCAGATAATCTATACTCTATACTAATATTATAAAGCTGCAGAGATTGTTTGTTTGTTTGAACGCGCTGATCTCAGGAACTACTGGTCCGACTTCAAAAAATCTTTCAGTGTTAGATAGTCATATCTAACTATGATAGTTTAGTCACAGTAACCGATTGAATGTTCATAAAAAGTATTAAATCATCTGAAGAAAGCAAACACATTTATGGGCTATATGCGAAGACGAGATAAGCACGGGTTCGAAGCCCACGCGGGCGACGCCGCGCGCAATTGCTAGTTAAAAATAAAGTTTATATCTTGCTTGGTGTAGTGTACATTGGGCGGCTAATTCATATTTCTTTAGTTGCCTTTATAATTGAATTGTTTTTTTTTATAGCTGGGTAACATTTCCATTTCAGCCTTATAATGATCAGGTACAGTGCTCCTCTAATTTGAAGGGAAATTTGCCTAATGTCAAGCAGACCCGGATCCCATTTAAAATTTTCTTCACTAGTAATTTGTTTTTCTGTGTGGTGAAATATTTAGAATACATAGTGTCACCACCTCATTCCATCTAGAGGGTGTTCTAAGAGCTAACAAAAGGAAATGACAAGGCAGATAACCTAGCCGTAAGAGAAGAAAACTTGATACGAAACCCTTTTTTTTTGTTCGCCCGGTGTAATATCCTTTAAGGACTATCCCCGTCGGCAACGGAGGTGCCCGAGGGGGGCGTGTAGGACTCTCCCCCAGTGTGGGGGCCTACCCACTAAACATCCCCGCAGTGCTCCAACTCGCGTCCTGTTGCGGCATTGTGGGATCTGATGCAGAACCACGCCGAGGAGGCCCTCCTCCTCACCTCACGCTCCTACGAGCTCTAGACGTCCTGCCGTGAGCACCCGACAGGACTTCGCATCTCCTCAGATCCCACGTGGGGCGAGTTGATACGAAACCCTGTCCCAACCCGTCTGGCCCGCGTGGCAAAGTAGGCTCCAGGCCCGATTAAGAAGTGGGTCATATATGAGCTGTGTAGAAGAATGAATATACATTGTTGTTGTTATCATTTCCGTCTTATATAAAGAAATTGGTCTGCGGCAGTTTTCATTACAGTTTAGTAGTCTAATCTTACTAAATTTGGTTTTGTAACCTATCTTATATACAAATGGTATTGGGCTTTAAAATTAAGCTCTTTTCTACAAGCAATTTGTGCGCGTGGTGACAGATTTAGAATTTAGAATATACAATATAACCAACCCATACCGTCATGAGTGTCGTAAGAGGCGACTAAAATAACGCATCAGGCAGATCACCTAGACGAAAGAGAAGGAAAACTTGATACAAACCCTGTGCCAACCCGTCTCGCCAGCGTGGCACTGTAGGCTAATTCCCTCTATGAATTTGGAGGAGGCTCACTCAGTAGTGGGTCATTTATAGGCTCAAACGACGATTCAAACATTTTGAGAGAATGTGCTGCTCTCTGCAAACTCTCGGTGCTCGTTTGTCTTTCGTAGAGCTGTGATAATCTGGCACTTTGTTCCGCAAAGTGTGAACGTTCATCTCTAGATTCCCTTGTAGGTTTTTGTCTGTATTTTCAGCAAGGCACGGCGATTGTTCGGTACGCGATTGCGACGCGTACGCTCTGTGACTTGCAAGACGATAAGCATTTTCAGAAGAACATGTTCATGAAATACGAAGACTAAGGTAAAAATAAAGGTTTCGTAAAAAAATACAAAAATCTGTTATAGATATCTTTCTGAATTAATAGCTGACCCGGCAGACTTCGTACTGCCTCAATCGATAAATAAAATACCAAAACTTTTGTATAAAATAAACTTAAAACAAACAAAAGGAATCGTCAAGCGTCACGTCAAAGTAAAAGTATTTTTTTTTATTTAATTTAATTCCGAGTTTTTACATATTTTCTCACCTTTTAAACCTTCCCTGGACTTCCACGAATATTTCAAGACCAAGATTAGCCAAATCGGTCCAGCCGTTCTCGAGTTTTAGAGAGTAACGAACAGCAATTCATTTTTATTTATATAGATTATGGCGTTAACAATCGTCAACGGATACATCAAGCTTACAACTCTACTACCAGGTCGGAACGCGGCACCAACCGAGAAGACCTGGCGGAAGAAACTCGGTGGGCTTGTCTTCTTTTTTAAACGCCACATAACAATGAATGTGTACATATAACTAGTTTTGTTTGGTTTCGAAAGGCGCTCAACAGAAATATGAATATTATAATAAAAAAAAAGAAAAATGAAATTACATTTATATGTCTTGAATCCAGTGAGCCGACCAACGCCAAACAGCGGCATCGGTAGGTAGAAAAGAGTTTCTATGATGTTACCTTAAAAGTGCCCAATGCCTTTATTTTATAGGTACATGAGGATCTCAATGGTCAATTTAAGGATATGATACATTATACTAGAGGTATTCTTGAAATTGTTCATGAATTTTATTCCTAATACAATCCTTCAAATACTTAGCTAGTCATGCAAATTGTAGTAAGAAATGAAGATAAACGACCTGCTGCTCGTATCTTAACAATTTGTTACAAGATATGGGGCTGTCGTCACTGAAACGCTTTGTATGTGTGTCAAGGTATGACACGGCTGACATAATCACGTTATGAATGTGAAACATTATCATGCTTTTGCACACAAACGTATCTAATATTTTGAAAGTAGTGCGGTAAATGCAAGATACAGTAAATAAGTATAATAACAAAGAGAGCTATCTATGGCACCAAGGGATCAAAAAACAGGACGGGAAAAGCGACATTTCAGAAAACATATCAGACTTTTAACTGACTTCAAAAAGGAGGCTGCTAGCAATAAAAAAATGTGTTCCAGGAAATGATGGCTTCACGGTTATGATCGTTTTATTCCATCATTTCCTGCAATGTGTAAAGATCGTGAAAACCTAAGACATAAAAAAAATGTGTATTTTTTTTCATACACTTTATAAAAGGTGTAACAAAAACGCCATATCCAAAGTGAAGGCCGAACGAGTACGGTATAAATTGTTTGTCTATTTTGAGGTATAAGGGAGAACTACGTGCCTCGTTGGTCTAGTGGACCAACGGTTGGATGTGCCGCCTTTGGATCACGAGGGACCCCGGGTTCGATTCCGGGGCCGGGCAAGTGTCTTTGTGTAAACCAGAGGCACTTACTCTGAGTCTGGATGTCATTTGTGTTCGTGAATTATTAAAAACCTTAATTGCAAATTTTTACCCCACGTAAGGTCAGCGCAGACAGAGAGGAATAATCCTCGTGCGGTCCCGGGATTCCCGCGTATCTTACGAGGAATCGTTTGTCAGGTTCAAGCATTTATGCCCTCTATTGTAATATTTACTACGCCGAGAAATCCTGCTTTCAAATAAAACCCACAACTTAATCAGAAAATTCATTTAGGAGCTACGATACCACAGCCAGGCACAAATACACACGTCACGTCACGTACACGTCGAAATTATAACTTTTTTAAACGGTGACAAATATAGAACCTCTATATTTCATTACTTACCGTATTTTTTTGAATAGGGAATAAACTTAAAGTCAATTAATAGATCAACGCTTTGAGAACTTTTTATCGTCAAATGAAATTGTGCCCTAAAGTAATTGTTACAAAGAAGAAAATGAATATAGCACGAATACACTTATCCCAACGGCTAGATGTAGTATGCACAATACAACCAACTTGGGCAAGATAGTTCTATAAGTTTGATTACTCGTCGACATGGTGGGAATTCACGCATCCTTGCTACTGAATTGACAAGTATTCAGTAATTTGAATTCGAAGATTCAAACTACGGCCCTTCGTACACAACGCTACGCAAATAGCCGCGTACTGACTGAGCGAGCAGCCTCGCGAGGCAGCCTCGGACGTTTGCTTCGCAACGTTTGCCGCGCGAGGCAGCCTCGGTCTGCATTAATACAGACCGAGACTGCCTCGCGCGGCAAAGCCGAGCCGGAGCGAGGCTGAGCCAGAATGGAATGATTCGAACGTTCAGTTACTCACAAATCGTACAGAGGATACGCGAGCGTAGCGCATATTTAGTTCTGGTTCTATATGATCCTAACAAAGACTACATATTTTTGTTAAGCTAGTTATTAGAATGTTCATTTCTCGGTTTATGTGTCTCCACGTACCTTCTTCCAGTCCTCTGTTTGTATAATCAGGACATTGCGCGTCCCATAGTAGTCTATATTCGTCTTTAAATTGATTTTTATCTTCTATCTATCATTATCCATGATTCCGTGTTCGTTAAACAAGCGAGGCAAACCTACCGAGGCACCTTTGAGCATGGACAAAAACCGACAACGCTCGCCTCGGGCCGAGGCACGCTCGGGCGAGGCAGCGCGTGCGTTTGCCTCGGGCGAGGCACGTCCTGACATACCGAGGAATTGCCTCGCGCAGCTGCCTCGCGAGGCTGCCTCGCTAAGTCAGTACGCGGCTAGTTACTCACAAGTCGTACAGAGGATACGCGAGCGTAGCGCATATTTAGTTCTGCTCCTATATGCCTGCCTCGTGAGGCTGCTCGCTCAGTCAGTACGCGGCGAATCTTCGATACTAATGTTGTATACTAAATTAGTATCAAGTCGCGAGTATCTAGTAGCGCACGGTCCGTACACACGACATTGAATCGCAAGACGCGAATTGCCTAATCAGTTTATGCGTACCGGCTAAATAAATCACACTTGGAAATCCACCGCCATCTTGGAAATCGCCGCGACTTATGTAGTGACGATCTCGTCCGGCAGGTAGCGCGCGACAAATGTCGGCGACGCGAGTCGTGTACGAACCACAATGGATTTGAATGGCGGTAGTGGTTTGAAGACTAAAATCGTTGATTATCGAAGATTTGCGTAGCCTTGTATACAAAGGGCCTAAGGGTGTACATATTGTGAAATGTTTGACATTTTGCAAAAACTTGTCCGTAGGCAAGTAGGTATTCATTGATAAACTTTTCTAGAGCTTCGGAATAAAAGTTATGCAAAAGACTTCTGTTGAAAAGAAATATAATGTAAATATTTCGTCGTACGTCGTTACAGCCCATAAATGACCCACTACTGGGTCGGGCCTCTTCCAATTTCATGGAGGGAAATTTGCCTACTGTGCCACGCTGGCAAGACGGGTTGGCACAGGGTTTGTATCAAGATATTCTTCTCTTGCGGCTTTGCGTTTTTTAGTCGCCTCTTACGACACCCTAAAGACGGTATGGGTTGATGACATTGTGTATTCTAAATCCGTCATAACACGGAAAACATAAAACTAAATAAATATCCTTGGACATTTCACACAACGCCATCTCGTCCCAAGCTAAGCAACTTAATGCTTGTGTTATGGTAACGAGATGGATGATAAACTACTTATATACAATTTTTTTGTAAATACATACATATTATAGATAGAAAATACCCAGACCCGGAACAAATACTTGTAGGTCGTACAAATATTTCTTTCGTGCGGGGATCGAACCCGCGACATGCTTCGCAGTAGTCGATCGCTCAACCGCTGCGCCAACCGTGTCGTCAAAATTAAAATAATTCCGATCAAAACCTGAAAAGATACATACATGCAAACACTTCCGCAATCATTAGTAATGCAATTATAGTAATTTACGGTTATATTTACAAGACTTTAAAGAAAAAAATCACAATCATTTCCAAATGGCTACTTACATACTTGGTTAACCCTATACAATTTAATGAAAATATGAAAGCAAACAGAACACAATAACTTAGAGAAGCAACACCACCGGAAGATCAAGATATCAGTTTCTTCACCAACCTATTGATTTATCTTATAGTCTTGACCGCGCGACCGTTCGACAGGTGACATATTTAGTTACAAAATAAAACACACACTCAAACAAATTCCATACAACAACTAGCCGACGCGCCGAGTTCAATTTAAAGGACGCAATCCCTTATACAAATCTAGCGGCCCGTCCCGGCTTCGAACGAATGCGATGTTACCCGCGGGTGACACCGCCGGGCGAAGCTAATCTAAAACCTTAGTTACTCCTTATATCAACAGCTACCTATCAGTGAAAGTCCCGTCAAAATCGGTCCAGCCGTTCCAGAGATTAGCCGGAACAAACAGACAGACAAAAATAAAAAATAAAAGTTTTGTGGTCTATGTACTGTGTATATGTCAACGGAAAACAACAAGAACCGGAAATTTATAAACGTCCGTAGGATTCCAAACGAAAGATAAATTGTATTATTTTACGCCCACATTTTCGGAAATTTATAAACTTACTGAACTCACGCGTAAAATAATAAGTAGCAATAACCAAACGCCATAGGCGCTCTGATTGGTTGAATAAGTCACGTGTTCCTTCTCCGTCCTCTCCGCCGCCATTGTTCGATATTGTCTACTTGTGGTAACATAGACCTGATACTGCTGCATTATCAGATATACCTCTGCTGCATCATCAGGAATCTATAGGATACCTAACTCCTTACCAAATTACAGTAGATGATCGTGTTTGGACTCATGGTAAGGGTATCAATGAAACAGATATAAAAACGTTACGTACCTGACATTTATGGCTGAGTAGACTCTCAATGTAGTGAACATTGTGTGTGTACTCAGCCATAATGCAGTCCGAAGTCAGGGGTTTTTTAAGTTAAATCCTTATTTTATTATGTTTAATTTGTTACATGTTTTTAAGCATTTTTTTTTATTACTTAGCGTTTGGCAATTCGCCAATCGCGACCGCTCGCAAATCTCGTTTTTTTTTAAATTAAACTTTATAATGTTTGGTTTTTTTTGGCAGAAGGCCGGCTTTATTGTTTCATGATGTTTTTCTTTTTAATAAAACTTTTTAACTTCGCATCACTCTATTTCTATTGTTTTATTTTGGTAGAGTGAAGTAGGGATCATTAGCATATTATGTAAAACAGTAACCCTGTATTATATGTACCTACCTAGTTTTAAAGTAAAAATACTGTTACGTACTGATAAATTTATAGTTTGGCAAGTCTAAATGTACCTATGTCTATGGACACAAGCATGCCACTATCAACATCGACCAATCAGAGAACAGTGTGTTATTTGCCGTATCTTGTAGAAGCGTAAAATTAAAAGCTCTACTGTGATTGGTCGAACCGTTTAGAATCTTACGAATGGATATCCGTTAGTTTATAAATTTACGACGAGACGTCGTAAGTTTATAAATTTCCGAAAATGTGGGCGTAAAATAATACAATTTATCTCTCGTTTGGAATCCTACGGACGTTTATAAATTTCCTAGGAAATTTATAAATTTCCGGTTCTTGTTGTTTTCCGTTGACATATACATTTAGTAAAAAGTGGTTATATTATTATTACAAACAGAAACTTTTTTATTTATTTGTATAAACGTATATGTAGATAATTCTCCTCTGCTAGATGGAGAGACGATCTGCGAAAGGTTGCGGGCAGCAGCTGGATGCGTCAAGCTGAAGACTGGGCGCTATGGCGCTCTTTAGGGGAGGCCTATGTCCAGCAGTGGACTAAAGTGGACTCAAAATCAAAATCAAAATCAAAATGTTTTTTATTCGAATAAATTCTTGCGAATGCTTTCAAATAGTCAAAGATTTAAGAGAAAAAAAAAATTAAAAATAAAAATCATAAAATTAAATTAATAATTTAGTTTTTACCACCGGTTCGGAATGCCATTCCATAGAGAAGAGCCGGCAAGAAACTCCATGGTTGCTCTTTTAAATAAGAGGGTTACAATGATGGTGGTACAAACAAGTCTGACAGGTTAGTGAAAGCAATAACACGCATAAACATGTAGCACATTAAAAAATAAGAAAATAAAAATTAGTGAAATTACACAAATTACATGGTGCGTGCTGAAACTGCACTCACATACTGTTTACAAAACTTCACTAATGTAATGGCTGAAAGATCAGAGCTAGACCATAACATAGCCGACGTTACTCCCATGCGTCACTATCTGATAGATAGTCATTGACTTGATAGTACGCTTTTTTAATTAAACCGGACTTAACGTAACATTTAAATTTCTCGAACGACCAATCCAAAACTGCTTCCGGTAATTTGTTGAACAGGCGAATTCCGAGACCTACAAAAGAACCATGTGCTTTTTGTAGCCGGTGGAATGGAGTAACTAACTTATGCCTATTTCTTGTCTGGATATTGGAGGACGAGACGTCACAATTTTTTTTAAAGCTACTATAATTTTGTTTAACAAAAATTAGATTAGAAAAAATGTACTGTGACGCTACAGTTAAAATCCCTATATCTTTAAAGCGTTCTCTCAGTGATTCTCTAGGTCCTAAATTATAAATTGCACGTAGCGCGCGCTTCTGTACAATAAATATGTTTTGTATATCAGCAGCATTACCCCAGAGTAGGATCCCATACGACATAACGCTATGGAAGTAACCAAAGTAAACGAGTTTTGCCGTGTCTTCGTCAGTGAGTCTCCTAACCTGTCTAACAGCGTAGGCGGCTGAACTAAGCTTCCCCGTAAGAGTTACAATGTGAGGCTTCCACTGCAATTTACGATCTAGAGTGATGCCTAGAAACTTGGTTGAATCTACTATGTCTACTTGCTTATTATCCAAATCTAGTTTGGTATCTATTTTCTTAGTATTCGGTGTTACAAATCGAATACATTTAGTTTTTACAGAATTCAGTAGCAAATTGTTTGTTGTGAACCAGTAAGATACCTGACTAAGCGCGCTATTCACGTCGTCATAATTAACGTTTTTCCGGTCAACTTTAAATACAAGAGATGTATCATCAGCGAAAAGCACGATATCGCAAATGTCATTAATAAAAAATGCAAGGTCATTAATATATACTGATGATGATGATAGATAATTCCGATCAATACTATATCACAAATGATATTGATCGGAATGATCTATACTCGTCTATTCACCCCAAGTTTTTTGATATCAGAATTTCGTCAATCATATCGACTACACTTTAGAAGTTTCAGAACTATCCGAAGACCTTCTACAGACAGGCATTGCGACTATTATCCGATACAGAACTCGCCACGTTTGACCCAAAAGGCGTCGTGACAATGTAATAAACGTCAATGTGATTGATGGCAACCTACTTTTAACGTTTCCCCTATAGTAGGGTAGACGTAATACTGATCTCTTGGTAAACTCAAGTTAAATAGAGTTTTGCCGGGAAACCGTTGTTGTTTACCCTAATAATCCAAAGTTTTGTAGAATACATTTTTAACGTATTTTAGTGATCGAATGAGTATTTTATGTAACTTCCAAGTTAGGGTCTGTCACTCCATTGCAGTGTTAGAAACTGTTTCGTAATCATTTGCTCAAAATAAAACATAGTACAAGAATTGTGTTGCGCACACACAACCCATATACCAACTTCATTTTTAATCGCATACAAATTGAATTTTTGTTATAGGCGATATTGCTGAAGAATACATTTGACTGATCTAAAGCGCCTCGTCCACGATAGATTAAAATTACAGAGAGCGACTGTCATAGGGCAATCTACGACGTGTACACATTAGCGCGACTACCCTAGCTAATCTGTCACTACAGTCTAGGTTCGGCTACTCTCGGCTACGTGTACGTAGAAATTAGAGTATAGATTAGATTAGTTGTCAAGCTTATGCGCGTCGTCCATGCGGAACTCTGGCCGGCCTTTAGTGGCGAGCACGCCTCATGTCGAATTCAAAATAGTACCTTAATTAAGGCGGCATTGAGAGGCGTCGGCCTGTATGTGCCGATAACTTCATTACGTCGCGCTCGTATGGAAACATACGATAACAAAAGTTGTGCTAACACGTAATCAACTCGCAATCGACTGAAACAATATCGTCGTTTCAGACCATAATGACCCACTACTGAGTCGGGCCGCCTTCCAATTCAAGGAGGGAGATTAGCCTACTGTGCCACGCTGGCAAGACGGGTTGGCACAGGGGTTGTATAAAATGTTCCTTCTCTTGCGGCTAGGTGAATTGCCTCTTGCGTTCCCTTAGTCGCCTTTTACGACACCCTCGGGACGGTATGGTTTGGTGACACTGCGTATTCTAACAATCTAATAAGAGTAAACCTTTCATCTTGTATGCTGTTCGCGCGTTCGAGTTTTGGCATCTAAATCCTAAGAGCTGGTTATGCAGCAATTAATACTCGGCTTTGATTTCTCGGAGCAAACAGTCACTTTAATGATTAGACGAGGGGTTCCATTCACCCAGCATGTAGTCCAACATACTGGTTGTAAGTCGTGTCTTAAAAAAATGCAATCTTTGATTCTGAGTCCACTTTGAACCACGCTGCGCGCTCACTCCCGTATGTTTCCACGCTCTGTCTGCCTAAAATGTTTCTATTGTAAGCAACCGTCCCCGCCGAGCTTAATCTTGCGTATACTTTGGCAAACCGAACGTCACCCTCTTTTGTAGACCAAGGAAATTAGTTTCCTTTATAATTAACGCTTCCGTGAACATGACTTGGTAACCCACTAACAAAGAGCCCACTTCTTTATCTAAGTAAGTTTTGATGAGCTTACTCAATAGTGATGTTCGGAGGATTACAATATAAGTAATAAATAAAGAATCCCTTTCCAAAACCCTCCGTGTGATGACGGATTTAGAATACATAGAGTCACCACCCCATTCCATCCTGAGGGTGTCGTGGAAAAAGGAAATGACAAGGCTGAAACCCTAGCCTCAAGAGAAGGAAACAAAACCCGTTTGACCAGCGTGGCACAGTGGGTTAATCACCCTCCCCGTGTTGGGGGGAGGCTCTACTCAGCAGTGGGTCATTTATGGGCTGAGTAAGTAAAGAATAATAAAGAACCTTGGGGCCCTGTCCTTTCGGGTTCCACATCTTATTCCCCTGACACAGAAAAATTATACCTTTTGCGACCTTTTGAACCCAACTTGAAGAAGTTTAGTACCATTAGGTTTTCCTCAAGATATAATTGATTGGCGACTATTCTTCACCCGTCCCAACATAAAAATGTATCTGTACTGATAAATTCAATATATGGAATCTATATATACGTGAAGCTTTTTACAAAAAATGCGCGGACGGAGGTAAGTGAAATTTCCCACAATAAAAATGAATTGCTGTTCGTTATTCTCGCTAAGACTCGAGAACGGCTGGACCGATTTGGCTAATTTGGTCTTGAAATATTTGTGTAATTCCAGGGAAGGTTTAAAAGGTGAGAAAATATTTATTCATTCTGAGGCGGTACGAAGTTTGCTGGGTCAGCTAGTAGTTTATATTTATAGAGTAGGAGAGCGGAATGCAAATATATCTTTTTTAAATTAAGTTACACACACTTCCATATATTTGACACACACGCATATATCCTCTTTTGTTTAATGTTAATTTCTGTGGTCAAATTGAGGATATAACTATATTTATCTTCACTATCACATATTTATTTACACAGTATATAACAAAGTCGCTGTCGTCTGTCCGTCCCTATGTATGCTTAAATCTTTAAAACTACACAATGGATTTTGAAGCGGTCTTTTTTAATAGATAGAGTGATTCGTGAGGAAGGTTTATATGTAAATATAACACTGATAAATTTAGATGTTCATCATTGCACTCGTGCGAAGCGAATATATAAAAATTACGCATCACGTCGTTTGTCCGCGATGGACTCCTAAACTACTTAACCGATTTTAATCAAATTTGCCCACCGCGTGCAGTTTCATCCAACTTGAAAGATAATATGATAGCTTACATCTAAACTCAAACTCAAATCATTTATTTCAATTGAACCTATTTACTGGTGTTTTTGAAAAGTCAAAAGGGAAGTTAGGAATCTAGGTATCTCAATTTATAGTCGCAATATTATTTAATTGCAAATTATTTGTCTATTATTTGACAGTCACAATTATTATCGGTTAGCTCCAAACGATTCCAAAAAAGATGGCGATGTCTGTTGACTGGATTGAGTAAGTATTCAATACTGCCTCGTTGGTCTAGTGGTTAGATGTGCCGCCTTTGGATCAACGGGTCCCGGGTTCGATTCCGGGGTCGGGCAAGTGTCTTTGTCTAAACCAGAGGCACTGGCTCGGAGTCTGGGTGTCATTTTCTATCTATAATATGTAAGTATTTACAAAAACAAATGTATATAAGTAGTTTATCATCCATCTCGTTACCATAACACAAGCATTTAGTTGCTTAGCTTGGGACGAGATGGCGTTGTGTGAAATGTCCAAGGATATTAATAGATAGCGCTATGTTAAAAATTAAATTAATGTATATTAATGTTAAATGTAATTTAAGTATAAATGACAAAAGCGTATAAGTTTATAGCCTAGCGCTATAAGCCTTTTTAAGGAAATAGCAAAAAGGTTAGTCGACATCACAGGAGACCGAAGAGCTGGTAGCTAACTCGGACAAAGAATCAGTCTAGCGATTCAAAGGGGGAACGCTGCCAGTATCTGCGGAACCTTGCCTAAGGGGAATAATATATTTTAGTTATTGGCGACCGCGTTCCGGAAGGCGCAGTGCTGGTAGGCCTCCCACACGGTGGACCGACGACCTGGTTAAGATCGCCGGAAAGCAGTGGATGCGGGCGGCCCAGGACCGGCCTTTGTGGAAATCCTTGGGGGAGGCCTATGTCCAGCAGTGGACGTCTTTTGGCTGAAATGATGATGATGATTATATTATTTAAGTATTTTTCAATATTACTGATAATAGTCTCTACTGGCCTGGTCTGCTTGTAGAAGTATAATTAAAATGAATTATGGTCGATATTTTACCTCTGGGGTACTACTGGTAAGGAATAATACTGTAAACCGTCATAACAAATTTGATAACACAATAAATTCACTCACGTAGAGGAAATTTCGACGTGTTGTAAGTACGGTGCCGGTGTCGTGACTATTTGACCTTAAGGGACTGGGCCGAACAATTTCAGGTAACAGCAAGTTTATCCACAAGACATATGAAAGGGTCCCTTGAAACTGGCCATGAAACATTGCGCCTAGCGGAAGATTACCCTTTTTACACACATGTGTTAATGTACAGCTGGTATATATTAATTAATTAATTTAAATGCTTTATGTAACGTAACACATAGGCGGCCTTACAGGGAAGCCCACGAAATTCAAATTTTCTTAAAAACTTTTTCAAGCTCATTCATTCTTGCACCTTTATGAGCTTGGAGGGTTGTATTGATGAGTTTGATGATTATAATTCTATAACTATATACGTCTTACAGCCGCGAATAACATTTTAATCAACATACAACCTAGCCTGCAAATTGCAAAAAACGTAAGAAAATTTGAATTTCGCGGGCTACCCTGGAACATTCACCTTAATGCCATTAAGCATTATCTACCAGTCAACCTTTGGGTTTATGCAGAGAGGTAGTAGACGGTAGATGCACACAACTGCAAGAGAGAGAAAGATTATGGTAAAAAACATAGTAACCAAAAATAGTACACACATAAATACATAACAATACACTAATACATACGTGTATATACATATAAATTTACTAATACACACATTATAACAACATAACTTAGAAATTGAGTAAAACGTAGTCAGTTTTCAGAAATCTCGCCCGAGAGCTTCTGGAGGTACAGGGAACTAGTTGTCACTGAAGGTATGCTGCAAGCAGGGGTGTTCAATGGGCTGACATAACATTGTTCTGCGAGAATTCATCAATAACATTAGTACCAAATGTTTAACTACCCCGGGTCCGTGTTGTGACGGATTTAGAATGCATAGTGACCCTATTCCATCCTGAGGGTTTGTGTAAGAGCCGACAAAGGGAAATGACAAGGCCGATAACCTAGCCATAAGAGAAGGAAAACTTGATACGAAACCTTGTGCCAACCCGTCTGGCACAGTAGGCTAATTACCCTCCTTGGAGGAGGCCCGACTCAGACGTAAGTCATTTATGGGCTGAATTGTAGTTAATTACTACAATTGATAATTTAATTACCGCATGTGAAAACCAGGCGCAGTGCTGGTAGGCCTCCCACACGGTGGACCGACGACCTGGTTAAGGTCACCGGAAAGCAGTGGATGCGGGCGGCCCAGGACCGGCCTTTGTGGAGATCCTTGGGGGAGGCCTATGTCCAGCAGTGGACGTCTTTTGGCTGAAATGATGATGATGATGATGATGTGAAAACCGTAAAGAAAATTTATCACTATAGTAGCTACGTCCAGGCCTACGATGTACCGTGTATTTTTTTTTCTAATTCGATATATTGCCTATCTGGCCGGCAGACATCTAGTCTATTCATCCGGCAATCGGCTTAAAGGTTTAGTCTAGTAAGTTCTTTTGTTATATATTTCTGGCAACGTTATCATAATAGGATCAATGTGGTTTAGGAGTAATACGTAAGGCATATCCAATCAAATATTGTTATCCACGTAATCTTACGTCTTCAACAATAAAGCAAACGGATTATTAAAATATTATTTCTAAACTACATATTTATTTAATACTAGCTGACCCGGCGAACTTTGTTCCGCATTATATATATTTAAAACAAAATCAAAGTTGGACATAGGATACCTCAGATTTTTATCCCGTCCGTATAAAACCTACTTTAACAAAACGCAACTGACAGCGAAACGTTATGTTGTCTATAGTTTAATATGGTCGAAAATTTGACAATTAGAAATTTTGAATTCGACTTGTTTATATTGTTGTAATTCACTTAATATCTTTATAACTTGTAGCCTATGTGTTATTCTGATGTATAAGCTATATTATTGTAAAGTTTCATTAAAATCCATTCAGTAGTTTTTACGTGAAAGAATAACAAACATCCATCCATCCATCCATCCATACTTACAAACTTTCACGTTTATAATATTAGTAAGACGAGTAAATAAATAAAAAACCTGAATTATATTTTTTCATATTTTATCACATTTTAAACCTTCCCTGGACTTACACGAATATTTCAAGACCAAAATTAGCCGAATATTAGCGGTCCAGCCGTTCTCGAGATTTAGCGAGACTAACAAACAGCAATTCATTTTTATATTATAGATAATAGATAGATAGATTGCCGATTTTGTATCCCCGAATATCTCTTTAAATCGACTGCATTTCACTAGCAAACCTACCAACTTATGTATTGATAAATATGAACGAATAGAATTTCTATAATATTATATCGGTATATTGTTTACATTGTGATCCTAACTTGCTCGCAAGATGCTCTATAGTATTTTAAACAAGACAAATTATTTTAAAACAGCAACTACAGAGTTTCTCCCCGACTCTTCTTTGTAGAGCAGCATTCCGTACCGGTGATAGTTTCAGTATGAACGTGGATAGTAGAGACCTAAGGGTTTTGGGTAAAGGAATGGATACATTGTGTCAATGAAAACATGCATAAGAATGACATGACTTTTTTTTTTATTGCCTTGCCTCTAGCAAACGAGCTGGCGGCCCACCTGGTGGTAAGTGTAAACCGCCGCCCATGGACTTTGGCAGTACCAGGGGCAGGGCCAAGCCTTTGCCTACCGTGAAGTGAGTGCTCTTTTTAAACCTCTTGTAAAGGAGGACATGTCGTAGCGCTCGGGAAACACCGCCGCAGGTAGTTCATTCCAGAGTCTGCACGTGCGTGGTAAGAATGATCGCTGGAAGCGTACCGTGCTGGACGTAATCGTTTCCAGGTGATATGGGTGAACCCTGCTGCGATGTCGAGTTGTACGGTGGTAGAAAGGTGACGGTGGTACCATTTCAAACAGTTCCTCGGAGCACTCCCCGTGGAACAGACGGTAGAGCACGCAGAGAGATCCAAAGTCTCTCCTTTAGACTTTATAGATGACATTTATAAGACGTCTGCGACAGTATTTGGTTCATGCACAGCGAAAGCGAAGTCACGTATATGCAAATATTTCGATTATTGAATTAAATTATTTTATTATATTCTTTAGCCGGAACAAACAGACAAACAAAAATAAAAAGCTGATATTTTTGTCTATGTACTGTACTTACGGATTTATTAAAAAGGGGTTATTTTATTATTACAAACAGACACTCCAATTTTATTTATTTGTAATTAATATGTCATTATTTTACCTGTAATATATCTTTTACTACTCGCCTGGCTTCGCACGGGTGTAACGATGAACATCTAAATTTAACAGTGTTTATCCACAATATTATGCATGTATTATACTTAAAAACCTCCCTCTTGAATGACTAAACCGCTTCAAAATCTGTTGCGTAGTTTTAAAGATTTAAGCATACATAGGGACGGACAGATGACAGCGACTTTGATTTCTACTATGTAATGATATAACCCTATGAATGAATGTATTAGAATTATGCAGTTTATAAAGTAATCACATGTAATCTACTATTTTTAAGATTAATGTTGTATTATTTGTGATATTTTTACTGTTCGTGCATTTGGGCGGTAGCTGAAAATCAGTTCTACAGGAAACTGAGGTATTATGCTGAGATGCATGCCCGTGTGGTGACGGATTTCGAATACACAATGTCACCAACCCACACTATCCTGAGTGTGTCGTATGAGGCGACTAAGGGATCGTAAGAGGAAGATCACCTAGCCGTATGAGAAAGCTTGATGCAAACCATGTGCCAACGCGTCTTGCCAGCGTGGAACAGTAGGCTAATTTCCCTCCATGAATTTGGAGGAGGTCCGACTCAGTAGTGGCTCATTTCTGAACTGAAACCACGAATAAACATCTTTCTTTCTCTAAACATGATACCGAAAGGAATATCTGAACACATCCAGCGCGAGACAGGGGTCGATGATGATCATACATGATTAAAGTTCCTTTTGAGTTTAACGAAAATGATACCAATATTGTAATATTATAGTATACTAGCAACACGTCCCGGCATCGCACGGGTGCAATGATGGTTTTATTATACATACTAGCTGCGCCCCGCGGTTTCACCCGCGCTTACTTATTGTCGTACCACGGGTGAAGTCGCGGGGCAAAGCTAGTCTAAAAAAAGTAGCCTAAGTTACTCCTTATAGAATCAGCTACCTATCAGTGAAAGTCCCGTTAAAATCGGTCTAGCCGTTCCAGAGATTAGCCGGAACAAACAGACAGACAGTCAGACGGACAGACAGACAAAAATTAAAAAAAAGTTATTTCGGTCTATGTACTGTGTATACATACTTACGGATTTAGTAAGAAGTGGTTATTTTATTATTACAAACAGACACTCCAATTTTATTTATTTGTATAGAGTATAGATGTATAGATAAACATTCCTCCTGAATCACTCTATCTATTAAAAAAAACCGCTTCAAAATCCGTTGCTTAGTTTTGAAGATTTAAGCATACATAGGGACAGACAGACGACAGCGACTTTGTTTTATACTATGTAGTGAAGTGATAATTATAGTGATATTTTGCAGTAACACGATTTATCGATTAAAAAGCCTGAGAGTCATTTAATTTACTGGCCTATAGATAAATTACAACGATATACAGAACCATGTTCATTGGAATACCGGCGAAAGTGAAGGATGGACGACAGGAAATTGGAAATCACAATGCGGACTACGTTCCGCCATGTCGTAGATGTAGTTTTTCGACGGTAATTGATGGATTTTTGTAGATTCGTTTCATTGTGTACTTTGTAAAAAATTGAAATTGTCGATGAAAATCAGATCAAAACAAAAAAAAAATAAAGCGGTCGAAATACGACCACAATACATTTAGATTACTACTAATTATATTATAGCAAGCTGAAGTGGCAATGGGCTGGCCACATCTGTCGTAGAACTGACGGCCGCTGGGGCAAACAGGTGCTACAGTGGAGACCACGTACTGGCAAACGTAGGGTGGGACGCCCCCCTGCTAGATGGAGAGACGGTCTGCGACTGGATGCATAGAACCGAAGATCGGGTTCAATGGCGAGCCTTGGGGGAGGCCTACGTCCAGCAGTGGACTGAAATAGGCTGATGATGATGATATAAATTCAATGTGACTACAGACTTCACAATCACTATCATCACTATCACTGTCACTGATTAATTACCCTCCATGTAACTGGAGGAGGCCCGACCCAGTAGTGGGTCATTTATGGGCTGAGTAGCAAATAGTAACTCAGTAGTGGGTCATTCTTGTACTAAAATAATGATGACTTAGATTAAATTCCATAAACAAACCGTAACTCTTTATCATATTGATTACCCGCGCTTACTTATTGTCGTACCGCGGGTGACGTCGCGGGGTGAAGCTAGTCTAAAAAAAGTAGCCTAAGTTACTCCTAATATCATCAGTGACAGGCCCGTCAATATCGGACCAGCCGTTCCAGAGATTAGCCGGAACAAACAGACAGACAGACAAAAATAAAAAAGTTATTTTGGTCTATGTCATAGATACATACGCATCTAATAAAAAGCGATTATTTTATTATTACAAACAGACTCTCCAATTTTATTTATTTGTATAGATTATTCCAAATGTTTCTCCCAGTGAACATCAAGTAATATACCTTAGGAGATTCGGTTCACAAACACACGCCCACATTCTCGCAACAATAGCTATTGAGACGATATTAGACATGTTCACGTCAAGGGTCTCGATTTGAATGGCAAAGTGGCAACATCCCTTCTGAAGACGTTTCATATCAGATCGGGGTCTGGTTTTGCTGACCTTAGCTATACAAAGACAGGTATAGTCAAAGATATCCTTGGTCAAATAAATAAATAAATATCCTTGGACATTCCACACAACGCCATCTCGTCCCAAGCTAAGCAACTTAATGCTTGTGTTATGGTAACGAGATGGATGATAAACTACCTATATACATTTTTTTGTTGTAAATACACACATATTATAGATAGAAAACACCCAGATCCGGAACAGATACTTGTAGGTCGTACAAATGTTTCTTCCGTGCGGGAATCGAACCCGTGACATGCTGCGCAGCAGTCAATCGCTCAACCACTGCGCCAACCGTGTCGTCTTCACTACTACTACTCAGCCCATATATGAGGCTCTAGTTACATGGAGGGTAGTTGGCCAACTGTGCCACGCTGGCCAGACTGGTTGGCACAGGGTTTGGCATCAAGATTTCCTTCTCTTACGGCTAGGTTATCGGCCTTGTCATTTCGTTTTGTCGGATCTTACGACGCCCTCAGGATGGAATGGGGTGGTGACATGGTGTATTCTAAAGTCGTAGTTATTCGTCGTAAGTCGCAGGACCGACGCCCGATGGGGCAGAAAAGTCCTCGAGTGGCGACCGCGATCCGGAATGCGCAGAGCTGGTAGGCCTTGCACACGGTGGATCGACGACCTGGTTAAGGTCGCCGGAAAGCAGTGGAAGTGGGCGGCCCAGGACCGGCCTTTGTGAAGATCCTTGGGGGAGGCCTATGTCCAGCAGTGGACGTCTTTTGGCTGAAATGATGATGAGTTATTATACTACTATTCAGCCCATAAATGATCCACGACTAAGTCGAGCCTCCTCTAGCTACGTGGAGGGTAAATAGCCTACTGTGCCACTTTGGTCAGCCGTGTTGGGACAGGTTTTCGTAGCAATTTTTCTTCTCTCTCTTGCGGCTAGTTTTTCTCCCTTGTCAATTCCTGTTGTCGGCTCTCGGGGTGTCGTATCCTCAGATCGGAATGGAGCTGTGGCGCTATATGTGGCCAGTCTTTTTTAATTCTACGAATGTTTTCTATCAGATTACGAATCTCATAAACATGGCTAACCACGGTTCAAGTATCGACTAATAGATTTGTAATTGCAAACTAACTATCAAAGCGGAAACACGAAACTTTTGTTATAATTAAATAGCTGTCATTCCGAAGCCTTGACACGATGGTATGATATAACATCGTGGAACCGTGGTGCCTGTGGAATTCAATTAATTTGCGCATAGTCTCATTAATCAATGAGATTGATATGTGATAGTCAATTTGCGTGTTTAATAATACCGATATCGTAAAGCTGCATACCCCAGGCAAAAACGTGTGTGAAACCAGTATAAAAACACAGATCCAGAAAAAAGCTACTTTGGCCAGCGCATAAACTCAAACTCAAAAGGAACTTTATTTACGTAGGTTTCATCACAAAACTCTTAATATCGTCATATTTACAAACACCATTATCATCTTACGGCCCCTGTCCCACACTGGCAAAAGCCACTTGGGGGCGTCACAATGGAATGCGTTCACGCGACCCTGTGGCGCCCCAAGTGGGTTTTAGTGGGTAGACGAGTCGTTTTCGGAGTCCCACATAATCGCCGACGGCCCCCTCTAGTGGCGGCGGTATTCAAATCAAAATACGAGTATGTGTTTCTTATTCGAATAAATTCTTGCGAATTCTTTCAAATAGTCCAAAATGATAAGATAAAAATTTAAAAAGAAAAATTAATCATTTAATTTTTACCACCGGTTCGGAATGCCATTCCACAGAGAAGAGCCCGCAAGAAACTCCATGGTTGCTCTTTTAAATCAATGGGTTACAATGATGGTGGTACAAACAAGGCTGACAGATAAGTGAAAGCAATAAAACGCACAAACATGTAGCATAATAAAAAATTAGAATAATATAAAAATCTGTGAAATTACTCAAATGACATAGCTGCTTTATGCTTAAAGCTTAAAGCTACGCTTAAAGCAGTATGCATAAAGCATTCTCGGTACCCTATGGGAAGCAGCTTGGATGATGGGTTTTTTGTCGAATTTAATTTGTGTACATCTGTAGTGTATCGACGCCCGATGGGGCAGAAATCTCCTCGAGTGCCAACCGCGTTCCGGAAAGCGCAGTGCTGGTAGGCTTCCCACACGGTGGACCGATGACCTGATTAAGGTCGCCGGAAAACGCTGGATGCGGGCGTTCAGGACCGGCCTTTGTGGAAATCCTCGGTCCTCCTAGATTACCTATGTCGAGCAGTGGACGTCTTTTGGCTGAAATGATGATGATGATAATGACATCTGTCTGTAGACGATGAAGTGCTGGGTTCTTGGGTTGGCGGCGGCGTAAAAAAATGACCGGCTTGTTCGCTCTTTACATCATTATGGAATATAACATGACAGCATAAAAATATGAAATGTTTTCTTAATAAAAAAAGAGAACTCAATTTATAAAATAATAATAAAGTACATTTTTTTTCTCCAATAACATCTTCATGTTTCTGTTAAAGTTAGTCATTAAGGACACAAACACAGGCATCATTATAGACTGCAGAATTGGTCTAGGGGTTGGATTTGCCCCGTTTGTATCACGGGGTCCCGGGTTCGATTCCAGGGCCGGGCAAGTGTTTATGTTTAAACCAGCGGCACTTACTCTGGGTGTCATTTGTGTTCGTGAATTTCATGTTTGTAAACTGCTACCGCGATACAAGTTAATGTAAAGTTTTTTTTATTAATGTTTTATTCTATAAACACGACAGTAGGGACTTTTAACAGTTTTATTTTATTTATTTATTGGTTCGCCAACAATTGTTTACACCGGTTCTATGCTAAGGGTAACATGCGAAAGTGTGTGCAACAGTGCAACAATCACTTACAGGCAAACTCCACATGCTTAAAAAGTTGTAAATAAATATAAAAGTTAGTTCTAACTAATAATGTTGAAAATAAACATTATATAACTTTTCATATTAACTAATTACATACTCGGTAAGTAGAGGCAAAAAACGTGACAAGAATTAAAAAAAAATCTTTTTGCTTTTGTGTTCCTAAACTTATTAAACATTAAATGCATAATGAACCTAAAAAAACTAAAGAAGAATATTAGGTAATTAATAGCACACCGCAGAGAAAACAATTCAGACGAATTTATGTTTGACCGATAGGAATTTGGGTTGTGGTCCGTGTGGTGAAGGATTTAGAATACACAATGTCACCAACCCATACTGTCTTGAGGGTATCGTAAGAGGCGACTAAAATAACGCAAGAGGCAGATCACCAAGCCGAAAGAGAAGGAAAACTTGATGAGTTTAGTAGTCTAATCTTACTAAACTTGGTTTTGTAACCTATCTTATATACAAATGGTATAGGGCTTTAAAATTAAGCTCTTTTCTACAAACAATTTGTGCGCGTGGTGACAGATTTAGATTAAACAATATAACCAACCCATACCGTCATGAGTGTCGTAAGAGGCGACTAAAATAACGCATCAGGCAGATCACCTAGACGAAAGAGAAGGAAAACTTGATACAAACCCTGTGCCAACCCGTCTTGCCAGCGTGGCTCAGTAGGCTAATTTCCCTCCATGAATTTGGAGGAGGCCCGACTCAGTAGTGGATCATTTATGGGCTGAAATGACGGACGACAAATTTGGATAAATAAAAAATGTTATAAAGATTGTCTCTACAAATAAATGTAAGTGTAAAACATACAACTTTTTATTTTCTTTAGTGTCCATTCGTATCGTGTGAGCTTTATTTAGTTCGTACTTATTAATAACTAACGGCCCGTCCCGGCTTCGCGCGGGTGACATCGTAAGCTAGTAAAAAAAAATCGCTCTAGCCGTTCCAGAGATTTTCCGGAACAAACAACAGACAGAGAGACAAAAATAAAAAACAACGATATTTTGGTCTATGTACTGTGTATACATACTTACGCATTTAGTAAAAAGTGGTTATTTTATTATTACACAGAGACACTCAAAATTTATTTATTTGTATATATATATTTAACATTTATATTATTAAACTATTAACCAGTGATCATCGTATCATTTCACCCTACCTAAACACAAGTATAGCCCACTTGCTCGCAAACAAGTAAATCCAACGAACTTCAGCCTATTAAGGTTGCATCATAGAAACTCTTTGTATATCAATCTTAATATGCCACATTTTAAATTATGAACTGTCTGTCAATTCTCGATATGTAATGGCGTAACATAAAAGTGATTTTCGTGTGTGATATTATTCAGTGAAACTATTAATAGTGAATGACTTAATTCTGGACAAGAACTTAGTAATTACTTAATCTGTGTTAGTGTTTTCATACTGTGTATTGATAACTCATTCTGCGCTTCAAAGGTAACTTATTTTACTACTGCATCTGCGTTGAAGACAGCCTAAACTTAGTATTGATTTTAATATACCAAAGAAGCTTCATAACTCAGCAGAATACACTTAATTTTACGATCCATCCGTTTAATAACGTCTATACCCGCATTATTGACATTAAAGGCCACCCGAGAACCACTTGATTAATAGCCTGTTACGAGCAGTGTATGAACTATAAAACATTGTGGAGCAACATTAATTACAGGCTCCTTCGGGATTAACCAAATGGGCTAAAAGAGGCCAATGGGACAGAATTGCAAATTTGACGGGATAGCTATTTTTGGAGTTCGAAACCAGGCACGGAATAAACGCTAATATATTTTGTTTTCTAATTCTAATTTTTGTAATTTGAAACATAATTATTGTCATGCATTTGGTTTTATTAAAATACTATATACCTACCTAAAAGCTGACATATATCTGATTAGTTAGCGCGCATGCACATGAACGGCATGTTGTCAACGGTACAGACAACTACAGCCGTCGACGCATCAGCGAGTGCCGTCAACGGCAGTCGACTGCAGCCGTCGACTGCCGTCACTCGCCGACGCGTCGACGGCTGCAGTTGTCTGTGCCGTTGGCAACATGCCGTTCGTGTGTATGAGCGCTTAAATATGCCTACAGCCTATTTTTTTAGCCCTTCAACTACATGTAGGGTAATTAGCCTACTTTGCCATGCTGACCAGACCGGATTAGCATAGGGTTCGTATCAAGTTTTCCTTCTCTTACAGCTAGGTCCACGGTCCCATCCTTTCCTTCTGTCAGCCCTTACGATACCCTCAGGATAAAATGGAGAGGCTATACATTCTTAATCTGTCACGACACGGACAATAGTACAGTAGAATGTTGTAATACAAATTATTGTTTGCTTTTTCACACATAAGACTTCTCCGCTACACCTCGGGAGTTCTTTTTCCCAGACACAAATGACGCAGAGATAAAGCAAGTCAATATATCCAAAATAAAACCCGGAATATCTTAAACACCATTACTATTCGCCAGTCGCTTAGTATACTTAATGCAAATTGAGCAATTACACATTTGCAATATAAAGTCGGCCATAGTGTAGTAAAAAGCACCAATAACGCAATTACATTTTAAATAAATTTTCTTAGATTTGGAAATCAAATCAAAATCCTTAAACACACATAGCTTTCTCTGGTTCAGATATAAAAGAATTTAAAAACATTAAACTCGAATTTTCAAGCTTTGCAATCAAGAACAAACGACTTGTTTGCGAATTCGCATTAGTCCTGAGCAAACTGTGAAATCTCCGGTTGTTTGTATTACAAAAGTTGATGGTAAGTATGCGTAAGAAGATTTGAAACTGCATGATAAAATAAGTAGTACTATGTTTTTATCTCAAGTTTAGGGTTATTTTGTAGGAAATTAGTGGGAAAGAATTTTCAGGTAATTTTCAATCATGGTCGCTCACTATGGGCTCCATCAGAAGGCTCAAAGTCACCCAAAGGGCAATGGAGAGGGCTATGCTCGTAGTTTCCCTGCGAGATCGAACCAGAAGTGAGGAGACACGAAGGCAAACCAGGGTCACCGACATAGCCCACAGGATTGCCAAACTTAAGTGGCAGTAGGCAGGGCACATAGCGCGCAGGACCGACGCCCGATGGGGCAGAAAAGTCTTTGAGTGGCGACCGCGTTCCGGAAAGCGCAGTGTTGGTAGGCCTCACACACTGTAGACCGATGACCTGGTTAAGATCGCCGTAAAACGATGGATGTGGGTGGCCCAGGACCTGCCTTTGTGGAAATCCTTGGGGGAGGCCTATGTCCGGCAGTTCACGCTTATTTTATTGTTATTATTTGTTTACGTGAAATATTTCGCTCGTTGGTTGCCTGGAAGAGATTGTTTTTAGTGATATGGCCGCCAATTGTATGTGTTTTGTATAATTTCTCCTGTACGCTATGTTTATGTGGCAAATGTGCACTATTTATTTTATTTATTTATTTATATACTTTATTGCACAAAAAAACAAAATTGACATTATAAATGAGAAACCTTAAAATAATTTGTACAATGGGCGGCCTTATTGCAAACTGCAATCTCTTCCAGGCAACCTTAGGATGGAAAATTGGAGAAATTAAAGAGAAGTGGGCTATCTATATATCTACAATTAAGTGACACCACTCCAATCTTCTTGGATCAGACAAAAGTAAGTCATAAGGCAGGAAACTTAGCCGCCAGAGAACGAACCCTGGAAACGAAGACCTGTACCAACGCACTTGGCCAGCATGGCACAATAGGGTAATTTTTCTCCTGTTATTGGAGGATGCCCAAGAAAATAAGAATAATGTCCCAATCAACTTCATATGTTCATCCAAAATTTAAGCTAAATCTTTATTCAGTCACAGTTAACATACATTAAATTTTTTTTTTTTTTTTTATGGACATTTCACACAACGCCATCTCGTCCCAAGTTAAGCAACTTAATGCTTGTGTTATGGTAACGAGATGGATGATAAACTACTTAAATACATTTTTTTTTGTAAATACATACATATTATAGATAGAAATGACACCCAGACTCCGAGCCAGTGCCTCTGGTTTAGACAAAGACACTGGCCCGACCCCGGAATCGAACCCGGGACCCGTTGATCCAAAGGCGGCACATCTGACCACTAGACCAACGAGGCAGTCAAGTCCAGCTAGTTATGAAACGATGGAAACGCTATTTATTACATACTCGCAATTGCTAGAGGAAGGAAAGTTACCGACCATTATATGTGCACAATTTAGGTTAATTAGTGTCAAGGTATGTTATAATTGGAATATCCAGTTAACCCTTCTTGTTATGAACGGTTTCAGTTTCTATACACGGAGTTCAGAATGTATTTGTTACCGCATCTAATACGCCAAAATTATTCACATCTGTCGTAGAACTGACGGCCGTTGTCTGCGATGGTATGGCCACATCATGCGCCGCCCTATGAAGTAAATTGGTCGGAGATGCATGAATATGGCTGTCCTTGGGGCTAGGTACCGCGGTCGCCCTCGCAAGCGCTGGCTGGACGTCGTCAAATCCCACATGAGAGCCAATGGCCTAACTGAAAAGGACGTTGAAGATCGGGCAAAGTGGAAGGCGGACCCTGGTAAAAGCCGGGACCAACGCCAGGCAGAACAAGAAGATTGATGAGCGAAGGTATGATGAGTTAACTCACAGTTAACAACATGACTGCCTCGTTGGTCTAGTGGTTAGATGTGCCGCCTTCGGATCAACGGGTCCCGGGTTCGATTCCGGGGTCGGGCAAGTGTCTTTGTCTAAACCAGAGGCACTGGCTCGGAGTCTGGGTGTCATTTCTATCTATAATATGTATGTATTTACCAACAAAAAAAAATGTATATAAGTAGTTTATCATCCATCTCGTTACCATAACACAAGCATTAAGTTGCTTAACTTGGGACGAGATGGCGTTGTGTGAAATGTCCAAGGATATTATTTATTATTTATTTATATGATATTTATTATCATAGTTCATAGCACCATAGGTATGATTATGGGCTAAAGACTATACGCGTATCTTCAACCGACTTTAAAAAGAGATTAATAATTTGGTTGTATGATTTTAGGTCTGCTATTGCATAACTATAATTTATAAAAGTCATAAAAAAAAAATTCTTAAAAAAACATATCTGTGCACGCAGGAGCGAACAGATTATTTAACAAAGAGATTATGATGATGGAGTGTTATTTAATGTCTGTGCAATTAATTAAAATTTTCCACATACATTATGTGCACAACAGTTAGAAAAAAGTTGCAATGTTGCCAATTCTATGCTAAAGGTATCAATAACGAAGTGTAACCCAATGATTAAGCAACTCAAGGGTAAATCAGGCCTTTCATGAAGGCCTGATTTAAAAACAAGATTTACCCTTACAAACGTTTTCGCCGCAAAAAGCAAACCGAAGCTCGTTTATCCTTTCCTTATCGCCTCCCTACATTTATTCCCCCACAATCAAGTGGGGGAAATGAGGATATTTCGAAGCACATTAATCAACATAGATTATGTTACTCGGCCATTCAGAAGGAAGACGTTTGATAGCGATATTCCGGTCTTGCCTGTAAAATACGAGTATGTACTCGTAATCTTTATGTAGTAATACTAGTTTAGGCGCAAAGGGATGATCATCCAGCCAGACGAGGTGTGATGTCTGGCTAGGGGTCGCAGCGCCTATTCCCCTCGATAGTTGTAGTCGTGGAATTCTTAACTTGCGAATTGCTCTTGAAATTTCGCTATCGCGGTGTAGGACTTTTTGGTAATTCTCGCATTTGTAGGCGATATTTCTTGATCTAATTAGTTGAGATTTTTCGGGTACACTGTGTAAAGTATGTAGCATGTGGTCGCTACAAGGCTCCCCCCTAAGACCGGAGGTCGATCCTCTTGAATCGCTGCAGTGTGATGAGCTTGCAAGTGCCAGGAGCGCTCGGAGTCTACGGTGAGTCGAGACTGAGCACCTCAACTGTGTAGTGGAGTTCACTGGGCGGTTGAGTGTCGTGCCGCAGAACCAGGTAGCACGGTGAGTCGGCTGCGTGTGGTCCTGTTAAGGCTGACGTCTTGGCTTGCTAGGTGACTGCTGCTGCTGAGGAGTGTTCGTCTTAACCAGGTTGATCAGGCAGGAGGATGTTGCAGACTCGTTGTTAGGTTGCTCTGGAGTCCAATGTCGAGGGTTACCACTTTAAGGATCTTGCATGTTCATATCACGTCGGGGTCACCACTTTAGGCGCAAAGGGATGATCATCCAGCCAGACGAGGTGTGATGTCTGGCTAGGGGTCGCAGCGCCTATTCCCCCCGATAGTTGTAGTCGGGGAATTCTTAACTTGCGAATTGCTCTTGAAATTTCGCTATCGCGGTGTAGGACTTTTTGGTAATTCTCGCATTTGTAGGCGATATGTCTTGATGCAATTAGTTGAGATTTTTCGGGTACACTGCGTAAAGTATGTAGCATGTGGTCGCTACACTAGTTTCTGCCAGCCAGAAATTTCAATATCCGAGTTAAAAGCCCTTGCTTGGTTCGCCTTTGGTTCGAATAAAAAAGCGACTCTTTTGTTACGGCGTAAATACCGTACCACTAGGGACTAGGAACATTGTCAATAGAATCAAGTCTCTAGCAAGTGCGCAGCTGGCCAACTCCTGTGACAATCGATTCTCTTGTTTTCAATTTCGATCCCAATTGTCAGAGGTGCTGTACGTAGCGATGAAGACTTTCGTCACAACGCCCATTTATTCCGATAGTTGTAGTTTTTAAAGTGAAAACTTCTTTAGCGGCGTTGAGCAACTTGCCATGTTGACGGCTGATTTAAAAAAGCTAATATTATGTATATGTTTATATTATTGCTTCCCTTACATTATTTAATACTAGCGACCCGCCCAGGCTTCACACGGGTGTTTAACAAAATATACAGAAATCTGTTTTAATTACACATATTATTACATAGTATAAAACAAAGTCGCTGTCGTCTGTCCGTCCCTATGTATGCTTAAATCTTTAAAACTACGCAACGGATTTTGAAGCGGTTTTTTAATAGATAGAGTGATTCAAGACGATTTATATGTACAATACATGCATAATATTGTAGAGAAACACTTAGAGGTTCATCATTGCACCCGTGCGAAGCCAGGGCAGGTCGCTAGTATCTTTATAAATTATAGCCTATGTACTATTCTGATATATAAGCTATATTATTGTAAAGTTTAATCTAAAAACATTCACAACAACATTCTTTGCGGAAAAGATTAAGAACGAATGTTTGATTCGTTCTTACAAACTTTTACGTTTAAAATATTACGAGTAGGATATTTACCTGTATTTTCTTTGAATCTTCTGCGATAACAAAGGCTCTATTGTTGGAAGAGACAAAAGGGTAATATATAATACTAGAGAACACGAAAACACTTAAAATATTATTCAAATAAATAGTGTCGATTGCATAAATCAAGACGTTTTAACATAACATAAGTTTTAACATATTCAAGTTGGCTCATTTGACCTCTTTTGACATGTCAGCATTCATTTACAATTTACCACCAGCTCGGAAGGCCGCTCTACAGAGAAGAGCCGGAAAGAAACGCAGTAGTTTTTATTTTCTAATCGCCATTTTTGTTTACAAAGATTGATGAGATAGATTTGTGAGAGCAAGCCCACGCAAAGGGCACAAAGGTTCTTAAGTTTCTTAATAAAAAAATATATAGTAAACTATGTATCTAGAAAGATGTTATTTTAAAAATACCTAAGTAATGGCAAGTAGGTAATCCCTTGAGACATGGCTTTCTGATTTTCGGCATGGATAAAGTGCGAGTGAAATAAAATTCACGCCGTTTGTCCGCGGTAAGCCCTAGGAGATTTGGTGCTAAAAAGGTAAGGGGATTTTCACCTTGAGTGAAAGAGAAATGTTAACATTATTATCGGACTTCGGATTAAACCTACAATAAAAACATCAGACTAACAGGGTGACGGATTTAGAATACACAATATCGCCTACCCGTACCATCCTGAGGGTGTCGTAAAATCCGACAAAAGGAAATTACAAGGCCGATAACCTAGCCGCAAGAGAAGGAAAACTTGATACGAAAGCCTGTGCCAAACCGTCTTGTCAGCGTGGCACAGTAGGCTAATTACCCACTCTGTGAGGGGAAGAAGCCTGACTCAGCAGTGGGACATTTTATGGACTGAGTTGTACTAGTAGTAAAAACTTAAAACTACTAACTACATTATACCGGTGATCTATATGGTGTCGGATTTAAGATACACAATGTCACCAACCTAACTTACTCAAAAGGAACATTATTTACGTAGGTTTTATCACAAAACTCTTTTAAATCATCATATTTAAAATTACTATTATCATCTTACGTCCCTCGTCCCACGCCAGGTCGTCATATCTACATTCACACCTTTCATACACAATTCCTCATTCTTACAATCCATCCATTTATTATTTTATTTATTTATTCTTCATGTACATAATAATGGTACATAAGGCGGACTTAATGCCCTGCGGCATTCTCTACCAGTCTACCTTCGGGTTCGTGAGAGAGAATAAAAGGGGTACAAAAGACATAAGTAAACACAAGCTAGAATTTTCTTAAAAAAATACTATTATATACTATTAAGGCATAAATTAACATAAAATACATATACATATATATTTAAATATATAATATATCTTGATGATGACACAAACATGTAATTCGGAAAGGCGTGAAACAGGGTTGAAAATTAAATCTGTTTTGATCACTCACAACCTTTGCGTCCACCACATACCATCCTGAGGGTATCGTAAGAGGTGACTATAAGATCGCAAGAGGCAGATCACTCAGTCGCAAGATATGGTAAACTTGATACAAACCGTGAGTCATCCCGTCTTGCCAACGTGGCACAATAAACTAACTTTTCTCTCCATAAATTTGGAGGAGGATTCAGTAGTGAGCCAGACTTATTTCATAAACCGATTTCAAGGAGGAGTTTTCCAATTTGACTGTATGTTTTTTGTGTATTAACGCATTTGAAGTTGTGTAGTGCATCTTAATACTTATCACACGCATTAAGGTGGATGCTCCAGGGTAGCCCGCGAAATTCAAATTTTCTTTCGTTTTTTCCAATTTGCAGGTCAGTGCTAGGTAGTATGTTGATTAAAATGTTATTCGCGGCTGTAAGACGTATGTAGTTACAGAATTATAATCATCAAAATCATCAATACAACCCTCCAAGCTCATAAAGGTGCAAGAAAAACTTTATCAACGTAAAAGTCATTTTTGCACCTTTATGGTTGTATTGATGAGTTTGATGATTATAAATCTGTAACTACATTAGTGTTGCCCAAATGCAAGAACAAGACGAGACTTAGCCAGTCTTGGTCTTGGTCTTGCGCCAATACACCTGGTCTTGGTCTTGGTCTTGGTCTTGCGCTCCCAGTCTTGGTCTTGGTCTTGGTCTTGCAGCAAGAGTCTTGCAAGTCTTGCAATTACCTATTAGTCTTTTACTATTTATTAAAGTGTAACGTTATTGTTACATATCTCAATTTCTAATTAATAATATAATAATAATAAACATTAAATCAGAATTAAATCAGTTAAATTTCTTTTCATTTCATTCCATATAAGTAATCAATATTATAATATATACTTACTAGAATGAATTAATATGACATCTACTACCTATCCTTACCATTTTATCCTAATCATAATACTACTTGCGTGATCAGTATAATGTATTCATTTTCATTCTAAGCACTCTGAAACTTATTTATTCTTTGGAACACCTGTAGGTACTCTACTAGGAAATTATTTTGCATGAGTATACCTACGCCCTATGGCGGCAATCAAATAGTGTCAAATGTTATGATTTGGCGTGGCGGCAACGATTGTTTTAGATTTCAAAAGAAGCCGCCGGCGCGTGTATCATAACCACTTCCGAAAAGCGGCAAATTTCTTTGAGAAGTAAGTACAAAACCTTTGATGCCGCATTATCAAAGTGCCGATGGTTAAAACATAACTATGCATGCACTCAGTTTGATTTTAATAGATATTTTTTTATTCGCTACGTTTATGGTATTAGTCGTAATGCGCATAGGTCCAGTTTTTCATATTCTTTGATACAGTTTTTTGCGTCTCATAGAATTCCTAAGCGTACCTACCTATACACCAAACTGTTACACCTAACTACTCAATGAAATAGCGCTAAGTCCTAGCTGCAAGACCCAAGAGTCTTGCAGGCTATGTCTTGTTCTTGCTCAAGTCTTGCACGGTCAGTCTTGGTCTTGGTCTTGCTAAAAATACGCGGTCTTGTTCTTAGTCTTGGTCTTGCAAAAACGCAAGAACAAGACCAAGACTGCAAGACCAAGACTGAATTTGGGCAACACTAAACTACATACGTCTTACAGCCGCTAATCAAATGTTCATCATCATACAACCTAGCACTGCCCTGCAAATTACAAAAAACGTAAGAAAATTTGAATTTCGCGGGCTACCCTGGAGCATCCACCTTAAAGAGTGAAACCACTTCGGTACTTCACAACGCAGCTACAATGACAGGAATGCTCTTATTTCGACCAAGTTAACCGGCCAGTGTAACCGAAACCCAAGGGCCGGGATGTTGATTGTGTAAAAAGGATAAGAAAGTCGAGTTCCCATTACACTGGGCTGCGTTGGCTGATAAAGGTTGATAGTAACTGTGGGTGAACATTAATGATTACAAGGTACTTTGGTAGGGACCGTAGTAATTTGGATATCTTGCGCCTGTGAAACAAGACTGTATTAAAATATTGTGGTTTTGGTATCATCATCATCATTTCAGCCAAAAGACGTCCACTGCTGGACATCGGGCGCCGGGCGTCGGTCCTGCGAGCTATGTGCCCTGCCCACTGCCACTTATGTTTGGCAATCCGGTGGGCTATGTCGGTTACCCTGTTTTTCATGCGTATCTCCTCATTTCTGATTCGATCTCGCAGGGAAACTCCGAGCATAGCCCTCTCCATTGCCCTTTGGGTGACTTCTGATGGAGCCCATAGTGAGTGACCACGTTGCTGTCTTGTTTTGGTATATTACTATCATTATAAGTAAGCGAATAATAACTTTGAATTTATTGTTTCACGGTATCTGTCGGTTAGCTACTGACCATAACCGCCACAGAGCCGAATAAGGAAGCGTTGTGGTCTGAAAGAAGATGTAGTGGCAAAAATTGAGAAAGGTATGCTGAGATGGTTTGGTCATGTCGAGAGAATGAATGAAGAACGATTGTCGAAAAAAGTGTTTAAGGCGAGTGTGAATGAAAGTGTTGGAACGGGAAGACCTAGGCGGACGTTTCAAGACCAAATCAGGGACGTCTTGAAGAAAGGCCAGGTCAAGAGTACCCTAAACTGAAGAGCAGGTATGAAGGGAATAATGCAAGTGGATGAAGCGAAACAAGTTTGTAAGGATCGTAGCAAGTGGAACGAAGTGGTCTCTGCCTACCTCTACGGGAAAGAGGCGTGATTACATGTATGTAAGTCCGCTGCTGAACTTAGGCCTCCCCCATAGATTTTCACAACGACTATAAAGACGTCCGACCACCTAGTCTGGGGTCTTCCCACGCTTCGCTTTCCCATACGTGGACGCCACTCCAAGACTTTTATGCCCCAAAGACCGTCCGTTCTTCGGGCTACGTGGCCTGCCCATTGCCACTTCAACTGTGCAATATTTCTAGCTATGTCGATCGCTTTGGTTCTTCTACGGATTTCCTCATTTCCGATTCTATCACGCAGAGTAAATCCGCATAGCTTAGCTATCTCCATCGCACGTTGAGTGACTCTCAGTCGCCAATTAAGCCCCATTGTGAACGCCACGTCTCAGAACCGTATGTCATCGCTGGCAACACTCACTCTTCTTCGTTCGAAGACTTTTAAATTCAGGCACTGAGGAATATTGGATGAAAAGATATGGCGTAACTTCTAGAACGCTGCCCAGTACCCAGTAATGTATCATGCCCCATTTACCCTACCCATAAATGACTGATGTTGAGTTGGAGTTCCTGGGAAATGACATGCAGACCCAGGCCGGCTACACGAAATAACTGACGGTTTCCGCTCCCTATGTATAATCCGTCTGCGATGTCATCGTTTTAGCTCATAAATGACCCACTACTGGTTCAATCCTCACCAAAATTCAAGAATTCATGGCCTATTGTACCATGCTAGCAACGCAGATTAGCACAGGATTTGTATTAAGTTTTTCTACTGTTGCAGCTAGGTGATTTGTTGCCTGCAGTCCTTAAGTCGCCTATTACGACACATTCAGAATAGTATGGGTTATTATGTTAATGGTATTTAAACTTTTAAATTTGTCTTTTAATCTCTCACGTGACCACCAGTGTAGGGAACTGTTTCAAAATACGTCAAATTATATATTGCCGATTATTCAACATTAAAATCAAGCCATACATAAATTCTATTAGATCACTCAAGGCACATGTAGGAGATCCATTATTTTACGCTTAAAACTCCATAAAATCTGCATGACTTTCGGTCCCCTTTACTTCCACTGCCACAGGCACATCCGTAATTTGGAAGTGTAATATTAAAAATGTACTTCTACTTGGTGGGTTTAGTAGTACGCTTTTAGTTTTAGTGCCTTTGAAACTGCAAAGTTACAAATTCTCTTTAGAGTCTTGACGCCAGCACTTAAGATTTTCTCGAGGAGTTCGGTGTATAGCACAAATTGTGTGGACAAAGGTGTTTCAAGTAAGGCCGTTAATTCTGCATAAACATCTTGAGCCAAAATCTATCCTGCACAATAATTGGTTTCCTCTTTGGCCGTAATTGGTAGAAAGTAAATATAAATATCCTTGGACATTTCACACAACGCCATCTCGTCCCAAGCTAAGCAACTTAATGCTTGTGTTATGGTAACGAGATGGATGATAAACTACTTATATACATTTTTTTTTGTAAATACTTACTTAATGTACATAGAAAAACACCCAGACCCGGAAGAAATACTTGTAGGTCGTACAAATATTTCTACCGTGCGGGGATCGAACCCGCGACAAATGGGATGAAATGGGGATTATTTACAGATCACTAGTAAAATCACTCTCTATAAAGGTTTTATTTTAAAAGCAAAACTCCATTGGAGTTTTAAAGGCAATTAATCAAGCAAGTTGGGCTTCGCATCGTAAATCTGCCATCTGCACACTGCGATGAACGGTTTAGGATAGAATTTGGTCTTTGGAGGCTTGGTAAAATATTGTCCAATTAAAATTAACTTGCTGCGCATTAGCGCATTGTTTGTACCAGTATCTTTTTATTTTATTTTATTTTGTCGCTGGGGATATGCTTTATGCATACCACCGCCCCCCGGGGGAGAGGTCTGTGATTATGTGGGACTCCGACCGACATGGGAGGCCCTGGCCCTGGCCGATCATTGAGGCACTCAAGCCCCTTCACCACGATAAGGTGGCAGCACAGTCGAGGGGGTTTGTACCAGTATCTGAAGTAACATCATTTATATTGATGAAGCGAAACAACATTCCTTTTCTGTTACGCCGTCACGACTTAACCAATCTACTGATTTTGATAAATTTTAGTATAAAGAAAGATAGATAAGATAAAGATGAGATGGAACCTTGGAAAAACGACGGTTGTAATCGGTGTTAAAATATTCAGATGAGCAACAGTCTAGAAACCTACACACCTGGGGGAAGCCGAGGGTATTAATTTAATGTAAAATAACAATTGTGGAAAAGTGGAAAACTGAAATATGTATTTGACACGACATTTCCTCTAGTGTTCTTAACATGTGTGAAAATCGCGAACAACAAAAAGTATACCTCGTATATATCTCACTAACGACGTTGTACCATCTAAAACCGTCTGAGAATTTGGAAGCAATAAGGAATCCCCAGTTGCGAAAGTCTAATATGCTTACGCGAAATGATGAGTTCATAAATCATCTTTTTTCCGTTTGACACGATAATGGAAATGTTGGATGAAAAGGCCACGTGTAATTTTCATTCAAACGAGAAATTGACTTATCTCGTGAACGAATAATCTTTGTGGAAAAGCTGTTTCGTATTTTGTTTTCTTCTTTTCTTTGTGTTCTTGCTTAATGGCCACGAAATACGGGCTTGTAATTTCGTTGGTTTCAACTTCATCGATGATAAATTATACAAACTAATAAAATACACAAAAGCCTAATCATCCTCATCATCATTTCAGCCAAAAGACGTCCACTGCTGGACATAGGCCTCCCCCAAGGATCTCGACAAAGGCCGGTCCTAGGCTGCTCGCATCCATTGCTTTCCAGCGACCTCAAACCGCAATGCGGACGCCACTCGAGGACTTTTCTGTCCTATATTTTCACTAAATCCGCGAATTAGGTTCACCTAATATATTAATTGTCAAGGTAATTTTGGTACAGAGGTAGATAGAGCTTCGTATAAGTTAATTTAAAGTAAATTGTCAATAAGTAAATAAACACAGTCACAACAATCATAGTACAAATAGTAATGAAACTATGTTTTTTGTTCAACTTCACAATCACTCATTTGCTTATTTTTTACTAGCGACCCGCACCGGCTTTTAATCTAAATTGATCAGTGTTTTTCTACAATATTAAGGATGTATTTAATACACATAAACCTTCCTCATGAATCACTCTATCTTTTAAGAAAACTGCTTCAAATTCCGTTGCGTACTTTTAAAGATTGAAGCATGCCTAAGGACGGATAGACGAAAGCGACATTGTTTTATAATATGTAGTGATAGTGATGATATAAAATATACACTCGAGAGCAATGAATCCGGGTCACTTAAAGAATCCTAAAAATCTCGGAAACTAAAAATGCTAGGTTAATGCAATAAATCGTATTTAATAGACAATGTAATACTCCTTAAATGAAGGTATTAAAACTTCTTAGTTATTGTAAATTTATATCATAAAAAAATCAAACTTGAAAAAGGGCCACTTTCGAAGATGGAACTACGAAATTACAGCATTTGGTTTTGCTTTTGTTTGTAATCTGTCATTTATGTGGGTACATAAACCATGTTGATAGTGCTCTATATTCATTATTCAAGCTGAAATTATGTCGCTTACGCCTGAAGAATGCACCAGAATACTAACAATGCTGGAAACCGGCCGGAGTCAGCGCGATACAGCCAGGACTGTCGGTGTGTCGCTGTCAACAGTACAAAGAGTTCTCCGACGTTACGAAGAATCTGGTTCTAACCTACGCAGACCAGGAACGGGTAGAACCAGGTGTACCACAGCACGAGAAGACCGATACTTGGTGAACACCATGCTTCGAAATCGCTTTCTCACAGAAACTGAACTCACAAATCAGTTTCGACGCCTCGGAGGAAGTAGCCCAAGTGCATGGACAGTAAGACGTCGGCTTGCTGAATCTAACTTAAAACCCCTTAGACCTGCAAACGGCCCTAAACTGGAGCGTGGGCATCGTATTTCAAGACTAAGATATGCCCAGAGCCACGTAAATTGGAGTATTGAAGATTGGTCAAAAGTTATGTTCTCCGATGAATCAAAATTTATGCTCTACAAGCACGATGGGAGACACAGAGTGTATCGAAGACCAGGGGAAAGATTCAAGCAAGCATGCATCGAAGAAAAAGTAGCCTACGGTGGTGGGTCTGTACTTGTGTGGGCCGGAATTTCTTCTGAAAGTCGCACAGACCTGGTGATCATAGAAAACGGCTCTTTAACTAGCGTAAGGTATGTGGAAGAAATCCTCAATGATCACGTTGGTCCATTTATGGTCAATTTAGGTGAGGATGCTATATTTATGCATGACAATGCCCGACCTCATACAGATAGGATTGTGAATGACTACCTTCAAGAGATGAACATTACTCGTATGGAGTGGCCAGCGCGCAGCCCGGATATCAACCCGATCGAGCATGCTTGGGACGAGCTAGGCAGATGCGTAAAACAACGAAACCCTCCCCCAATCACGCTTCGTGAGCTCAAAATTGCTCTCACAGAGGAATGGGAGAATATTCCCCAAAATCGTATAAGGAACTTGGTGTACAGCATGCCAAACCGCGTAAACGCAGTAATGGAAGCGAGGAGGCAATACGAAGTATTAAAATTCAAGAAAATCGTAATAAAGTTCAAAAATTTCATGTTTCCTATTTTTGTTTTAAGGAGAGATCAGCAGTTTTTTTCTTTATGTAATTTTGTGTTAATAAAATGTATGGTGACTCATATTTTTTTTACTTTCATTTAAGGAGTATTACATTGTCTATTAAATACAATTTATTGCATTAACCTATCATTTTTAGTTTCCGTGATTTTTAACATTCTTTAAGTGACCCGGATTCATTGCTCTCGAGTGTAATATCCTTGGACATTTCACACAACGCCATCTCGCCCCAAGCTAAGCAACTTAATGCTTGTGTTATGGTAACGAGATGGATGATAAACTACTTATATAATATTTTTTTGTAAATAAATAAATAATAATAATAAATATCCTTGGACATTTCACAGAACGCCATCTCGTCCCAAGTTAAGCAACTTAATGCTTGTGTTATGGTAACGAGATGGATGATAAACTACTTAGACAAATTTTTTTTTTTGTAAATACCTACATATTATAGATAGAAATGACACCCAGACTCCGAGCCAGTGAATTTTGTGTTTGTTTGAGTAAATGAGTGTTATTCCTTGCATAAAATATTAATAATTTCTTTTTAAAAGAGTCTTTGCTGTTATTAAATTTATCGTTAATTTTCCGACAAATACAAACTTATACGAAACGTTCCAATTTTCATTCATTTTGGCATAGAGGTGGACCAAGGACAGTTTCTAATGGGGTGAAATACGGAACGAAGTTTCGTACAAAAATCCGATTAGTTAGTACGTTCTCCGAAATTCAAGCTTTTCGGGGTTTGTATCAATGTTTCCTTCTCTTGGGGCTAGGTGATCTGCCTCTTGCGTTATTTTAGTCGCCTCTTACGACACCCTACAGATGGTATGGGTTGGTGACAATATGTATTCTAAATCGGTCACGACACGGACTCGTTAATTATCGTTTATTTCGACTCGTACTACCACAAACCGTTCGCACTTTCCGTGTGGTGACGGATTTAGAATACATAGTGTCACCACCCCGTTCCATCCTGAGGGTGTCGTAAGAGACGACAAAGAGAGATGACTAGGTGATAACCTAGCCGCAAGAGACGAAAAACTTGATACTCTGTGCCGATCCGGTTTGTGGAATTATGTCTATACAGGTTATAAAATTGTATTTAGGTCACGATTCGAATTCTACCAAGAATTAATAGAATGCGGTCCCAGACAAGAAATGTCGCCAACAAAGGAAAATCTCCACATCTTTCAGAGAACTCATGTGAAAGGTTTCCCGAAATATGAGGAAATGTCTTTATTGTCACGTCTCAGCTTAGATAACAATAGAGGATTGTGTTGTGGGTGAAGTAGTCGGGACTCACACTATATTCCCATTAACAAGAAGTAAGAAAGAAATATGAAGGAAGCTATGGCTTTTACCTACCTCTACCATCATTATCATTACATAGTTACATAGTATAAAACATTATCGTTGTCGTCTGTCCGTCCCTATGTATCTTTGAAACTACGCAACGGATTTTGAAGCAGTTTTTTCTTAATGGATAGAGGGATTCAAGATGGGGGTTTATATGTATAATACATGCATAATATTGTAGAGAAACACTGATAAATTTAGATGTTCATCTTTGCACCCGTGCGAAGCCCGGGCGTTGCTAGTCTAATATATAAAATTCTCGTGTTACGGTGTTTGTTATTGAACTCCTCGGAAACTCTTGACAGATTAAGATGAAGTTTTATATTACCATTTAGTAGGTATGGGAATCGGACAACGTCTATTTTTCATCCCCCAAATGTTAATTATTTTTTTGTTATATTTAAAGGTATAACTACTTCTACTTCTCAGCCTATAAATAATAATAAATAAATATCCTTGGACATTTCACACAACGCCATCTCGTCCCAAGCTAAGCAACTTAATACTTGTGTTATGGTAACGAGATGGATGATAAACTACTTTAATACATATTTTTTTGTAAATACATACATACTCTAGATAGAAAACACCCAGACCCGGAACAAATACTTTTAGGTCGTACAAATATTTCTTCCGTGCGGGGATCGAACCCGCGACATGCTGCACAGTAGTCGATCGCTCAACCACTGCGCCAACCGTGTATAAATGAATTGCTACTGCTGAATTGGGCGTCCTCCAACTATAGGAAGGGTATTTCGCCCAGTGTGGCCCCAGGGTCCCGGAGCATGCTCTCCTAATCGGGGAGTGAATCCCGTGGCCCTGGATCGGACATTCGAGGATCGCCGCCGGGGCGCAATTTGCCATCTCTACGCGCCCCGGAGTCCCACATAACCCGGCCCGTTCCAACTGCCGGGAATCCATGAGGATCACAGACTCAAAAAAAAGGGCCCTTACGACACCCTCAGGATGAAATTGAGTGGTGACACTATGTATTCTAAATCCATCACCACAAAGACGGATCGAACTACCTGCTGTATGACAAGCCTGTCTGTTCTTCTGGTGTTAAAGCTAAGCTCAGCTTCTCTGAAGTACTTTCTTTTTTAATGAATAGTAACTTTTACGGTTATTCAGTACTACTGCTACTACTGAGTACCTATCAGTACATAAATGACCCAATGCTGAGTCGGGCGTCCTCCCATTTCCGGAAGGGAAAATATTCCCAAAATATTCCACGGACGGGTTGGCACAGGGTTTCGTATCAAGTTTTCCTTCACTTACGTCTAGGTTATCGGCCTTCTTATTTCCTTTTGTTACGACACCCTCAGATTAGAATGGAGTTGTGATACTATGTATTCTAAATCCGTCACCACACAGACTTAATTATCATCACTGCCTCATGACTGCCTCGTTGGTCTAGTGGTTAGATGTGCCGCCTTTGGATCAACGGGTCCCGGGTTCGATTCCGGGGTCGGGCTAGTGTCTTTGTCTAAACCAGAGGCACTGGCTCGGAGTCTGGGTGTCATTTCTATCTATAATATGTATATATTTACAAAAAAAAAAATTATATAAGTAGTTTATCATCCATCTCGTTACCATAACACAAGCATTAAGTTGCTTAGCTTGGGACGAGATGGCGTTGTGTGAAATGTCCAAGGATATTTATTTATATTTACATTAGTCCACTGCTGGACAAAGGCTTCCCCTAAAAAGCACCATAGCGCCCTGTCTTCAGCTTGACGCATCCAGTTGCTGCCAGCAAACTTCCGCAGATCGAATCGATCGGACTTTATTCAGTACGCTTTTATTTAAGTTTAGAAAATAGCTAGGGCAATTGTACCAATAATGTAAATAATAAAATGTATAATGTATGTAGAAAAGCGTACAGGTTCTGATTTTGGCACTAGTCCAACTGGTCACAAAGATAAAATGAACTTGCTATCTTGATAGTACTTGTCTCTACAGGTCCCAGTGGTAACCTAGACATTATAATGCCAAGTATCATGCCCAAAGTCTTTATCCGACTTATATTGTTCTCTAACGTGTTACAAGAATGAAAGTTCAACTATCAGGCTGAGCTATAAAATATTAATACAAGAGATCGACCAGTATCCACAATTGTTGAGTAAACTAGCTGTTACCTGCGACTTCGTCTACGTGGTATTTAACAATGTGGAAATCTAAGTAACTATAGGATCCTAAAAAGTTTGTAAAAAAATTTAGCCTAAGTACAAAGGGCAATGGAGAGGGCTATGCTCGGAGTATCCCTGCGAGATCGAATCAGAAATGAGGAGATACGCAGGAAAACCAGGGTCACTGACATAGCCCACCTGATTGCCAAACTTAAGTGGCAGTGGGCAGGGCACATAGCTCGCAGGTCCGACGCCCGATGGGGCAGAAAAGTCCTCGAGTGGCGACCGCGTTTCGGAAGGCGCAGTGCTGGTAGGCCTCCCACACGGTGGCCCAACGACCTGGTTAGGGTCGCCGGAGAGCAGTGGATGCCGGCGGCCCAGGACCGACCTTTGTGGAGATCCTTGGGGGAGGCCTATGTCCAGCAGTGGACGTCTTTTGACTGAAATGATGAAGCATCGTGTATACATCCAAATGAACTTAGTCGTCGTTTCAGCCCATAAATGACACACTACTGAATCTAGTCTCCTCCAAATTCATGGAGGGAAATTAGCCTACTGTGCCACGCTGGCAAGACGGGTTGGCACAGGGTTTGTATCAAGTTTTCCTTCTCATACGGCTAGGTGATCTGCCCCTTACGCTCCTTTAGTCGCCTCTTGCGACACCCTCAGGATAGTATGGGTTGGTGACATTGTGTATTCTAAATCCGTCACCACATGGATAAATGCACTTAGCAAAAAGCGGTTATTTAATATTACAAACAGACAACCCAATTTTATTTATTCGTATAGATATCTAAAATCTATGACAGGTCTGCTCACAGCTTTTAATGTGTGAGTGTGAAACTCGTGGTAGTGTGCTAAATAAATTATTTAATAATTAAATTAACATTAAGCCCATTGTTCTTTAAAAAGAATGGATATCTGCACTCCTTATCCTTAAAAACTGAACTCTTCCAAATTTCATATTCCTCCGGTGGCGTTATTTTTGTAAAGGATAGACACAATTGAAATCTCTCGCACAACTTTAGTTCGGAACTATCCTTCCATAGTGAAACGAAAGGCGCTCAATTTCACGGCTCGTGAAGCCCCAGGAAGTGTCTATCTTGCACTTTCAAGCGCTTTGTGATGAAAAGACTTGAAAATTTGTTGTTCCACTTGCCGACCTGTCTTCAGTTTCTTGGGAAAACTGTGGACGTCCTAGAGATACAGTGAAAATGAAACACAGACTTTTAATTTCTGAAATAGACCAAAGAGATTGGACGTCATACTACAGTCAACAAACAGAAAAATTTCTGGACGCAATCATAAATATTTTTAAAATAAAGTAATTTTTTTTTATTTCAAGACAATAGGCATCAAATGTTTCATAGCTAGGTGCAGTATAAATTGGAAAATTAAATTGTCGTATTTTCCTTTACTTATTATACATGTTTCTCATCGTTTTAAGCTACATGTTTATACATGTAATTGCTTTCACTAATCTTTCAGACTTATTTACCACCATCATTGTAACGTCTTTTATTAAAAAGAACACCAACGGAGATTCTTGCCGGCTCTTTTCTGTGGGATGGCATTCCGGTGGTAAAGACTAAATGATTATTGATTTTTTAAAATATAATTTGACTATTTGAACGTATTGGTAAGAATTTATACGAATACAATCATTTTGATGTTGTTCAAATCTTTCCTTTAAACCTTCCCTGAACGTCCACAAGTACTTCACTATAAGTATTTCAAGATTAAAATTAGCCGAAACGATCCTGCTAGTCTCGAGTTTTAGCGAGACAAACCAACCGCAATTTATTTTTGTATAAAATTTTAAGTAATTTAATTTTGAATGTAATAAAATATTATATACAATGTCTAAAACTAGTAAAAAAGAAACAACTTAAATATATACCCAAAAGAAAAGAGAAACTAAACACTAAATAAATCTAAATTAAACTAGGCACCGTATCCTCAGCGCTGCAGGGGTTTGCAAAAGTGCCCAGAAGGCTGGCGGCATTGCCACGCTGGATGGCAATGCTTATTCGCTCAGCGAAATAGAGGCCAGACTTCTGGTCACGCGTGCAGTCAAACAGCCGCTTTGCCAGATCTTTATAGAAAGACTGGGCATTAGGGCCCCAAGCCCCAAGCGTCTCCACACCAAACGGCACAAATATATAACCGCTGGTTAAGCTGCTGTATTTATGCCGCTTGATGTTTTCCGCTTCCGCTGCAGCGGTACCGGGTGCAACCGATGTACTTGGAAGATGAGAAGAAGCCAAAGTGTCGACACATGTGGCATCCCACACTAACAGCCGTCCCATCTTCCAAGGCATCAATGACATCCCGTCAGGTCTCTTGCCATCGCTGCGCACCAAACCATTAGGTTCCAAAGCGGCTGGTACACCAACGCTAACAAGGGCCCGACGAATGATGTCATTAATACTGGCATGGCGGGGTATACGGCCAGCACTTCTGCAGCAGGATAAGGCATGATGTCCCAAAAGATCGACATTATTACCGCAGCGACAGCGATGAGGGGCAATACATTGTATCCCTAAGCGGAGACTGGTGGCAAGGCGGAAAGTGTTGTTATCTAGTAATGTCCCAACATTTGGAGAAGGAATGGCTTTGAGCCAAAGACCTGCCTCCCATTCTCCCACAGCCAGTAGGCGAGCTCGATCTGCAGAATTGGTGTACGAATTTAAGAGACTGTTCCGTACCAAACTGCAGAGCGGCGCATCCCACTGTCTTTGAGAGCTTGGAAATGCGGGTAATTGGGAATTGGGGCAAGCTATTTTCCATGTCTGCAATGCTTCCTGGGTAAATGGTACTTCAAAGTTATTTAAAGAACGACCTAAAATGTTCTTTACCAATTTTTCAGTACCAAATACAGATGATAGGAAAGCTGGTAAGCTTATACTAGAAATTTTGCGTATACCGAGACCTCCTAAACGTATAGGCATTGTAGTTTGAAGCCAGGCACGATCATTGAAGTCTAAATTTAAAACAGATTGCACTGAAACTCGTATAATTTCGTCGATTTTTTCCAATTGAGAATTGAACTTCCATAAAGGACTGCAGCGAATATAATAAATAAATTTTGGCATAAATAAGCAAAACCGGATAATAGTAAAAGCTGAATGTACATTAATTTCCGAAAGTCTGACTGACACATCAGCGTAATTTTGAATTTTTTCATCAATAAAAGGAGAAAAGGATTCTTCCAAAATAGGGGCCCCTAGGAGACGAAGCGTATTTTTATTCAAAACAGTTATATTCGGTGCAACGGCATTGAATTGGTCTATAGCAGATGAAGTTGTAGTTGGATCTGTGAAAAATAATTCACTCTTCGAATTATTTAATTCCAAACCTATAGACTGCAATTCAGATTTTAACAAAATTAGATCTTTTAAGACCGTTTCTACGTCACCTCCAAGGGTCCCGTCATCAAGATACCAAACATTGAATTTTGATTGTAGTTTCTTAATAATAGGATTTATAGCCAGACTGAAAAAAGTATATACTTTTTGTATATATTTCAATCCACACTGGCGAAACTGCAGGCATAGGCTTACATATTTGGCCATTTCTTAAAATCTGCAATAGTTGCTTTAGGAAACTTTTTCCACAGAAGAAATACATTTGCAACGTTAGAAATAACATCCAATAACCTAAGTCGTTAGTTTCAATAACGGACGTCTGTTATTTTTCATCACAAAATAATAATAAATATTATTAAGCGGCTAAGTGGCAATAACTTATAAAGTAAAGTCTTAATTGAAGATGCATTAATGAAAAGTAATTAGTTAGGACCCTTTTAGCTTAATTTAAGTCTGTTATAACAGAACTAATTCGGTAAGTGGTTTGAAACATTTGCATTGAATAATGAGAAGGTATTACTTTAGCCATATTGAGCCCTTAAGGCGGTGGTTATGGGGAATGACTATTTAGACTATCTATTCTACAAAAATATAGTTAAGCGGTATTGATTAAAAAAAAAGTGTATTATTGTGGATCTAGGCACAAACGTGACAGAGCTATGTTGACTGATTGATTTCAAATTCGTGTAGTGTCGGATTTAGAATACATAGGATTTAAACAATGTATAGTAGAATAGACAATGTCACCAACCCACACTAACCTGAGGGTGTCGTAAGAGGCGACTCAAGGATCGTAAGAGGCAGATCACCTAGCCGTATGAGAAGGAAAACTTGATACGAAACCATGTGCCAACCCATCTGGTCAGCGTGGCACAGTAGGCTAATTTCCCTCCATGAAATTTCACGGTATTTCTGTAAACAAGATAGATAATTTCAAAAAGGTAACAACAGAGTTTCTTCTCGGCTCTTCGCTGTATAACAGCTTTTCGAACCGGTTGTAGTTTCAATTAGTATGTAGCTATGACGCCGATAGGAGTGTATGATGACTACCACCTAGCTTGGGAGAAGATTCGAAAGATGATGATGGGAGTTTTAATCATGACGTTGACATAGGAGTTTTGTGATATACATGAATAAAGTTCTTATTGAGTTTGGGTTTATTCTGGTTTTTATAAAAACTAGCTGACCCGGTTAACATGGTACCGCCTCAGAATCAATAAATAAAAAACCTGAATGATAATTCCAGAATGCTTCCACTTTATTAAAATAAGTGCACATTTAACTGGAACAAAAATAATGCGTATTAAAAAAGGTGATTTTCTTATTTTCCCAAATCGGTCCAGCCGTTGTCGAGTTTTAGCGATTTTATTTTAGCATTTTCATTTATATAGATAGGTAGTATACTTTTATAATACTACCAAAGATTATCGATAACTTTTTTCATTCCATGCGTTCCAATATTGATTTTCGATAGTATGTACGGCACTAGTGATTGCTTGTAAGTAGGTACAGTCCCTCGAGATTTGCCTGAGCTAACTGAAATCGGAGTAACTCACCGCCTCCATCGTGTCCCGAAATACGTTTGAAATAGGAATAAGAATGTTCTAAAATTGAATTTGGAACGCTCATGTGCGCCATCCTCGGCATTGCCAGTACGAATATTGAGTTCGGATACTTGATCGTTATTGGATTGTGGAGTACGTGGTATGGGAATGATTAAAAATGTACGACTCTTTTCGATCTCTGGCGAAAATGCTGTCGAGTATTTCAAGAATACTTAGGCTAGACTAATAATGCTTATGAACGAGTCCTGTAACAATTATCAGAAGGGATTACAGGGACATTTAAATACTCTACACATACATAAATATTTTTTTCATCTAAACAACCGTAACAATTTGTGAACTTATGTTATTTTTTTATATAAAAAACGAAACCCCTGCACTAGGTATAATAACCTGTATCGCTGGAGCAGTTTACAAACATGTAATTCACGAACACAAATGACACCCAGACTCCGAGCAAGTGCCTCTGGTTTAGACAAAGACACTTGCCCGACCCCGGAATCGAACCCGGGACCCGTTGATCCAAAGGCGGCACATCTAACCCCTTGACCAACGAGGCAGTCATGTTTAGGGGTCACCAACAAAATGTAATCGTCCTTCTGTACTATCTTCTCCATCTGCGTGCATCTTTAGACATTTGGCAAGACGACGCTTTATATGAGACTCCCCAGATACTATTCAACAAAACAAACTACCGCGGAGAGGGCCCGCGGCGAGGTCTGTACCCTCCCAAATTATCCTGATAAACAAACCCATATTCCTTAGAGCATATTTATGCCTCTTGTGCCATTGTGTGATCCGCTAGAGTATAACGAAGAGTTTCTTACACGTTTTCCTCGACTCTGTCTGTCTGTCTGATCGTCTTCTATTGTATAACTCAGAACCCGCAAGACACTTAAGCGCTCATACACACGAACGGCATGTTGTCAACGGCACAGACAACTGCAGCAGTCGACGGCTGCAGTTGTCTGTGCCGTTTGCAACACGTGTGTATGAGCGCTAAATCCCGCACTATGCAAAGATCGTAAAAACCTAAGACATCATTGTCTTTTTTTAAACCCGCTGCACTTGCTTTAACTGTATCGCGGGGCAGTTCACAAACATGTAATTCACGAACACAATTGACACCCAGACTCCGAACAAGTTTAAGTGAACAGGATTACGCAAAGACGGCCGACCCGGAATGAACCCGAGGACCCGTGATCAAAAGGCGGCATATCTAACCCCTATACCAACAAGGCAGTCTTGCTAAAGGAATATATGAGAGGTTAGCTGTATTTAATTATGAATGCTACGTTTGAAGAAAATGTCAGCCGGTTGAAAATTATCGGCAGCTTGTCAGTTTTATCCGGGTTATCTAAAATTTACTTAAAATGTATGTTGAGATGGGGATAGTCAAAAAGATTCTCAAAAAAAAACCCTTGGCCACGTTATTCACAATTAATATTAGAGCAAAATAATTTTAACAGATTATTGTAGCGGTTACATATTTGTGCCGTTTGGTGTGGAGACGCTTGGGGGTTGGGGCCCTAATGCCCAGTCTTTCTATAAAGACCTGGCAAAGCGGCTGTTCGACTGCACGCGTGACCAGAAGTCTGGCCTCTATTTCGCTGAGCGAATAAGCATTGCCATCCAGCGTGGCAATGCCGCCAGCCTTCTGGGCACTTTTGCAAACCCCTGCAGCGGTGAGGATACGGTGCCTAGTTTAATTTAGATTTATTTAGTGTTTAGTTTCTCTTTTCTTTTGGGTTTATATTTAAGTTGTTTTTTTTACTAGTTTTAGACATTGTATATAATATTTTATTACATTTATAAATTAACTTATCAAATAAAAATAAAAAAGTTATAAGTTAAATATCTCTTTCTTACCAAAACCTTAAAGTAAATAATATTCTTGACTTGAAAATCATAAAATATTTATTTACGCTGATTCCTAAACTAAGCAAAGCTCGGGTTTTAGGATTCAGAAACGTAGGGGACGCCCACTAAAAAAGGCCGGCTGCGACTGGATGCTCAAAGCACAACACCAGGCTCTGTGGAGTACCTTGGCAGAGGCCTAAATCCAGCAGTGGACTGCAACGGGCTCATGACGATGATGATGTTACTTAATGCTATTAGCTACTTCAAAAGAATAACGGTTAAGATTAGACTACAATAACAATTATATAATATTACTAATGTTGTTTAATAAAAAACAGTTAGTATAAATGTTATTTTCCTTCTAAGCACAGACCTTTACTTTTCGTGACTTTCTGTTTATTTAAGCGTGTTCTGCTAAGACGTTTATTGCTCAAACGGTTGGGTCAAGAAATAAACTATCGTAGATTTTGCTTGAGGCAAGGACTAATAGTATATTGTGAACATCCTTTCCCAAATAATTCGCAACAAGGCTAAACGAAAGTCCGTAAATAGAGCAGTATTATACTATATTATTATTGTACATGTTGTCTACATACACGTACTCGTAATGTATTTAGTAAATGAAGATGACCGGATGGTTGAAAGGTAAAAGGTTAAGTAAGGTTTACCATTAGGATAAAACCTAAAATCTAATAGGTTTATAAACCATGTAGTTACCAATATAAAAAAAAAACATGCATCCGAATTGACAACCTCCTCCTCTTTGAAGTCGGTTGAAACTGTTAGTTTTGTTTTGTTTCTAGGCGAGGCTTTTCGATCACACAGTTCGATTGTCGCGTTCACTGACCGTTCAACTGACCACCGTTCTGATAAGCTGGTTAACTGGATACGGGATCTGAACGACGACTGGAAAAGTTAGGGTCTATATTTTGATTTGGAATAAATGTTTATTCCGAGAGGCAAAGTTTATTAGCAAATGAATAAATCTGTGTTCTGATGCTATTCATATACATTATAGCAGCTATACTCTAAGTGTGTTCCGCGGAACCCTAGGGTTACGCGATACCTCTGTAGGGGTTCCTCAAGAATTTAGAAAAAAAAATCAAAACATATGTCTCAGGTCGAACGTTATGACTCCGCGGCCACGCATAGGTATATTTATTTATTTATTTGTATTTGTTTAAACATGTGTTACAATAGCTGGTACAATATCTCATAAGTTTGGTATCAACATGTATACTTGTATACTTGTGAGCGCAAAAACTATTGTTTTATTGTAGGGTTCCATCAAGTATTTTGCTTCTCAATAGGGTTCCGTCACCAAAAAAGTTTGTGAACCACTGCATTATAGCATCGGTGCTATTTGAACTTCTAAGTTTCGTTTAACTTCTTTATGTTTTTCCGATCCTTCGGAATCTTTATACCATTTTTTCGTCCAATTAGTTTCACCTCTACTTTATATTCTTCATATGTAGTTCAAGCCTGAGGTGGCGCTAGAGCATTAGCCAGAATTCTCAGACTGCGGGCGATAGACAGGGCAAGAAGGTTATGTTTCCAGGCGTAGCCGGTAAGCTAAACCCACTGGATGGCCCGAACTTGGTTTAAAATTCGTTGTACGTTAACAGTTTCCTGAAGGTCCTGTATGACATTATTATTCCACTCTTGTTGTTACCCGCAGAAAACCTCCACCCTTGCTCATCAGGTCTACGGTATTAAGCAAACCTGCGCACAGAACTTCACGGTGCAAGGGGCCCTGAAGATCCAGCGTCGTCACTGGAGGCGACAGTGGACGGCGGCATGTGATAGTCATCTTCTGATGTCGTTCAAGAGCTGGATTGTGGTAAAAGACTGCACTACTAGGTCTCAGCAGCATGCAAACGGCAACGTCGCGGCGGACTTCTTGGAATGAATAGCAAATCAAATCAAATCAAACTCTTTATTTGCTGAATATGGGTACATTACATCGTGGTTAAAAAATATATTAAGTCCAATTCCATATTTTACCCTTGTGGGGTGTGAAAAAATTATATAAGAATTATTAAAATTAAGTTAAATATAGATACAAATCAGTCTTGTGAATGTTCCTTAATGACTATTAAACATTGTAATATAATATAACATTGTTATTAACATTAAACATTGTAATATAACATAGCCTCGCTGGCTCATGAAATTTCCAGAAACTACAGTGTACAATTTATGTAATTGTCCAATTTGATGTTTGTTTTGAGAAACATGCAGCTGATGAAGTGCTGGACTAGAGAATTGTTTTAGAAGAATAAAAATCTAAAAAAAAATGTCACCCATTGATTGCAACAACAATTGGGCACCTACATAAAAAATACGACACATATCCACATGTTCTTTTGTATTCTATTCTGATTTAGAAGTATGACTTGACACATTTTTTTTTAAAGTCTAACTGACGAATACTGCCTTAAAACGCCAACATTTAAAGTTGTTGAACCGAATTCAACAGAAGTACAATTCAAACTTCACACGCTGAATTTCACCTAGTTGATTTATTTGTGTAAATTTAAATACTACTACTCAGCCAATAAATGACCCACTGCTGAGTCTTTTCTTTCTCTTGTGGCTAGGTTTTCGGCCTTGTCATTTCCTTTCGTCGGCTCTTACGACACCCTCAGGATCGAATGGGGTGGTGACACTATGTATTCAAAATCCGTCACCACACGGACAAATTAAAAGTGGTACACAAGCACGTATTTGTGTGTCATTTAGATGATTACCAAGCTCCAACCGAAATTAGGGCTTTCCTACAAGGGTATAGGTGTCAAACATGAACTAAGTGCAAATAAAATCCAGTTCCTATAAATATATATACCTTTTCAGCTTAATAAGAATTAATGAATTATCACCCAAGAATTTGGCTTCCATCCAAGAGAAGCTAATTCTTGAGAGTAACCATTTAAAATACTAATTGAGGATCAAGAGGAATTAACATAGCCTCCAGCGTCCCTCTATAAACGCTAAGTTGGCGTCGGTTCTTTGTTGGGAGTTTTAATTACGTCGAGACAATATTTTGTCTAAATATGGAAAATAAGAAAGGTTAGATTTACATTTTTTGATGTTATTGGGAGATTTGCAGAAATCATTCGTACAAGAACCAGAAAAACAAAAGAAAAATGAAAGAATCGATAGTACTGCTGATATCATCATCATAATTTGAGCCAAAAGACGTCCACTGCTGGACCTCCCCCAAGGATTTCCACAATGGCCGGTCCTGGGCCGCCCGCATCCATCGTTTTCCGGCGACCTTAACCAGGTCATCCGTTCACCGTGTGGGAAGCCTACCAGCACTGCGCTTTCCGGAACGCAGTCACCACTCGAGGACTTTTCTACCTCATCGGGCGTCGGTCCTGCGCGTTATGTGCCCTGCCCACTGCCACTTAAGTTTGGCAATCCTGTGGGCTATGTCGATGAACCTGGTTTGCCTGCGTACCTCCTCATTTCTGATTCGATCTCGCAGGGAAATATATAGATATACTTTTTATTTAGATTCTGGACAATTTCAGTAAAACAAAGCAACTGCATTTTCTTGATATTTTGGTCACCAAGAAAAATTATGGAACTCAGAATATTAAGCTTGTAGGCTGTACTTTACGTGCCTTCTTTGTTAGCGTCCAGAGGTCCTTATCTAAGCGGGGGCTCATCAGGGTCGCTGAGCAGGCTCCCCCATTGGAGAGTGAAACTTGGCCCTGTTTCGGGTAGTTGAGAGACACCGTTAGTTTTATGGGGTAGGTTGGGACGCAATTACTATCTTTCCGCTCCCTGAAGGCCCACATAACCCGGCTGGCGTTTCGTGGTCGGGTATGCTTACAGAGTAATAATAACGATAAGTTGTTGGTTGATTTTTAGTGGAAGTCACGTTTTATAGTTATAATCTGGTTTTGAAACACGAGTGAGATATTGATCTCACTCATGTTTCATGGTAGAAAAATATTTTAAACGACGAACACCTTTCTTTTGTCCTTGGGAGGGCTATAAGAGTTTTGTTACAACCTGTGTATATTAGCACATTGCTGCCTTGGCTTGACTGCCTCGTTGGTCTAGTGGTTAGATGTGCCGCCTTTGGATCAACGGGTCCCGAGTAGTAGTTTATCATCCATCTCGTTACCATAACACAAGCATTAAGTTGCTTAGCTTGGGACGACATGGCGTTGTGTGAAATGTCAAAAAAAGAAACAAAAAAAATATATATATTTTATACGGAAGCAGTTATTCCGTTCATTTTCCTCAAAATCCCTTTTTACGAAAGTTATGCGGAAGAAGAAGTATGATTTTTGGCAATATTGACATGTATACGAAAGGAATGACAAGGCCGATAACCTATCCGCAAGAAAAGAAAACATGATAAGAAACCCTGTTCCAACCAGCGTAATTAGTCTATTACACAAACAACAAATTACGCTCCATGTAATAGGAATATGCGTCATGTTTGTGAACCGGGTGCTGTTGCTGGGGGTCGGTTGACTCAGGCAGTTAAAGGTTACTATTATTGACTAGTTGCTAATGTTTGGCCCTTTACCACTATTGCGCGAATTTATCTCACACATCTGCCTTATCCCGGCCTTGTACCTAAAAATGGCAACGTAAGAAAAGCATTTCACATTTTTATGCCGTATCCTTTCTGTAGACGTTCCGTATCCCGGACTTGTGGTAAATAGTAAATTGAAGGGTTACGTTTAAATTTTATTTCATTGTTTCACTTGTCGAAGGACCTCTAATGAGCCAACATGATCAAATGAATTTTGATTTGATTTGAGCAGTGGGTCTAGTAGTGATAATATTGTCCTGTATTTACTAAGAAAGTCCTCATTAAAAATACAATGTGTTATCTAAAGTCGTGAAGAACTAATTTAACATCGAAATACAATACCTCGTATAACAATTTATTCTCGCAATAAAATCATGTTGTACGGAAGTTGTGCAGTTAAAGAACTTACGTTTGTTTAATTCAGTTACGAGATTTTACGACTGTTTTATCTTGCAGTCCGGATAGAAACATTATTTAACGCTGCTTGAGTTGTAAAGGTGTCATCTTAAACTTCCTTTACCTTTTACAAATTGAGTTCCTTTAGATATTTACAATAATGTTAAACGACGATCCGTCAGTGCGGTGACGGATCTAGAATACACACTGTCCTGAGGGTATCGTAAGTGCTGATAAAAGGAAATAACAGGGCCGATAACTTTTTTTTTTTGGCCCGGGTAATATCCTTTATGGACTATCCCTGCCAGCTTAGGGATGCCAACAGGGGTGTGTGGGAGTCCCCTCTGCCTCTGTGAATCGATCGACGATCGATTCGAATATGGTATTACTAGCTGGGTCCCGCGGTTTTACCCGCGTGGTTATAAACATATTTTTTTCATTAGTTTTTTTTCTACATTTTTTTTAGCTTATTGTTATAATTTGGAAAATTCACACAATATATCTTTAAAAATTGTAGCCCATGTGTTATTCTGATGTAAGTATACGCTATATTATTGTAAAGTTTCATTAAAATCCATTATGTAGTTTTTACGTGAAAGAATAACAGACACCCATCCATCCATCCATACTTACAAACTTTCGCGTATATAAAATTAGTAGGATTTATCATACTTTTCCTCAATTTATCCTGCCATCTCAAAATGACGCAACACGTTTCTTTTCTTTCATTTGTATTTGCAGTCCTATTTACTCGTATATAATAAACTCCACTCCACTAGCGTCCATAACATTTTCGGCGTCTTATTTAAACTTGTCACACCTGGCCTTTTATTGGGTCAAAGGTTGCAAGGATGTTGGTCCTGGAAGTGGAACACGGATTTAACAATCTGGAGCAACGTTTTTCTAAGCTCGCACGGTTAGTTTTACGAGACCTGGATTTGTTACTTTTGCCAGTCTTCTGGCATTCTCGTAGTGGTAGTTATTAAGCATAATGTTTCATGTATATAAATCTTTCTAATAAATCTGTAAATATGACGACTGATAGGTCTATATGGAGACTACCACCTAGCGTGGGACACGGGTCGTAAGATGATAATGGTAATTTTAAATATGACGATTTATAAGATTTTTGTGATAAAACCTATGTTAATAAAGTTCCTTTTGAATTAGAGTTTTATGTTTAGTTTTTTTTTATGTGTCATCACTATCACTACATAGTATAAAACAAAGTCGCTGGCGTCTGTCCGACCATATGTATGCTTAAATCTTTAAAACTACGCAACGGATTTATAAGATGTTTTTTTTTATAGAGAGAGGAAGGTTTATGTGTATAATACATGCCTAATGTTGTAGAGAAACACTGATAAATTTAGATGTTCATCACTGCACCCGTGCGAAGCCGGGGCGGGTCGCTGGTGTATAATATATTTTAGGTTATTTGTTTTGTTTTTAGAGTAATGTTTAGGATTATTCACAGGTTTATTTTTATGTGCAACATTTTATGTATCCTGAAACTCAATCTGGTTTGGTTGATTCGGGCAAAAGTTATGAAGTCACACACAGACAAGTCATAGATTGACATTTCTTATTTCGACCGTAAACAAAAACGTAGCGAGCAGTATCATTTTTTAACAACCATCTATCGTTTTCTTCTGTTCCATACGAAGGGGCTTAATGCAGAAAATAAATGTAAAAAAAAAGACGCGAGTATTCGCGTCAAATTACATGGATCAGAAGCAGTAAAGTAACTGAAATGGATTACGCCTACGTAGTAGAAAGGGCGGAACAAAAACTCGTATCATTTTTTGTCGCAAGATTTCTCTCATCAAGAGCCTTGTATGGGGAAATAAAATGGTTGTATTGACTAGTTTATTCACGTTTAAAACCTTCCTTAAGCTAGTACAATTATTTCTAAACCAAAATTTTTAATAGGTCCAGCCGTTCTCGAGATTTTGCGAGACTAACAAATATTAATTCATCAACATCAGCAACATCCTCAGCATTGAACTGGAGACAGTGTGATCCATTTGACAAAAAAACTACGTTTGTTTAATTACTAGTAATTACTAGTAATCCAAAGGGCAATGGAGAGGGCTATGCTCGGAGTTTCCCTGCGAGATCGAATCAGAAATGAGGAGATACGCAGGAAAACCAGGGTCACCGACATAGCCCACCGGATTGTCAAATTTAAGTGGCAGTGGGCAGGGCACATAGCTCGCAGGACCGACGTCCGATGGGGCAGAAAAGTCCTCGAGTGGCGACCGCGTTCCGGAAGGCGCAGTGCTGGTAGGCCTCCCACACGGTGGACCGACGACCTGGTTAAGATCGCCGGAAAGCAGTGGATGCGGGCGGCCCAGGACCGGCCTTTGTGGAAATCTTTGGGGGAGGCCTATGTCCAGCAGTGGACGTCTTTTGGCTGAAATGATGATGATGACTAGTAATTTTAATTCCTAGTAATTAAAAAACAACTTTTTAATATAACATGTAAATGACTTTAAAAATACAGAATAAACTAAAAATAAATTAGGTACCAATTGAAATCGGTCTGTTAGGCATACCTACTCTTATACTCTAATTAAGGTCGATGACAATTCAGTTGGCACCGACTTCAAGTCGTTTATTTTTCGTTTCTAGTGCCTATCTTGAGAAAGTTTTACATTTATTGTTAAAAAGCTTATATTTTGACACGAGATCTTGGCAAGAACTTTTGAATTTAGAAGATTACATTTGGACAGGCTAGCAAATTCAACATAGCGGGTTTGGGTTTCTGAAGTTCAGAAAAACGTTATATAGGTATTTATAAGTGGGGACCTTCATGGATTTACCCGACCCTTGGCGACTAGTTATGGTAACATAACTGCTCCAGGGCTACGGACTTCTCCACTTCTCCAAAATGGGGAAGTATGCTCCGAAGACCATATAACACTACTTACTAGTATCTACTACTTCTACTCTGATCCACGTGGTGAAGAATTAAGAATAGATTGTGTGACCACCCCATTCTATCCTGAGGGTGTCGTAAGAGCCAAAGCCGATAACCTAGCCGCAAGAGAAGGAAATCTTGATATAAAACCCTGTGCCAACCCAACTGGCCAGCGAGGCACAGTAGGCTAATTACCCTCCACGCTGTCCTCGTGGAGATACAGCCAGGGTCCACGGGGCAGCAAGCGCGGGACGGTACACCCCGGGGACGTTTAGTGGGTATGACTCCGTCTCCTCATAGAGACGGAGGGGACTCCCACACACCCGCTGTTGGCCATCCCCAGGCTGGCGGAGATGGTTCTTAAAGGATTTTACCCGCGGGTCAAAAAAAAAAGGCTTATTACTCTCCATGTGACTGGAGGAACCGCCACTCAACAGTGGTGTAGCCGCATGCTACATACTTTACACAATTTACCCGAAAAATCTGAACTAATTGCATCAAGAAATATCGCCTACAAATGCGATAATTACGAAAAAGTCCTACACCGCGATAGTAAAATTTCAAGAGCAATTCGCAAGGTTAAGATATCCCCGACTACAACTATCAGACTAACAGAAGGGTCAAAGTCACCCAAAGGGCAATGGAGAGGGCTATGCTCGGAGTTTCCCTGCGAGATCGAATCAGAAATGAGGAGATACGCAGGAAAACCAGGGTCACCGACATAGCCCACCGGATTGCCAAACTTAAGTGGCAGTGGGCAGGGCACCCCGATGGGGCAGAAAAGTCCTGGAATGGTGACCGCGTTCCGGAAAGTGCAATGCTGGTAGGCCTCCCATACGGTGGACCGATGACCTGATTAAGGTCGCCGGAAAACGATGGATGCGGGCGGCCCAGGACCGGCCTTTGTGGAAATATTTGGGGGAGGCCTATGTCCAGCAGTGGACGTCTTTTGGCTGAAATGATGATGATGATGACAACTATCGGGGGGATAGGCGCTGCGACCCCTAGCCAGACATAACACCTCGTCTGGCTGGATGGTCATCCCTTTGCGCCTAAAGTGGGTTATCTATGGGCTGATTAGTAAAAGCTACTACAAGTTGACATAGATTGTACGAAATTGACGTTATCTAGATTTATCCGTACGTTTGAATCAACCGGATTCCACACTGGCCGAACACAGCGCGAGAATGTCGTCACTCGGCTGTTGACGTCATGCCTAAACTATAAATAAGGGCCCGAAACCGCCTTCTGTTGTTGTAACAAAAGCGGGACCATCGCTTTGTGTGATCAATCTATTATTCAAATGTGGAACTATTCTTTGTCAGCTATTTGTAAGTTAGTTTCGATTTTAATAGGAATGAGCAAATAAACCTAGTGGTGACGGATTTAGAATACACAATGTCACTAACCCACACTATCCTGAGGGTGTCGTAAGAGGCGACATAAGGTCCATTTAGACGGGGATATTTTTTCGCACATTTCGGTTCGAGAATCGCAAATAATAATCGCCATAACATTATTGCATCAAAATGTTTACACAGGCAAGAACTAAATTCTCTTTCTCTCTTCTTTCGATAATCGTATCTTCGAGACGAGAAAATATTCCCGCCTAAATGGGCCTTAATGGATCGTAAGAGGCAGATCACCTAAACGTATGAGAAGGAAATCTTGATACAAACCCTGTGCAAACCCGTCTTGCCAGCGTCGCACAGTAGGCTAATAAACCTCCCTGTGATTAGAGGAGGCCCGACTCTGTAGTGGGTCATTTATGGGCTGAAACAATGAAATAACACAGGTTTAAATCACTGGTGCGTTGTTTGGCGTGCGTAGATGTCGATATACTTAAAAAGTCAGTTTCTTTTCTGTTTCTCAAGTCTGAAAAGGTAACGTAAATACAATTTTATTAGGTTTATAGACATCTTTATGTCAAATATTCCACGACCGCCTTCAAGTCATGATGTAATTAATGTGAACTGTAAGTAGTGTAAACTGTATATTAGTATTCGGGAGTTTTATACATGCAATAAGAAAATGGGTTATACAAATTAAACTAATTATACAATTATGGAAACTTAAATATAATATCTGTGTGGTGACGGATTTAGAATATAGTGTCACCACCAACCAAATAGCACAGTAGGCTAATCACCCCCCCCCATGTTGGGAGGTGGCCCGACTCAGCAGTGGGTCATTTATGGGCTGAGTATTAAATAAAGAATCACTACATAGTATAAAACAAAGTCGCATTCTTCTGTCCGTCCCTATGTATGCATAAATCTTTAAAACTACGCAACGGATTTTGAAACGGTTTTTTTTAATAGATAGAGTGATTCAAGGGGAAGGTTTATATATATAACCCACCCCCGCTTTGCACGGGCGAAGCCGGGGCGGGCAACTAGTATTAAATAAACTCGGGTCTCTGTTCTTTCGGGTTGCACATCTTATTCCCCTGACACAGTAAAATTATACCTTTTGCGACCTTTTGAACCCAACTTAAAAAAAAAGTAATGGCTAATTACCCTCCTTGTGATAAGAGGAGGCCCGACACAGCAGCGGGTCATTTATGGGCTGAATGGTAGTGGTAGTATATACAGGGTTGATATGACAGAGGGGCATTAAATTACACTACGTACCTTTAGTGTATGTGACTAGCTGACCCGACAGACGTTGTCCTGTCTGAACTATGAATATTGAATTGGAATAATTAATAATAAATTAATATACCGCCTTTTCTTATCGATTCCAATCCCTTATTTAATGTAATTAAAAAAGTAATTATGCCAAAAATAGCGAACCGTCGGGACGAACGTCAAATGTTTGACAGGTAACAGTTTGTATGGGAAAATAAAATTGTTGTTTTTATTATTTTACTTACAATATCAATGTTTTCTCTAGACTCTTAAACCTTCCCTGGACTCACACGAATATTTCAAGACCATAATTAGCCAAATCGCTCCAGCCGTTTTCGAGTTTTAGCGAGACTAACGAACAGCTATTCATTTTTATATACAGAGACTAGCTGACCCGACAGACGTTGTCCTGTCTGAACTATGAATATTGAATTCGAATTGGAATAATTAATAATAAATTAATATACCGCCTTTTCTTATCGATTCCAATCCCTTATTTAATGTAATTAAAAAAGAAAAACAGTAATTATGCCAAAAATAGCGAACCGTCGGGACGAACGTCAAATGTTTGACAGGTAACAGTTTGTATGGGAAAATAAAATTATTGTTTTTATTATTAAACTTACAATATCAATGTTTTCTCTAGACTCTTAAACCTTCCCTGGACTCACACAAATATTTCGTTAGTTCGTGTGGTAGCGGAGTAAGAATACTACCACCCCATATCTTCCCGTGGGTGTCGTAGAAGGCGACTAAGGGACAACAGACGTTGGGCAGCAGCGACGTTCTGTACAAAAACATACCATCCGTACTGCGATCGCCAACCCGCCTGCCAAGCGTGGCGATTATGGCAAACCCCCCCCATGAAATGAACACAAATAGGAAAACGGCCCCCAGTCCCCGGCAGCCCCGCTATTCCTTCGGCCACGGTAGCAGCCAAGGTAACGGTGGGGCAGGGGGTGCTAAAAATCTCCGGCAGAGATCCGGCTACCATACAAAACGACGGCTGCACCTGGCAACATACAACACACGGACACTGCGGACTGACGAGAAGATCGTAGAACTCGAGGAAGAGTTGAGCAAGTTGCGATGGGATATAGTGGGGTTGTCTGAAGTCCGAAGAGAGGGAGAGGACACGATAACCCTCAAATCCGGCAACTTGCTCTACTTCCGGGAGGGCGACCAACAGTCCCAAGGTGGTGTTGGGTTTATCGTCCACAAGTCCCTTGTGAACAACGTTGTTAAAATCGAGAGTGTGTCGACCAGGGTGGCGTACCTTATACTCAGAATAACCAAGCGTTATTCGCTGAAGGTCATACAGGTATACGCACCGACCTCGGCACACCCCGACGAAGCGGTGGAGACAATGTATGAGGACATTTCCTCGGCCATACATGGCTCTAGAACGCACTACACCGTTGTCATGGGGGATTTTAACGCGAAACTGGGCAAGCGGAGCGGAGATGAGCTGCAAGTGGGGCAATTTGGGTTTGGACACCGGAACCAACGGGGCCAGACTTTGGCTGGTTTTCTGGAGAAGGAGGGACTCTATATGATGAATTCCTTTTACAAAAAACCAGAACAGAGGAAATGGACCTGGTTGAGTCCGGATGGCACCACAAAAAACGAGATAGACTTCATCATGTCGACGGAAAAGCACATATTCAATGATGTCTCCGTGATCAATATGGTCAAAACCGGAAGCGATCACCGCTTAGTACGAGGCACATTGAATATCGACGTCAAGCTGGAAAGGTCGCGCCTGGTGAGGTCTACGCTGCGTCCCGTGCCAGTTCAAATTCAAAACCCGGAAAGCTTCCAGCTCGAACTGCAAAACCGCTTTATAAGCCTAGGCGTTGACGTGGACGATTATAATGACGGGTTCGTGGAGACTGTCCGCAAAGTTGGGTCGAAGTTCTGTGAGACCCAACGCCTGAAAACGGCCAAAAAGCTCTCGGACCTCACCCTAAATCTCATGGACGAGCGACGGAAAATGGTTCTGCAGTCTACAGATGATGCGACGCAGCTTCGGATGCTCAATAGACAGATATCAAAGTCCCTGAAGCGTGATATACGCCGATTCAACACGAATCGTGTTGAAGAGGCTATTGAACGCAACAGGGGCTCCAAGGTTTTTGCCAGGGATCTGTCTATTGGGCAAAGCCAGCTCGTCAGGCTGAAGACTGATGACGGCAGGATCGTCACGTCGAAGTCCGAGATTTTGGGTGAGGTCGAGAGTTTCTATGGACAACTGTATACGTCTACACAGGAACCCGTAATAAATCTAGCAGACGACCCACGAGCTAGATTAACCCGGCACTACACCGAAGACCTACCGGACGTCAGCCTGTGTGAGATCGGGATGGCTCTCGAGCAACTTAAAAACAACAAGACGGCGGGTGATGACGGAATTACCGTAGAACTTCTGAAGGCGGGTGGAGAACCGATCCTTAGGGCCCTTCAGAAGTTATTCAATTCCGTCATACTCGAAGGACGAACGCCAAAGGCATGGAACAGAAGTGTGGTGGTGCTGTTCTTCAAGAAGGGAGATAACACCTTATTGAAGAACTACAGACCCATCTCACTTCTGAGCCATGTCTACAAGTTGTTCTCGAGGGTCATCACGAATCGACTCGCGTGCAGGCTTGACGATTCCCAGCCTCCCGAACAAGCCGGTTTCCGAAAAGGCTTCAGTACCGTAGACCATATTTTAACGCTACGGCAGGTTATACAGAAGACCGAGGAGTATAACCTGCCCCTTTGTCTGGCGTTCGTTGACTACGAGAAAGCCTTCGATTCGATCGAGACGTGGGCAGTATTGCAGGCTCTCCAGAGGTGCCAAGTCGACTATCGGTACATCGAAGTGTTGAAGTGCTTGTATGAAAACGCCACCATGTCAGTCCGACTCCAGGACCAGACCTCGAAACCGATCCAGTTGCAGCGAGGTGTTAGACAGGGAGACGTTATCTCTCCGAAACTGTTCTCCGCTGCACTGGAAGATGTTTTCAAGGTTCTGGACTGGAAAGGGCTGGGCATTAACGTGAACGGCGAGTACATCACTCACCTTCGATTCGCTGACGACATAGTCGTAATGGCTGAGACCATGGAGGGCCTCACTACGATGCTCGATGGCCTCTGTGGAGCCTCCGAACGAGTCGGCCTTAAGATGAACATGGAGAAGACGAAGATCATGTCTAATATCCATGTTCAAGCCACTCCTGTTAACATCGGAGGTTCTACTCTCGAAGTTGTTGACCATTACATTTACCTGGGACACACTGTCCAGTTAGGTAAGTCCAACTTCGAGAAAGAGGTCAATCGTCGGATCCAACTCGGCTGGGCAGCGTTCGGGAAGCTGCGAAAGATCTTCTCGTCCACAATACCGCAGTGTCTGAAGACAAAAGTCTTCAACCAATGTGTGTTGCCAGTGATGACATATGGAACAGAGACGTGGTCGCTCACTATGGGCTCCATCAGAAGGCTCAAAGTCACCCAAAGGGCAATGGAGAGGGCTATGCTCGGAGTTTCCCTGCGAGATCGAATCAGAAATGAGGAGATACGCAGGAAAACCAGGGTCACCGACATAGCCCACCGGATTGCCAAACTTAAGTGGCAGTGGGCAGGGCACATAGCTTTCAGGACCGACGCCCGATGGGGCAGAAAAGTCCTCGAGTGGCGACCGCGTTCCGGAAGGCGCAGTGCTGGTAGGCCTCCCACACGGTGGACCGACGACCTGGTTAAGATCGCCGGAAAGCAGTGGATGCGGGCGGCCCAGGACCGGCCTTTGTGGAAATCCTTGGGGGAGGCCTATGTCCAGCAGTGGACGTCTTTTGGCTGAAATGATGATGATGATTCATTTTTATATATAGAGATTAGTATGAATTCGAAACGGTATAAAAAAAACACGTGATTTTTCATGGGGGGTGAAGGGGTAGTCTTAAACCTCACCACGTATCACCAAGGGGGAGGGAGGGGTTAAAAAATGTTAAAAAAACATCACGTGATTAATGGACAGCCCCTAAGGTTAATAAACGATGCGTTAGGCATAAACATCTGTTAGGAAAGATACACCATGTTCAAATGAGGCAAAAATTTAAATAATCATTTGCGGCTAATCTATTGCTCCAATTTAATTGATTTTTGGTACAGAGCCTGGAAATGATACCTAGTATGGGCAGATAAAAAAAATGCCCATAGGTCGTAGCAACCCTGTATAATATCTTAAATTGCGACAGGGTGAACAATAACACGAGAAATTTAGACCGACTACGGTTTAACATTTTGAAACGAAAGAGTGTACAATTCTAAAACCAGCCAGTCGCCGACAATGACGTGGAAAAATAATATTGTAGCAGCCATTTCTGTGCAGGTTAAACACAAGGTGAATAGCGAACGCGAAGAGGGATTCCAGCCATTTCATGCATGAAGTGTGCAGGAATTTGAATTAAAATACAGCAAGTGAGAAAACTGTGTACCAGTGTATTTGCTTTATAAAATGCCATAAACTTTCAAAATAATATTTGAATTAAAACTATGGACCTTATTTCTAGTCTATTAGTATCTTATTATTTGTTTGCCTTGATGAATTAATGATAACAACATCGACCACTGATTGAAGATTTTTTTTTGTTTTCGTTACACAACAGACCACCTTTCTACAATTACTACCTATCTACAGTTATTTAAACCTTGGTCTAAAATATGGCGCAATTCTTTTATAAACCTTTACCACCGGATATTTTGAAATTCTTTGCCATACTCCGACCAAAACGGCCAAAACTGTTAAACGACTAGACATTAAAAACGTCACGACCAGCAATAAACATCAATTCGCAACGTTTATTACGATGTAAACCCCAGCCGGGGGACAGGAGAGTTCAGGTCGTGAGAAGATGGTAGATTGTGACCGGTATACCCACTAAAACCTACCACTATTTGTTCTTCGCGTGCCATCTGCTATTCAGGTGCCATCTGCTGGAAGTTTCACCTCGACCTATATTAAAATTCACGGCTGTCGACTGCCCTCTCCGGATTTCCACTAATTCTCCGAAATGGAGGAGTATGCTCCGAAATACCATTAAAACCTACTTAGCTGCTACAACATGACAGTCTAATCATATGAAATTGATATTATCTGTAAATAGCCGTGCGTTTGAATCAACCGGATTTCGTATTCGTGTTTCTCTCGTCTGGCGAACTTGCTCACTATGCTGTTTAGTGCTTCATGTTAACAAGACCAATAATTTAGTTTGCTTGAGAGCAGCTTTCCATGGGTGGACGCAAGGGTTGTGGGTGAGTGATCAAAAGAGATGGATGAATTGTAAGAATGAGGATTTGTGTATGAAAGATGTGAATGTAGGTGTGCCTGTGTTAGGGAATAATGTAATCAGAGACTAGTTTCCGCATGACCATTTATTATAAGGCTCAATGACACACTCACTTAATGTTAATACCTCTTGATTAAATATAGCTAACTTATTATGTCTACGACACAGAATATACGATGTAGAGACATGACATACTGTTTAGATGTACATAGACTAAGTACGAATATTATGTGCCTACGGCCAGAGGTATGACGACTGATAAGTGGGTATGGTATGGTGAATGATATTGGTAATTTTAAATATTTATATTTATAAGAGTTTTGTGATAAAACCTACGTAAATAATAGTACCTTTTGAGTTTCAGACTGTCCTATAGACCCGGTAAAGTGCGAATATTATTAAACTTTTTAATCCATGTTTCGGTTTTATTAAATTTGTCTTTGAGTCGTCCCTTTATTGCCCTGACAGCGCCGGAGTGGCGTTAACATAAATTGCCTATTAGTGCGATGGATGTCTCGCTTTATAAGTTTCCTGTTATGGTTTACCAGGAAAATTAGATGGCAAATGCCTCACTTTAATGTAAAAATACGGTATTTGTGGTGTAAATTTATGTAAGCGGCCGGCGCTAAAGTGTATAATACACATAGTACAATTGACGGTCCTCCTTCAATGGTAAATCTTTACTTCTACGAACTGTTTGATCCCGTGTGGAGACGGGTCAGAATATTAGGTACACTTCCCCACCGCACGCTGGGTAAACGCGTGTTGTAAAAGTCAACAAAACCCAGTACGCTTGATGGTAGGATCTAATGGTCCGCCCAGCTACCACCATCAGATCTAAGTCCGGCGCTAAGCAGTTTTACTGTGTTTCGTCGTGTATGAGAGAGCCGATGCCCGACAGGGCATTTCCTTGAATTGCCTGCTCCATCTTAGACCCTGGTATTGCTTTCCATCACGCAAACCTAGAGTCAAACGTATTCAAGTCACTGTTAAAAAAAAGTAAGTTTATAAACTTCGCGTACTCCATGATGGGTGACCTCATTATAATTATCTCAGTACATACATGCCCCACTATTGAGTGATATTGAGCTGGACTTCCTCCAAAAATGTGGAGGGAAATTAGCCTTTCTGCCTTGCAATACTTTAGACAGCGACACACTAGGTGACGCTACGTCTTCTAAAACCGTTACTATATGGAAAAGCGAGTTTCTAATGGTCCGGCAGGCACAGTAGCTCATAGATAACCCACTGCTGATCGGGCTTCCCCCAGTTACATGGAGGGTTATCATCAGCCTACTGGGTCACGCTGACAAGATGAGTTGGCACAGCTTTCCTTCTCTTATGGCTAGGTTATCGGAATTGTCATTACCTTTTGTCGGCTCCTATGATAAGCTCAGGATGAAATGGGGTTGTGACACTATGTGTTCTAAATCATTACACGGATAACGAAGAGTATGTGACTCTTTAATTTGAGCAAAGGGTAATAATGAATTACTTTAATATATATTTTTAGGACATATACCCGGATTTGTTTTAAAAAAAAAAGAATACACAAATTACAATGATTTTATTAACTTATAAGATTTAAACCTAAATAAAGCAATTTTTAACAGTAACTAATATTTTATCAGTATCTAATATTTAATCGGTAACCAATATTTAATCAGTAACCAATATTTAATCAGTAACCAATATTTAATCAGTAACCAATATTTACTCAGAATTACGATCGAAATATATAAACAGCCGGTCTAGTGGTTAGATGTGCCGCCGTTGGATCAACGGGTCCCGGGTTCGATTCCGGGGACGGGCAAGTGTCTTTGTCTAAACCAGAGGCACTGGCTCGGAGTCTGGGTGTCATTTCTATCTATAATATGTATGTATTTACAAAAAAAAATGTATATAAGTAGTTTATCATCCGTCTCGTTACCATAAAACAAGCATTAAGTTGCTTAGCTTGGGACGAGATGGCGTTGTGTGAAATGTCCAAGAATATTTATTATTATTTATTAATTATGACCGATACCTCATGACAACCTTCCCGTCCGAACGCCGGCGAGCAAATGCATCGTTCGACGAAATAACCTCCCTTTTAAAGAAGTCGTGCAATGACGTCACCGCAATGCAGTAGACAATTTGTGATTATCCTAACAATATATATGTAGTTTAAAACTGGGACACAAAACACAAAGTTGATTTTGACATGATTTTTTGTAAGAATTGTTTGATCACCGTGTACTATTGACTGCCTTGTTGGTCTAGGGATTGGGTATGCCGTATTTGGATTACGGGTCCTCGGTTCGATTTCGGGGTCGGGCAAATGTCTTTGTGTAAACCAGAGGTCATTAGTATTCGTGATTTCAATGTGGGTAAACTATTTCCGCGATAAAGTTTGATAGCTAGTGTAGGGGTTTCATTTCATTTAAAGAAAAAAAAATGTTATAGGCTGGTAATGTAATTACGATTCTTCGATTGACTTGTGCGAGTTCGAAACTCGTGAGAAAATTGTGACGCTACCGGCGCGGTAATGAAGTTACTGAGCTAATAAAACGAAAGGTCGGTACGCCGCCCTTTTAATTATAGTTCATGTTTAGTTGGTAAAGTAATTACAAGATTATATTTATCTATCCAGTAAGCCCCTGAGTTTGGGCGTTTCTTAAATTTTATGTTTACTATGTTAAAAAATAATAATAATAAAGTGACCAAAGTAGGCGTGGCTTACGCAGGCCAAAGCCGTTTTCGGCCGCATTTTCATCCCTCTGGGAAAATTATACTTATTGGTCCTACAATTCTGAGAGTCAAGACATTTTTTAGGAAAATTCCTCATCTTTTTAATCTCTTTTCGAATTTGAAAAATCTTATTTATCTTTTGAGATATTTGCAAAAAGCGACCCCCCCATTTTAGTTCATTGTTATTAACATTGCAATTTTTGCAGGCGGAATGTGTTTTTTTTTCAAATATCATCTAGATGCCATTCCGAGTTGAGTTTTCCTTCTCTTGCGGCTTGATTTGATTTGGCTCTTGCCTTCCTTTAGTCCCCTCTTATAATTTCCACAGCATGGTATGACTTGGTGACCTTGTGTATAACTAATATTTGGTTCCATAAAATACATTGCTTCCCCCTAAAACCAACAACACCAAAATCTGAGAACTCTTTATAGCCACATGGCCTCAATTTAGATGGTATAATAGGATGGTATAATAGGTTTCAGGCCACAATTTTGCATTTGATTTCACGAACTCTGAGAAATACATTTCTTTTAGATTTATATATTTATAACTAGCTTTTGCGTGCGGCTTCGCCCGCGTGGGCTTCGAACCCGTGCTTATCTCTGTGCAAATTTTTATGAACATAAAAACGGTTATTGTGACTAAACTATGATAGTTAGATATGTGCTCTCGCGGACTTTTTTGTAGATCTTTATAAGACCTACAAACCCGTAGTACATTATTTTGTTCTATTGTCAATAGTTTTTGCAGCGCACGCATAAATAGGTTTTCGATTTTACACCTTGGTTTACAAAATCGCATTTTTCATACGGATCCCTAATTCTTATGAAAATAAAATATAGCCTATAACCTTCCTCGATAAATAGACTATCTAACACTGAAAGATTTTTTGAAATCGGACCAGTAGTTCCTGAGATTAGCGCGTTCAAACAAACAAACAAACAAACTCTGCAGCTTTATATATTAGTACAGAGTACAGATTACGTAAATAACACCTTAACAGCTATAGCGCCAATGCGATGTTACTACTACCAATAGCTGTTTTAAAAAAGAGAATGCATGCTGATGCATTCTCTTTCGTGCATTCAGATGCATTCCCTGAATGTACTGATCCGAATGTAATAACTATTTTCTCCAATGTAAAGTTACATTGACACGAACGACAACTACGTTCTTTCTCCTAGCGACTTGACCTGGCAATGCCTTGTGAAATAAACACAACGTCGTGCGATCGATAACTAGCTTTATTCCGTTACACAGCTGTATTCACTTATTGTCTACCCACAAGTCAATGATAATTTTAATAATTACTACACCTTGGTTGTATATCAATTAAAAAACCAATTACTACGATCCTTTGAAATAGACCAGAAAGAAGTAAAATGGGATAGGCTAAAACCAAGTGAAGCCAAATATAAAAGTCTTTTACAGCCGTGGTGTCCGCGCTTGTTTTGTGAGTCAAACTAAAATTGACTAAAAATTAAATTAAAAATTTAAATAAACCCCCGACACAATGACCTAAGTATCCTATAAAAAGTAAAAAATAAAAAATACATCGCGTTGGGGGACCGCTCCTATTTATTTATTACCTGACCCCTGGTCTCCCAACGCGATGTATTTTTTTATTTTTTACTTTTTATAGGATACTTAGGTCATTGTGTCGGGGGTTTATTTAAATTTTTAATTTAATTTTTATTTTATGCTTTTTATAGGTACACGCTTATTATGATGTTGTAATGTGCACGTGATGCGCTTTCATTTGAGACCCCACTCGATTATATTTGCAGACTTTCGGTTATTCTTCCCCACTTTCACTCCCCATAACTTTTAAACGACTCAACCGATTTTCATTAAATATGTCTAATAACACTCGCCCGTAACTCACCTGTCATAAAAAAAAACTGTATTGAAATCGCTTCATCCGTTCGCGAGCTACGGTGCCACAGACAAACAGACAGACAGACAGACACGTCAAACTTATAACAGCCCTCGTTTTGCGTCGGGGGTTAAAAATAAATATGAATACTGTGCAGAGAGCAGTATAATTGATTGGAAAAGCAATGAAAACGGCAGATGAACGGACGGAAATTGGAGCTCTCGCTGCGGAATAGAAATTTCAATGTCACTGCCGACTGCAATGCTTCGTTTGAGTTCTAGCGAACTTTTAGGCTATTAATATTCTTTGACGACACGATTGGCGCAGTGGTTGAGCGATCGACTGCTGCGCAGCGTGTCGCGGGTTCGATTCCCGCACGGAAGAAATAATGGTACGACCTACAAGTATTTGTTCCGGGTCTGGGTGTTTTCTATCTATAATAAATATCCTTGGACATTTCACACAACGCCATCTCGTCCCAAGTTAAGCAATTTAATGCTTGTGTTATGGTAACGAGATGGATGATATACTACTTATTATACATTTTTTTTTGGAAATACATACATATTATAGATAGAAATGACACCCAGACTCCGAGCCAGTGCCTCTGGTTTAGACAAAGACACTTACCCGACCCCGGAATCGAACCTGGGACCCGTTGATCCAAAGGCGGCACATCTAACCACTAGACCAACGAGGCAGTCAAGGCAGTCGAGGCAATATGTATGTATTAACAAAAAAATATATATAAGTAGTTTATCATCCATCTCGTTACCATAACACAAGCATTAAGTTGCTTAGCTTGGGACGAGATGACGTTGTGTGAAATGTCCAAGGATATTTATCTTTATGACAGCCTATCCTAGGTTCCATGTGGTGACGGATTTAAAATACATAGTGTCACCACCCCACCCCAGCCTGAGGTTGTCAAGGTATGACAGGGGCGAACAGAATTCTTCTGTGGGATAAAATGTCTTCACTATCACTATCACTACATAGTATAAAACAAAGTCGCTGTCGTCTGTCCGTCCCTATGTATGCTTAAATCTTCAAAACTACGCAACGGATTTTGAAGCGGTTTTTTTTAATAGATAGAGTGATTCAAGAAGATGGTTTTAAGTATAACCCACCCCGCTTTGCACGGGCGAACACGGGGCGGGCCACTAGTAAACTATAAAACCTAGCCGCAAGAAAAAGAAAACTTGATAAGGAAACCCTGTGCCAACCCGTCTGGCCATCGTGGTACGGTAGGCTAATTACTCTACGTCTGTATTTGGAGAAGGCCCGACTTAGCAGTGGGTCATTTATGAGAAGACTACTAATTCTGTAGTAAAATAGAGAATAAAAAAGTTCGCATATATATCATTGCCCTCACCCAATCCTCCTTAATATTATTATCGTGAAAGTTTGTCAGAATTTATGTTTGTTACTTTTTCACACCAAAACTACTGAATGGAGCTTATAAATCAACAATAACACATTATGTTATAATTTATACAGATATATATCTAACTAAAATATATCAGAATTTTGTATTTTTTGTTCAATTCCCGTGCAAAGCCGGGGCGGGCCGCTAATTACGATCTTAGGAAAAATCTAATCTGCGTTGGCGAACCGACTCTAAACCCAAATAGCGATAACTCTTTCAAGAAAATCATGAATAATATACTACTCGTCAAACTACTCAGATCTAAGTTCTGTCGAATGTACAACCTCAGCGACATATCTGCACAACTTAGTTTAACGGGTGAGTTAAGTTTGAGTAGATTCTGAGTTTGGTGAGCATTGCTAACTATTCCCGGAATTTGAATTAGTTCACTCATCCTGCTCCAAATTAGAGAGCTTGGTTGATTAGATAGTTTTTAATGAAATTTGTTATAAATTTACGTTGTACAGTCCATAACTAATTATATTAGTCCAGGTACTCGACATGTGGTGTTTGTGTGTGTGTGCCTGTTTTTGTTTGTGTTTGCCACTGATCGGCATCGGTGTCGGTTTTTCTGCACAGATCAAAGGCTGTCTGGCAAACAGCTTGCGATGGCTCCACAGTCCACACGCTTGAAAATATATCAGTATTGCGCGTGAGCTTATGAGTGGTGGACGTCGCACGGACCGCGTCGATAAATCGTTTTTGGAGCTTCACTTCGAAAAGACTTCACTAAAATAGGTTTTCGCGCGTACCTAATCATGTGTGATTGGTCGGAAGACACAAATCTTTGTTTTTTAGCATATCAAAATGAGCCATGCATCTGGAACGCAAAAGACCCTTACCACAAAAATAGGCAGAAGGTACAGGATGCGTGGAACCGCCTCAGTGTTTTGATGAATAAAAATGTGAAAGATTTAAAAAATAAAAAATAAATATTAATGGCTTCATTCCGGAGACACTTAAAAAAACAACAAGCGTCGCTTCGAAATTATTTATTCTATTTTCGAAATAAAAATAGGTCAACCCGAAAGTGACAGCTGCTACAAGCTCGTCGTCCGCCATGTTTGCCGATTCGGAAGATACTGACATGTTCGCCAAGTGTGCGGACGACTGCTTGTGTTTGGTGATTGTGGCCGATGTTTGGGACTTTGTTTTTTGTGTTTGGCATTTGTGGCAAACATCAAGCGTATGGACGGGGCATAACAGATTCAGATTTCGGGTATTAATTTGTAACTACCGAAAATAACATTGTGCTTATTAATCTGGGTGTGTACTACTGTTCCGTGCGGTGACGGATTTAGAATACATATTGTCACCGCCATTGTCAAGAGCCGACAAAAGGAAATGACAAGGCCGAAAACCTACTGTGTATTCTAAATCAGTCATCACACGGATGATAACTCAACAATATATACAAATAAATTGGAGTGTCTTTTTGTAATAATAAAATTACCACTACATATAATTTTTTTTTATTTTCGCTTGGAATGGCTGAACCGATTTTGACGGGACTTTCAGTGAGTGATAGGTAGCTTATGATATAAGCTACTTATTTAGACTAGCTTCACCCCGCGCTTTCCCCGCGATCCCTGCGGTACGTCATTAACAGCGTGTAACATCGCGGGACTCAGCTAGTACCAAATACAATACGATTTCCAGCATTGTTAATGCTCATTACATTAGACACAGACTATACTCGTAAAACGCATCATCATCATCATCAGCCCACATTAGTCCACTGCTTGACATAGGCCTCCCCTAAAGAGCGCCATAGCGCCCTGTCTTCAGCTTGACGCATCCAGCTGCTGCCCGCAACCTTTCGCAGATCGTCGCTCCATCTAACAGAGGGCCGTCCCACACTACGCTTGCCGATTCGCGGTCTCCACTCAAGAACTCGTCTACCCCAGCGGTTGTCGGTTCTTCTACAGATATGACCAGCCCACTGCTACTTCAGTCTGCTAATTCTCTGAGCTATGTCGGTGACCTTGTTTCTCTGTCGGATAGTCTCGTTACGGAGCCTATATTTCAGAGAAACTCCAGACATAGCTCGCTCCATAGCACGCTGAGCGACTTTAATTGTAAAGTAAAACGCATAGTTAATTTCAAAATCAGCGTGCCATCATCCTTTGTCAATCTTTCAGCAAGATTTCAAGGTGAGCCCGCCGACGCCATCGCCCCTCGTCACCCACTTTCAATTAGCCGAAGTGACGGGCGGCTGTCGCTTCAGAAATACGACGACACTTTCTATAAAACTTTGTCAGCCGAAGTCTTTAAGGGTTTTGAAATTCCACTGCACGGTGCTCAGGTCCTTGACGTTGATTTTCATTAGATTAGTACCGGTTGTTCCATCATGTAAATTGAGTCTTTATCTAGAATTGGACGACTCATTAACATTTGTCCGACTTGGAACAAATTTATGGCCAGAAACACCAGGTGATTTGAGGGCAGGTGGCAATGACTTCGTGTAAATACTAATAAATAGCTGTAAACCATAATGACTGAAAGACTGCTGTGTTGTGGCGTTTCTATTGAATAAATAACAATGAGAAGGAAGAAAACAAGAGTTGACTTTTGTACAGAGATTGGGAGACAGTTTATTCTTAATTTAAAAGTACAAATTTCTTTGAATAAGCTAAACAGTTCTTTACAATTTTCTGAACGCATGGGATGTTTAATCTGTGGGTTTTCGCGCGCTGTCATGACGCATACACTTCCCGACTGATTAAGATGTTTGTTTTGACGCACTTGTGTCAAATGACATTAGCAAGCCATTCAAACAGGAATTGAATTGAAGATGTTTGTTGTGATTTGCCCATGTAAATTATTGTGATAGATATTCTCACTGCTACTGCGAAATATACTAAAAGCATATATTCAACTATCTTTCTTGAGGTACGTATGAATATTTGTTTGAATAGCGCAACTGAAAATGACAATTATGTTTAGGAAGTCCCGCCTTATACCCATTGTCGGGCATTCATACATTATCATTATTAGGTTTAGGTTAGACAATACTCATCGCCATTTTTGGGACAATCCTGTAATTTGGACGAATGCTCTTGAACGCCATCTAGAAGTGCATATCAGTAACGTAACACACACTGCAGTAAGTTAGATATGTAAGATTTAGAACCCTATTTCATCCTGAGAGTATCGTAAAAGCTGACCCTGTGCCAACCCGTCTGGCCAGCGTGGCACAATAGGCTATCCAACTAGAGAAGACCCGACTCAGTGGGACATAAATGTGCTGAGTATTGTTACTGCATAACCCTGTACTTGATTAGCAAATTTGGTATGAGTAGAAGTTTTCGAAAAATCGGTTCAGTAGCCTGCTATAAGCTGCCTACAAATGCGAGAATTACCAAGAAGTCCTACAACGCGATAGCGAAATTTCAAGAGCAATTAGCACATTTAAGATTTCCCCGACTACAACTATGGGGGATTGGCGCTGCGACCCCTAGCCAGACATACCACCTCGTCTGGCTGAATGATCATCCCTTTGCGCTTAAAAAACTATGTGTCGAAAAGTAAATTTAGGGCTTCTTGGGCGACTTACTAGATGTTGGTTCAGAGTTGGCACTAAAAATAAGAACTTGTTTTTTCTTTGTAAAATACAAAAAAAATGACATTGTTTTTAGTTATGATCGCCCAAAGCACCTACTTTGATGGTTCTTTTATAGTTATTATTAGCTTCTTTTCTACTTTGGATTTATTAATTAGAAAAAAAACAAAGAGAAACAAAAGAAACAACATTTAAAAGGTTTCATAACAAGGCGTAAACTAAATTAAAACTGAAATAGATCTTTATATCAACAGTATGTATATATTCAGCAAACTAAGCAGGAATTTGTCAAAATAATTATGATAAAGTTGGGTACCAACTTGCCCTTATTATGTCAACAGACAACCTTTAACAAGGATTATCTGTCCCCTGACCTTTGTATCGAAGATTGGGTTTACCAAACGGTATCATAATAACGTAGAACATTTTCACATGCAAACCTCTCCGATTTAAGATTAAATTTGCGAGGCGATATGACCGCTTAGCGACCAAGCCTCTAAACAAAACAAAAGATTAAATTTGCGATTGTTTATGGTTTTATTGTTTTGACAAAGGCTAATTTGGTTTGCTGATAAGTTTAAGTATTAAGTGATATTTTTTTAATATAGCAGCTGTGAAATTGTGTACCTAAGGGGAAGGCCCCCTAAGAGTGTAGTAAAATATAGTGGAAGCTGGGTAAAACGTTTAATAAATAAAATATATATAAATCACTACATACAATGATAAAGTACAAGACAATATAGAACACAGTAGATGGATATTCAAAGATTATTTACAACCAGCCTGTGCTGGGGGAACCATGACGGTGACGACTGCCTCGTTGGTCTAGTGGTTAGATGTTCCGCCTTTGGATCAACGGGTCCCGGGTTCGATTCCGGGGTCGGGTAAGTGTCTTTGTCTAAACCAGAGGCACTAGCTCGGAGTCTGGGTGTCATTTCTATCTACAATATGTATGTATTTACAAAAAAAAAAATGTATATAAGTAGTTTATCATCCATCTCGTTACCATAACACAAGCATTAAGTTGCTTAACTTGGGACGAGATGGCGTTGTGTGAAATTTCCAAGGATATTTATTTATTTATTATACTTCTGAAACCATGAAGGTGATACTTCCAAAGATGGTTTTGTTATTGAAATTAAACACTTTTTCTTAACGGATTTATCGCGTGTATATTATATTATTTAATTCCCGACGTTTCGAATGCTGTTTAATTTCAATCTGTAATAATCGCGAAAACCTAAGAAATCATTATGGTTTTGTTAACTCCCGGCAAAAAGAAGGGTGTTATAAGTTTGACGTATACGTGTATACTTCTGTAGTCTGTGTGGTGACGGATTCAGAATACGCAATGTCACCAACCCATACCATCTTTAGGGTGTCGTAAGAGGCGACTAAAAGAACGCAAGAGGCCGATCTCCTAGCCCCAAGAAAAGGAAAACTTCAAACAAACCCTTTTTTTTTTGTTGTTTTGTTCGCCCGGAGTAAAATCCTTTAAGGACTTCCTCGCCGGCCACGGGGATGGCCACCGAGGGGAGTGTGGGACTCTCCCCCATAGTGGGGGCCTACCCACTAAACCTCCCCGGGGTGCTCCAACTCGCGTCCTGTTGCGGCGTTCAAACAAACCCTGTGCCAACCCGTCTTGCCAGCGTGGCACAGTAGATTTCCCTCCATGAAATTGGAGGAGGCCCGACCCGGCAGTGGGTAATTTATGGGCTGAAACTACGACCATAATGCACTATTTTAGGTTTGTGAAATAAATTAAATAAATACTTGTAGTAAACCTAATCAGTTGAGATTGGCGCCTATCACAATATTTTATATAATTATATTTACAATATTGTAAAATTGGGTATAGACAAGGAGGATGAACAATAGGTACTGATTTATATTTTAGTGCAAGCAAATCATAAAAAAGAAAAAAAATACATTTACCGCTCACATCTGCCCGCAATGACAAGATGTTGTCTCGTATCATATACAATATATTTCTGCGACACTATTCCCGATGGTAGGTTGATAATATCTTTAGAATAACAAAAAGGATAAAAGCGAATGGATGAATCTTCTCGCAAATCGCATTTTGATGTCGTTTGACGCGAAATGTCTGGAAAATACATTTACTATTGCGTATGTTATACTTGTGCCTGGACTTAGAAAAGAAAGGTATCTAATGTACAACTACATGGAACAAACACAACAAAAACCTATATCTATCTATCACTACTTAATTATCCTTATGATATTAAGGAATAATAATAATCCTTATGAGATATTCTATCTATCTATAGAAATAAAAATGAATTGCTGTTCGTTAGTCTCGCTAAAACTCGACAACGGCTGGGCCGATTTGGCTAATTTTGGTCTTGAAATGTTCGTGGAAGTCCAGGGAAGGTTTAAAAGATGCGAAAATAAGTTTTTTTTTATTTATTGATTCTGAGGCGGTACGAAGCTTGCCGGGTCAGCTAGTACTTAATAAAATGTTATGCTTGGTCTTTCTGCATTGTAAATGACCCATGAGAGACATAGACATTTATTTTACACGACCACTCTGCTGTACCGTCGTTACCAGATTACATTATGTAGTAACGGTGGGACTTTTACAAACACAATGGATGGTTGTTTGGCCAGCAAAAAGTGGTAAGACTCACCTGACTCCTCTCTTCGGTGTATGTCTACTAAAGGTTTATAATGGCTGTCGTAACGCCCTTCCAGGTTTATGTGCAGTGTTATATCTTCTTCTTTGTATACGTATTAACGTAATATAATTAGTAAATATTATGTTTGATCCCCGCACGGAAGAAATATTTGTACGACCTACAAGTATTTGTTCCGGGTTTGGGTGTTTTCTATCTATAATATGTATGAATTTACAAAAAAGTTTATCAAAAAAGTTTATCATCCATCTCGTTACCATAACACAAGCATTAAGTTTCTTAGCTTGGGACAAGATGGCGTTGTGTGATATGTCCAAGGATATTTATTTATTTATTATAATTATAGCGGATTATGTGTATGGTTTTAGCGAATATACGATTATGACATACACAGTTAGTTCGGCATTGTCTATACCTTCGCCGGCCAGTGACGAAGGAAAAGAAAAGAGTTCATATGGCGCAAACACACAAAGACAACCAAACCCAGAGAAAATGTCCCTGGCATACACAAAGGCATTATGCAGGATGTCATAAAAATTCTAAAGCCATAACGAAACATCGACAATTTGAAAAATCAAATCCAATTTTTATACTCTATATCTTGGTCACCGGCATTTGACGACGAAAAATCTACCATCACTAAGGACATCGTTGCACATAAAAGTTTACTCGCTACGACGAAGGAGTAGGTTGATAAATAGTGGTTTAAATTTTGCATTCGCTGTTCAAGAGATCTGCCTCTACCAGATGCACTTTGAATTTATTGTGAGCAAATAAAGCGTTAAATTCTAGGAGCGATTGGCTGTCGTGACTCAGCAATTTTGTGCCCCTTTGCGGCGCAACAAATTTCTATTAGTCATTCATAAAAAAAGGTTCACAAAAATTGGGGATGTCATCACGTCTCTATTTATTCAATTTTCACTACAGTTGTACTTTCTTATATAATGGCAATCTTACTGGAAATGAATATATGAATGTAACTTCATTTATTCTTAGGCGACAATCCTTGAGTTGTCACGCTCACTAAAATACTTTGAACACTGGTAGCGACGTGTGGCGGGTCGACCACTTCCCTTTGATATCGGTGAGGAGATCGATGGCTGCCACATGCGTTATGCCTATGGACAGGTGCTGATGTTTGGGGTTGGTCGGCTCACTGGATTCAAGACTTAGGTATAATTTAATTTTAATTATTATATTTTTTTTTATTATAAAATTCATATTTCTCTTGAGCGCCTTTCGAAACCAAACAAAACTAGTTAGTTATATGTACACCATCATTGTAATGTGGCGTTTAAATATAAAAATAAGCTCATCGTGTTTCTTCCGCCAGGTCTTCTCGGTTGGTGCCACGTTCCGACCTGGTAGTAGTATTATAAAAATGATGTATCCGATGACGATTGTGAACGCCATAATTGGTTTATACACTAGGGTAAAACCGAGATAGATGCCCCAGTGGGATAGATGCCCCATATTCAAAAAACCTAATTTCGCGAACTCGTGACTTAGAGTTAATTGTACCAGTAGGAGCCACAGTCACCCCATACCTTAGTTACCCATGGACAGTTGTGTAGGAGGATGCGTTTTGGTCGTGCATGTAATTATCTCCGCGGCGACATTCACGAACACGTCAAAGTTTGAAACGTTAGTATTCTGTGTTGTATAACTTTATAATTATTAATAAATTCCGTTATATTTTTTCATATGTCGATAAACTGGTTCATTAAGTCGGCATCTAGGTGTAAATAATTGCTATTTAGTTTATTATAATATTTAAAAAATACTTAGGCATCTATCCCTATCACAAAGGATAGTTGCCCTGATTTTTCAAGGTATAGGTGCCCTTAGGGGCATCTATCCCTCCATAAACTGCTATTTAAGATTATAGTAGAACTATGCCACACAACGGTAGGATAACCCTAAAGATACAAGTAAAATAGGAGTTGCATTGAATGTTTTGAAAGAAAAATACGAAATCGTTATCCAACTGGATCTGAATCTGGCCTGAATCTGTACACTTTTCAGAAATTATTACATAATTTAAGTAAAATTATTTGTAGAAACAATTAAGAATTTCTATTTGTGTTAAATAAATAAAATGCTTATAAAATTTAATTCAACAAAGAACTTGCTCATGCTTGTTGAAACTTAATAATTTATATTTTAAGTAAACAAACGCTGTAAAAAATAATTATGAGTAATAACGATACACTATTATTAAAAAATATACTTTTCATTATTAAGACCCATGTTTCGTTTCAGGATTAGAAATACCTAACGTTTGGGCTAGGCTTTTAGTTTACACGGTAAAAAGAACATCTATCCTGCACTGCAGGCATCTATCCTTCTCAGTATTTTCATGGTGGGGCAACTATCCATACAGGTAGGCATCTATCCTCAAAAAAGACATTCTACGAAAAGCCAATTTGTGCAAAATCTGTATTTGATAGGGTAAATATTAATAATAATAATTCAGCATAAAGAACTGGGCTAGCTAAATTCCTAGAAATTATTCGTATAAAACACATAGATTAAAAAATGGGTGGCTTTTTCTAAAAGTGGGGCATCTATCCTGGTTTTACCCTATAGCATTTTTCTATTCTATTCTTTAAAAAAAGTTTCATTATTATTTGGTAGTCCAAAAAAATCCTAAACTATTTTTGTATTTTTTGGCTAACTAGATTGTCCAAAATATAATTAGCCGAACGGGTATTTAACGCTCGCAATCGCCTATCTTATGTCTAAATAAAATACATGGCGACTTTTTAACACAATCCGACTACGAAATCTTATAAAATATTTGAATATTCGCCTAGCTTTTTTATTGTATTGAATGTGGCTGCCAAATTGGTTTGGCACTCACTCCAAATTCAATAAAATAGCCTTCCCGAAGTAATTATTATGATTATATTACATAGTATATAACAAAGTTGCTGTCGTCTGTCCGTCCCTATGTATGCTCAGACCCTAGCTAGTCGCTTAGGCGGCCAGCCGCTAATGCGTACGGGGGCTAAATCTTTAAAACTACTCAACAGATTTTGAAGCGTTTTTTTAACAGATAGTGATTCAATAGGAAGGTTTATATGTACTCGTATAATACATACATAATATTGTAGAGAAACACTGATACATTTAGATGTTATCATTGCACCCGTGTGAAGCCAGGGCGGGTCGCTAGTCTTACTAATATTATAAACGTGAAAGTTTGTAAGTATGGATGGATGGATGGATGGATGGATGGATGTTTGTTACTCTTTCACGTAAAAACTACTGAATGGATTTTAATGAAACTTTACAATAATATAGCTTATACATCAGAATAACACATAGGCTACAAGTTATAAAGATATTATGTGATTTACAACAATATACAAACAAGTCGAATTCAAAATTTCTAATTGTCAAATTTTCGGCCATATTAAACTAAACTATACATAAACTATAGACAACATAACGTTTCGCTGTCAGTTGCGTTTTGTTAAAGTAGGTTTTATACGGACGGGATAAAAATCTCAGGTATCCTATGTCCAACTTTCATTTTGTTTTAAATATTTATAATGCGGAACAAAGTTCGCCGGGTCAGCTAGTGATAAATAAAACAAAAGTGTAAATCGGTTTCTTCATGACGATGTTCGGAAATAGCAACCAAAATTTCAAATCCTTGTTTACTAATACTAATTCATTTATGGACTGGGTAATAATTAAATTATTACCCAGTCCATAAATGACCTACTGCTGAGTCGGACCTCTTCCAGTTACATGGAAGGTAATACCTACTTATATGGAAGCCTTTACACGGAAGATTTTGTTCTAATTATTATAAAACAAGTTTATTATGTTTTGTAAACTGGTTTACCTTCCGTTCGTCATTAGAGGTCTGGTTGAACACCAGCGCCAGGCACTCCGTCTGGTTTATGCTGAAACAGCGCCGTTTCAGCGCAATTTATATTAGAGTATAAGTAAATATAGATAGTATTTAAGGTAAAATTGTGCCGAATAAACCATTTTTCTTTCTTTCCTACTGGGCCATGAAGGCCTGACGGGTTGGCACAGGGCTTTGCATCAAGTTTTATCAGCCTTGTCATTTCCTTTTGTCAGCTCATACGACACCCTCAGGATAGAATTGGGTGGTGACACCATGTGTTCTAAATCCGTCACAACATGAACTTTGGTGTCTATTTGTTTGGATCTTTTTTCAATTATTGACTGGTTACTAGTTTCAAACAAAGCCATATCAATATTAAACTATGGTCGTATTTAGCGTGATTTGGAATCTGATATAGATAGCTAAATCCTTTGAAGTATCAAGCTATTAATTGTTGGACTATTAGCAATGAGCGAGATGTCTTCGCCAGACACTCGCGACACTAATGTGCCAAAGTTCTTGGTCCCCGTCGCCGTCTTTATCTAAGTTTAGTACGTACATACATGTTGGCCTAAAAGCCTTTCTCATTGTCCGATATGTATCCGACATGTAATCACGATAAAATATAATGGAACTAGCTGTACTGGTAGATATTACACAAAAATTTTTGTTTGTTGTATTACACAAAACAAATGTTTGTTGTTCAGAAACCTTCGTGAGCCCGTGTCCAATAGTTTGCTAAAGATCATCACAGATCCAATACATACAAACATACATTCATTTTTATTTAATAGAATGAAATGAAGAAAACAATTGGGGCATAGAGCTAATTATTTTTCTTAGCTATTATTGTTAATAGCAGTTTTTTAACTTGAAGTATGAGGGATCAGTCGACGTTTTTCTGTTCAGGATGTTGCTACAAATAGGGGTTTCAATGAAAACTAACCATTAAGCAACCGTTTTATCCTGGTAGTTTCTAAAGGGCCATGGAGAGGCTAAGTTTGGAAATTCCGTGCGAGATCGTTTCGTTATGTCTATAGTGTTTTTGATACCCCCCCATGGCCTTAGTGCTAAGGAAATAATTGTCCTTCTCATTGAGCCTTAAACCGGCCCTTAACTTTGTATGATCTCCTCCAAGTTCTAGGTGGGAAATTAGCCTACTTTGTGGGATATCAAGATTTCCCCCTTTTTGTTGGTTTATTGCCTCTGGTGCTATTATTAAACATTATTTTCGTAATGACGGATGCTATCGTTATCGGTAAATAAAAAACTTTCGAGGCAACAAACGGGCACTAAATCACCACGCCTTGGACGTTGACGATAAGTTTGTGCAAGTTTGTAGACTCGAAACTTTGCGTGCTCGATGTTGACATATAGTGCTTTAATATGGCTTGGCGTGACGTATCGATTATAGTTAATTATAGAAAAATAAAATAAATTTAATTGACAGAACACACAGATATTAACAATCACTAGGTACCTAGTATAAAACAAAGTCGCTGTCGTCTGTCCGTCCCTATGTATGCTTAAATCTTAAAATCTACGCAACGGATTTTGAAGCGGTTTTTTTGTTATAGATAGACCGATTCACGAGGAAGGTTTTCTATGTATCATCATCATCATCATCATTTCAGCCAAAAGACGTCCACTGCTGGACATAGGCCTCCCCCAAGGATCTCCACAAAGGCCGGTCCTGGGCCGCCCGCATCCACTGCTTTCCGGCGACCTTAACCAGGTCGTCGGTCCACCGTGTGGGAGGCCTACCAGCACTGCGCCTTCCGGAACGCGGTCGCCACTCGAGGACTTTTTTGCCCCATCGGGCGTCGGTCCTGCGAGCTATGTGCCCTGCCCACTGCCACTTAAGTTTGGTAATCCGGTGGGCTATGTCGGTGACCCTGGTTTGCCTGCGTATCTCCTCATTTCTGATTCGATCTCGCAGGGAAACTCCGAGCATAGCCCTCTCCATTGCCCTTTGGGTGACTTTGAGCCTTCTGATGGAGCCCATAGTGAGCGACCACGTCTCTGTTCCATATGTCATCATACATGCAAAATATTGTAGAGAAACACTGATAAATTAGAATGTTCATAGTGCACCCGTGCGAAGCCGGGGCGGGTCGCTAGTAAATGTATAAAGCCCAATGGAAATGTAAATAAAAAATAGTAGGTACCAAATGAAAAAACCCAGCACTGGTTTTCGGACGACAAACTTCTACGTCATATGTCACGTGACCGGAAAGCGAGGGGATATGGTTGAGGAGGTCATGCTTGTGAACCGTTACTGGGGGTCGGTTGGCTCGGGTATTAGAAGGTTACTATTGTTGACTAGATCTGGCTGATGTTTGGCCCTTTGCGACTATTGCGTTAGTTTGCTCCTCACGAATCTGTCTTATATCCTGTCTTGTAACCAAAAATGGCGACCTAAAAAGAGCAACTACAGAATTTCTCTGTTGAGGTGCATTCCGAACCGGTGGAAGATGGTACATTTTATTTTATTGTTTGACTTGTCAAAAGAGCTTTAATGAGCCAACGTGACTATATGAGTTTTGAATTTTGAATAGATGTGCGCTATGTTAAAAGTTAAATTAATGTATGATAATTTTATAACTATACAACTCCTTAAGCCAGTGAAATGATAGTATTGTCGTAAAAAGGTTTTAGTGCACCCGTACTCAGCAGTAAGGGAAGCCCACTCTCTGAATTCGTAATGAGCCAAAAAGGAAATTCTTTATAGCTATTGCGGCCAGGGCTGCTACTAATATCCATATCCGTGTGGTGACGGATTTAGAATACATAGTGTCACCAACCCTTTCCATCCTGAAGGTAAGCGCCGACAAAAGGAAGTTACAACGCCGTAAACCAACAAAAGAAGGAAAACGTGATAAGAAACCCTGTGTCAGCTCGTCTGGCCTCCATGTAACTGGAGGAGGCTCGACTCAACAGTGGGTCATCTATGGGTAGATTAGTAGTAGTAGATTCAGGTTATACCCAGCAGGGGATTCATTAAAAAAATATATTGTCAAGTCACGAGTGACGTCTTCCACCTGAAAGCTTCACTCGTGTGTTGACCTTCAGGTGGTGGGCATGATGATGATTATCCAGCCAGACGAGGTGGTATGTCTGGCTAGGGGTCGCAGCGCCTTCTGGCTAGGGGTCGCAGCGCCTATCCCCCGATAGTTGTAGTCGGGGAATTCTTAACAATGCGAATTGCTCTTGAAATTTCGCTATCGCGGTTAAGACTTTTAAAGTAATTCTCGCATTTGTAGGCGATATTTCTTGATACAATTAGTAAACTGTGTAAAGTATGTAGCATGCGGTCGCTATATACACATCGAACCTCTTCAGGGTCTTCAGACAGTACCCCACAGTCTGTGGCAATGTAGGTCGGATGTGTCGTAAATTGGGTCACGAAATATATTCGGCGCGCCGCCCACTTTTTTTAAACATTGTTACCGACACGGTTACTTTATACACTAGCGTTCCGCCCCGGCTTCTAAATGATGAACATCTAAATTTATCAGTGTTTCTCTACAATATTATGCATTTGTTATACATATAAACATTCCTCTTCAATCTCTCTATCTATTAAAAAAACCGCTTCAAAATCCTAATTTAAAGATTTACGCATACATAGGGACGGACAGACGACAGTGACTTTGTTTTATACTATGTAGTGATTAAACACAACAGTAACAACTTACGATAGTATACATTTATAAGCCACTTGTACAATAGGTGGCCTTATCGCTAAAGAGCAATCTCTTCCAGGCAACCCACACCCCAAGCATTTAAGTATTTTTTTCTAATGAACGTTTCTGTATATCAGTACCATATAAATTGTCAGCTTTTAATCTATTAAAAGTGTGTAATAGAAAGAGTATAAAAATAATACCAATAAATGAACCACTGCTAAGCCATAGAGGAGGGGTAGCCTACGGTGCAACGCTTGCACCAAGGTTGGCGATCGCAGTAATAAGATGTGACTTTATATTTGAGCGTTGCTACTGCCCAACGTCTGTTATCCCTTAGTCGCCTTCTACGATACCCGCGGGAAGATATGGGGTGGTGATATTCTTACTCGTTTACCACACGGAAAAGTCTTGGAAAGTCTTGGAGTGGCGTCCAGGTATGGGGTGAAGCGTGGGAAGACTCCCGACTAGGATGAAGAACGACCTTGTGAAGGTCCGCTGGGAGTCGGTGGATGTAGTCTGCACGAGATCGTGCGTTGTGGACATCTATGTGGTATGCCTATGTCTAGCAGTGAAAGTCTTTTGACTGAAATGATGATTATGTTAATACCAAGTCTTCGTGTTACCGTCAAAGAATTCTTTTCCACTCAGAAAATATAAATGATTCATGAAAATAAATCTATTAGCAAGTATCTATTAGTTGAGAGTTCAGGTGCTCAAAGAACTTGGTCATGTTTTATTCAGTACAACAACGGGTAAAAGCTTCTGGTGTGCACTGAGAGTAAATTTTTCGTCTCCTTAAAAGTGGGGGTAAGGCTTAACCGCGTAAATTTGATGATTTGACGTTCATTATGGAAAAAAGGTTGTATGGTGAGGAAATTTTAAAAGTTAGTTGACCCGGCAAAAATTCATACCGCATCAGAATGAATAAATAAAATATCTAAATTATATTTTTTCATATTTTCTCACCTTTTAAACCCTCCCTGGACTTACACGAATATTTCAAGACCAAAATTGGCCAAATCGGTGCAGCCGTTCTCGAGTTTTAGCGAGACTAACGAACAGCAATTCATTTTAAATTATATTTTTAAAAGAATATAAAATAACTAGCTGACCGGGCAAACGTTGTCCTGCATGATATTCGTTTACCGACTGCAGTGCCATCTGTCGGGCTGATTTGTGAATCTAAACCATCGTCGGTGCCACCCAAACGCATACAAAAAAACAATATTCAAATCGGTTCAGCCGTTTAGGAGGAGTTCAGTGACATACACACGTACAGTAGAATTATTTACGTATATAAATAAATAATAAATATCCTTGGACATTTCACACAACGCCATCTCGTCCCAAGCTAAGCAACTTAATGCTTGTGTTATGGTAACGAGATGGATGATAAACTACTTATATACATTTTTTTTTGTAAATACATACATATTATAGATAGGAATGACACCCAGACTCCGAGCCAGTGCCTCTGGTATAGACAAAGACACTCGCCCGACCCCGGAATCGAACCCGGGACCCGTTGATCCAAAGGCGGCACATCTAACCACTAGACCAACGAGGCAGTGACGGATTTAGAATACATAGTGTCACCACCCCATGATGTCTCGAGGGTGTCGTAAAGCCCGTGGCACAGTAGGCCAATTATAATTAATCATATCCTCAATGCAACTACTACTACGCAGCCTGTAGATGAAACTCTACAGAGTCAGGCCTCCTCCAATTACAAGCCGGTAAATTAGCCTTGTCCGTGTGGTGACGGATTTAGAATACTTAGTGTCACCACCCTATTCACCCTGAGGGTGTCGTAAGAGCCGACAAAAGGAAATTACAAGGGACATCCCCTAGCCGCAAGAGAAGGAAAACTTGATACAAATCATGTGCCAACCAGTCTGGCCAGCGTGGCACAGCAGGCTAGTTACCCTCCATGGATTTGGAGGAGGCGCGACTCAGTAGTGGGTCATTAATGGGTTGAAACGAAATGAGCCTACTGTGGCACGCTGGGCAGACGGATTGCCCCAGGGTTCGTATTAAGTTTTCCTTCTCTGGATAAGAATACGAATCTAAATATCTGGCTGGAGAATATGCCGTCTTTATGAACAACATTCGGTTTGGCTCGAGAGTACGCTTAACTAAAATTTCTGCACAGCCCATAGATGAACCACTGTTAAGGGTAATTTTGTGCCAAACGAGAGTAATTTTGTGAGTTGTGAGTCGCGCAATTTCTGCTGCATACGGTTTAATAAAAAAGTCGTGCCAACAGAATTCCTGCTAGGCAGATTTTCTGCGACCGAAATTACGCGACTCACAACTCACAAAATTATGCTCGTTTGGCATCACGGAAGGTAATTAGCCTACTATGCCACGCTGGCCATATAGGTTCGCAAAGGATTTCGCATCAAGTTTTCCTTCTCTTGCGGCTAAATTTTCGACCTTATCATTTCCTTTCTGACAGTTTATACGACACCCTCAGCATGGAATAAAATGTTGACACTACGTATTTTTTACCCGTCACCACACGTAAAAATAGTTGTAAAATAATTACTTAGACCTTTCTTACAGCTGAAATAAGGATTGTGACTTTACAATTCTACTTATAGATATTACCTAATCTTTTTAGTATAATTTTAGTTTGTGTTTCTATTTTATACATCTCCGTTTATATTATACTAGTGGCCCGCCCCGGCTTCGCCCGTGCAAAGCGGGGGTGGGTTATACATATAAACCTTCCCCTTGAATCACTCTATCTATTAAAAAAAACCGCTTCTAAATCCGTTGCGTAGTTTTAAAGATTTATGCATACATAGGGACGGACAGAAGAATGCGACTTTGTTTTATACTATGTAGTGATAGTGATATCGTCGTCGTTACAGCCCATAAATAACCCACTACTGGGTCGGACCTCCTCCAAATTCATGGAGGGAAAGTAGTAGTATCTTTGTGTAAAGAGGCACTTGCTCCGAGTGTAGGCATCATTTGTATTCGTGTTTGTAAACAGCCCCCGCGATACAGATTAAAGGACAAAGCACACTTATCAACTCGGAGAGGGATCGGCACCGTATCGCCTTTCGCCTCGCCGTCAAACAGGCGTCAACCTAACGTAAGCACGTAACCAAAGCGGATCAGCAGCTCCGATACGTCGTCTCGGCTACGACCCCGTAGCCGACCCGTAGCCCGAGATGGCCCGTAAGATAATGTTACAAATATGTTATGTCCTGCAAGCGCGGCGGCGGAGAGGCGTAAGCGCGGGGACCGCTGGTTGACCACGCGCCGTACGGCGCTTGAGCTTGTCCCGAGGCCAGGCATTTACGTTACGAATCCGATTAATGTGCTTTGCAGTAGGGAGTTTCATACAAATAATACTGAACGCCTCAAGTTGATACGGTGCCGATCCCTTTCCGAGTTGATAAGTGTGCTTTTTCCTTTATACTTAATGTAGGTTTCGTTTTTTAGAAATGAAAAAAAAAAACTGTTGTTGGACATAGGCATCCCCAAGTCAAATTAATCTGATTAGTGCTTTCGTTTCAAAAGTAATAAAGTAAAGTGTTAAAATTTGAAAACTGACAACGGTCCTCTTACCCTGACTGTACGCCTTAACTTCTAATTAAAAGTTTGTTATAAAATGCCAAGTTATTTCTAAGTTTCACAGCGTCGGTTGAACGCAATACATACCAGGCTTGTAAATTTTCCAAGAACTAAGGAGTTTAGTAGTCTAGTACGATGTTTCTGGCTTTATGTTTCTGAACAAATATTGTTTGTTTGACTTTAGGCTCTAAAGTTATTCCAATTCCGAAAATGTATGTCTATACTTTGAAATTGACTTAATAAAAACTTATTCCCTTCATATCCAGTCGTTTGTTTATATTAATACTGAGTATTCATTTTAGAACTAGCCCATAAGCAAACTTAAGTGGCAATGGGCAGGGCACATAGCTTGCAGGACTGACGCCCGATGGGGCAGAAAAGTCCTCGAGTGGCGACTGCGTTCCGGAAGGCGCAGTGCTGGTAGGCCTCCCACACGATGGACCGAAGACTGGGTACTGTGTCACGCTGGCCAGACAGGTTACACCCTCAGAATGTTTTTTTTAAGAAACGAAACCCCTGTACTATGTATACTACGTATCGCGGTTTACTATTTTACTAACATGAAATTCACGAATACAAATGACACCCAGACTCAGAGTAAGTGCCTCTGGTTTAGACAAAGACACTTGCCCGACTCCGGAATCGAACCCGGGACCCTTTGATCCAAAGGCTGCACATCTAATCCCTAGACCAACGAGGCAGTCAAAATGTAACACCATGTATTTTCTTAATGCGTCACTACACGGAGTTCGTCTGCCTACCCTGAAAAAATAGCTTGCATGAAGATAGGAAACAATTTCATTATTCCTGCTTGTAGCCACGAGCACTCCGTAATGCAATCACTGAATAAAATTGTGTTATACTAAAAAAACAAGGCGAGCGAAAAATCGGTTATGTAAATTAATGGAAAGCACTCAGGATGCGAACAGCACTTTGAGGATATTTCTGGTGCTCAGACATAACTTGTTTTATTCGCTACTCATACTGAAACTTGACTGACTTTCCACCGCGAGGAAGTTGTTGCTATATCAGTACAACAGGTGGCCTTTAAATTAGACTGTAGTGTTGCAGGAATGGATTTCTTGATGGTTCTGATTGTGTCAAGAAATAATTTCCTGCACTGTGCAAAGATTTTTAGACTGTAGTGTTGCAGGAATGGATTTTTTGATGGTTCTGATTGTGTCAAGAAATCATTTCCTGCACTGTGCAAAGATTTTTAGACTGTAGTGTTGCAGGAATGGATTTCTTGATGGTTCTGATTGTGTCAAGAAATCATTTCCTGCACTGTGCAAAGATTTTTAGACTGTAGTGTTGCAGGAATGGATTTCTTGATGGTTCTGATTGTGTCAAGAAATCATTTCCTGCACTGTGCAAAGATTTTTAGACTGTAGTGTTGCAGGAATGGATTTCTTGATGGTTCTGATTGTGTCAAGAAATCATTTCCTGCACTGTGCAAAGATTTTTAGACTGTAGTGTTGCAGGAATGGATTTCTTGATGGTTCTGATTGTGTCAAGAAATCATTTCCTGCACTGTGCAAAGATTTTTAGACTGTAGTGTTGCAGGAATGGATTTCTTGATGGTTCTGATTGTGTCAAGAAATCATTTCCTGCACTGTGCAAAGATTTTTAGACTGTAGTGCTGCAGGAATGGATTTCTTGATGGTTCTGATTGTGTCAAGAAATCATTTCCTGCACTGTGCAAAGATTTTTAGACGGTAGTGTTGCAGGAATGGATTTCTTGATGGTTCTGATTGTGTCAAGAAATAATTTCCTGTACTGTGCAAAGATTTTTAGACTGTAGTGTTGCAGGAATGGATTTCTTGATGGTTCTGATTGTGTCAAGAAATCATTTCCTGCACTGTGCAAAGATCGTGAAAACCTAAGATTAAACTGTGGTGTTTCGGATGAGTCCATGTGGTGACAGTCTTAGGGTCAGCGCCGACCTGCGGAGTGGCGGCGAAAATACTAATTCAGTAACAATTTAAATTCAACCTGAAATGGTTCGATTCCCGCACGGATCAAATATTTGTACGACCTACAAGTATTTGTTCCGGGTCTGGGTGTTATCTATCTATAATATGTATGTATTTACAAAAATTTATTATCCATCTCGTTACCATAACACAAGCATTAAGTTGCTTAGCTTGGGACGAGATGGCGTTGTGTGAAATGTCCAAGGATATTTATTTATTTATTTATTTATTTAGTTGTATTTAGAATACGCTCGCCGCACTATAAGTCGCTCGCCGTTATTATATTTCGTTGTACCAAATACAGTTATATACTGAAGCGTTTTAGGTTGAATTTAAATTGTTACTGAATTAGTCTCTTTGCCGCCACTCCGTAGGTCGGTGCTGACCCTATGAATACATTTGACATCAGCCCGTTCCATCCTGAGAGTGTCGTAAGATCCTGAGAGTGGCCCATAAATGAACTGCTGTTGAGTCGGGTCTCGTTTACATGGAAGGTAATTAGCATACTATGCCTACCCATACCACGCTGGGCAAATCGGTTCGCAAAGGATTTCGTATCAAGATTTCCTTCTTTTGCGTCTAGCTGCCTCTATCTCTGCCTCTATCCGACAGAGAACCAAGGTCACCGACATTGCTCAGAGAATTAGCAGACTGAAGTGGCAGTGGGCTGGTCATATATGTAGAAGAACCGACAACTGCTGGGGTAGACGAGTTCTAGAGTGGAGACCGCGAATCGGCAAGCGTAGTGTGGGACGGCCCTCTGCTAGATGGAGCGACGATCTGCGAAAGGTTGCGGGCAGCAGCTGGATGCGTCAAGCTGAAGACAGGGCGCTATGGCGCTCTTTAGGGGAGGCCTATGTCAAGCAGTGGACTAATGTGGGCTGATGATGATGATGATGATCTACCTCTTGCGTTCCTTTAGTCACCCCCGTGCGAGACGGGGCAGGATAAAAAAACTTGCCCAACGCACGCTGGGAAATTATGCGTGTTATGAAATTCAACAATACCCAGCATGCTCGGTGGTAGGATCTACTGGCCCGCCCGGCTAGCTACCACCCTCACATCTAAGTCCGGCGCCAAACAGTTTTACTGTGTTTCATGTGTATGCGAGAACCGGTGCCCGACAAGGCGTTTCCTTGAATTGCCTGCTCCATCTTAGACCCTGGCGTTGCTTTCCATCACGCAAGCCTAGGGTCAAAGGCATTCAAGTCACTGATTAAAAAAACTCTTTATCGGTATTCTGAATTCCGTCACCACATAGACCCTAATTGTTGTTAAATTATCTAAAATACCTATCCAAAACGTCGGTTCCCGAAAACTTCTTGATTTTATGGTGTTTGGTCGAGACTTTCGGAAAGATTTGCACACTAAGGCTCTGTTCACAGTAGGCAAACTGTTAGCAGCCGACTGAGTGAGCCGCAAATATGTGGCGAACTGAAATTTGAGTTAGCTGCAAACTCAGATCGATTTTCTTATGTCGGAACCGGCTGTGAGTCGGCGCTGACTGAGACAGTTGACGCACGTAACGCTGCAAAATGCGTAAAGTGAGCGCAAACCTAGCAAACTGTGGACATTCTATTTCAAATATATGGAGGGCGTACTAAACCGATACGCCGGAAATTCAGTCGGCTGCTAACAGTTTCCCTACTGTGGACATAGCCTAGGCCTGGGATTCGTTTGATGTTTGAAAGGGGACAGCTTCGTTTGCTTTCGTGATAATAAAAGCTACGAACTCGCTTGTGTACACAACATGGTCGCGCATAATGGAGCTACTAATTTCCAAATGGTGTTATAACTGTTTATATAGCACTTTGATCGGATACTGATTGTTATTAAGAGCAGAAAGTTCTGTGTTAATGACTTATGGGCGCTAAAGGGTAAGATGGGAGACTTAGCGGCGGCTCCATGATTGTTATTGGTGCAAATTGTTTGATAATCTCGCAAGCGCGATGTAGACTGTTCGAATTCTGGCTTTGGATAATTATGGTATTTTTAAACTCGCAATAACCTAAGGTATAAGCGCAAAGGAATGATTAGCCAGCCAGGTGCCTATCCCCGTAAAAGCACAATCATCATCATCATCATCAGCCCACATTAGTCCACTGCTGGACATAGGCCTCCCCTAAAGAGCGCCATAGCGCCCTGTCCTCGGCTTGACGCATCCAGCCGCTGCCCGCAGCCTTTCGCAGATCGTCGCTCCATCTAGCAGAGGGTCGTCCTACACTACGCTTGCCTATTCGCGGTCTCCACTCAAGAACTCGTCTACCCCAGCGGTTGTCGGTTCTTCTACAGATATGACATCTATCAAAAGCACAATCTGCCATCCTAATGGCGGCATTCAGTCAGGGTGGTGAACTGGTGACAGATTTAGAATACACATTATCACCATCCTATTTCTTCCTGAGGGTGTCGTAAGAGAAAACAAAAGGGGATCAAGGCCAAAATCTGGCAAGAGAGGAAAAACTTAAAACGAAACCTTGTGCCAATCCATCTGGCCAGCGTGGCACAGTAGGCTAGTTACTCCCTGTGATAGAGGAGGCTCGACTCTGCAGTGGGTAACTTATGGGCTGAATAGAAGTAGTAGGTCATGGGAGTATGGACCACCCTTACCCACAGGAGGGACTAGTTTCCGAGTCGCTTGGTGTACATAACCATATTAAAGTAGGAAGCAGAGAGCGTACAGGATCAGGACAAAGCAGACCCGGTCCTCATTGTAGAGTATTGGAGGGGTATAACAATGCCTTGCATGCTTAACATGAGAAGTCTCCCCCCTGAAGCCGCTTTTTTCTTTTGTTTACGCTGGGGAAATGCTTTATGCATACTGCCGCCCTTCGATGGAGAGGACGGTGATTATGTGGGAATCTGAAAGCGACTCGTATACCCACTCGCGAAGCCGCTGCGAAGTGGATAGTGTAAGTACCTACTAACCCGAATGGCAGACAGTGAGCGCAGGGCCTCCCGCAATTAACCGCGGTACAACGACCAAATCCTCCGGACCTGAACCCTGGCCGAGTAACTAAAAAGGGTTCCCGCGTGTCAAAAAAGAGTTACCTATGCCTCAATAATTGTTGTCGACGATTTATTAGGAGTGCAAATTGTTATGATAATTTCTTTAAGTGCGTGAGTAACTTCATCTAATTATATATGACGCTATAGAAAAATCCAAATTTGTTTTAATGCCCCTAAACGTTCGCTGCGCAATACCCCTTTATTCTTTCTTCCTACAGTTTCCACCAACTATCGCGAAAACGCTTTCTTATATAGATCATGTGCAACATATAACAGCATGGGCTTCGCAAGTGATCTGGATATAGCTGCATGCAATGCTCTAGCTTTGCGGATTAAACTGAACCAATTGTTATTTTAGATAGATTAGTTGCTATCTGTTTTTAAATTACTTAATTTTAAGGATACCGTTTACTCTAGTGCTAAAAGTGGGAACCCACAATGACTCACCTGTTAATTTATTCTAGTATACTTCTAAGTAATAATGTAGTCGATGGTTCTCCTTAAATATATAAAATATAAATAAATATAAATAAATATCCTTGGACATTTCACACAACGCCATCTCGTCCCAAGCTAAGCAACTCAATGCTTGTGTTATGGTAACGAGATGGATGATAAACTACTTATATACATTTTTTTTTTGTAAATACATACATATTATAGATAGAAATGACACCCAGACTCCGAGCCAGTGCCTCTGGTTTAGACAAAGACACTTGCCCGACCCCGGAATCGAACCCGGGACCCGTTGATCCAAAGGCGGTACATCTAACCACTAGACCAACGAGGCAGTCATAATATATAGGTAATGTAGAATTTCTAGATATTTACCATTTTCTGAGTTCTGGACTTCCACATATCCTGGCCATACTCCCTGCTGGATTTATGAGGATTTTTCAGGTTGATATTAGGTTGGATATTTGTTGGGATGGGGTAGAATATAAAACTTCCCCACCGCACGCTGGGAAATAACGCGTGTTGTAAAAGTCAACAAAAAACAGCACGCTTGGTGGTAGGATCAAGTGGTCCGCCCGGCTAGCTACCACCCTCACATGTTAGTCCAGCGTCAAGCAAATTTACTGTGTTTCGTCGTGTGTATGTGAGAGCCGGTGCCCGACTGGGAATTTCCTTTAATTGCCTGCTCCATCATAGACCCTGGCGTTGCTTTCCATCACAAAAGCCTAGCGTCAAAGGCTATCAAGTCAATGATAAAAGAGGTCAGAAGACTGTCCGTATAGTTTACTAAGTGGCTTCATCGTACCCCGGCCAAGTTTTACCGTAAAAACTATATTAGATACATGAATACATGCAGACCTTTTACCGATACAGGCCTCATAATTTCCCTTACGTAGCCCTCGTATAACCTAAACCCATAAAACCCACATGTAACAGTGGGGAGCGTAAATTTTGCACGTCGCGTAAAGCATATTTATGTTCTTCTTCTATTAGGTTAAAAGCTTAAACATTGTGGTTTGTACAGCAGTAGTTAAAGGCTTTACAGAGAGTAATCATCATCATCTCCTAAAATTACCTACTATAGAATCGAACGCCACCAATTACACGAGCCGGCAAACAACTAAAACATGAACTTGATTAACATAAAATAAAATAAATAAAGAAAATGCATTTATTCGAAAAACGAACACACAAGAAAGAAATTAACAATATAATTTTAAATCTCAGAAACAGTTACAGTCTTTATAAATCAGGGAGCTTGCACAATTATTAAAGATTAAGTATCTCTGCATGTGATGCCGAATAGGTCACCTTCCGGGTTTCACCAAGCGCTGATCTTCCGTTCGCAACCCTATTTGTGATTTTATGGCAAGACGACCTGGAAATGGCAGTGCTGCTTTAGCCCAGCCATAATTTTTACCCCGTGTGAGGATGGGGAAGAATATTACACATACCCACCGCACGCTGGGACGAAAGGCGTGTTGTAAAAGTAAAAAAAACCCAGCACGCTTCGTTTTAGAATTTAATGGTTCGGCCAGTTAGCTTTAACCCTCACATCTAAGTCCGGCAGATTTACTGCAGCAGTTTTACTGTGTTTCGTCGTGTGTATGTGAGAGCCGTCTCATGTATGTGGTCTAAGTGGCCGACAGGGCATTTCCTTGAATTGCCTGCTCCATCTGAGACCCTGGCGTTGCTTTCCATCACGCAAGCCTAGGGTGAAAGGCATTCAAGACACTAATAAAAAATACATACAGTTGTATCTGTTATTAAAGCTCTTGCAATACCAAGTTTATTTCCCGATTCGATTTTCACCAATTTTCTTTACTACCTACCGCTATGAACGCTTTATAGACGTATTCACGTAAAGAATATGATGGTACGACGACGTTTCAATGGCCTCCGTAAAAATTTGTCGTCACGAAAAGGTCATATATGCAGAAGACCTTATGTAACTTGAAAAACTCATTGCCAAATTGAGTTATAATACAGTACTTGTTTGTGCTTTGAAGTCCGTGAGTAAATGTTGGCGTGTTTTTAATTTTTACACGTTAGCTATACTAGACCCGTATCGTGATCTTGATTGCAACGATTATTTTAGTTAGCGTTTAGTTGCTCGTCGTTTCGTTATCAATAAAATTGTCGTGTCTTGACGTGGTCACGGATAGACCTGTCACTATACTACTACTACAAGTAGTTAATTTAGAGGCTTTGTCGCTAAGCGATCATATCGCCTCATATCATATCAGTGTACATTTGTTGTTACAATTCAACTTATCTAATCACTATCACTATCACTACATAGTATAAAACAATGTCGCTGTCGTCTGTCCGTCCCTATGTATGCTTAAATCTTTAAAAATACGCAACTGATTTTGAAGCATTTTTTTTAATAGATAGAGTGATTCAAGAGGTAGGTTAATATGTATAATACATTCATAATTGTACACGTGCGAAGCCGGGGCGGGTCGCTAGTTATATTGTACAATACTTAGTGTCTTTCACCGCCCCACCCCGCAGAATAGATCTGGAAACAAGGCAGCAATACTACTACTACTAAGCCCATATACGACCCACTGTTGAGTCTGGCCTCCTCCAGTCACATGGAGTGTAATTAGCCTACTGTGCCTGGCTGGTCGGGCGGGTTGGCACAGGGTTTTGTAACAAGTTTTCCTTCACTTGCGGCTAGTTTATCGGCGCTTGACATTTGCTTTTGTCGGCTCCTACGACACCCTCAGGATAGAATGGGGTGGTGACACAATATATTCTTATTCCGTCACCATACGGATAGCACGCGAAGGCAGCAATAAATGTATGTAATTTACAAAATTGGCTAGACTCATATTTCGTAGTTAGTTTTGCAGTCGCTCGTACAGTGTAGAGTTGAGACGCAGAGAAATTTGAAACTTATTACCGCCATAGATTAGGAGATGCAGACATGCCAAACATATTTATAATTTTCTTAGCGATAGAAATTGTTGTGAAAATGAATATCACTACGGTTAAATACAAAGCTTCACGAAGTTGACGGTGACGTATAAATAAATAAATACATATCCTTGGACATTTCACACAACGCCATCTCGTCCCAAGCTAAGCAACTTAATGCTTGTGGTATGGTAACGAGATGGATGATAAACTACTAATATGCATATTTTTTTTGTAAATACATACATATTATAGATAGAAAACACCCAGACCCGGAACAAATACTTGTAGGTCGTACAAATATTTCTTCCGTGCGGGGATCGAACCCGCGACATGCTCCGCAGCAGTCGATCGCTCAACCACTGCGCCAACCGTGTCGTCTATATCGTCGTATAGTTACAGTACCTGCTTGTATGGTGACGGGTTTAGAACTCATAGTATCACCACTCCATTCTATACTAAAGGTGTCGTAAGAACCAACAAAGGAAAATGATAACCTAGCTGCAAGAGAAGGAAAACTTGAAACGAACCCCTGTGCCAAATCGTCTGGCCAGCGTGGCACAGTAGGTTTATTACCCTTAATATTATGAGAGGAGGCCCGATTTAGCAGTGGGTCATTTATGGGCTGAGTAATAGTAGTTACTCATTTGTGGTTGGAGAATATTTTTAATTTATGTGGAAAAGTACCTATAAGCATTATTTCAAATTAAAATTACGGATTGCTTTCCAGAAAGTAGATCTGCTGGCGTATTTATGTATAACTAGCTGACCCGGCGAACTTTGTTTCGCATTATAAATATTTAAAACAAAAAGAAAGTTGGACATAGGATACCTGAGATTTTTATCTCGTCCGTATAAAACCTACTTTAACAAAACGCAACTGACAGCGAAACGTTATGTTGTCTATGGTTTAATATGGCCGAAAATTTGACAATTAGAAATTTTGAATTCGACTTGTTTATATTGTTGTGGTGTTTATACAGCAGTGGACGTCTTTAGGCTGAAATGATCATTTATTTCAGCCTAAAGACGTCCACTCCTGGACAAAGGCCTCCACCAAATAAGGGGGGGGTGCCATAATCGCCACGCTTGGCAGGCGGGTTGGCTATCGCAGTATCGGGTGGCCGATGCTTGACAGAACGTCGCTGCTGCCAACGTCTGTTGTCCGTTCGTCGCCTTCTACGACACCCACGGGAAGATATGGGGTGATAGTATTCTTACTCCGCTACCACACATTCGTAATAATATTTAGCAACTGATTTTAAAGTGTAGTAACTCATAAAAAAATAGAGAACAGTATACTGGCCGACCCCAAAGAAATTTGGAAAAGGCATAAAATAAAGCATAGAAAAAAAGACTCTCACATGAAATTCAGTGGTGCCAACGGGGAAATTCATTCATAAAAAGCCAGCCCGGCATTTTGTCGCGAATTCCCCTTTATGCCGCGCAAATTCCTGTCAACGAATTTTTAGAGAGTGGTTTTTTTATTTTCCTTTATGATCCTGCATCTATCGGCTTTTCACGTTCAAAGGGATAATTGTCTTTAGCATTGTCGTGAATTTGCTACTTTGCGCTTAGTATCACTACATAGTATAAAACAAAGTCGCATTCTTCTGTCCGTCCCTATGTATGCATAAATCTTTAAAACTACGCAACGGATTTTGAAGCGGTTTTTTTTAATGGATAGAGTAATTCAAGAGGAAGGTTTATAGGTATAATACAATTGCACCCGTGCACAGTGCGAAGCCGGCGCGGGTCGCTAGTATTGTATATAATTAACGATGGATACGGCCTATGTGGAAATCCTTGGGGGAGGCCTATGTCCAGCAGTGGAAGTCTTTTGGCTGAAATGATGATGACTTAGTATATATAATTATATGATTCCGTGTTTTCTAGCTATTAGTGTTACTATTCAGCCCCTAAATGACCCCATTTCGGACAAACGTCTCCACATGGCGCGAACTCAAGATTTCCTCGCGGTTGTCTTCTGAATGTCTACGCAGAGTCCTCGAATACTTCGGTCACATTGAAAAGAGGGTCATCATCATCATCAGCCCACATTAGTCCACTGCTGGACATAGGCCTCCCCTAAAGAGCGCCATAGCGCCCTGTCTTCAGCTTGACGCATCCAGCTGCTGCCCGCAACCTTTCGCAGATCATCGCTCCATCTAGCAGAGGGCCGTCCCACACTACGCTTGCCGATTCGCGGTCTCCACTCAAGAACTCGTCTACCCCAGCGGTTGTGTTGAAAAGAGGGTGATAACCTCGAAAGGCTCATTGTCATCGGCAAAGTGGATGGAAAATAACCTCGGGGACGCAGCCCTACACGTTGGTCCGATCAAATCCGCACCACTCTAAACTCTACGATAAACAATGCGCTCCACGCCGCCAGAGACAAGAACAGATGGAAGAACATAAGTGAGAAATTGATGGTGGTCACGGCCCTCAAACCAGAGGAATACGACGCAGAGAAAGAATTAATTACCCACTGTTGAGACCGGCTTCCTCTAATTACATGGAGAGTAATTAGTTGTGTGTTAGTGCTGTGCCAACTAGCTAGATGAGTTGGCACAGGGCATTGCATCACTCCCTAGACTGTGCTGCTACCTTACTGGGGCCTGCGTACCTTTAAGGTACGATGGGGTCATACCGGTTCAGCGTCACCCATGCCAGGTGGACACACGGGGAGACGCCAAATGAAGCAGCAAACAGTGTCGCGCAGCAAACAGTGTCGTGTAGCGGAGCAATTTTAATACATTTGAATTAAGAATAGTGTCAGAAAAAATGATTTTATTGTAAAAGCGTGGGGTGCATGGTATCAATAGTTCTAAATAATTTATGAACAGATATGACTAGAAGGGGGTTATTTTGATAATATCCTGAAAAGCACCCCACGCAAGTCTGACACTATTTTTAATTTAAATTTATTCAATTTTAATTTCTATTTTTTACTTCGATATTCTATAAAAGCGTATGTTTTTAGTTTTTTTTTTAAACTATTATTTATTTTTTAGTTGAAATACCTTAAAGCTATTGCAAAATAATTACTAAAAAATATAGCAATAGCTTTATGATATTTACATCTCTATTAGCTATTACATCGAAGAGCGGTGTTCCACCTTGATCACCGTTATTATTATTTAATGATAACGGGTCAAAATATTGAATTATCATCGGTCCTTAATAAGTATGCCAAATTTGGAGTTAATCCGACGTTTTGAAGTGGGTCAAAATCATGTTCAAAGATTCCTTTACATACATACATGTAGGTATGTATGTATGTAACGGAATCTTTACATACATAGAAGTGAAGCTAATAAAAGCTATTAATAACACTTTATTCATCGTAATTTTCACGCAAGTTACAAAAAGATACTGAAATTTTATGTTAAGTGTGTTATTAGGTATTTATTGTACGTATAATTGCCTAGTCAGGTATTGAACAGTCTCGAATTAGTAACGAATGCATTTTTTTCGAAATACTCGTATCTCGGAATTATGTGGCATTTTAAATCGCGACTGACTGTCATGTGACACTGTCCATTAATAGCGTAGACCTGTGTTGGCTGCAAGTATTTTGAGCAAAATTTGCAATGGTGGTGGAACTTCCACCAATGTTAATTACGTATCATTAATTTATTTTCTACACAGTATATACCTCTTCGGGTTTTTAATATACTTTCTCTCGTTATTTATTGCACTAAAGTTTGTTGTTAATTGCAATTTGTTTTCATTCTACAGATTAAGCCAATCTAACTCGGTCCCCTAGACAAATTATTCTCTGAACCTCTAATAAAAAAGCATTCTTATCTTAATTTACTGTTTCAATTATTTCATTAAGTCGACATTTAAAAGTCAGAAGAAACTTGATTTAGAGACAGGTTGGTGCAATCTTGGAGTTGAATTTTGTTCAGAAACCTGTAGAAGAAAGACTTTGGATCAACGGGTCCCGGGTTCGATTCCGGGGTCCGGCAAGTGTCTTTGTCTAAACCAGAGGCACTGGCTCGGAGTCTGGGTGTCATTTCTATCTATAATATGTATGTATTTACAAAAAAATATGTATATAAGTAGTTTATCATCCATCTCGTTACCATAACACAAGCATTAAGTTGCTTAGCTTGGGACGAGATGGCGTTGTGTGAAATGTCCAAGGATATTTATTATTTATATTTATTTATTTATGTATTAAAAATATATAAAAAATAATACATTAAGAGCGCGTCAACAAGTTATTACTATTCATCGTTTCATTGACGTGCTCAGGTGTCACATGTTAACGACGTGAATCACATGTTGCCAATCCTTAAAGGACGTAGCAGACATATCAACTCGGAAAGGGGTCGGCACCGTATCGCCTTTCGCCTCGCTGTCAAGCCGGCGTCAACCTAACGTAAGCACGTAACCAAAGCGGCTCAGCAGCTCCGATACGACGTCTCGACTACGGCTAGGCGACGCCGCGCTTACGGATGGCCCGTAAGATAATGTTACGATTATGTTAATGAATACGCCAAGCCGCGCGTGTACGGCGAGCCATAAGCACGGGGACCGCTAGTTGACCACGCGCCGTACGGCGTTCGTGAGCTTGTCCCGAGGCGAGGCGGTTACGTTACGAATCCGATTAGTGTGCTTTGCAGTAGGGAGTTTCATACAAATAATACTGAACGCCTCGAGTTGATACGGTGCTGATCCCTTTCCGAGTTGATAAGTGTGCTTTGTCCCTTAAGCAGTGAAAGCATGACATTCGCTAGCAGACTATCCTATGGCGAGTGGATTGCTTCTGCTGCTAACACCATGCTTGTCGTAATTTAAGCGTCCTCAGCAGGTGAGCAGATTTCCAGTTTCAGTTATCCAGTTTTTGAGGTGTATCACTGTCACTTCATCACTATCACTGCATCACTGCATTATTATAAAACAAAGTCGCTGTTGTCTGTCCGTCCCTATGTATGCTTAAATCTTTAAAACTACGCAACGGATTTTGAAGCGGTTTTTTTAATAGCTAGTGATTCAAGAGGAAGGTTTGTACCTATGCATAATACATTCATATTAGAGTAGACAAACACCGATAAATTTAGAGGTTTATCAATGCGGGTCGCTAATAAAAAATAATCAACTATAATAAAATACTAGCTTTTAGCTGAGTCTTCGCTTTTAAATATGTTTTTTAATATGTTGTTAAACATTTTTTTTTAAAGTTTTTTTTTTTATTACCGTACGACACACGAGCCGGTGGTCCACCTGATGGAAAAGTGGTCACCGTCACCCAGTACATCTGCAACCTAAGGGGAGAAGATGTGTTGCCGGCCTTTATACACATCTTTTGAAGAGCCCCATGTTGTAGCGCAGATGAAACACTTCGGGAGGTAGATCATTCCACATCTTGCACGTGCGCGGTAAAAAGGCTCGCGATGCATGTACAGTTGCTGAAATGAGAATAATAAGAAAAAGTATCCTTCTACCTCAAAGAATATGTGTTCAAAATAAGTAAGTAGTTATCGCGTGAAACAAGCTCACGTTCATATTGATAATATTAATTTATTAGGGATTTTTATACTTAGTGTCCATATTCACAACATAGTTTTATCTATTTCGCAAATCCGTTTGCCCATCTCTGCCACCGCAATTCTTGTTCAGCTTCTTATCGATCTAAGCCCTTGATTCGTCACCCTCGGAAGCAATTTTCGCCTCAATTCGCTCGTTGCCCAAACGAGCATAAAAGATATAAATCAAAAAGCTATGGCTGCTCCGGGAGAACGCGTTCTGATTTATATTTACGAAATCGTTGCGATACGTGATATCTTTGGCTGATGGTTTGCGTTTTTTTATAATCTCAGTCTATAAATGTATTAGCATGAAACTGTCATGTCATCACGACAGAACATAGCTTCGAATTCGCTTATAAACAGTTTACAGATTTTTGTGCATCGAGAACTTAAGTGGCGATGAGCAGGGCACATAGCTCGCAAGACTGACGACGGTCATCGGTCCACCGTGAGGGAGACCTACCAGCACTGCGCTTTCCGGAACGCGGTCACTCGAGGACTTTTCTGCCCCATCGGGCGTCGGTCCTGCGCGCTATGTGCCCTGCCCGCTGCCACAAGTTTGGCAATCCTGTGGGCTATTTCGGTGACTCTGGTTTGCCTCCGGGGAAACTCCGAGCATAGCCCTCTCCATTGCCCTTTGGGTGACTTTGAGCCTTCTTATGGTATTGCCGACGAAATATTATTATTAATTTTTTCATTTATAAATTGCGTTTTACGTAATTCCACCGTCATCGGATTAGTTCACTTTAGATAGATTAGTTCGAAGTTAGGACCAGGCCGACATTGTATTCATCTCGGTAAAAAAACTGCTGTAATACAATAACCTAGCTCCAATAATCGCCAGTTTACAGTCAACGTGTGCCACATGCCTTCAATGGATACAGGAACGCTCTACAATACCCAATGGGCTGTGGGAAAGGCTATGCTCGAAGGGTGAAAATGCTAAAAATAAACAAGGAAGGGGCATAATGTTAACTGTTGCTGGCAAGAACAGGTCTCCTAGGTGTATAGTTAAATACATACATACTAGCGGTCACGAAGCGGTCAAAATTCAACCTTATTCAACTATAAATATAGTTATATTCCCAATTTCACCACATACCTTAGCAATAAACACATGTGTAATGATTTTTAAGTGATCAAACGAACTTCTCTGAAGCGAAGTTCGATCATTATTATATGAGTCGCTTCATTCGAAGATATGATTTAATTACCAGGTAGTCCCTCCAGTTACTAGGTAACTTCGCACAATCTTTAGAGTTTTAAAACGACTAATACAGTTATGACGTCTTTCCGGTTTTACCCTCACTCCCAGTGTGCCGTTGTCGTGTTGCTCATTCTTTAAAGATATGTTATGTTCAAAACTTTCTTAATTTTGGGCAGTGTTCGGGAGGAAGGGTGATGATATCTTCGAATGAAGCGACTCATATAATAATGATCGAACTTCGCTTCAGAGAAGTTCGTTTGATCACTTATTATATTTCCTCGCTTCATTCTTCAGATATGATTTAATTACCAGGTAGATGTTAAGAGCAGAAAGTTTTGCAATGAAATCTGCTGAACGTTTTTATAGATCAGCATTATTTAATTAGTAATATAAAAACATAATGTATGTAATACTTAGCTTAACTTCTTTGGGATCCAATATTAGTTGTAAGTTTTCGGTACAATCAGTTTTTCTGAGAAGAGTTTGACACTAGGCAAACTGATCAAGCAACTTTTTCCGTGATAATCCTGCTATAGAAGCGGGCAAAAGAGTTGGATGAGCTAGTCCTAGTTTACGGATAGTGTCCACACTAACTCTGGCTGAACGTCCGGCAGAGGTGGAGGCCTGACGCGTGCTATGTGCGCCAAACAAGCTGGTATCCACGCCGCATTCTGACAACACCTGCTGTTGGAATGAGTAGATTTTATAGGTTAGTAAAAGATGGCCAGTCTTTGCAGATATGCTATTTTTCTAGTTAAAGAAATATTGTCCGAGAGTGATGTAGCCGGGCAGATAGTAATATGTTTTCACGGAAGTATGGTAAAAGCAAAGTAGGCTGGTCTCTACCAGCTGCAGACGTTTTAATAAGATCTGCTATATCTAAGCTGCGTTTTCGCAGAATACCATGTTTTTTAATTTAATTAGGGTAGGCGTTTGTACTCTATGGGCTGTACAAATTGTTAATAATATGATAAGCTTATTCGTGGTCTTCTTGAGGAGTAATTCGTGGTGTGGGAACCATGTCGAATTTAGGTCTACAACCTGCAAAGTATGAGAAATTTGGGCTTACTTATTATAAGTATATTATATATTATAAGTTATTATAATATAGTTATTTGTAAGCGCCCTGAAGACGCCTACCGCATGTATCAGATCCTATATTATTACCGACTACAGGTAAGATTGCCAAGCCATGTAAGTTTAGGCTACCGTTCCCGCAACCGTTGTTTAATTGAGTTGTTAGAAACGTATGATAATGATTTTAAAGGTGGATCATAATCACTAATGCTGTTGATAGCAGAAAATTGGCCACCACCGCTTCAGGGAGCAGCTGTATTGCTTAAAGTTGTACTATCAGAAAAGGATGCCAGCATCAGATTAGCCGTCTTGTCGCAGGCGCCACGATGGATGAAGGCCAGCCACAGAGCCTCGTAGCACCCACAGTAAGGGTTTTGTGTAGAGGGTGATGTTCCCTGAAATGTCATTGCAGAAGGTGTTTATCTGGATTAAACTAGATAACTCTTGAGACGATTAGGCTCTGTAAGCGTGGGAACCACGTTTGCGATGACCACAGGTGAAAACTAGTATATAGGGAAAACTAGGTGTGGAAAAGAATAAAAGTAATAAAACTGCCAGTCCATTGTAAACGCGTCTACGGGTAGTTTCGGGGTCTTGTTACCAAAAAACGTCCGTTTTACATTTTGCGTTATCTTTTGAGGTAAATAGGTCGGTTTCTGACTTACCGAAGTGCCATATGATGTTCTGGTAGGCATGATCGGCATCAGCGCGGTTATCTTTTGATGTATGATACAGATATCCAAAGACCGCGAGCCTCACACTATTGCCAGGTCTTTCTAGTTAAATTGTTTCTAGTTTAATTGTAAGAGATTCTCTCTTGTACAATTAACTTGTATACAACTGATCGCGTTGATTTATACAACTGATCGCGTTGCAAAATTGCGCAATTGTCAAGGTTGTTAGCGAATTATATAAGACCTAAGATGGCAGCCATCAGTTTATGTGGTCCTTTTTGGCCTCTATCCACTTACCGCTTCAATTTATATTATATAGGCCTAACCTGATCTGGAAGCATCGGTATAGATTTCGTTCATGTTTCCGCTGGAAATTATATGCTTTATAAATGTTTTGTGACCAATTTAAGTCATCAGATAATATTCAATTCAATAATATTCCTAATTCTCATTTGTAAGCTGAGCTAGATACATTTGCCATTCTAAAACTTAGTATACATCCAGCAGTCTGTAAATGCTGGGCAAAGCGGCAACTAAAACTCCTATGAGTCAAATGTTCGAATGGAACAACCAACTCAGCTATTTTCTTTTGTATATCGGAGGCTAGGCCTAGAATTAATGTCTTTGTATTAAACTCAAAGCCGAGAAAATTGCAGATTTTACGGGGTAATAACTTAGTCTCTTTTTTTTTTTTTTTAATTCTATATGATTCCATGAAACCATTCAGTAGCTATAATGTTTCTGAAACGTTATTTACACATTGCATAATATACCATAATATGTCATAATATGTCATCAAAGTAAAAAACTGAGATATATCCGCAACATCATTAAGAAAGTTAACAATTCTTTCATAACCTTAGTGCACACAAAAGGTGCCACAGATAAACCAAAGACGAAAGCGGAAACTGGTAATATATAGTATTGTTAGTCAAGTCATCAGATTGGAACTGAAAAACTAAATATTCGATCAGGAGATCTGATAGGAATGTCAAAATATGCGTGGCTAGGAAACCATCGCGTGGTATACAGATTGCATGCTGTACGATAATCCTCCATCTTCAAACGGGCCGTGACTATACACTTCGATCGATTTTAAATTTAGTTTGAAGCGTTTTTCGCCGTTTGTCTTCGGGGTCGGATAAAATGAATTAGGAGATAAAATTATTTTCTGTATATACACTGGCATTCTTAAATGGCCCCGGATTGTTTTAATGTACTGGGGGTATACTGTGCTGTGTAATTGTTTAAATGGTATCATATAACATTACATTACATACAGGCTCTAGGCCTGTAATTTTTTATATTAAATAAGTTGCTACTAACATAATCATAAGTTAATACTAACACAATAAATGTATATCTGATAAATAATGAATAATAATAACCTTTTTTAATCCAGTCTAGAATGCCAACGTTATTTGTGATCTTTAACAAACAATCGTAAAAATGACTAACCTTTATTAATGAGGACCTTGCGCCGGGGCAAGAGGTTTGTCCTGTGTTTCCATTCGTGGCAAGTGTAATGTCGGGTATGCACGAGGTGCTGGCAATGCCTGTAAGCCATACGCCCCCCCCCCCCGCCTGTTCGCCGGTTGGTATCGGGGCGGCGCTGCCCAGTTTTCCTGGTAGAAATTGAGTCGAGCTGACTGCGTAGCTGGCGGCTTCAAAGTCGGTTTCTTATATTTAGGTTTTTTTTATTTTTATTTATTTATTTGTAGCCCCTGCTTTTTAATAGCTTTGGCAGCCTTAATATTTTCTGAAATTTATTGACCGAAAGGAGTTTCCTCTCTTTCTGACACTAATAATATGAAGGAAGGACTTGTCTAGACTGGGATATAAAAGTGTAATGCGATTCTTTGATTTTTGTTAATGTAGGCCGGTTAAAACCTGGGCCTTATTCTCTTCAAAAGGATATATATATTGTATGTATATATATACACCTCTATTTATGGCTGTAATGCCTAAACCAAGTTGTTGCTGGTTAGCAACAGGAGTCTAGGCGCGGTTCATCACCACGTCGGGGACAGCGGTGGATATTTCCACGTTCGATTTGGGTGCTTGGATTCTCCAACACTTACAGTTACTGTAACACGCTTACAGTTGTCGGGATTCAAATAATCTATAGATATGTTTTCTTTATTCTCCTTAGGCACATCCTTTTTAGTAAAGGCAACCAAAGTTTCGTAAGGTTTGCGTTAATTTTGTCCCCGTATTCGGGGATATCAGACATTGATTCCCACATGGCAGATAAAGGATCGGGGTCTAATTCACCGGTGGCAGCAGTAGTTCTTGGATATCAGTAACCGCTGGTGGGTACGAAGTTTTTCTTTTTTTTTTAAACCGGTATATATTTGTGTGATATATCCATTGACATTGTGAGCTCTGGGCCTATGTCATGGTTCTCGTTTACGGTCCGATCGACATCATTAACACTTAAAATATATGGTTTACGAGTATATTTAGTTGTAGAGAAGAAAGGAAAAAAACATGTTTTAGTGGGTACACGAAAAATAAAACGAAAACATTTAGATTTCGTTTTTCGTGGTGCAGAGGGACGATACATCTAACTTAGATTGTTCGTTTTTCTGCAAAAATGCTATCGTTGGAGACTTGCAGTCAACCCCGATGCAAAAGAATTTGTTTCATATTAAGTTGCGTTTTTAGTTTTGGGTATGTCAGAGTTATTGACTCGCAGTCAATCCCAAAGCAATCCAAAGCCAGCATATTTGAGGTTAAAATATCACAACATCACCGAAGGAAACTGATATAGTCTTACCTTCATCTTCCGATTATAAATCCACAGGTAATCTGTATTTCTTTCGATGTTCTTTTTCATCAAGTCTCCGTATTTTATACACGTAAAGAGCAATTGAGGATTGCGCGGTCCTACTGCGCAATCTATCTATCTATCTATAGTACTTATATACCTTAATATCTTAGTGTCGAGTAATGGGCGCGTGCGAACGTTACCGAGCACAAAAGAGGAATGAGCAACACGACAACGGCACACTGGGAGTGAGGGTAAAACCGGAAAGACGTCATAACTGTATTAGTCGTTTTAAAACTCTAAAGATTGTGCGAAGTTACCTAGTAACTGGAGGGACTACCTGGTAATTAAATCATATCTGAAGAATGAAGCGAGGAAATATAATTATTGATTTAAGGTATTTTTATAGATAATTTTAGAATAATATTAACATTCTGCTCTCTTTCTCTGTATAAATCATAGATGTAGGAGATGTAGGAAAAAGGGGTACAAAGTTTTGATTATGTAATATTCTAATCATTCGGAAAAAGATGGATGCGGGCAGCTCAGAATTTTCTTTTGTGGAAACCCTTGGGGGTGGCCAATGGATGAAATGAGGATGACGCAGATAAAAGTATTTGCAAAAATTTAATTTCTGAAATGACGATGAACTCGTTGAAATATTATTTCATATTGTTGGATAGTTCGTATGATTGCATATAATTTTTTCATATTTCCAGGCAGTATAACACACGTTCGCAGTCGTATTCCATGGTGCACTCTTTTTGGCAAAAAAATCAAAATATCCTTTACCATTTTAGAAAACTTTTAGTTTAAAATAAGCTAAATCAGGCCACGCTTTATTGTGCGTCAGTCAGACATTAATGTCCTATTTCCACTGTCGAAACAAAATGACTGAATGCTTACAAATTTAGAATAACTACATCTGTATAGTGACAAACCCACATCATCCAGAGGGTACCGGAAAATGGGTACCGGAACTTCAAAAGAAGGAAAACTTCATACGAAATCCTGTGTAAGCCTGTCTGGCCATTTTGGCACCGTTCCTCAATCAAATTTGGATTGAGCTTCTGCTAGGATTAAGCAAGTAATGGTTATTTCACAGGCTGAAAACAAGTTTCTCCTAAGTATGTATTTAACGTAGTTTTTTTACAAGCGTCGGACTAAATTTTATTTTTTAATATTATATTATTAGTAACTTTTGTTTAAGAACTTGAATATTGTGTATTTTGTTTCATTTTTAAGTTAAAGCGAAACCTCTGCGCTAGATTTAACTGTAACAACAAAACTCAGATGTATATTGTGTATATGTCACTCTTATTTATTGCGTATACCTTTCACTCGCAGATGTCTCCCATCATATGAATAATGCAACGCTATTCAGTTAAAAATACCCATACTTTAGTTTCAAACACAAGAGGGTTAAATAAATTTTCCAAGATACAAAACGTAACAGCTGGGAGCGTGTTTGTGACACATAATGCATACCAAGCGCACGAAGTGCTATTATGGCTACACAAGCAAGAATGTTTTCACAGAGCTTTAAGACTACACCCCCACTATTTTGTATATGTACATGATGACATATGGAACAGAGACGTGGTCGCTCACTATGGGCTAGAAGGCTCAAAGTCACCCAAAGGGCAATGGAGAGGGCTATGCTCGGAGTTTCCCTGCGAGACCGAATCAGAAATGAGGAGATACGCAGGAAAACCAGGGTCACCGACATAGCCCACCGGATTGCCAAACTTAAGTGGCAGGGCACATAGCTCGCAGCACCGACGCCCAATGGGGCAGAAAAGTCCTCGAGTGGCGACCGCGTTCCGGAAGGCGCAGTGCTGGTAGGTCTCCCACACGGTGGACCGACGACCTGGTTAAGGTTGCCGGAAAGCAGTGGATGCGGGTGGCCCAGGACCGGCCTTTGTGGAGATCCTTGGGGGAGGCCTATGTCCAGCAGTGGACGTCTATTGGCTGAAATGATGATGATGATTTTGTATATGTGGTGACGGATTTAGAATACATGGTGTCACCACCCCAATCCGTTTTGAGTGTTTTGGGTGTTGTAAGAGCTGACACAAGAAGATGACAAGATCGATAACTTAACAAGACCGATAACTTAACGATAATAGAAGGAAAACTTGATACCAAGCCCTGTGCCAACCCGTCTGGCCAGCGTGGCACAGTAGGCTGATTACTCTTCACGTAACTAGACGGCTTGGCACAGCAGTGAGGAATGTATATGTCAACGGAAAACAACAAGAACCGGAAATTTATAAATTTCCTAGGAAATTTATAAACGTCCGTAGGATTCCAAACAAGAGATAAATTATATTATTTTACGCCCACATTTTCGGAAATTTATAAACTTACTGAACTCACGCGTAAAATAATAAGTAGCAATAACCAAACGCCATGGGCGCTCTGATTGGTTGAATAAGTCACGTGTTCCTTCTCTGTCCTCTCCGCCGCCATTGTTCGATATTGTCTACTTGCGGTAACCTAGACCTGATACTGCTGCATCATCAGACTCCTTACCAAATTACAGTAGATGTATCGTGTTTGGACTCATTGTAAGAGTATCAATGAAATAGATTTAAAAAAGTTAGGTAATTGACATTTATGGCTGAGTAGACTCTCAATGTAGTGAACATTGAGTGTGTACTCAGCCATAATGCAGTCCGATGTCAGGAGTTTTTATAAGTTAAATACTTATTTTATTATGTTTAATTTGTTACATGTTTTTAAGCATTTTTTTTATTACTGCGTTTGGAAATTCACCAATGGCGATCGCTATTCGCGTTTTTTCTTTAGTTAAACTTTATAATGTTTGTTTTTTTGGCAGAAGGCCGGCTTTATTGATTTATGATTGTTTTTTTTATAAAACTTTTAAACTTCGCATCACTCTATTTCTATTGTTTTATTTTGATAGAGTGAAGTAGGGGTCATTAGCTTATTATGTAAAACAGTAACCCTGTATTATAGGTACTTACCTAGTTTTAAAGTAAAAATACTGTTGTGTACTGATAAATTTATAGTTTGGCAAGTCTAATTGTACCTATGTCTATGGACACAAGCATGCCACTGCTTGGAATCCTACGGACGTTTATAAATTTCCTAGGAAATTTATAAATTTCCGGTTCTTGTTGTTTTCCGTTGACATATATACTCAGTAGTAGCAGAAGATGGCGGGTTTTTATAAAAAAAGTTACTGGAAGCTCTTGTCACGAGTAGGATTACGGATTACTTACAGATTGATTAATGTCATTGAGGCGAGTTTCCATTGTATAGCGGTGCCTTTGTGTAGGTGAAACGCTAGCTTTGGCAATCTCCGAATAATGAATTGATGAATGCTTTCAAAATATTTAACGTGTCATTTTCATGTCAAAATATTATCTGACGAGTATATATATTTATGTATCTATCGATTTATGTATAAATAGGAGATTTCCAGGTGTTTTTTTATCAGTGACTTGAATGCCTTTGACCCTAGGCTTGCGTGATGGAAAGTTATGCCAGGGTCTAAGATGGAGCAGGCAATTCAAGGAAATGCCCTGTCGGACACCGGCTCCCTCGTACACACGACGGAACACAGTAAAACTGCTTGGCGCCGGACTTAGATGTGAGGGTGGTAGCTAGCCGGGCGGACCATTAGATCCTCCCACCAAGCGAGCTGGGTTTTGTTGACTTTTACGACACGCGTTATTTCCCAGCGTGCGGTGGGGAACCCATCTATCTCATCACGATATCTCTGGAACCATAAGACCTAGACACTTGAAATGTGGTAGGAATATTCTTTTCACCGAGTAGAGGTCAGCTAAGAACGGATTTTACGAAATTCCACAAAAAAAATGATTTAAGTTAGTGGTGTTGCGCAGGGTACATTCCAATGCGTAATGTAAACATTACCTCAGTTTTATATGACTTTAAATGGAAATACCTGTGGATTTTAAGCGACTTAATAAATGAGGAGGTTCCTAAATACATTGGTATTTATAAAGTGAAAGTTCTTTAAGCGCATGTGGGGTAACATTTTTACGGATGAAACGCAATTTATAGGTCACGGGATCCCGGGTTCGATTCCGGGGCAGGGTCTATGTGTAAACCAGAGGCACTTGCTCGGAGTCTGGGTGTCATTTGTGTTCGTGAATTTCATATTTGTTAACTGCCCCCGCGACACAGGTTAACATACTGCAGGGGTGACGATTCTTTAAAAAAACTAAAACTCATTTCAAAATATTAAATAAAAAATAATTATTATTATAAGTTTCACTTCTGACATGTGTAGCTTGTACGCTCACACTTTTTTTAGATTTATGATCCGATTTACGTGGTTTTTCTTTAGTTATATGCAGAATATTTGCCATTTGGTCTCATAAACAAATAACAAAGTTTGGCAGAGTAGTGCGGTACGCTGTTTCAACATAATCATTTCTCCTCCACTGTACCGGGGATTTTTCAAATTTTCTGTTTCTATTAACATTCAGCGATAAGACGAGTGGTCTTGTACAAAATGTTGCTTAATACTGTGTGTTGTCTACTTCTCTCGTGTACAATAAAGAGTTTATCTATATATATATATATATATTTAGAACGTTCGGACAGTTTATGTGGTGACGGATTTAAAATATATATAGTGTCACCACCCCATTCCATCCTGAGGGCGAAGTAAGAGCCAATAAAAGAAAATGACAAGGCCGAAAATCTATCCGCAAGAGAGGGATACCATAAAAATAAACTATTTTTTTTTGTTTTGTTGTCGCTGGGGAAATGGTTTAATCATACCACCGCCCCCCGGGGGAGAAGTCGGTGAATTTGTGGGACTCCGACAAGGGTCGTCTACCTAAGAGTCGTCTACCCACAAAAACCCCAGCGGTATACACTCACGCGGCGCGTTTGGGGCGCAAGTTCGCGTAAACGCATTCTACTGTGACGCCCCGGCGTGGTGCCCGCAACGCGGGCAAGCGACTGTCAGAGAGGGTGTCCCGGTACACTGGGACGCCCTTAGTCATCGAGGCTTTCGTCGGTGCGGTTTTAAAAAGAAACCCTGAACCAACCCTGGTCACGTAGCACTGTAGGCTAATTACCCTCCGTGTAATGTGGCCTACAGTGCGTCTCAGCAGGAGGCCCGTCTCAGCAGTGGGTCATTTATGGGCAGAATTTCTTGCTTGCAAGCACTTCTACTCGAAGTACATAAGTTGGAATGAATTTAGTGTGCCACAAACCAAGGCTTCTAACTTTCTTAGTACCACTCTTGATTCTTAGAGAAAGACGTAATTTTATTTGGAAATAAACTTAAAAGACGCTTCTTGCAACTTGTAAATTGCTTTTACGTTCTACTTTGACGGTGATTTATAAGGCAAACGTGTTTATATTACATTTTGGATTTAACCTATTTTTTTTCTACAAGTTGCTAAGTGTATTTCTTATCAAATTGTTATACAATGACGGGTCGGTCACTTCCCTTTAATATGGTTGAGGAGATCGATGGCTGTCACATGCGTTATACTTGGGAACAGGTCCTGCGGTTGGGGTTGGCCGGCTCACTGGACCATCAGTATTTCAGCCAAAAGACGTCCACTGCTGGACATAGGCCTCCCCCAAGGATGGAAGGACATAGGCCTCCTACATCCATTGCTTTCCGGCGACCTTAACCAGGTCGTCACTGCGCCTTCCGGAACGCGGTCGCCACTCGAGGACTTTTCTGCCCCATTGGGCGTCGGTCCTGCGGTCCTTACCACAGCCACTTAAGTTTGGCAATCCGGTGGGCTATGTCAGTGACACGGTATATAAAACACTCACGAATACACTAGAGTTTTTTAAAGCAATATTGTTTCAAGTGAATGCATCAATTGTATTGTCATAATTTTTAAATACAAACATTGATTTTGTGCAGAGGATTTCTATCCACTTGAACATAAAAAAGTACAATTTTAACTCTGCGGTTGTAATCTTTCACTTCCAGTGGCCGACATAAGCGGCGAATAAATCATGAATAATCCTTTGTGCTTATCTGTGGAGCTCTTATTTAAATGCAATTGCCTTTTGGAGAAAAGTTGACACAAGGGGATCTCTAATGTGTGCCCTTGGGGTGTTTATAGCCTCTTTAGTATGCCCTGTGTCAACGTGTAATGATGGCACGTCACATGGCTATTTGTCATCGCTATTCGTATTTGTAATTACTGAAAAAAGGATTAGAGCGAGAATAAGATCTTTGTAGTTGTTGGTGTTTTTTTTATGATAAATGATATGTTTTATAACAAAACTATTCTTTTTACACAATACTTATTTCAATTTTTTTAAATCCGTTTTTAATGCACTCCCAAACAAATTTAGCACGTGTGACGTCTTAATGTTAGTTTTCACTCATTGCAGTTGATAAAGAAATAATAAGTACAGTGTTATGAACTATTTTTTATTTGTCATTGTTAAATATTCAAATTTATATTGAAAATGTCGAACCTCAAAAGTTATCGGTCTTGTTTTGTACCCTTTTGTACGAATACTACAAAAGCAACTCATGACAAAATGTTTTTAAATGTTTCATAAATACATCAACATTAGGAATATTATCAGACTTTGCCTTAATAAATTCTTTATCACACATAGCTAATCGAAACCAACTAACAACTCGTATAAGCAATAAATTTTCAATATTACTGTCTAGTCACGTGTAACAGCCGTAAACGCTGTACTGTTATTAAATGGATCAACATTATGACGTCACAACTATGGTGATCGATCATGGCGCGTTTATAGCCACGTGATTTGGTTTTGAATTTTATCAATTTTTAATTGTTTACTAGCGACACGCTCCGGCTTCGCACGGGTGCAATGATCAACCTCTCAATTTATTAGTATTTCTCTACAATATTATGCATGTATTATTCATATAAACCTTCCTCCTGAATCACTCTATCTATTAAAAAAACCGCTTCAAAATCCGTCGCGGAGTTTTAAAGATTTAAGCATACATAGGGACGGACAGACGACAGCGACTTTGTTTTATAATATGTAGTGATAACTATTATCATTTTTTCCTTCTCTTGCAGCTAAGTTTTCGGCCTTTTCATTACCTTTTGTCGTATCTTACGACACCCTCAGGATGGTGAGTCACTGAATATTCTAAATCCGTCACCATCACGTGATCCGGTCCGACTTAAAAGTGCAATTTATGGGCCACGATGAGTATAGTTCTATAGCCTCCAAATAAAGTGGTGGGGTTGTTTTTGCAGTTTTATTGAGTTTCGACCGACATCTCGATGGCGGGACGTGACTGGAATATGTAATTTCCTGCGATGCATCAGCGTGGAAATGTACTTGTTTGCTTTATTTGCAGCGTGCTCCAGTTGTAATAAACTGCGGCAGCGCTATATGAACGCGTTGGGACATTTGTATGGGATTCAAATGCAATTTACAAACAAAGAAACGCTGGATTTTATCAAAAAACATATCATCTATTCGTTGCGTGGGGTGACTGATTTAGAATACACATTGTCATCACCCCATTCTATCCTGAGGATGACCGACAAAAGGAAATCACAAGGCGATAACCTAGGTGTAAGAAAAGGAAAACTTGGTACACCCTTTTTTTACCTTGGGAAATCCTCATGGATACCTGATCGCTAAACGCTAAACGCCAGGTTATATGGGTCTCCGGGGCGCGGAAATATGGTAGTTGCGCCCCTAGTAACCTATCCACTAAAACCAACGAGTTTCCCACCCTGATGGGACCTTGGCCCACCTGTAAATGCCTAAATGCCTGTAATGCAAAGGTCTCACGCTTTGATGGGGACCTCTGGACGCTCCCCAACCCATCGAGAGGCACGTACGGGACATTGCACGTGCCTCCGTCAAGCGCCGGATGAAGTGGCGCCGATCCATCGGAGCTCAGTTGTGGCGGCAGCCCTGGCCCCCACGCCTGGCCGCCCTTGGCAGCCCTGGCCCGCCTATGCCGCGGTAGTTTAAGGCTCTCGGGGTAACTCTGAGGACAGAGGAGACCCCGGAGCCAATAACCACCACGCCTCTATGTGCGTAACGTCTGGTCTCTCCCCGTGTGGGCCCGCCCGGCATGGGTGACTCTAAGCCGGTATGGCCCCAACGGATCCTAAAAGCACGCAAGCCCCCTCATCACAACAAGGAGGTAGCACGGTCAAGGGAGATGGTACAAACCCTGCGCCAACCTGTCTTGCTATCGTGGCACAGTAGGCTAATTTCCCCTCATTCATGCAGTTGGAGGAGTTGGTTGAGTTGGAGCCCAGCCCAGTGGGTCCGTGTCAATTGCCTGAAAACCTTATTAAGTTATTGTTACTAGTGGTCGCCCATTGTTCGAAATTCGACCAGAATTAATCTATACTAATATTATATATTAGTATAGATGCAGAGTTTGTTTGTTTGTTTGTTTGAACGCGCTAATCTCAGGAACTACTGGTCCGATTCCAAAAAATCTTTCAGTGTTAGATAGTCCATTTACCGAGGAAGGTTATAGGCTATATTTTATTTTCAAAAGAATTAGGGATCCGTATGAAAATTGCGATTTTGTAAACCAAGGTGTAAAATCGAAAACCTATTTATGCGTGCGCTGCAAAAACTATTGACAATAGAACAAAATTATGTACTACGGGTTTGTAGGTCTTATAAAGATCTACAAAAAAGCGAGAGCACATATCTAACTATCATAGTTTAGCCACAATAACCGATTTTATGTTCATAAAAAATGTTCGAAGCCCACGCGGGCGAAGCCGCGCGCAAAAGCTAGTTTAAATTATAAGTTTGAACATTATCAAGATTCTATTATCACAGGCTATACTTCTATAATCACAGATTTTGCAAAGGTTACACTGTTAATTTGACTTTTTTTTTCAAACAAATTATATGAAAATTTAATTTAAATAATCCAAAAAAATATTAGTATTCGTTTTTTATTGAAAAAATAAAACCATACGATAAAAAAGAACAATTATTATTGAACTTGACATGCTTTACTGATAAAATAAATAAATATTTCCTAATAAAGACAATTTTTTTTATTTTATTTTCAATTTGACCACTATAATCACAGTGTGTCTGTAAGAAACATGGCTAGCAGTGTGTGTAATGTATTTTTTTTATTTCATGTAATTTTCTCTATTAAAAAAAATATATTAAGTAGCATTCCTCACTCCTTCTCCATATAACCTAGAAGGGTGGCAATTTTTTTATTGCTCCGTCTGCGCAATATTCGTAAAAAAATGTACAAAGTTTTTTTTGCTTTACGTACTAATATACAGATATTACCAATAAATAACATTGTACAAACCCCAAAGCACCTACAAAATATTCACCGTAATTGCCTCCGCTTAATTAAGAGCATCGTCTTACACATTCCTTAAATTAAGTCTTGCGAAAATTATTTGAGAAAATTGAATGATGGCGCTCTCATTACTAGACTGTTTCAAGAGGTGGGATGATTAAAATTTTGTCGTAATTATTATCATTTGGTTGATTTTAATTAGGTTGGAAGTTATGTGGTTTTACCGTGAACTTACATTATTATTGTACATATTAATGTCTTTTGAATGTATTCACACATAAATTAAGTAATGAGGTTGCCGTAGGACCTGACGAAATGACAAAGCCGAAACCTAACCGCAAGAGAAGGAAAACTTGAAACGAAATCCTGTGCCGTCGCACATTGGGCTAATTATTATTATTATTATTATAATTACCCTCCATGCCCAAGAGGGGGACTGATTCAAAGAACAGCGCCATGGTAAGTAAACCACTACAAGTATGATGTGCGTGTATGCGGGAGCACTGGCGGCTCATCACGTACGGAACGAAACCGGTTTAAGCTGGTTCGGCCAGTGCTTTAACAAAGGGCTACCTCACCGCTCGCTGGGTGTCGCGCCTTGCGTGTTTGTTTAAATTTGAAATTTGAATAAATTAGAAAGTGTGTGAATATGGTTTATTATACTGTGTGCATGAACAGCAATCGAAAAATAAAAACATATATTTTTTTAATTATCCCAAAGACCAAAGAAGACTTTTTGATATTATGTGATAAGTTTATGACTAAAAGTATGTCTCAAATGATTAAATGACAAATAGCAGTGAATAAACTTTTGGGTATTTATTTTAATCCTCCTGTGCCAACCCTATAAGAATAGGTAACAATTTTGCCCACTCTTTATAAGGTTTCCCTCAGCTATACTCTGTGCAAGAGGCAGGCGGCGCATGACGATGCACCGGGCGTATGTATGGTGGGTTTAGGGATGATGTTCATATCACTGACTGATGTGGGACTCTACCACACACCCCCCACTGACCTTTTCCCAGGTCGGTTGCGCCCGATTCAGCAGTGATTCATCTATGGGCTGGAAATATAAAGAAATAAAACACGAAAACAGATTAAATAAAATACTGGCGGTAGGCTTCTAAATGTCAAACTTTGCCGGGTATCGTAAAAAGTTATTTTATAACTGGGAATCATGTCGCCCTTCGGAATTGGAAGCGATATTTTTAAATTTACCAGACCGGAATGTATAAGTGGGTGGATTTTTTTATAGCATGGGTACCAAGTATTGTAAATAATGACATAGTTAGATAGCTGGGCCATCGGCCTTGGTATTTTCATTTGTCGGCTCTTTCGACACCCCCGGGATGGAATTTTTTGGCGGTAGGTGTAGAAAAGTATAGACGTGTTTCTGCATTGCTCTTTAATTAAAAACATTAATTTTATAAATATATTGCTTTGCTCGGTATTTTTGTAAATAAAAAACTACTTACATCAAGTACAGTGTGATGTAATTACATGTTCTTGAATTAAACCACCTGCCAGCTAATCACCTTCACTGAGGACACTTTGTTAACAAACACTACACAGTTCACTTATTTGGAAATATGTCACAATCACAACTTGCCGACGTACAAGCCAGCCAGAAGAATTTGGAGGAGCTCATTCTGACCAAGATGACTGATATTGAACAGCAAATCCAATCTAGCGGTCTTGGAAAAGCAAATACAGTGGCCAAGCTTGCCGATGAATTCCGGGTTTTCAGGGAATTGGTATTTGGAATGTTGGGGCTTTTGAGAAGACAAATTGAAGAGTGCTCCAACATGGTGGATGGCCTGGAGATGAAGAGTCGTCGCAAAGCTCTTCTTTTTACTGGCACTCCCGAGGCTGCAAAGGAGGACTGTAAAGCCCTCATTTTGGGAGTTCTCCGCAACAAGATGGCACTGAATGATGTGACAGGTGACAGCATAAAGGTCTGCCACAGGCTTGGTTCAACCAGCAAAGACCGCCCACGGCCCATATTGGTAAGGTTTGCTCATGTTGATGAGAAAGCTGCAGTTTGGAGGAAAAAGTCAGCCCTAAAGGGCACTTCAATTGCCATTAAAGAGTTCCTGACAAGGCCCAGGCAGTTAATATTCAGTAAAGCACGGCTTCATTTTGGGATGCGGTCTTGCTGGACACAAGATGGCACTATACACATCAAGTCATCTGATGGCAGCCGGCATAAAATTACTTCTCAGGCTGAACTTGCCCCTCTGATGGCAAAATATCCTAGGAAGTCTGAGAGTCAATCGTCTGATGGTCGGGGCAAACCTGCAAACAGATAAGTGCTGTTAATGTGCAATAATATTATTATTAATTCATTCACTATGTAGTAATACAAGCTAGTACTTACTACGTTTCGAATTGCAACCGATTGCTTGTTTAGTACACTTACAATGGACAAACAATTTTGTCACCGATATTTCTTTTGTTTTGTTTGTAGTTTGTTTCTTTTTATTGACTATATGAGGGTAATACATTTGTAGTGGTTATATTCTTTTCTTTTTTTAATGTTATTTATAAAGTACCTTGTTTTGTTCTAATACTGTGTCATTGTCAACGGTGACATTGACGTTTGCACCTGTGACAGTGACGTGGGATTTTTATTACTATGTATCGTTCCGTTTCGTTTACCTAATTAGTATAATTTCTGTTTTTTATGTTAGTATTTAAATGTTTGTTATATTTTTCTGTATTACTTTGCTTTGTTTTGTTTATTGTTAAATACATTAAATTAGTAGTTTAGTTAGATTTGCATTTTGTGAAGGTATTGCTGGCGGGTGGTGCAGAGGAAATTTTGTACTGCACTGTACATAATTGCAAGGTAGCTTTAGCAGTATTATTTATTCTATAATTAATATTTATATATTTTAGTATATACTTAATTATTTTATTTTATTATGCATTCAGATGATGAGTCTTTTCTTTCTGCCAACGATTCTACTGACTTTTCCAATACGAGCTTCAGCTCTTGTACTGACACCCTGGGTGAAAATATCCGTCATATATTTGGTAACCAAAGCCGTCATCTTTTTAATATATGCCATATAAATGCCCAAAGTTTGCCTAGCCACTATAGTGACTTTTATGAAGCCTTTTGTAATACCAACGTCCATGCTGTCCTGATTTCCGAGTCCTGGCTGAAACCACATCTTCCTTCTACAACCTACCCTCTTCCTGGATTCATTCTTATCAGAAATGATAGAATTGGAAGGGGAGGTGGCGGGGTTGCCATCTACATTCGCAGTGAATTCCCTTACAAGGTACTTGCTATGTCACCCTCAAATAATAGTGCCTCCGCTGAATATGTTTTCTTAGAAGTCTGCGTCAGAGGTGTTAAAACACTTCTTGGTGTTGTTTACTGTCCTCCAGCGGTGGACTATTTCTCTGACCTGGAACTGGCTTTGGAGTCCATTGATGCAGAGTATGAACATCACGTCATCATGGGCGATTTCAACACCAATCTTTCCTATCCTTCCCATCGCTCCAGTAAGCTCCTCCATATTATTGAGTCAGCCAATTTTCATGTGTTGCCACTCCAAACCACTCATCACAATATCGTTGGTGATGACACTTGGCTAGACTTAATCCTCTCCTCTAACCCATCATATGTCTCCTCTCATGGTCAACTTCCTGCTCCCGGTTTTTCCCGTCATGATCTGATTCATGTATCCTATCTTTTAAAGCCTCCCAAGCCTATCCCAAAAATCCTGCGCATGCGTTGCTTTGCGTCGATGGATGTCGAAGGGTTACGCAATGATGCTTCTAAGCTTGAGTGGGAAGCTGAAGTGACGAGTGCCCCTTCTGTTGATGATAAAGTGTCTACCCTTAACCGTATGATGAAAAAGCTATACGACATCCATGCTCCAATCAAGAGTGTTAAGGTCAAACGGCCCCCAGCTCCATGGATGACGAGGGGCGTTCGCATGGCAATGAGGCGAAAGAATCGTGCATATCGCAAATTTAAAAAATATCGGTCGGATGTCAATTGGCTTCACTTTAAAACAGCTAGGAATCGTTGCAATCAGGTGATACGTAACGCCAAACGCCGCCATATTCTTGATAACATCTCTTCTAGTTCTTCAGCCGATACTTGGAAGTTTTTAGAAACTCTAGGTATCGGAAAATCCCGCCATGTGGAAATTCCCAGTACTATCAGTTTAGACGACTTCAACCTCTATTTCTCAACCACTGTAACTTTGAATCATCAAACTGTTCGTCAAACAGTAGATTATATTGCTACTCTCCCGCGTCCCAACATTGAAATTTTTAATTTCTCTCCAGTCACCCCGGGTGAAATCAAAAAGATTATCCTTTCCATAAAGTCTAAGGCCGTGGGCTGCGATGATATTAGCCGCAGCATGGTCATCCCGATCCTCGAGTACATTCTGCCCTCAATTACCCATATCATTAACTATTCCATGTACTCAGGACAATTCCCCTCCGCTTGGCGTAATGCTTTCATTCGTCCATTATCCAAGACCATGAACCCAACTCTTCCCATCCATTTTAGACCTATTTCAATCCTTCCCTTCCTCTCCAAAGTTTTGGAAGCCTGTGCCCACAAACAGTTCTCGAATTTTGTTCACCATCACAATCTGGTGAGCCCATTGCAGTCTGGATTTAAGCCTGGGCACAGCACATCTACTGCACTCCTTAAAGTGACAGCTGACATTAGAGAGAGCATGGGAGACTCTAAAATCACTGTGTTGGTACTAATTGATTTCTCCAATGCTTTTAATGCTGTATGCCACGATATCCTTGAATCTATCCTGTCTCATCTTATGGTTTCGCCCGAGGCCTTGAGATGGTTCTCAACTTATCTTCGTGGGCGCCAGCAGTCGGTTCGCGTTGAGGAGACTATGTCGAATTGGCGTGAGCTGGTCGCTGGTGTCCCTCAAGGCGGTATTCTTTCTCCATTACTATTTTCGATTTTCATTAATTTCATCACTCACAATCTTCGGTGTGCGTATCATCTATATGCTGACGATCTTCAGCTATACACGCAAGCACGCCCGGAGGATTTGCCTATTGCCATTTCGAAAATCAATCAAGACCTAGCATATATCAGCAGTTGGACCGGTCAATTCGGAATATCAATAAACCCTACCAAGTGTCAGTCAATATTGATTGGTGGTTCTGTTATGGTGGCCAGAGTGGCAACTGGACAGCTCCCTCCAATTACATTGGATGGAAATGTCATACCTCTTGGCCCCTATGTCAGAGACCTTGGCCTGTACCTTGACACCACCCTAAGCTGGAAAAATCAGGTTGCCAATGTTAGCCAGAGAGTTACCGGAATCTTACGACACCTCAACCGGCTCAGAAACTTTTTGCCATCCAAGACCAAAGCAATGCTTGTGCAGTCCTTAATTTTCCCCATAATCGACTATGGTGACGTGTGTTACTATGATCTAAATGCAGATTTGCTCAACAAACTTGATCGTCTCATCAACAACAGTATACGGTTTGTATTTAATCTTAAGAAGTACGATCATATCTCCGAGTACAGGTCTCAGCTCAATTGGATGCCTATTCGCCAACGACGGTCCTTACGTGCGTTGGTGACATTGTATTCTATACTCAACTCCCCTACTCCTCCTTCATACCTCACCCCTCACTTTCAATATTGCTGCTCTACTCACCCTAAACATCTCCGGTCTTCTCATAATTTACTTCTTCTCTGTCCTTCCCATAGTTCCCACGCGGTTCACTCTTCCTTTCACATTCAGTCTATCCTTTTGTGGAATGCGCTGCCAACGGAAATCAGGATGTGCCCCACTAGACATAACTTTAAACTAAAAGTCCGTAAACATCTGTTGAATGAAGCGTTGACGGAATCATCATCTATGTAATTATCATAAATATATATTAGTTTATGTATAGCATATTATTATGTATTATAATCTATGTATTATATTTAATGTATAAATTATATAGGTATTGATTTATATAATTAGATTTATTCATAATATTTATTCTTTTGGCTTTCTTTATTTAATTGCAGTGTCTCTTTTATTTGCGCCTACCATGTTGTTCTCTGCATCGCCCAAAGGTTGACTAGATAGAATGCCTAAGGCATTAATGTCCGCCTATGTTCAACTTACTGTTGCATAAAGAATAAATAAATAAATAAATAAATGGGGCGGTCACATGATGTATTCGAGATCTATCACTATTCGGACAGTTATGATATTCGTATTATATTTATTAACTAGCGACCCGCCCCGGCTCCGCACGGGTGCAATTATGCATTTATTATACTTAGACCATCCTCTTGAATCACTCTATCTATTAAAAAAAAAACGCTTCGTAATCCGTTGCGTAGTTTTAAAGATTTATGCATGCATAGGGACGGACAGACGACAGCGACTATATTTTATACTATGTAGTGATAGAGATAATCCCAACACAAAAAAGAATGTTATAACTTTAACGTGTCTGTGTGTCTGTTTGTAGCATTGTAAAGCCTTAAATATTGGACCCCTTACGATGTTTTTTTTGTTCCATAGATTAAGCAGATAATCTCTACCTCTTCATATAAACTGCTTTAGTTTATACAGGTATCCAAAAAAATTGTGGTGACGAATTTAAAATATATACTGTCACCATACTATTCCAATCTGAGGGTGTCGTAAGAGGTGAAAGGAAGTGACAAGGCCGAAAACCTAGCTGCAAGAGAAGGAAAACCTGATTTGAAACCTTGTGCCAACCCGTTGCGTCATGCTCGTGATCGGGTGCCGCCAGTTGGGGCCGGTCATCCCTTAACTGCTATTGACATACCTACATAGCTTTATATTGATCTCCTGGACACTTCTGTTGTGCAATATGTTACATTGTCCTCACATCTTAGCTTACTATAAATAAACACGAAATCAATGTAACCCAATCAGATGCTTGTAACAGAAAATATGATAAAAAGAGTGTCCATGGAGTTTCTTGCCTGTTCTTCTCCATAGGATTTACTTTTTGGAACATGCAACTAGATTCCTAACTTCACTTTTGACTTTTCAAAAACACCAGTAAATAGGTTCAATTGAAATAAATGATTTGAGTTTGAGTTGAGTTTGAGTTTCAGTTGGGCCTCGGCACAGAAGGGTCTTTTTCCCTCCCTGTGATGGAAGGAAACCCAACTCAGCAGTAACTGAGTAGTAGTAGTATCGATATATTGGAACCCAGAAAACAGCAAGGTTTGATATGATATACTCAAACGGTGTGCACACAAACACACTACACACACAACACACACACACAACACACACACACACACAACACACACACCAACACATACTCATACTCATAAACGCGCACATCATAGGAGTGGGGCGTTAACAGCTGCGACACAGTCTAGCACTAATGTAGCTATTTATCGCACATAAATTAATGTATCCCTAGTTTTTAGTTCCGATAATATTGCACCCGTGTGAAGCCGGGGCGGGTTGCTAGTTTCTCTATAAAAGAACAAAAAGTATTATTATACGACAAATTCTAAAACTGCCTTATCTAACCGTAGCTATAATATTACTTCTCGTAATATCGCCCAAATCAATAGGGACTACTACTTCCTCAGTCCTTAAATGATCTATTAGACCTTTTCGTATAAATATTTTTAAAGCCAATACATTTTAGTATAATCCCATGGCAAGCATGTGTAGCCTCTATAATGAACTATGTTGTAGTCAACCAAATATAAATATATTCTCGCCAAATCAAAATTATTTCCATGATGCAGTTCGAAAGGTACTTTACAGATAAGATTTAGGATATTTTTTTTTAACTATTTAGATTATCACTACATAGTATGAAACAAAGTCGCTGTCGTCTGTCCGTCCCTATGTATGCATAAATCTTTAAAACTACGCAACGGATTTTGAAGCGGTTTTTTCTAATAGATAGAGGGATTAAAGAGGAAAGTTTTTATGTATAATACATGCAGAAATTTAGATGTTCATCATTGAACCCGTGCGAAGCCGGGGCGGGTCGCTAGTACTGAATAAATTAAAACCATAGTTGCTTTTTACTAAAATATTGCAAGCGATTTGTCAAAATAATTAAGGTTTCCAACCCAGATTAGATCCGTTTATTATCACTACTCACTACATACTCGTAGTATAAAACAAAGTCGCATTCTTCTGTCCGTCCCTATGTATGCATAAATCTTTAAAACTACGCAACGGATTTTGAAGCGGTTTTTTTTTATTAGATAGAGTAATTCAAGAGGAAGGTTTATAGGTATAATATAATTGCACCCGTGCGAAGCCGGGGCGGGTCGCTAGTAAATAAATAAATAAATCCTAACGGCAGATTTAATTAAATTCTAAGGGATATTCTGGTAAAAATAATCCAATAACCTTACCTGTGCTTGACGAGATTATGTCTACCCAATTTGTACTCAAATATTTACCTTCAATTTAAGCCACGTGTACCACGGCGGGCTAAATTTAGACGGGTCCCTTCTTGTTGTGCGTGAAAAAGGGTGGATTAGGGGATATTGTACTACTATTACCATGGGCGGATCGTGAATTTGTGGGGCCCTGGGCTGAAACATTGCTCGCAAAGAGGGTCAGAATCTTGAACAGCTGATGGTGACAGGCAAGGTAGATGGCAAACGCCCCAGAGGACGCAGTCCCACGAGATGGTCGAACCAAATACGATCTTCTCTTAATATCAACTTACACTATGCCCTTCATGAAGCTAAGGATCGCAGCAGATGGAGGGAAATTTTACAGGAGAAACTGATGCAGCGGGGGAGTCATACCCTCAGTAATGAGGAAAACGACGCGAGGAGGAGGGCTGAAATAATTTAAGGGGCGTAGCAAATTACTCAACTAATAGCCATTTTGTCAAGAAAATGTTTTCAATAGTGATGTAGATACGTAGATATAAATATAAAATAGGACAATACTGACCAAAGACAACCGACCAGGAATTCCCCGTTCCGTAGGCACCTGCTGTTGCCAACCTTATAATAGGATTTTTAATTATTAACATTTTTTTAATTCTAAATATCGCTTATTGATTTTAGTGGGTGTTGGGGGCCCTTTGTATCAACGGGGCCCTGGGCTACAGCCCAAAAAGCCCATACGTAGATCCAGCCCTGACTACTACAAAACCCATAAATGACCCACTGCTGAGTCGGGTATTTCACTGATAGGTAGCTCATGATATAAGAAGTAACTTAGGCTACTTTTTTTAGACACGCTTCGCCCCCCACCATTCCCCGCGATACGTCAATAATCGCGGGTAACATCGCAAGACTCAGCTAGTAATAAATATAATACTTATTTATGTTGTTTTTACTTTCTATAAACATTTATTAGTTATGTTACACCAGCTGACTTGGAAAACTTCGTACCGCCTCAGAATCAATAAATAAAAAACCTGAATAATAATTCCAGAATGTATCAACTTTATTAAAATAATATTATGTGCAAACCTTAAACTGGAACAAAAATATTGTATTAAAAAAAAATATGTTTCAGATTTTAAACCTTCCCTGGACTTCCACGAATATTTCAAGACCAAAATTAGCCAAATTGGTTCAGCCGTTATTGAGTTTTAGCGAGTCTAACGAACAGCAATTCATATTTATTTATAACTAGCGACCCGCCCCGGCTCCGCACGGGTGCGATGATGAACATCTACATTTATCAGTGTTTCTCTACAATATTATGCATGTATTATCACTACATCACTATCACTACATAGTATAAAACAAAGTCGCATTCTTCTGACCGTCCCTATGTATGCATAAATCTTTAAAACTACGCAACGGACTGTGAAGCGGTTTTTTTAATAGATAGAGTAATTCAAGAGGAAGGTTTATAGGTATAATATAATTACACCGTGCGAAGCCGGGGCGGGTCGCTAGTAGTTTATAACAAAGTCGCTGTCGTCTGTCCGTCCCTATGTAGGTACGCTTAAACCTTTAAAACTACGCAACGGATTTTGAAGCGGTTTGTTTTAATAGACATAATGATTCAAGGGGTATGTTATGTGATATGTTATGTTATTGCTACATTAGAAACTCCATTTGAAAGATGAAGACGTTCAAATTCGTTATCAAGTTTCAACTAAGCTCCTTAATAGAACACACTGAGCGGTTTTGATAAACAGATTTGTATTGTTTCCAGTGACTAAACTAGTAAATAGTAACTAGTGTGCATACATGTATGGGGATTAACCTAGTTGGTTCCATTGTGAACAGATATACACCGGGGTTGCCACATTTGTATTGTCAGCAAGTATGGAAGCATATTAGTTGATGGATCAATTTCACAATATTTGCCATTGCATATTGGCACAATTAATATTTATAATTCTTACTTATATTATTACAGTAGGCTAATTTCCCTCCATGAACTTGTAGGAGGCCCGGCTCGTGGTCATTTATGGGCTGAAACGACGACTAATATTTTAAATGTGAAACAATTTCGCAACTTAAATATTGAATGACAATTTTATACACAACTAGCGACCCGCCCCGGCTTCGTACGGGTGTAATGATGAACCTCTAAATCTATCAGTGTTTCTCTACGCTCTCTCTACTTAAGGATGTATAACTATAACTACGTATTATAAAATAAAGTCGCTGTCGCCTGTGCGTCCCTATGTATGCTTAAATCTTCAAAACTACGCAACAGATTTTGCAGATTTTTTTTTAATAGATAGAGACAAGAGGAAGTTTTATATCTATAATACATGCATAATATTGCAGAGAAACACTTGCACCCGTGCGAAGCTGGGGCGGGTCGCTAGTTATTCATATAAACCTTCCTTTTGAATCGCTCTATCTATTTAAAAAAAACCGCTTAAAAATCCGTTGCGTAGTTTTAAAGATTTAAGCATACATAGGGACGGACAGGCGACTTTGTTTTACACTATGTAGTGATAGTGAAGATGCCAACCCGTCTGGCCAGGGTGGCGCAGTAGGGTAAATAGGCCTGTGTTGGTAGGCTGAGTCAGAAGTGGGTCATAGAAGAGAGTTTCCTTAAAACGCACAGTAAATGTACCGTCACTGCCGTTAAATATATTTTAAACTAGCAGCCCGTCCGTTCGCACGGGTGCGATGTTACCCGTGGGTGACGCCGCGGGGCGAAGCTAGTCAAAAAAAGTAGCGTAAATTACTCCTTATATCATCAGCTACCTATCAGTGAAAGTCCTATCAAAATCGCTCCAGCCGTTCCAGAGCTTAGCCGGAACAAACAGACGGAAATTAAAAAACAGTTATTGTGGTCTATGTACTGTGTATACATACTTACGCATATAGTAAAAAGTGGTTATTTTATTATTACAAACAGACACTCCAATTTTATTTATTTGTGTATAGATCACTACATAGTATAAAACAAAGTCGATATTTTCTGTCCGTCCGTCGCCGCGTCGCTTAAATCTTTAAAACTACGCAACGGATTTTGAAGCGGTTTTTTTTAATAGATAGAGTGATTCAAGAGGAAGGTTTATAATGTATAACCCACCCCCGCTTTGCACGGGCGAAGCCGGGACGGGCCACTAGTAATAAATAAATCTAATATATACAATTCTCGTGTCACAGTTTTAGTGTTTATACTCCTCCGAAACGGCTTGACCGATTTTGATGAAATTTCATATGTATATTCAGTAGGTATGAGAATAGGTTTATAACTAATTTTTACACCCCTAAGTGTTAAGGATGGTTCACCCCAAAACATTTTTTTATTGTTATGTTGTTATGATACAACATACAAAAATACATACATCCCTAAATTTTCAACCCCCTACGATCAACCTCTATTTAATTACATGGCAAAACAACGTTTGCGGGGTCAGCTAGTTAGATAATAATTTGAAAATGTAAACATTTATCTTTCGCGCTGTAATTTTGTATTTATTTTGAGCGCACCCCTGAGTGACCTGTATCCAAGAGTTGCCACCGTACAAATGTCTGTTTTATCATATACCACGCTTGGCATATTTCTATTCGTTATTCAAACACTTTTTATTCGAAACTTTTGTGAAAATGTGGTTTTTCACTGTTCCGTGTAGCGACGGATAAGAATACATAATGTCGAACAAAGTTTGAATTTAAGACTGTGAATAGACAGTGAATATTCACTGTCTATTCACTGGTTAGATGTGCCGTCTTTGGATCAACGGGTCCCGGGTTCGATTCCGGGGTCGGGCAAGTGTCTTTGTGTAAACCAGAGGCACTGTCTCGGTGTCTGGGTGTCTTTTCTATCTATAATATGTATGTATTTACAAAAAAAATATGTATATGTCGGAGGAAGTAGTCAGAATGGACTTGATTGCTGGTTACATAAAGACGATATCAATTAGCCTAGAAAATACTTTGTTAAATCTTAATTTTAATCAGTTTAATTTGTTAGATTTTTCTATTCAATTTAGTTTGTCATCTTTTTAAAAGAGGACGTTATATTATTTTGCATTGTCAGAGCGGAGGGTAGTCCTCGAGCGGGGTCGAGGCGCCATCTTGACGTTCGGCAAAAACTTATAAAAGGAGCGCGATCGAGGTGGATCGGGCATTATGATAGAAACAGTGGTTGCGGTGTGGTGTGTTAATGCTGGAGTGTAGTTAAGATCGGTACCTTGAACCCGCTGCTCAAATAAAAGGTTTAATTAAACAGTTTATTCTCCGACATCAGAAGTGGTATGTAACTCAGTCAGCCCACGTGGAGAAAACAGTGTAGTGATAATGTGTGTGCTTCTGTACGCGATGGAAATGACTGATAATGGCGATTCATTGTCACTCTAAAGGAGATATTAAGCTACATGGAGATTGTTCTAACTAAACCGAAAATCACAAGTGGCAGTCATAGTGCGGCGATTAACCAAGTGAACGGGATCACTTGCTTGCGTAGTCATGGACAAGGACACTACGCGTCTAACTGTCCTGAGCGGAGCAGCAGGAAGGCGAGCAACAGTTCTGCGGTCAGCCAGGTCAAAGAATAGTGAGTGGGTCTGGAATTTTACGTCACTCCGGTGAGCAGTTTCCATTTTCTTACTCGGGTAAATTGTATGGTATACGACTTTACGATAGTGTGACTTTGATCGGTATAAGACAAACTTCTATCACGTTAAATTCATGAATTTTGGTCACTGTTCAAGTTGATAATACTTAAGGGGCGCCAGGGACTTTATGAGTCCCGGATCCCTGAGCCGACGACGATGGTTAAATTCTTCCAGTTATAAAAAGGTGTCGGTCCCGGGGTCCTTTAGTTAAATCTAGTTGTATTCCGGCCTCCCAGTTTGGGAGCCGGGCAGGTAACTTACTGGCTCCTAACTGAACCCTAGAACATTCTGGTTCTTAGGTGAACCCGTAAATACAAAGTAAATTGTATTTATTTAACGAAAAGAAATGCAGGTAAAAGAAAAATAATTAAGGGGTAATGAAAAACCGTCCCGCCTCAGCTGGATTGCTAGGCGGACTCCACTACAGCACGGTCAGCTCCGCAGGAGGCCGGGCTCGAGGAACGGGTCTCGCGTCCAGGCTCCAAAGGTGCCTCTGGATCCTGGCGTTGAGACGAATCTCTCGAGCGGCCACACCTGAAATCCGCCGCAAGGGGGATCCTATTACAAAGTGAAACTATCATGCCTTCCAACAGAAGGAATATGGAGGGCCTACACGGGAAGTCCAAAGGTTAAAACTTTAACCAGTCCACGTGGCCGTATGCCAACACAACACAATGAGCCACGCGGTCCATTTGCATAAGCCGGCGTGGCGAGACAATAAGAAATACAAAGGATTAGTTATAATGCGTGTAAAACTCACTGTTAAAACAATGGCGGAGACGTTTCTCTCTGCTCTGACCGACGCGTCCGCCTATTTCACTGGCAAATGCCAAACTTAACGTTGATGTTTTTTTATTTTCTTGTGGCTCTCACGGTTTGTGTTTAGCCAATGTCAAGTCACTTTGTATCATTTTAATATTATTTCTCTCCATCATCATGGGTTTGCCATTTCCCTGTTAGCCACTCATAAGTAATTTCATTTTGAGTGTCCCCCTCCCACGTGGCTAAGATGTTCTGCACGGACGTGGGGTTGGCCTTTGGGAGGGCGTTGATGTTTTATTTGGGGTAATTTGTAATTAATCGTCTGGCCGTCATACATCGTAGACAACCCCACAGATTAAATAGGGATTCGTAAAGTTGCTAGAACACAAGCCGATATTAAAAAACTAATCTCACTTCCGGTTATTGTGAAAAGATAATCAAATAATATTTGCCAATAGCAGTAAATTAATTAAGGTTTGATTTTATAACAACTATTTAATAATTACAACTCGATTTGTTAAAAACAACTAAATAATATCGGTCAAAACTACCACATCAAACTGCCCAGGTGGCGCCACTAGCTGTCAGAGACTGACGTCCAACGGACTGACATTTAGAGTGACACCAACCTAAAGCCATCACAACATTGTGAATGTAAACAAAGGCAAGTGTAAAAACGTTTGACGGTTTAGCCAATATGTAAAAACAAATTATTTGAAATTCTTTTACATGTTTTGCCTGTTAATTACTTGCGATACGAAATTTAGATTAGACGGGATGTTTTAGCGTTAGGCTTGAGTTCATCCGTCTAGCGTCATATTTTCGGCAGTTTATATCAAAGTTTTCCAAGATTATGGCACCATTATATGCCTTGATTTGCATCGGTAAGGTAGATTGAGAGCCTAAACATAAGGCGATAGGACAGCAGATCCAGATTTCATGCGATCGAAGTTTCAGTCGGCAACGGTGTAATTTCACAACTTCGATAAAATAGGTGCCGTTCCAAAGGCGAGGTGAAAGGCAAGGCAGCCAGTGCTGTCAATTCAGCGTCAAGCTCTGCGGGACCGAGGCCGCGGTCGGACTTAATCTGTTTCAGGTGCAGCAACGCCGGACATTTGGCAACGAAGGGTCCACGTGGCAACAACGTGGCAACAGCGGAGGAGCTGGCGCGGCAGTAGGCGCAAGCAGTTCGGAGCAGCGCCTGCAGCAGCGGCGAGTAACGAAAGGCATGTGGAAGTTTGCTATGTTAGCAATCCCAGCAGTGCGCTGATGAACACTTGTGAGTCGTATCCATTTTATTATGATTCTGGTGCCGAATGCTCTCTCATCAAACATTGTGTTGCGTCAAAGCTTAGTGGAAAGAGGATAAATAACATTGTCAGTTTGACTGGCAGCTCGGTCAATAAACCCAACGTTTTAGAAAATGTAAACCGTATAGAGCAAAAGCGCGTCAATATTACAGAGTTATCTGCAAACTGGTTACAAGCGGAGCAACAACTAGACCCAGAGTGCAATAAAATTATTCATAAACTCGAAAACGATGATCTTGATTTAGAGCTGTAAAATTTATGATCAAATGTGCTGTATAGAAAAAATCAAAGAAATAACCGTAACATTTGGTTACCAATAGTAGGTACCTAGGGCTTTCTGTTGGTCGGTGATAAATCGTATCCATGAGTCGATTATTGAGCTATTAATTCGCGGACTTGTATTTGATTGGCCCTAACCCAAGGCCTAGTTGTCATTCATTGCGTTAACGTGTTGTGTTTCTCTCTCATCCGGCGAACTTGCTCTCACTGTGCTGTTTAGTGCTTTTTGTAAACAAACCCATTGATTTGAAAAAAATAACTACAGAGTTTCTTACCGGCTCTTCTCTGTAGAGCAGCATTCCGAACCTGTGGTAGTTTCAGCATTAATGTGGATGGACGTAAGGGTTGTGGAAAATCAAGAGAGATGGATGGATTGTAAACATGAGAAATTGTGTATAAAAGGTGTGACTGTAGATATGACGACTGATAGGTGTGTATGGAGACTACCACCTAGCGTGGGACAGGGGTCGTAAGATGATGATAATGGTAACTGTAAATATGATGATTTAAAAGAGTTTTGTGATAAAACCTACGTAAATAAAGTTAATTTTGAGTTTGAGTTTGATTGTTCACTTGGGGTGGGATAAAATCTTAGAGAAGGTATACCAACATTATTGGTTTCCTAATATGGCAAAGTATGTTAGAAAATTTGTTAAGAAATGTATACCTTGTAAAGTGGCTAAATCAAGTAGTGGTAAACAGCAAATCGAGCTGCACCCTATACCAAAAGTCAGCATCCCTATGCACACAATTCATATAGATGCCACAGGAAAACTCAGTGGGAAAAATAATCAAAACGAATACGTTTTCGTGCTCATAGACGCTTTCACTAAATACGTGTTACTTAGACATTCCCTGAGAATTAATGCAGAGTGTGCCATTTACGCACTTAAAGCATCTATATCACTTTTTGGCGCGCCTGTGCGAATAATAGCAGACCAAGGGCGGTGTTTCGCGAATAAAGAGTTTAATGATTGAGTTTAATGAGCACCCTCAAAAATATGTTGACTGTTGTAGAAGTTAGTCCAAATAGGTCATGGCAAGATGCGTTAGGTGATGTTCAACTTGCTATAAATAGCACGATTCATAGGGTAACTAAGGCAAGTCCATTAGAATTGTTAATAGGTAGAGTAGCTAGACCACTAAATTTATTAACTATTGACGATCATGAGATTGAGATAAATTTAAGAGATTAGGGAACAAGCTGACAAATTAATGAAAAATAATGCACAGCTTGATAAAGTAAGATTCGATAAAAATAAGGCAAATGTGACTAGATTTTCGGTAGGAAATTATGTTTTAGTAGAAAATCATGAACGGAATCAAACCAAATTGGATCCTAAATATAAAGGACCTTATGAAGTCATTGAGGTACTTGACGGTGACAGATACCATCTTAAGAGTTTGAACGCTAATCGAACTTACAAATACTCGAGAGAACGCCTACGTCCACTCCCCCAATCATATGTCCCTACTGAGCTGAATCCATGCTTATCAGATAATAATGACGGTAAGATCTTTGGACTAGTTTAATAGTTTCATTAATTAAAACATCATTTTAATACCTGAGGGTGTGGTCAGCGGCAATTATGCCTCGACACGCTGGATTATTTTCGAGTCTCAAATGTAATAGGTGGCGAAACCTATTGTCATACATGGGGCACAACGTTGTTAGTCATCGATGCTCATCACACATAACTTCCGGAAAGTCATTGGTTGAGCCAGGGTTCTAACACAGAACTTCTGAACTAGAAGTCTGAGTACTGAACCACTAGGCCATCGAGACTTATGATACGAAAGATGGTCCGTATCGAGTCTAGTCTCTTCTGAGAGTGAGTCGCCTCTTACTCGACGCCCACGTGAAAAGATGGGGTGGCACTATTCTCTGGAGCGGTATGTTTGAAGTATGGTGGGTCGTGGTAACAGCGTGGTGGCTTGTGGGCCATATACAAAACATCTTAACAGTGCTGCGGTAAACGTATCTAAATGGCGAGGTGGCCATCTAGATATTTAAACAGGAATTATGTGAAGGGCGAGGTGGCCAAGTGGACAACAAATGGCGAGGTGGCCCAACGAACTGTGAAAGGCGAGGTGGCCAGGTGGATAACAAAGGCGAGGTAGCCTTTTCGTTATCATGGAATCTGTTTAGTAAACGGCGTAAAGGGACACAAAGATTGGACGCTCGTTGAGATTGAGAATTTGACGTTTGATATCAGACTACATGAATGTTAAGGACCATATTCTACTTGGTCAGGAGTGGCCGAACCATGTTACCCAAAAATTTGTTTGTATCTTTACAGATAATGATGATGCTCACCCTTCAACATCACACGAGGACGTGTGAAACGTCAGGGTGGCCGTGTCGGAGGAAGTAGTCAGAATGGACTTGATTGCTGGTTACATAAAGACGATATCAATTAGCCTAGAAAATACTTTGTTAAATCTTAATTTTAATCAGTTTAATTTGTTAGATTTTTCTATTCAATTTAGTTTGTCATCTTTTTAAAAGAGGACGTTATATTATTTTGCATTGTCAGAGCGGAGGGTAGTCCTCGAGCGGGGTCGAGGCGCCATCTTGACGTTCGGCAAAAACTTATAAAAGGAGCGCGATCGAGGTGGATCGGGCATTATGATAGAAACAGTGGTTGCGGTGTGGTGTGTTAATGCTGGAGTGTAGTTAAGATCGGTACCTTGAACCCGCTGCTCAAATAAAAGGTTTAATTAAACAGTTTATTCTCCGACATATATAAGTAGTTTATCATCCATCTCGTTACCATAACACAAGCATTAAGTTGCTTAGCTTGGGACGAGATGGCGTTGTGTGAAATGTCCAGGGATATTTATTATTTATTTATTTATTAGTCTAGGGGTTAAATGTGGCACCTTGGGATCAATGGGTCCCGGGGTCGATTCCGGGGTCGGGCAATTGTCTAAACCAGAGGCACTTGCTCGGAGTCTGGGTGTAATGTGTGTTCGTGAATTACGTGTTTGTAAACTGGCCCTGCGATACATGTTACATATAGAAGGGGTTCCGTTTTTTTTATAAAAAAATAACTGATACTACGTCGCGCCGGGCTATTCGCTACCCGTCTTTCGAATTTTCGATGAGGTATGCTGACGCGAGCTTGAAATTTTATCCCCAACCCAAGAAAAGTGCTAAATAACTTTTCAACTTAAAAAAACACTGGCTTTTGCGCGCGGCTTCGCCCGCGTGGGCTTCGGACCCGTGCTTATCTCTATGCATATTTTTTATGAACATAAAATCGGTTATTGTGACTAAACTATGATAGTTAGATATGTACTCTCGCTTTTTTGTAGCCCATTATAAGACCTACAAACCCGAAGTACATCATTTTATTCTATTGTCAATAGTTTTTGCAGCGCACGCATAAATAGGTTTTCGATTTTACACCTTGGTTTACAAAATCGCAATTTTCATAAGGATCCCTATTTTTTTTTTTATTTAAAATAAAATATAGCCTATCAAGACACTGAAAGATTTTTTGAAATCGGTCCAGTTGTTCCTGAGATTAGCGCGTTCAAACAAAAAACTCTGTAGCTTTATATATTAGTATAGATAGGCTTTGGCTCCCTAATGCTGATGTTGACCTAGAAATGTGACGTAGTAGTAATTCCGAAAGATAGTCACACCGAATATCCTTCTTCATTTTATCTTTCGGTTATCGACAGTAAATATTGGAAAGCAGTTTCACCTCGATTAAGCTTCCCGCACATATTTTTCCTCAACTCACACGTGTGTTTAATGCCTAACCGAAAAAATCGAACCCGTGATATGATGTTCACTATTTCACAACCGCTTGTGAAGCGGCTGAAAAAGCTAAAGCATACAAATACAGGGGTCTAGGCTCCGAATATGAATTTGTCCCATTCGGTGTCGAGACCCTTGGTCCGTGGGGTCCTAGCGCTATAAGCCTTTTTAAGGAAATAGCAAAAAGGTTAGTCGACATCAAAGGAGACCGAAGAGCTGGTAGCTACCTCGGACAAAGAATCAGTCTAGCGATTCAAAGGGGGAACGCTGCCAGTATCTTCGGAACCTTGCCTAAAGGGACTCCTTTAAATAATATATTTTAGTATTTAAGTTTTAGGTTAATTGGTATTTTTAGTCTTGTTTTATTACTTAAGTTAGTGTTTATGGAATAAATAGTATTATATTTTGCAATAGTGTTAGTTGTTTTCCGACTGGTGACAGATTTAGTATAATAAATATAGTATAGTAAATCTCTGTATAAGATTTATGTTTGGTTTACGTAAATATGATCATGTTTCAGAATTCCGCACTAAGCTCAAGTGGCTTCCCATTCGCCGTCGCCGGGATACACATATTCTTAGCCTACTGTACAACATATTGTTTAATCCCTCTAGCCCGCGTTATCTCAAAGAGCAATTCGAATTTCTTCATACCACTCATTCACGATCTCTTAGGTCATCGGAAAACTTGATACTAAAAATTCCTTCTCACACTACAAACTTTTATGGCCAATCATTCTCTGCGCGGGCTGCAAGTTTGTGGAATTCCTTGCCATTTTCTATAAGAAGCACAGAGTCATTAACCATTTTTAAAAAAATGGTAAAAGAACACTTCTCGACCTAGCTGTCATAAACACTTAGCACATATCCTATCACTTGTCAATATATTGGTATGTATTTATTTATGTATATATATCATATGAATATATAAGTACTATTAGAATGTATGTATTGTATGTATGTATGTATGTATTACAAACTTTCTCACAGTATTTAATATTTAAACTATCTTTTCTTTTAATATGTTTTGTAATTGCATAACTTTGTTTACTAAATTTTTGAATATTGTACTTCACTACCCTTTCTTAACTTCTTCCTAACAATGTCCATCTCAAGGTTGTCTGTAAGAAATCGCATTTAGTGATAAGACCGCCCCTTGTACAAATGATTGTTGCTTAAATTGTGTACTGTTTTTTTTCTTTTGTACAATAAAGAGTTTATCTATCTATCTATCTATCTATCTATACTGAGGGCGTCGTAGGAGCAGACAAAAGGAAATGTTAAAGGACGTAGCACACTTATCAACTCGGAAAGGGATCGGCACCGTATCAACTCGAGGCGTTTAGTATTATTTGTATGAAACTCCCTACTGCAAAGCACACTAATCGGATTCATAACGTAAACGCATCGCCGCGGGACAAGCTCACGAACGCCGTACCGCGCGTGGTCAACCAGCGCTTACGGCTCGCCGTTCATGCGCTTAGGGTTAGCACCCACCAGCGGAGTGGCTATTTCAGTAACAATATAATTGCTACCTAAAGCGCTTCAAAATACAACTGTATTTTGTAGAACGAAATATAATGACGGCGAGAGACGCGCGGCCAGCGACGCGCGGCGAGCGTATTCTAAATACAGATGTATTCTGAAGCGTTGCCGCCGCGCTTGCGGGACATAACATTATCTTAAGGTGAATGTTCCAGGGTAGCCCGCGAAATTCAAATTTTCTTACGTTTTTTGCAATTTGCAGGTCAGTGCTAGGTTGTATGTTGATTAAAATGTTATTCGCGACTGTAAGACGTATGTAGTTATAGAATTATAATCATCAAAATCATCAATACAACCCTCCAAGTTCATAAAGGTGCAAGAAAAACTTTTTCAAGCTCAAAGTCATTCAATATACAACCTAGCACTGACCTACTACGAAAATTTGAATTTCTCGGGCTACCCTGGAACATTCACCATAAGGGCCATCCGTAAGCACGGCGTCGCCTAGCCGTAGCCGAGACGACGTATCGGAGCTGCTAATCCGCTTTGGTTACGTGCTTACGTTAGGTTGACGCCTGTTTGACGGCGAGGCGAAAGGCGATACGGTGCCGATCCCTTTCCGAGTTGATATGTCTGCTACGTCCTTAAGGTTGAAAACCTAGCCGCAATAGAAGGAAAACTAGTAGTAGCCACCACAACTCCAGACCCTTCAAATGTTTAACTCCTGATCATCATCATCATCATTTCAGCCAAAAGACGTCCACTGCTGGACATAGGCCTCCCCCAAGGATCTCCACAAAGGCCGGCCCTGGGCCGCCCGCATCCACTGCTTTCCGGCGACCTTAACCAGGTCGTCGGTCCTACCAGCACTGCGCCTTCCGGAACGCGGTCGCCACTCGAGGACTTTTTTTGCCCCATCGGGCGTCGGTCCTGCGAGCTATGTGCCCTGCCCACTGCCACTTAAGTTTGGCAACTCCTGATCATAAGGCCAAATAAACACAAACTGAACCTTAACCAGTATTTCGTTAATATTTTACTTTTGGGCACATTCCAATCGCTCCGAGCCAGTTAATTAAAAAGTGAATCGCAAACAAACATCCGGATGTACAAGGCATAGCATTAACTTTATTATTAGCAAAGTTTCGCGAAACTTCCATTCGGCACATCAATCGCTTTAATCACGGACAGACAGAATATCTAATTAGTTACACTGTAATACGAAGTCAAACCAACAACTGATTAATGTTCATGATCATCATCATTTCAGCCAGACGTCCACTGCTGGACATAGGCCTTCCCCAAGGATCTCCACATGGCCAGTCCTGGGCCGCCTGCATACACTGCTTTCCGGCGACCTTAACCAAGTCGTCGGTCCACCGTGTGGGAGGCCTACCAGCACTGCTAATGTTAATGATATTTATTTATTTAAATTCTTTATGAAACATGATACATCGGCGGATTTAATGCCTAGAGGCAATTTCTAACACTATTGGTTGGAGCAGAGAATAACATGGGTATAGAGGTCCGGTTTTAGAAAATAATTCTGGTATATTCCGTGTGGTGAAGGATTTAGAATAAATAGTGTCGCCATCCCATTTCATTCTGAGGGCGCCGTAAGAGGCGACAAAAGCAAATAATAAGGCCGAAAACCTTTTTTTTTTTTTTTTTTGTTTTCGCTGGGGAAATGCGTTACGCATACCACCGCCCCCCGGGGGAGAGGTCGGTGATTATGTGGGACTCCCGGGACAGAACCCGTATACCCACTAAAACCCCAGCGGTATACCCTCACACGGCACGCTTGGGGCGCCAACGGTAGGCCGAAAACCTAGCCACCAGAGAAGAAAAACTTGATACGAAACCCTATAACCCAACCCGTCTGGCTGACGTGGCACTGTAGGATAATTTCCGCCCTGTAATTGGAAGAGTCCTGACTTAGAAGTGGGTCATTTATGAGCTGAAATGATGATTTAACTATCTATCTATCGAATCTAAACTAATCTACATACAGCTCCGTCCGCTTGGGTTTCGAATCCGTACTTACCTCAACTTTCCTGTCTGTCCGATTTCTCAACTTTCAAGATTTCTATTTCGTTGCCTTAAGTATTATCGTTTCCTCCTTAGTCTTCTTAGGAATTAACATCACCATAGAAATATAGTCATAACCTTTTAATGCCTGGGCCAACCGACCCTCAGCAACGGGTGCCGTTTATGACGCATGAGCACTACAGAATACTGCAGACAAATAATACCACTTATTACACACTTAAACACACTTATTCATTATTAATTGTTTTGTATGATTGCCCGCTATGACATTACTGCACGGCGCCAACTGAAAATCAGCGCCACTTTCAGTGTGATGAGCTGAGTTGGGACCATTTGTAGCTTCACATCCCATAATGGTAATTGTGTTTCTCGTTCTTCTTGTTAATTATAAGTAGTCGTGTTTAGTGCAAGTAAATCTATACTTTCTATACTAATATATAAAGCTGCAGAGTTTGTTTGTTTGTTTGTTTGAACGCGCTAATCTCAGGAACTACTGGTCCGATTTCAAAAATTCTTTCAGTGTTAGATAGTCCATTTATCGAGGAAGGTTATAGGCTATATTTTATTTTCAAAAGAATTAGGGATCCGTATGAAAATTGCGATTTTGTAACCCAAGGTGTAAAATCGAAAACCTATTTATGCGTGCGCTGCAAAAACGATTGACAATAGAACAAAATGAAGTTAATTAAGTTAGTTAAGTTACTACGAGTTTGTAGGTCTTATTAAAATCTACAAAAAAGTCCGCGAGAGCACATATCTAACTATCATAGTTTAGTCACAATAACCACTTTTATATTCATAAAAAAAAATGCATAGAGATAAGCACGGGTTCGAAGTCCACGCGAGCGAAGCCGCGCCCAAAAGCTAGTACAAGAATAATATTAGCCTAGTAAGTAAGTAATTATTTTAGTTGTACAGAAGTTTGAGATGCTATCCACTTCATGTCAATTGTGAGCTACAATAAAATTATTTTCTTTCTTTCTTTTCTTCATGGGTGGTCTAGTGTTCCTACTCATGAGTGAGGTCACCAGAACACAATCAAGGGTAGTACGATGTTACCCGAGATGTCCTCTGATAGTACTACTAACCCAAATTTGCCAAATTAGAATGCGTTTACGTGAACCTGTGGCGCCCCAAGCGTGTCGTGGGAGGGTATTCTGCTAGGGTTTAGCGCATAAACGACTTTGCTGGGCTGCGGCAGCGGCGGTATGCATAAAGCATTTCCCCAGCGAAACCACAAAAAAGGTTTTGTATCAAGTTTGATCTCTTTTAGTCGCATCTACACGCCTCTAGGGTATTGTTACCCTGAAGATGGTATAGGTTCGTGACATTGTGGAGTGAGCGGAATAGTGAACCACCTTATGACTTTCTTAAGATGCGGAAAATGGAACTATATAACAGTTGACTTGTCATAATGAAATCGCTATCTTTAAATATAAAAGTAAATGTTTGTCGGTATGTTCTCTATAGAATCGTAAATTATGCATTTGATCACGAAGATTTGACAGAAAACTGGGTAACAACTTTTTTTTTAAATTTCGAATTCTATATTCTATATCCGCGGGTTTTCATACTCGTAGTTTAGACAGGACATCGTCTATCGGGTCAGCTAGTACGAAATTAAACAACAAAAATCGTTCATAAACATTTATTAATATAATTTCATTTTCCATATTCCAATATTAGTTAATATTACCATATTCCTCAATGGGATCATTATACGATATATGAAACTACGTACAGAAATCTACTAGACTGCAATACCGCACCCCGTCCAAGAGTCGCACAGACTACAAGATTCGTTTTTTAAAGTGAATTACATATTGACAGATAAATACATATTTAAAAATCTAAGTTGCCAATCGCAAATAGTGTTTCAAAGGCTTATAATAGCGTCTTTCACCAAGTTTTTTTACCGTACTCTCTTAAACTAGAACATTTAAGATATATATTTTCCTCTATTTTGTAGTCATCTACTTTCTATTGACATAAGTTTACCACCAATTAATACTACAGTAGTCTACCTTAACTCTACATACATACATAGATAGAATTGTCGAACTGCGTCAAGTCAACGGGTCGCTCAAAATCAAACTGAACTGAATGCTGGACCCGTTGACTGATAGTTCTCGGTGTCTGATTGGCCGAGCTGGCGTCAAGCTCACTGATTGAGCAATAAGGCTGGGTGATTGCCCAACCAAAATAAGCGGACACTCGGCGAATCAGAGAAATGAAACGCTACTTAAAAAAGGAACGGAACTAAAACGTAGTTAATAAATTTAAAGCCTTTTCTAAATGTTAATAAGTGAAATTATTTCCAAACGAAATCTAGGTCCCTGTGTAGAAGGAAAATGAGAGCGATTTGTCCGTTTTAACGCATGGGTTGTCGCATCCGATGGAGCGGCGGTCACGTCGGCTGGTGGGAGATGGTCGCCGCTTCAGGGGAGCCGGTGGGGGTTGGTCTACCCCCACTTTTGGAAGAGGCCCATGCGCTGGCAGCGGCAGTTGGACCCCCACAAGTTGCAGCGGCAGGAGGAAGAATGGCAGCAATCCCCGGGGCGGTGATCGCAGTTGCCTCCCCTCCGGACACAGGCGCGTCTGAAAACGTAGACCAGCGACGATCGTCTGAAACCATATTATTGAACGGTAGCCTAAGTCTGTAAACGTGCTGTGGACTCGTCCTACTACGAAGTCAAGAAGGTTTTAATGTTTTTTTTTAATATAATTTTGTATCTGTTTCGTTCTGAAACGGCAAAGATTATTGGTAAAATCTCCCGCAGGTGTTTATTTCCTCAACAATTATAGTAATGGTTCAAATAATTTATTGTTCTTTAAAAAAAACTGACAACCTGACACAGAGCAAGTGCCAGTGATTTACACCCGTGATCCAAAGCTGTATCTTTTGTTTACGAGTTAATAATATGGCGTTAGAATTTAAAATACTGGTCATCTGTTTGGAAAAACTAACCCAAGTATTTATAAGTCGCGCGAACCCGCATTTACATCTATACGGTTAGCCACGCCCCGTAATCGATCCAATCGCTCCAAATTAGAAAGTCATATTTACAGTGAACAGCTAAAGGCATACTTTCGAACGCTACGGTCGTGTCCTGTCTTTTGACCACCCTGAATACACCTTTACATACTGCATTCTTAACGCGAACAGACTAAAGTCAAGTATAAATGATAGAACTATTAAAATATTTTTATCAAATAGTATTTATATGTCAAGAGAAGTATGCTAATTGCTTTTAAGAAGCATCAACAATATAAACGTACAAAAATGTGCTTAAAATACAGGTATTAAAACTCACTTTCCAACATCCTGAAGCAGTTGGAGGTCGGCGGGGTCTTCTCCGTAATCAGGCACGTTCAAATCAACGTCATCATCTCCTGTTTGCCATAACAATAAGACAAAATTATGCATAGCCAGTGGAATATTTCGTGTCCAGTGAGTTCTGAACTAAATGTTGGATGGCCACCCTTCTATATAAACCAGCTTCTGCGCGTGGCTTCAGCTGCGTGGGATTCGTACCAAACACGTTTCGATTCGTACAAAGTCGCTGTCGTCTGTCCGTCCCTATGTATGCTTTAAGGTCTGGGCAAACAGCGGACGGGGCGGGACGGCGACGCGACGCTGGCGGGACGTGAAGAGTTGTAATGTATTAGTTAATGCCTATTCTACATTAACTAATACATTACAACTCTTCACGTCCCGCCAGCGTCGCGTCGCCGTCCCGCCCCGTCCGCTGTTTGCCCAGACCTTTAATCTTTAAAACTACACAACGGATTTTGAAGCGGTTTCTTTTAATAGGTATAGTGATTCAAGAGGAAGGTTTATATATAACTAGCGACCCGCCCCAGCTTCGCACGGGTGCAATTATGCATGTATTATACATTTAAAAACCTTCTTCTTGAATCACTCTATCTATTACAACAAACCGCGTCAAAATCCGTTGCGTAGTTTTAAAGATTTAAGCATACATAGGGACGGACAGACGACAGCGACTTTGTTTTATACTATGTAGTGATACATGAATAATTGCACCCGTGCGAAGCCGGGGCGGGTCGCTAGTATAGAATAAATAGTTTCGCCACGCCATTGCCGTAAAGGCTGACAAAAGAAAACGATAAGGCTGAAAACCTGGCCGCAAGAGAAGGAAATCTTGACACAAAAGTCCTGTGACCAGCGTGGCACTTTAGTTGCAGAAGGCGTGATTCAGAAGTGGGCTGAATAGTAGTTGTAGTAGTTAGCAGGCATTCCGTACTTCCTCAAGTTGATTTTCTTAATCAGGGTCAAAGTTTAAACACCTGTATTATCAAATCTAAGATGCCTTACATGTGTATGGCATGTGTATGTGCACGGTATGATGACGCCCGATGTGGCAGAATATTCCTAGAGTGGCGAATGAGTTCCGGAAAGTGCAGTGACCAGCACTGCTACACGGTGGACCGACGACGATCTGGTTACGGTCGCCGGAAAGTGATGGATGCGGGTGGTTCAGAATCGGTCTTAATGTAAATTTATTTTGGAAAGATATTTTCATCAGACTTCAACAAGGAGGTTCTTAATGTTCATATGTATTGGTGAATTTCACGAGACCTATGCCTTTTTTTTATCAGTGATTTGAATGCCTTTGACCTTGCGTGATGGAAAGTTACGCCAGAGTCTAATATGGAGCTGGCAATTCAAGGAATTGCCCTGTCGGGCACCGGCTCTCACATACACACGACGGAACACGGTAAAACTGCTTGGCGTCGGACTTAAATGTGAGGGTGGTAGCCAGCGAGGCGGACCGTTTGATCCTACCACCAAGCGTGCGGGGTTTTGTTGACTTTTACAACAGGCGTTATTTCCCAGCGTTTAGTAGAAGGTGGGCAACTCTTACATCACCAAGGGGTGAACCTGGAGTACCAAACTGGCATTCCCGGCTCATGGAAATCCGGTGTGGACCCACGCCTATCAAAACGACTTTCTATCTATCAGCCACAGAAGTCCACTGCTAAATATAGGCCTCTTCCATAGACTTCCACAACGCACGATCTCGTGAAGACCGCATCCACCGACTCCCAGCGCCCTCCACAAGGTCGTCCGTCCACCTAGTCGGGGGTCTTCCCATGCTTCTCTTTCCCATACGTGGTCGCCACTCCAAGACTTTTATGCCCCGTTCTTCGGCTATCCGTTCTTCGGGCTTCAGAAGGATGGCACTTCAACTGTGCCATCCTTCTGGCTATGTCGGTCGCTTTAGTTCTTCTGCGGATTTCCTCATTTCTGATGCTATCACGCAGAGGAAGGAAGAAGAAAAGAACTTTACCTCTGAAAAAATGTTTTGAACCCAGTGTCCTAGGTGTTGTTGTACATACCTGGGTCGATATAAGAGGCGTGCGCCAGTTCAGCAGCTAGAATGACAGCTGCCAGCGCCACCAACAAAGCGCCGGGGCGCGGCATGATGTCCGCGCACCAAGCGCTGCTTGCCTGCGCACACAGACAACACAACTATAGTACTTTGCAAACATCATTATCACCATCATTCCAGCCAAAAGACGTCCACTGCTGGACATAAGCCTCCCCATACACCATATAACTTGGCATTGCTATTAGCCTTCTTGGCACCGTACCCGATGACAGTGATCTAAGGTAGATCTATGATGTCTATGGTAGACGAATGATGTGGAGGCGATCAACATTACTCTAATATATATATATATAATTTTATTTTTATTTATGTTAAACTACTCTCTTTGGGTACATAAATAGTACTGATACGTTATTTAAAATTTATAACTACATATCTAAGTATATATTCATGAATATTTAGTTTTATGTGTCTGGGTCGTTCAGTTGTTGTCGTAGCAGCCCGTGGCATCACTAAAAATGGCCCTATCTGAAAACCAGCGCTGCGGCATTATGCTCTTAATGTCGCAGCATTATGCTGAGATAGGAGCCTTTTCTGATCTCGTACAGAGCTATTGTAGTTTTTATATATATATTTTTTGTTTTGTAATTGTGTGTACGAAGACGGATTAAGTTTTTCTTTCTTTCATTCTTTGATCTGGCGCAAATTCATTTATACAATTTTAGTTTTAGTTATTTACCTTTTCGCCGAAAGCCTAGCCAAGGAAAATTTGAAACGAAGCCCTGTGCCAACCCGTCTGGCCAGCGTGGCACAGTACGCTAATGACCCTCGCTGTAATGGGAGGAGGTCCGACTCAGGAGCGGGTCATTTATGGGCTGAGTAGTATTAACTTTTTTAGAATAGTTTATTTACAGTTAGATGAGTGGTTTTTTGTTTTAATGTTGTATGAATATTAATAGTCTTCACTATCACTACATAGTATAAAACAAAGTCGCTGTCGTGTGCCCGTCCCTATGTATGCATAAATCTTTAAAACTACGCAACAGATTTTGAAGCGGTTCTTTTTATTTTTAACTTATAACTGGTTAGATGTGCCGCCTTTGGATCAACGGGTCCCGGGTTCGATTCCGGGGTCGGGAAAGTGTCTTTGTCTAAACCAGAGGCACTGGCTCGGAGTCTGGGTATCATTTCTATCTATAATATGTATGTATATACAAAAAAAAAATGTATATAACTAGTTTATCATCCATCTCGTTACCATAACACAAGCATTAAGTTGCTTAGCTTGGGACGAGATGGCGTTGTGTGAAATGTCCAAGGATATATTTTATGTATTTTTATATGTATAATACATGCATCATATTGTCGAGAAACACTTAAACTCTGAGTTTCATCATTGCACCCGTGCGAAGCCGAGGCGGGTCGCTAGTTTACTTATAAATGTTACCTATACATTAATCTAAAAAAAAAACGTGGATAAGTTGAACCTATAACCCCACTCATTTCGCCGGGAGCTAAAAATAGAGTCAGTACGTCACGGCAGTAATGGAATTATTTCGTGAATGTTAAGTGCAAAAAGGATGGGCTGTTAACCGTCAATAAATGTTTGCTAACCGTCAATTAACAAAGTTTGCTCAACCATTTGCCTGTTAGGTGATAACTAAACGGAATATATCAATGTGATAGCAGAGTAATTAAAACTAGTAATTAAAACTAAATGAGATTGCTGGTCAAGGTCGTGTGGTAGCGTAGTGAGAATACTACCACCCCATATCTTCCCGTGGGTTTCGTAGAAGGCGATTAAGGGGCAACAGCAGCGACTTTGGACCCCCCCCCCCCCATTGGGAGAGGCCTATATCCAGTAGTGGAAGTAGTGTAGGCAGTAGTGCCTCGTTGGTCTAGTGGTTAGATGTGCCGCCTTTGGATCAGCGGGTCCCGGGTTCGATTCCCGGGTCGGGCAAGTGTCTTTGTCTAAACCAGAGGCACTGGCTCGGAGTCTGGGTGTTATTTCTATCTATAATATGTATGTATTTACAAAAAAAAAAATTATATAAGTAGTTTATCATCCATCTCGTTACCATAACACAAGCATTAAGTTGCTTAGCTTGGGACGAGATGGCGTTGTGTGAAATGTCCAAGGATATGTATTTTGGCAGAAATGATGCTGATGATGACTTGCCCTGAGTCTGGGTGTCATTTGCGTTCGTGAATTGCATGTTCGTAAACTGCCTGACAAAACAGGTTATATCAAGAGCAAGAATTTCGTTTAATTGAAAAAAAAAAAGTTCTTGTGGAGTGTCTAATGAGGTGCCGCTCAAGCATATGATTTTGATGGAAAGCGGTTACGGTAGCTTGTGGACGACTGTCGCCTGTTTTAAAAAAGTATTAGATGAGGAGCATAGATAAGTTCCTTCCACTGCCAACACCCTTCCTATATTTTAGCTTACTCATGTGCAGGAACAGAACACAAACCTTTTTTTTGGGTTAAATCCTTTATGGTCCTTTATCCCTTATTCCGTGTGGTGATGGATTTAGAATATATAGTATAGAACTCATTTCATCCTGAGGGTGTCGTAAGAGGCGACTAAGGAAACGCAAGAGGCCAATCACCTAGCCGCAAGAGAAGGAAAACTTGATACAAACTCTGTGCCAACCCGTCTTGCCAGCGTGGCACAGTAGGCTTATTTCCCTCGATAAATTTGGAGGAGGCCCGACTCAGTAGTGGGTCATTCATGGGCTGAACGACGACGACTGTATTTTGAATCCGTCACTACACGGAACACGTTCTAAGGGTGAATATATTTGTCTGTCTGGCCGCCCGCATCCATCGTTTTACGGCGATCTTAACCAGGTCATCGGTCCACCGGGTGGGAGGCCTACCAGCACTGCGAAACGCGGTCGCCACTCGAGGACTTTTCTGCCCCATCGGGCGTCGGTCCTGCGCGCTTTGTGCAGATCTTTGGGTGAGGCCTATGTCCAGCAGTGGAAATCTTTTGACTGAAATGATGATGACGATGATGATTCTGTAAGAATGATGAGAGATAAAAAAGCTTCCCCAGTCGGGGATTTTCAACACATCCGCTCTCGCTATTTTCTTTACTATAAGTACAACAGTATTATATTCGATGTCGATGTCAAACTATTTGGCGTTGGCGTTAAAATGTTAAATAGTATGTATATTACAAGGTTATTTTATAGACATAGTAATATATTAAAACGGCATAACTATGTTATGTGTGGACCGTCCCAAAAGTTTGTAATTTTAAACTTTGTTTTGCAATAAACTAAATACCATTGTATTTTACGTTACGAACGTGAAATACAATGTTACTTAGTTTAATATGTGTTGTTGCGTTTAATCAAAAGAGTCTTGTATCAATCTTCCATCTTGACTCGTGTCGTGACGGATTTAGAAATACATAGTGTCACTATCCCATTCTATCCTGAGGGCGTCGTAAGAACTGACAAAATGAAATGAAAATATATTATAATCGACAATCTAGCCGCATGAGAAGGAAAACTTGATACAAACTCTGTGCCAACCCGTCTTGCCAGCGTGGCACAGTAGGCTATTTCCCTCCATGACATTGGAGGAAGCCTTAGTAGTAGGTCATACATGGGCTGCACCGACGAAACAAACGTCGACAACTAATACGGATGGCTTAGGCTTTGGATCGACGGGACCCGGGTTCGATTCCGGGGTCGGGCAAGTGTCTTTGTCTAAACCAGAGGCACTGGCTCGGAGTCTGGGTGTCATTTCTATCTATAAAATGGATGTATTTACAAAAAAAAATTATATAAGTAGTTTATCATCCATCTCGTTACCATAACACAAGCATTAAGTTGCTTAACTTGGGACGAGATGGCGTTGCGTGAAATGTCTAAGGATATTATTTATTATTATTATTACATTGGGTCGTGCAGAGATAAAGTGTGCACTAAAAATGGTGGCGATCATTTAGGATGTTAGTCAACGTCAGCGAAGCCGAGGGTAGCAGCAGAATAATGCATACTTTTGTCACACCCGTATAAAAGCTACTTCCATTAAATTATTTTGCATTAATCCTTGAAGCTACGTCGTAGGGCTACGTAAATGGCTACAAACAATGGTTCGTAGCGCGCTACGTTTCGTAGCCTCGTCGGATATCCGTTTACTTCACGATGAAACGACTTTCAACTTGTGGAACCGTTTGAAATAAAAACGGGAAACGCTGAGGGCGGGTAATGCGATAGTCTTGAGGACAAACGAATTGGAGTATTGAGACAATTCAAGTTAACTACAGTATTGGAAAACCAAACAACTTTAACTGGAATATAACTTAGGGATTATTATAGGATATATTATTAGAATTTGATAAAGCTGAAAATTAATATTTTTTATTATTCCTTTTCTTGAATGTACCATATGTCATTTTACTTCAAGTACATAACCCATTGCTAATACTCGTACATAAAAAATAAATATCCTTGGACATTTCACACAACGCCATCTCGTCCCAAGCTAAGCAATTTAATGTTTGTGTTATGGTAACGAGATGGATGATAAACAACTTTTTTTTTGTAAATACATATATATATTATAGTTAGAAATGACACCCAGACTCCGAGCCAGTGCCTCTGGTTTAGACAAAGACACTTGCCCGACCCCGGAATCGAACCCGGGACCCGTTGATCCAAAGGCGGCACATCTAACCACTAGACCAACGAGGCCTCCAATTACAAGGAGGGTAATGTAATTAGGTTGGCAAAGAGATTCTAGTTTTCCATCTCCTGTAGCTAGGTTTTCAGCATATTCATTTCCTTCTGTCGGCTGTTATATACTCACTACACTATGCGTTATATACTCTTACCAGCTCTTACCCGCCCCGGCTTCGCACGGGTGCAATGATGAACCCCTTTAAACTGTCTACAATATAATCTTGTAACTTTAATTGAGCAATTCTTGTATATATATAATTGGAATCTCGGAATCGGTTCCAACGATTTTCATGAAATGTGGGTTTCGGGGGCGATAAATCGATCTAGCTAGGAATAATTTTTAGAAAATGTCATTTTATTAGGGTTTAGGGGGGGGATAATTCGATCTAGCTAGGAATCCTGACATCTATTGGCGAATAATAATACTACTTTTTTGTAAGCACAACAGCAGATGGCGTTGTTAAGTAACACGAAGTCAATGAGTGTTTGCTTTGAGGTTAGACTTAATTCCTGACATCTATTGGTGAATAATAATACTACTTTTTGTGAGCACAACAGCAGATGGCGTTGTTAAGTAACACGAATTCAATGAGTGTTTGCGTAATTCCAAATAATTAAAAAAAAACACAATTTATATCCATCCATATATTATCTTTATGTGTATAATATCAGGTCATCCAGATATTATACACATAAAGCTTCCTCTTCAATCACTCTATCCATTTAGAAAATCCGCTTCATAATCCGTTGCGTAGTTTTAAAGATTTAAGCATACATAGGGACGGACAGAAGAAAGCGACTTTGTTTTATACTATGTAGTGATGATACCATGTATTCCTAATCCGTCACCACACTGTAAGTAATGGTGATATCTATCTATCTATCAGCCACAGAAGTCCACTGCTGAACATAGGCCTCCCCCATAGATTTCCACAATGTACGATCTCCTGCAGACCGTATCCACCGACTCCCAGCGACCTTCACAAGGTGGTGTTATACGCATACGTAAAATAACCACATCCAGCTGTTCTTTATGTATAATTGGTGTACTTTGTTTTTAAGTAACAATGTTTATACAGGCCACACGCAAATACTCGATGGTCTAGTGGTTAGATGTGCCGCCTTTGGATCAACGGGTCCCGGGTTCGATTCCGGGATCGGGCAAGTGTCTTTGTCTAAACCAGAGGCACTGGCTCGGAGTCTGGGTGTAATTTCTATCTATAATATGTATGTATTGACAAAAAAAAATGTATATAAGTAGTTTATCATCCATCTCGTTACCATAACACAAGCATTAAGTTGCTTAGCTTGGGACGAGATGGCGTTTTGTGAAATGTCCAAGGATATTTATTTATTTATTATTTACTAGCGGCCCGCCCCGGCTTAGCCCGTGCAAAGCGGGGGTGGGTTATACTTAAAAACCTTCCCCTTGTTACACGCTATCTATTAAAAAAAACCGCTTCAAAATCCGTTGCGTAGTTTTAAAGATTTATGCATACATAGGGACGGACAGAAGAATGCGACTTTGTTTATACTATGTAGTGATTTATTATAATCTATGGCACAATACGGGGTGTGTTGTGCACAATTACCTTGATGTTAAAAAATAACTGCCCATCACAAAAGCTAAGAGATATACGCACAAATGTTTAAATGACTAGTATATAACAGATTACTTATTTATCCGTGTATTGTCGGATTCAAAAGGCATGGTTCCATCCTGAGGATGTTGTAAGAGCCAAAAAACATTGACAAGGCCTATAACCTATCCGAAAGAGAAATATAACTTGATAAAAAAAACCCTGTGCTTACCCCTCTGGCAAGCGTAGCACAGTAGACTAATTCTCCACGTAACTGGAGAAGACCTGACTCGACGGTAAGTCATATGTTGGCCGAGTAGTATCATCATCATCATCATCATCAGCCCACATTAGTCCACTGCTGGACATAGGCCTCCCCTAAAGAGCGCCATAGCGCCCTGTCTTCAGCTTGACGCATCCAGCTGCTGCCCGCAACCTTTCGCAGATCGTCGCTCCATCTAGCAGAGGGCCGTCCCACACTACGCTTGCCGATTCGCGGTCTCCACTCAAGAACTCGTCTACCCCAGCGGTTGTCGGTTCTTCTACAGATATGACCAGCCCACTGCCACTTCAGTCTGCTAATTCTCTGAGCTATGTCGGTGACTTTGGTTCTCTGCCGGATAATCTCATTACGGAGCCTATCCCTCAGAGAAACTCCAAGCATAGCTCGCTCCATAGCACGCTGAGCGACTACTAAACTGGTGGACTAGTTATTTACGAGTAGCTACGATAACTCGTAGCAAGCTACGCTTTGTTGCTACGCTTTATTGCTACGAACAGCTACATTAGTAAATCAATGATCCTCAATCCAACGACCAACACACGCCAGACACACTTCCGGATCTTTCTAGGGACCGGATATCAGCATAAAGCTCGAGTGCAAAGCTGTTCTATTTACTGAGTCGAAACGCTCTTATGTTAAGAGCTCTGTAAGGAGTCGATTGCAAATAGGACTTGGTGCTCCGTGCTAACACAAATAAATTAAGTACAGAAATAAATATATGCAGGGTGTAACAAAGAACTTATGTAGACGAAGGACAGAGACCTCCACTGTCGCTGGCCCGGTGACCGGGGTCTCTAGGTCCTCCTCCCATTGGCGGATCAGGGCCTCACGCTCTCTGTCCCTGATCCGCCTTACACCGCCGTCGAGGAGGGGCTCCCTCCTCCACGGTATCTATCCGCCAGCACCTCCGCCTGGAGCTCCCAGGGGGGTCTACAGCGAGCACGAGTCCACGACACAGTGCGGTACGCCCGGATCGCCTTCACCGCTATAACCCGCTGTGGCTTCCGTAGGAGGTCCCTGCTGCGCGCCAAACGGGGGCTCCGTGCGGTTGATGCCGGAGTATGACCTGCAGACGGAGCCCGGGCTGCCAACATTGGGCAGCAGCTTGTCCAGGGCGGTGGCGGACTTGATGAGCTTCGGGGCAGCTCGTGTAAAGTGGGCCCCGAAGCTCCACCTACCGTCCAGAGGCAGACCCAGATATCTGATCTAGGCTCGCAGCTCAATCAACGTGCCTGGACGGTGATGTTGGCTCCTGAAGTGGACCCCGGCGTGGCCCGTGGAAGAAAAGGGCCTCTGACTTCGTAAGGGACACCCTCAGCGATCAGCGTCTGATCTTATCTTGGTACTTATAGTTATCTTGAATAGTCAGTGCCAGCTGACTCCAAAGATATTGTAAGAAGGCAAGGTAGAAGAAGATATTGTATAATAAACGTTATTCCTTCCTCCTGCGTTTAAAGCGCTGTGTTATGCTCCTTTCATATCTGCGAATTAATTTGTCTTCGAAACAAGATCCGGCCGCTTTCATTCTTGGAACAAATGCTGGATTAATTACTATGAGTGAATTAATTATAGCGAGTGTGAGTTAATTAATATTGTTACGTCCGTGGGTAATGAAATGCCGATTACAACGAAGAATGATTTTTATTCACAAAAATCACGATACAACACACAATAACTCACAACTAGAAACACTCACAAGTAGATACACACTGATACAATCACTAGCACTTGCTATCGCCCGATAGTTCGCACTCGTAACGCAGTTAAAACGATAACTGTCCTGTTGCGCGGGTCGACCGTCCTTATATTGTAAATCTATTCGAATATTCCCGATTACTCGAGATTATTCTCACGCCAATTACCTGGTGAGACGTAAACAACATGCCATAAAACCATAAAAATGCAACCGTTAAAATGCCGACAAAGGATTGCACAAACAGTCGTTATTGTTATCACACAAAAGAAACTAAACAATTGCTCGTTGTAAAAATTAAAGAGGTTGTAAAACCATTAGCCGTTGTTTACGCCCAAGTCCTTCGCGGAAGTCCGAGCCAGAACTTTCGGCACAAATGCATTTCTAGAATGATCTCAGCTGCGGCGTAACAATGCCCCCCTCTCAGGCATGCTCGTCCCGAGCATCATTGGAGCCGTGATACTGCGCCAATCTATCGACATGGACTACCTTTGGTTTTCCTCTTAGTCCCTTCTTGATGCGGTAGGTCACGTCATTTATCCTTTTTATCACAGTATAAGGTCCTTCCCATCGAGGCTGAAGTTTCGGTGACTTCCCTTTGTGTCGTAGCGGGTTGTGGAGCCAAACCAGTGATCCTTCTTCAAATCCTTTGGTATTTGCATTGCGGTCGTATCTGGTCTTCATCTTGATACTGGTATTCATGCTGTTCTCGCGCACTCGCTTATGCACTTCATCCAATTGATCTTGAAGGTCACTTACGAAGTCCGTAACTGGTTTAGGTTTGTCAGGCGGCACACCAGTTATTGCATCCACTGGAAGTCTCATCTCTCTACCAAAGTTCACCCTTGCTGGGGTATGTCCTGTACTATCGTGGACTGCAGATCGGTAAGACATCAGGAAAAGGGGAATATACCGGTCCCAATCCTTCTGATGATCATCAACTACTTTGGCCAGATGATTTTCCAGGGTTTGGTTGAACCTTTCAACCATACCGTCCGATTGAGGATGTGCAGGTGTTGTACGTGTCTTGTAGACTCCTAGGAGAGCGCACATCTCTTGGAACAACGCTGACTCAAAGTTTCGGCCTTGATCAGAATGGATCTCCAAAGGTGCTCCATAGCGACTTATTACTTCGTGCACCAGTTTCTTTGCCACTGTCGACGCCTCTTGGTTGGGTATTGCGAATACTTCAGGCCACTTTGTAAAGTAATCCTGTATCACCAATATGTACTTGTTGCCGTCATTTGTCACGGGGAAAGGTCCGGCAACGTCGATGGCAATGCGTTCCCATGGGGCCCCCACGTTGTATAGTTTGAGCTTGCCCCTGCTTCTAGTCTGCGGCCCTTTGACTGATGCACACGCTGTACATTTCCGACACCATTCTTCTATGTCCTCTCTACAATTGAGCCAGTAATACCGCTGTCTCACCTTCAGTAGAGTTTTCTTGACTCCCAGGTGTCCACCGGAAACCCCATCGTGTATCTGCCGCAGAATTGGAGCGACTTCACGACATGGCACTATGATTTGCCATGTTACCTCTTTGCCATCGTTGGATTCCCATTTCCTGCAAAGCACGTCATTTTCCAGGGCCAAACTGTCCCATTGTGCCCAGTAGCACTTCGTGACGGGGCCGTAGGACGATACTTCGCTCCACTGTGGCCGAACTCCATTACGTTTCCATTCCAATAGCGGTCTGATATCATCATCATCTTCCTGCGACTTTCTCAGGCTTTCCTCGGCCCTAATAACTTTTACGTTTTCATGTGCCTCTTTGCGCTCGCAGTGTTTGCAATTCTCATCACATGGACGTCGCGAGAGGGCGTCGGCATTGTTATGTCCTTTTCCACTGCGATGCTCCGTTACAAAATTGAATTCTTGTAATTGCTCAATCCATCTAGCGACTTGGCCCTCTGGATTTTTGAATTGCAGCAACCACTTCAATGCAGCATGATCAGTCCTTAGAGTAAACTGTCTTCCTATGAGGTACTTATGGAAGTGTTGCAAAGTTTTTACCACAGCCAACAGCTCTCGTCGAGTAACACAGTAATTCCTTTCAGGTTTCGACAGTGCTTTACTGAAATAAGCTATCACAACTTGTCGATCACCTTGCACCTGTGTGTGAGCACTCCACCAATTCCAGTATTGCTGGCATCTGTGTCGACAACAAAACTTCCTTCTCTACTCGGGTACCCCAGTATAGGTGCTTCACATAAGCGTTGTTTCAGCTCATTGAATGATGACTCACAATACTTGTCCCAAATGAAGTTCCGTTTTTCCTCCGTCAGTTGGTGTAACGGTTTTGCAATATCAGAAAACCCCTTAACAAATCGTCTGTAGTAAGTGCATAACCCTAGGAATGCACGCACTTCCGTTTTGTTCCGTGGGACGGGCCAGTCCTGCACAGCTTTTATCTTTTCAGGATCAGTTCTCACTCCGTTGGCAGAGATAACGTGTCCTAGGTAGCTGACCTCTCTCTTGAATAGGGCACACTTCTTTGGGCTTAGTTTTAAATTAGCCCCACGTATTCTGTCGAAGACTTTCTCCATATTCCGAAGATGTTCTTTGAAAGTGCGCCCCATTATCACCACGTCGTCCAAATACACCAGACAGACTTCTCCAAGGAGGCCCACCATGACTCTTTCCATAAGGCGTTCAAAAGTGGCTGGAGCATTACATAAGCCGAATGGCATAACGTTAAACTGCCACAAACCGTTGCCAATTCCCGTAGTAAAGGCGGTCTTCTCTTTATCCTGTTCCTGGATTTCCACTTGCCAGTAGCCACTTTTCAAATCAATGGTGGAGAACCACTTCATACCGCTGAGCATGTCCAGCGTATCGTCTATCCTGGGTAAGGGATAACTGTCCTTCTTCGTAACATTGTTTAACATTCTGTAGTCCACACAGAATCTTGTACTGCCGTCCTTCTTCTTCACCAAGACAACTGGAGAAGACCAAGGGCTCGTAGAAGGCTCAATTATTCCAGTATCAGCCATGTCCTTTATCATTTCTGCTACCTCAGCTTCCTTAGACCAGGGTATGCGGCGCGGTCTCTGTTTTATTGGTCTAGCGTCACCCGTATCTATTTGGTGTTTCACGAGTCCCGTTCTTCCGCAATCATTACCCGTTGCAAAGATGTCCCGATACCGTAGCAGTAGATCTTTGGCTTGCTGTAGTTCTGTTGTTGATAAATTGTCCTTCGAATTTTCTAAGATCGGATGGATATTCTCATCATCAATTTTCACAGCTCCTGGTTTTACTAGAGCTGACTTAATTTGACGAAGATAATTCACTTCCTCGCATTTCCCGATGACGGTGTTTTTCTTCAAATGGACCTCTTCTTTCCCGAGGTTTATAATTCTAACTTTGGCTTTTCCTTTCGTCATAACCAATGTCCTTGCAGTGATGAGCTCCGGGTGCCGGCCGGCGTCTTCAATAATCACACATCTCTGTTGTTTAACTCTCTCAGGGAATTTCACGTCAACTAGAGTCTCTGTTCTCGGAGCTAATGTGATATTCTTCAAACAATAAAGGTTACATGAGGTAACCCCTCGCAGGAACACTTCTTGGTCAGGGAACTTCAACACTCCTTTAGCGATGTCCAAGGCACACTGATTACTCCGTAAGAAGTCCAAGCCCAATATGCAATCGTCGGTTATGTTTGCAATCAAAACTGAATGGCTGTAAACTTGATCACCAATGTTTAGCTCTACATCTGTTTCACCGAGGACAGATACTGGCTGGCCGGTTGCTGTCTGAAGTCGGCAGGGTGGGGATTGATTCTCCCACAAGATGGTGCGTTTCAGCAACTCAGGTCGCACTATGGTTCGTGAAGCTCCGGTGTCGACAGTAAAATTACAACATTGTTGATTTAGAGTTCCCTCGACGATCAAACTGTTCCCATTGCAAACTTGATTAACGGTGATGGTTGGGGCCTTATGTTGACCAGCCAGCACCCGCCCCGCGGCCCTGGCGACTATTAGTTTAACGCCTCCTCATCGACTTGGGTTTCAGAGTCCACACCTCTCTTTCCTTTCCTGGGGCAGTCGGTACGTATGTGACCTTTTTCTCCACAGCCGTAGCAGGTTAACACATACCGATGTTTTGCCGGAGGAGGACGAGCCACCATCTCACGGTAACGTGGCGGGGTTGAAGGCGCAGTAATCACTTCGCGAATCCGATGCGTTCGTGTGTCCTGTCGCACAGCTTCCACTTCTAGAGCATGAGCCATCGCACTCTTCAGGGTTTGATGGTGCCCTAGACGCACTGCAGCCCTTACTTCGGTATCCCGTAAACCGTCGATGAAGGCTTGCACCAGATACACTTCCACAGTATCCGGTGTCATCGACACGTAGGCACGCCGGACTAGTCGTTCAACTTCGACTCCCCACTGTTGGATGCTCTCGCTTATCTTTTGCGTCCTTTCACGGAGTTGTGCACGGAAGACGTGTTCTAGGTGCTTATCCCCATAACGAATGTCCAAGCCTTCCATGAGGCGTTCCAGCGATCTTCCATCTGCAGGCAGATTCTCCAAAACCAGGAGAGCGTCGCCCCGAAGAGCTAGGGTCAATGCCGCAAAAGATTGTTCTTCATCCCATCGGTTAGTCTTCACCAACGTCTCGAACTGATATTTGAAGGCAGTCCATGATGACGTGCCGTCAAAACGTGGTACATCCAATTTAGCGCCTGCCGGAGCGATCATAGGGATGGATTCACGTGCCTCGAGTTTGACAATCTTTTTCTTCAGATCGTGGAGGCTATCGTCGTGCCCGTCAATTCTTGCCTCCAAACAGTCGGTTTTATTAGCTACTTCCTTGACCTCCAACGTGAGGGTTTTCACACGTTCTCCTAATGTCGCTATCCCCTGGTCTATCTTCTGAGCGACGAGGTCTTGGAGCTTGCGCTGGCTTTCTTCCTGTTCGCGGCGGGCAGCTTCCTGTTCGCGGCGGGCAGCTTCCTGTTCGCGGCGGGCAGCTTCCATACTGGCTTGCATAGCGGCTAGAACCGCAGCCAGGCTGCTTTCAGAGGAAGTATTTGCGGCGACTCCTGATGCTACCGTACCAGACTGATTCTCCACTTCCAGGGGTTGGCGCGCAGCATCCATCTCAGCTTGTCTCCTCGTCCTTGGTCGCGTGTCGTCGTCTCGTTGTAGGAGCGGCATCCCCAATTCTGACACCAGTTGTTACGTCCGTGGCTAATGAAATGCCGATTACAACGAAGAATGATTTTTATTCACAAAAATCACGATACAACACACAATAACTCACAACTAGAAACACTCACAAGTAGATACACACTGATACAATCACTAGCACTTGCTATCGCCCGATAGTTCGCACTCGTAACGCAGTTAAAACGATAACTGTCCTGTTGCGCGGGTCGACCGTCCTTATATTGTAAATCTATTCGAATATTCCCGATTACTCGAGATTATTCTCACGCCAATTACCTGGTGAGACGTAAACAACATGCCATAAAACCATAAAAATGCAACCGTTAAAATGCCGACAAAGGATTGCACAAACAGTCGTTATTGTTATCACACAAAAGAAACTAAACAATTGCTCGTTGTAAAAATTAAAGAGGTTGTAAAACCATTAGCCGTTGTTTACGCCCAAGTCCTTCGCGGAAGTCCGAGCCAGAACTTTCGGCACAAATGCATTTCTAGAATGATCTCAGCTGCGGCGTAACAATATTCCTGACTATATTTCGTTTTTAGATTAGAAGCATCGCATATCACTATCATCACTACATATTATAAAACAAAGTCGCTGTCGTCTGTCCGTCCCTATGTATGCTTAAATCTTTGAAACTACGTAACGGATTTTGAAGCGGTTTATTTTAATAGATAGAGTGATTCAAGAGGATGGTTTATATGTATAATACATCCATAATATTGGAGAGAAACACTGATAAATTTAGAGGTTCATCATTGCACCCGTGTGAAGCCGGGGCGGGTTGCTAGTAAACTTATAAATAGGTATAATATATGTAAATTATATACGTAAGTGCCTTGTTGGTCTAGCGGTTAGATGTGCCGCCTAAGGTCACGGGTCCTAGGTTCGATTCCGGAGTCCGGCAAGTGTCTTTGTGTAATTTGTGTTCGTGAATTTCATGTTTATAAACTACCCGCGCGATACAGGTTATGGGTAGAGCAGCGGTTTTGTTTACAAAAAAAAAACAATTTATGTGACAAGCCCTCTGAAAAAAAGTTACAAGCCCTCTGAGTTTCTTGCCAGTTCTTCTCAGCAGTGGTCGCGTTCCAAACTGGTGGTAGACGGTAGACCTTTTTTATTATACAACTAGTGGCCCGCCCCGGCTTCGCCCGTTCAAAGTGGAGGTGGGTTATACATATAAACCTTCCCCTTGAATCACTCTATCTATTAAAAAAAACCGCTTCAAAATTCGTTGCGTAGTTTTAAAGATTTATGCATACATAGGGACGGACAGAAGAATGCGACTTTGTTTTATACTATGTAGTGATATCACTATGACTGTGTTGACTTTTTGTAAGTGTCCACCGTGACCTAAACAAAATAAATAATTTGAATTTGAATTTGATACGTTAATAACAGAATTTGAATTTGACAAACTATTTTAATATAGATTAACGTCCTATAATTTGTGTTTTCAATTCATTCGGTCAAGCCAACAAAGTCAAAAAAAATTATTGCTTGCTTGTTATTGTTGCAGCCTCTTTGTGAACTAAGAACGGAACTTTGTGTTCATTTTTTATCATTTAAACATTTCTGCCTACTTTGAACACGTGGAACATAAACTGAAATGTTACTTGATCAATTGCGGTAACATAATGATAGCTAAATATAATTTATTACATTAAAAATGCTTAGGATATTTCTTATACTACTCGTAATATTATAAAGTTATTGGTCCCCAAGCCCCAAAAGACTGTGTCCCGGTCATAACTTTGTTTCATCTTTTATGAGAGGACCACTCCAAAACATTAGCTACATTGACCGTCCTATCATTTCGACAAGCCTTGCCGCTTAGAGTAAATGAGAATTCGCTGTCCTAGAAAATGTACACAATAAGAGTAACGTAACAAAACCTTGAGAGTAATTACTATCAAACTAGCTGCGGATCTAAAATAGAAATATTGTTTCAGTCATCTCAACTATCACATTACATAATGTCACTAATCCATACCATCCTGAATGTGTCTTAAAGATGACAATAGGAACGCAAGCAGTAGACCACACGCCAACCCGTCTTGCCAGGGGGCCAGGCTAAATTCCCTCCATGAATTTGGACGAGACTAGGCTCATTAATGGGTAATTAATGGATTAAAACAACAACAATCTCTTTCTTTCTTTTCTCTTTCCATTTCGTCTTCTTCCTCACTATGTTTGGATTGAATAACGGTAGTAGAGACTTTATGGCACAACAGATGTAAAACTAATCATACCACAATGGCCTCGCAGTCAGTTTGTTTTTAACGAATTTAACAACAGACATCGCCCCTACCAATTTAAAACCCGAGAGCATGTATGAAGGGAATAATGAAAGTGGACGAAGCGAAACAAGTATGTAAGGATCGTAGCAAGTGGAAAGAAGTGGTCTCTGCCTACCCCTACAGGAATTGGCACCTTGAACAAGCTACCAGGTAGGCATGCGATCGTAGTACATACTGACACTACTCAATCGTCCACATTTCGTCCGTCAGAAAATACATGATGTCTGGCGGCCCTCGGATCTTGCTCTATAAAAAAATTCAAACGTTCACAGCTTAGGCAAGCTATTTCAAAGTTACAACCCAACTATTACTTTTCACGAATGTCAACGCATGAAAAGGCCGTTTATGTGACGTTTCGTTATATTGCACGCTATAAAACAGATTACCCGAGTGAGAGTTTTTATCCTACCCGATTGCTTTAATTTTAATTTGGATGTATTTGTAAATACGCCATCTAGTGACAAGTCCGTAAACCTTTTCAATACATATTTTTTGTCAGTACTTATTTGTCACAGTGATCGATCACAAGCTTGCACCTAATGGTAAGGAATGCCGCGCAAAGGAATTTAAAATGTATTTAAAGTACACAGAAATTTGAAATCTATACTAATATACTCGTATAAAGCTGCAGAGTTTGTTTGTTTGTTTGAACGCGCTAATCTCAGGAACTACTGGTCCGATTCCAAAAAATCTTTCAGTGTTAGATAGTCCATTTATCGAGGAAGGTTATAGGCTATATTTTATTTTCAAAAGAATTAGGGATCCGTATGAAAATTACGATTATGTAAACCAAGGTGTAAAATCGAAAACCTATTTATGCGTGCGCTGCAAAAACTATTGACAATAGAACAAAATTATGTACTACGGGTTTGTAGGTCATAAAAAGATCTACAAAAAAGTCCGCGAGGGCACATATCTAACTATCATAGTTTAGACACAATAACCGATTTTATGTTCATAAAAAATATGCACGGGTTCGAAGCCCACGCGGGCGAAGCCGCGCGCAAAAGCTAGTTGAGAAATATAAATGAAACTCTATTGCATTCGACTTATCTGCTATATGCAAAATAGAATAAATAGTGGTGAAGTTACTATCACCGGTATCTCCAGGCTACAAACGAACTTTTACTGTATACTCGTATATACATAGTTCTCGTAATAAATTAAATATTCAAAATATAAACCCAAAAATCTTTTACTCTAAACAAATATAAAACGAATGAGAGGACCTTCTGAGTGATGATGCTTTTATTGTACGCTTTAATACACATCATTATACCTATCTGAGTGGTGAGTGTGAGTTCTGTATGCGTAGTGCGCTCGAGTCTACGACGTATATACTATGACTTAAGAGCGTTTGTAACGTCAAAGGCTCCCCTCGCACGTTGTCAACTCTGTTATATCGGAAACATGGCATTGGCAACATTTTTGTTTTATTAAATAACTAGCGACCCACCCCGGCTTCGAAAGGGTGCAATTATGCATGTATTACACATAAAAAAAATCCTCTTGAATCACTGTATCTATTAAAAAAATCACTTCACAATCCGTTGCGTAGTTTTAGCAAACATATTGACGGACAGACGACAGCGACTTTGTTTTATACTATGTGACGATGATAATGTAAACCAACTGCAAAAAAAGCAATAAACGTACTTACACCTTAATTAACGTCGGTGTCAATGAAGGTTGGCATTAACGTCAAATGGTTGACTTTTTCCTATTTTGAAATAGTTTTACATTTTTTGTTAAAACATTTTTTTTGTTGTCTGGCAGATTACTGATCCAATTTTTATAAACTGTATGGTTATAGTAGGATATGCCTTACTTCTTTTGAAAGTCGAAGGCGTTCAAATACCATATTTTTTATTGCTATACACAAATTGCGTCTGTTTAACACTAGATGGCATATTTTCAGTGTTGTGCAAATTGAGTAAACGCGATCGAGCATGTGAAAAAATCTTACACTCGCTGCCGATCCCGAAGCCGACAGTAAAATAATGCGATTGGGAATAGGTCCGAATAAAACGTGTTTACTTTGACAAGAAACTATTTGTATGGTGTGGGTGGCTGTCTTAAAACTGTTACATCGTTTAGTCTAAGAGCTGGCGACTTTTATCTATATGTAAACCATGTGAAACATTTTATAAAGCTTAAAGTACAGACGTATTTTCTGAATGGTAAGGAATTTAAAAAACATGTCACTTGCAACTAAAATTCTTAAGTGCAGACTAACTGTTAAACGAAGCCTGAAGTCCCGCAACTACGCAAGGAGTCAGTGGTTGCTATCTGTACTAGATCGTTATTTGTGGCAATCTATGGGAAGGCCTGTGTTCAGCAGTGGACGACTCTGACTGATAGATAAATAGATTAAATGTACATAGACCAACACAAAGTAATCTCTTCCATATTATACCTGCCCAGCAGTATTTGGCTATACAACCTTCAACATTCAATTACCCACTCCTCGGGCCTCTATATCACAATAGCAAGACGGGATTGTATCAAGTTTTCCTTCTCTAGCGGCTACGTGATCAGCCTTTGCATTCCTTTAGTCGTCTTTTACGACAACCTCAGAATGGTATGGTTGAAATTGCGTATTCTAAATCCTTGACGTTGTTTACATGTATACTTACTGACACAAAATAAATGTTAATATTAACAGTTTTGTCAAATCTATTTTTCTCATATTGGAAAGCCAATATAATATTTTTTAATCATCATCATTATCAACATTATCATTATCATCATTACATCATCATCACTACATAGTATAAAACAAAGTCGCTGTCGTCTGTCCGTCCCTGTGTACGCTTAAATCTTTAAAACTACGCAACGGATTTTGAAGCGGTGTTTTTGATAGACAGAGTGATTCAAGAGGAAGATTTATGTGTATAATAAATGAATAATTGTACCCGTGCGAAGCCGGGGCGGGTCGCTAGTATTATAATAATTTGCAGTTATGAATTACATGGTGTAAAAAGTCGTTTAAAAACCCATAAATTTAGAGCTAAAAAACGTCCAGAAAGTAATGTTCTTACAAGTTACCCAAAGAAAATGGAGTTACTCGACCCGAAACGATAAAAGTTTCCTGAATCCATTACCTATAAGGATAAGACGGAAAGCAATTAACATTATTTCTGAACGGTTTACTGTGAAGTAATACTGATCTAGTACACAGTACATGTGGTGACTTAGATTTAGATTTAGAATACACAATGTCACCAACCCATACCGTCTTGAGGGTGTCGTAAGAGGCGACTAAAAGAACGCAAGTGGCAGATCACCTAGCCGAAAGAGAAGAAAAACTTGAATCAAACCCTGTGCCAACCCGTCTTGCCAGCGTGGTACAGTAGGCTAATTCCCACCTAAACCTAGACGTCCCCTCTAAACTTTATTGGTCTCGGTGTTGGATGTGCTGCTTGTGCCTTTGGATTTTGGGCCCCGGTTCCATTCCAGTGTTGGGTAAAGGACTTTGTGTAAACCGGGGGCATCTTTTTCCGAGTCAGTTCATTGTCTTTAAAAAATGTTCCTTTTCCACATACATATAATCACGCGTCTTTCCCGTAAGGGTAGGCAGAGACCACTTCTTTCCACTTGCTACGATCTTTACATACTTGTTTCGCTTCGTACACTTTTCAAAATCAAATCAAAACTCATTTAATCAAGTTGGCTCATTAGAGCTCTTTTGACATCTCAAACAAAAAAATTAAATTTAAAAATTTACCATTACCACTATAATTACCTTTCATTATTCCCTTCATACATGCTCTTCGGTTTAGGGTACTCTTGACCTGGCCTTTTTTCAAGACGTCCCTGATTTGGTCTTGAAACGTCCGTCTAGGTCTTCCCCTTCCAACACTTTCATTCACACTCGCCTTAATCACTCTTTTCTAAATCTTCTAATATATAAAATTCTCGTGGCACGGTGTTTGTTATTGAACTCATCCGAAATGGCTCCACCGATTTTTGTGAAATTGTGTGTGCATATCGGCGAATCGGACAACATAATATATTTTTTATCCCCTAATTGTTAAGGTTATTGTTAACACTTTCTTTAACACAAAAAAAAAATTTTTTTTGTCTGATACAGCATACAAAAATACATACAACCCTAAATTTTCACCCTCCTAAGATTTACCCCTATTTTTAATAGCGATATTTATATGGCAAAACAACGTTTGCCGGGTCAGCTGGTATACTACAACTACTCAGCCTTCGACTGACCCACTTCTGAGTCATGCCTCCTCCCATCACAGGGAGGGTAATAAGTCTGCTGTGCCACGCTGGCCAGGCGGGTTAACCCAGGGTTTCGTATCAAGCGTTTCTTCTCTTGCAGCTACGTTTTCTACCTTGTCGTTACCTTTTGTCGTCCTTTTGTCGTTACCCATAGAATGGGGTGGTGACACTATGTGTTCTTAATCCGTCACCACATAGGTGCGTAGGCATAGCTGGTGTAGTTTCATAATAATTCCATCTCGCATTGATAGAATTTCTGCGGAGTCTTTTAAAAAAACAACCCTAATCCAGTTGGGCCAGTTGTCTCTAACACAGAGACGTGTCTCTTTTTACAATAGAATAAGATAACATACGACAGTTATTTAGAACTATCAGCTATCCTTATTCCGAGAGCACACGTACATATTTTGCAGGTAAATGTTTACTTACAGGTGTATTTATTTCGCTCAAGAGAATAAGCTAAGTCAACGTAGGCAGTAATACATTCGACAGTAGGCATAATACGTTTTTACGAGGAACGTGAATGTTTTACGTAATTTTCGTTCAGATGAAACTGTAATTTGCAATGACTGCGTAATGGTTGTCAGATGTTTGTCTGTAAATCACTATCACTACATAGTATAAAACAAAGTCGCATTCTTCTGTCCGTCCCTATGTATGCATAAATCTTTAAAACTACGCAACGGATTTTGAAGTGGTTTTTTTTAATAGTTAGAGTGATTCAAGGGGAAGGTTTATAATGTATAACCCACCCCCGCTTTGCACGGGCGAAGCCGGGGCGGGCCACTAGTTTATAAATAAACTAGTTTCAGTGCGCGGCTTTGCTCACGTTGATCCTGATCTGGATTCCCAAACGGATTATGTACAGAGTTGATATGACAGAGGGGCATTAAATTACACTACGTGTACTATATGTGATTATTATGAATTCAAACGGTACAAAAAAAATACACGTGATTTTTCATGGGGGGTGGAAGGGTAGTCTTAAACCTCACCAGGTATCACCAAGGGGGAGGGAGGGGTTAGAAAATGTTAAAAAAACATCACGTGATTAATGGACAGCCCCTAAGGTTAATAAACGATGCGTTAGGCATAAACATCTGTTAGGAAAGATACATCATGTTCAAATGAGGCAAAAATTTAAAAAATCATTTGCGGCTAAACTATTGCTTCCAATTTAATCGATTTTTGGTACAGAGCCTGGAAATGATACCCAGTATAGGCAGTTAAGAAAAATGCCCCTATGTCGTATCAACCCTGTATAAAAATAAACCATTCTGCCTGCCTTCCATATTAACAGCATCGGTGGCGCCATTCACATTCACTTTACTGTATAAACCAATTGTGGTGTTTACAATCGTCAACGGATACATATTTTTTTATAACACTACGACCGGGTCGGAACGCGGTACCCACCGAAAAGACCCGCGGAGGAAAGTCATTGGGCTTGTCTTTTATTTAAAGGCTATATGACAATGACCGTGTTCATCATCATCGACATCAGCCTATTTTAGTCCACTGCTGGACGTATGCCTCCCCCATGGCTCGCCACTGAACCCGGTCTTCGGTTCTATGCATCCAGTTGCTGCCGGCTGCCCGTCGCAGATCGTCGCTCCATCTAGCAGGGGGGCGTCCCACCCTACGTTTGCCAGTACGTGGTCTCCACTGTAGCGCCTGTTTGCCCCAGCGGCCGTCAGTTCTACGACAGATGTGGCCAGCCCATTGCCACTTCACCGTGTTCATATAACCGATTAGTTTCCTTTGGTTCTAAAAGGCGTTCAACTGAAAAAGGCGCTCACCTCAATAATTCAACCTACCTTCTGCAATAATATGTCACTGACCAAAGTCAAAACCAAAGGTATAATCAACAAATGCAGGATTAGGATTTTTTTGTTCAATTCCAAATGACTTTTAGTTAATGTGGATAGATTCATGTAAGAACGACTTTAGCTGGCTAACAAACGCGCCGCTTCGCTCGCGTGGATTTCGAAACGGTGCTTATGTCTACGACCTTTTCCTCTGCCTGATTTGCTGACATTTATGATTACAGTTCCACTCCCTTGATGATATATAACTTCTAAGCTGTTATTTTACAAACCGGGATCCAAAGGTGCAACCGTTATGATACCCTCAGGATGGAATGTGTTGGTGATATTGTTATGCTAATACAGTCCTTGTCGCCTTTGGATCACGGGGTCCCGGCTTCGATTCGGGGGCCGGGCAAGTGTCTTTATATAGACAAGTGCAGTGGTGTCGTTTTATAAAAAAAAAAAAAATAGTCACACGGACTGTACGAAAATATTCTTCCCTATTACAGTAAGTACCATAAAAACGTAACTTTGGATCTAGTTTAGTCTTTCATGACAAAATATACGGTTTAGACATAAAAGGTAAATTGCGTCACCCAAACCTGCCTCTAAAGTTTAGCTTCATACCCCGGGGACGGTAATGAGAACAGTTTATGCGACTGTTAAGGTAAATCCACTGTTTTTTAACGTTGGAAAACCTTATGGATGTCCTGCCGCTATGCGCTAGATAGGTTATGTGGGACACCCTGCAACTGCCCCGAGAAAGGGCCATGGACATCGTCTGAAGTAGGAGGAGTATGGAGAGTATGTTGGAAGCAGAACCAATGTTCCTCATATGCCAACTTCATTGTTTCATTTATTACAGGGTCAGCGTCACCAAGCGTGATTTGTGTACGCTTCAAAAACTCAATAAATTAAAAATTTAAATAAACCCCCGACACAATGACCTAAGTTCCCTATAAAAAGTAGAAAATAAAAATGAAATACATCGCGTTGGGGGACCGCTCCTACTTATTTATTACCTGACCCCTGGTCCCCCAACGCGATGTATTTCATTTTTATTTTCTACTTTTTAAAGGGAACTTAGGTCATTATGTCGGGGGTTTATTTAAATTTTTAATTAAATTTTTTTTTTCTGCATTTTATAGGTACACGCTTATTATGATGTAGATGTATAAGTTGTTGGCTGATTTTCATGGAACATATTATTTTGTAATGTGCACGTGATGCGCTTTCATTTGAGACCCCACTCGATTATATTTGCAGACTTTCGGTTATTCTTCCCCACTTTCACCCCCCATAAATTTTAAACGACTTAACCGATTTTCATCAAACATGTCTAAGAACACTCGCCCGTAACTCACCTGTCATACAAAAAAACTGTATTGAAATCGCTTCATCCGTTCGCGAGCTACGGTGCCACAGACAGACAGACAGACACGTCAAACTTATAACACCCCTCTTTTTGCGTCGGGGGTTAAAAATGTCTGCATCGATTAAGCTCAATATTTTAAACAACATGCAACCTGCTTCAAAGATGGGTTTTATCCATTTATGAAAGCCAAATAACAGCTTTTATTACAGTCAGCTGTCTTCCGGCAACCGCACCAAGTGGAGCATAAGTACAACCATAGGCATGTGTGAAATATTACCGAAACTTGCCACTAGATGGCGTTGTTACCGATAATGTGCATGTTGTTACAGTTAAGTGTGACAGGGTACAACTAGTTGTATAAAAAATATTTTATAAGGTGAAAAATAAGGGGCCTTTACCCTAATATTTGATGATCTGATGGTGTAAAAGTTATACAGTTTAACTTTGTTCGTGAAGGTGGGTTAGCCAAGTATAATTAGATAATCTTGTTATTTCGGTTAAGCGATTTCGTTAGGCTTTACGAGTTAAAATGGAACCAGTTAGTAGATTAACCAAAATAAAAGTTGTAGTTAGTAATTTATCTTTAGATTTAGAAATAATTAATACCGGTTACTTTTTTTAATGTTTTTTATATTGGGCTCTTTAGGGGGGGCCTATGTCCAGCAGTGGACTAATGTAGGCTGATGATGATGATGATGATGATGATGATGATATTGTTATACTTGTGAATGCTATACACAAATGGACGAGTGGATCCGTATCCTGGTTATGGCTTTCGTCTAATTCCTTGGGAGAGGTCTATGTCCAGCAGTGGAGGCATTTTGACTGAAATTATGACAATGATACACAAATCCTCTATGAAAAATATGTTCAAATAGGTACAATTTAAAATTCACATAAAAATATTTGATACATTCAATATTGGATTTTCAGCAAAAGTCTTCTCATTTTGCCCTCATCAATGATTCCTTACAGTCCATATCCATACATGGTGTAACAAAAACCCTATAGCCATAAACTATAATAAACTTTAGGGTTTTTGACTATTTGAAATTGAAATTTGAACTATTTGAAAGAATTTATTCGAATATAAAACATATGGATTTTGGTTGATAGTACTACTGATAAAGAAGCCCTGTTATTTAGTAAAATGTTGTTTCTCAAAAACATCGATTGCTCCCTCATTCTTCAACATAGACGGTTATTAAAAACACAGTACTGTTTGTTTTGATTGTTTCTATGTATCCATCACATGGACTCATAGATTCGGGTGGCTACAGAGTTTTTTTACATCGATATCGGGAATTAGCCGGGGCATGTACCATCTCCACTCACTCCGGAGTCCACATATAAATAAGGATTTTAGAAGAAAAAAATAAATAAAGGTAGGGACTTGATAAAGTAATCGTAGTACTAAGTAAGTACTTGGTATTTCAACGTTTTACGGTATAAGAACGGAATTGCGGAATTTTGATGGCATTAAAATCTACATGAATAAAGTAAATTTTAATGTAGACTCTAAAGTCTCCATCCTCCATTTTCAATGTTTCAATTTTGAATCACGCTGTAAATGCACACACACACTAACGATACATACGAGTACGTGGGTTGATATCATATTATGATTGATGAAACTTCTAGTACTCCGACAGGTGGCGTTATTTACACATGCTAGACAAATAGCGTTAGGAGCCAAGCTTATGTTGATCATGTAACGTGTCTCGATAACAGGCTGCTATTTTTAGACGCGACTGGCTCGAAGCCATCTAATTAGCAAAGCGATAGCTCTCTTGTTGTGGATTTAATAAACACGTTGATAGCTATTACAGTACAGACGCCCTTGGATCAACGGGTCCCGGGTTCGATTCCGGGGTCGGGCAAGTGTCTTTGTCTAAACCAGAGGCACTGGCTCGGATTCTGTTACAGCTAGGTTACCCGGCCTCCTTTGGTCGGCTCTTACGACGCCCTCAGACTGGAATGGGGTGGTGACACTATCTATTCTAAATGCGTCGAAAAACAGAAAACACATGTAGCATATATACATACTACTACTATTTAGCCCCATACATGACGCACTGCCGAGTCAGGCCTTCTCCAATTACATGATAGAGGGTAATTAGTCTACTGTGCTACGTTGGCCAGACAGGTTGGCACAGGATTTCCAACGTCCGGCCCTAGGGCTGACGGGCCTCCTTCTGCGGGGCCGTTGTGTCGCGTGGCGGGTCGCAAAGGAGGGAGCTCCGGCTGACCCGCGCTGCGGACGGAGGCAGAGGGGGGTTCGTGACGGTGCGGGCCCCTTCTGCCCTCCCTAAGAGGCCGGTGGTGGTTCGGGGGAAACGCCACCGTCAAAAGCCTCGACGACCGAGGGCGTCCCAGTACACCGGGGCGCCCTCTCTGGCAGTTGCTTGCCCGTTGCGGGCGCACCACGCCGGGGCGTCACAGTAGAATGCGTTTACGCGAACTTGTGGCGCCCCCAGCGCGTCGTGTGAGGGTATACCGCTGGGGTTTTAGTGGGTAGACGACCCTTGTCGGAGTCTCACATAATCACCGACCACTCCCCCGGGGGCCGGTGGTATGCATAAAGCATTTCCCCAGCAAAAACAAATAAAAAAGGATTTTCAACGTAAAAAGGGGTGTCGTTTCAAGTTTACCTTCTCTTGCGGCTACGTTTTCGGCCTTGTCATTTTCATTTGTCGGCTCTTACGATACCCTCAAGATGAAATGGAGTGGTGGTTACACGTTAGATGGGTCACAATTGTTCTCAATTGTCACGAGTTTGATCTCAAGTGAACCTATTATAATGTCGTTTATTTAATCGGTTCGTTAGGCACAGATCATAATCTGCTTTACGATGTTCTTTGGAAGCGTGAAATTTCTTCTTTGAGGCTAATAAAGCTATACGGGTCTTTTGAGACACATTCAAACGTTAAAATTCAACGTGAAACAGCCAATTCTGGGGGACGTTTCGTTTCAGAATAAAAAGGCTTCGCAACTTCGCGCATTTTAACTGTCGTTAATATTATTTTATGATGACTCTACTAAAAGTGTTGAAATTATAATTTAAACACGCGGGAAGGCGACATTTTTTCGACATTTTTATTTCGCTGAGGTTTGCTTCGCTGGGTCATTTTTAATAGTAGAGTTATTTGTTAATATGATGGTTATTTTTTTAGTATGTTTTAAGTTTCTGAAGCTATCCAGAATATTTTTGACCGCTTAGAATGTTGACAAAATTTCAAATCTTTCTATTTTATTTAGTAATTAGTTATTTTAGATAATTCTAGAATTCCCTAAATCACTCTTACTAGATCAGAATCTAAACGTTTATTTTAGAACTTTCCAGATCAAACTGGAATTTTCTAGAACATTTCTGGAATTTCTAGAACGATCCAGATCATTTAGACCAATGATAGTGCAGTGTACATGGCGGGTAATTAGATTATTGTGCCACGCGGGTTATACGGGTTGGCACAGTGTTCTGTATCAAGTTTTGCTTTTTCCTATCTTGGTAGCGTGGCACGGTAGGCTAATATCCCACCATGAATTTGGAGGAGGCCCGACTCAATAGTGGGTCATTTATGAGCCAAAACGAGAAATCTATTAATATAAATACTATGCTGTATATATTTAAATTTTGAAGCCAGCTCTTTCCCACTTTGAAGTTCGAGTCTAAGTGAGCGAAACTTCCAGTTACATAATAAAAGCCGATGACTGTCTAATGACTGTTTACCCCGGCTGGAATTACCAACTTCACGATAAAACCATGGACAAGTTGAAGAGCAAAAAAGTCAATCGATCATGACCATTTATCGGTGAAGCTATAAAACGTTAACTACATAATAGTGCGGATCGATCTCTCGGGTTCAAGGAAACCACTTTAGCCTGCTCTGCTGTTTTGAACCTTGAACGGAATTGTTAGGAGATATTTTTCCATGTATAGTTGGATTAAAGGAGAAAGAAAGAAAAATCTTTTATAAGACACACACTACTACTACTCAGCACATAAATTACCCACTGCTAAGTCAGACCTCTTCCCATCACAGGGAGGGTAATTAGCGTACTGTGCCACGCTGGCCAGACGGGTTAGCACAGGGTTTCGTATCTCTTGCGGCTAAGTTTTCAACCTTGTCATTACCTTTTGTCGGCTCTTACGACACCCTCAGGATGAAATAGGGTGGTGACACTATGTATTCTAAATCCATCATTACACTGTATGTGTCCATGTAAACTGCATAGTATTAATATTCCTGTTGCATCATCCTTTTGTATATCGTTGGCTCTTCGCATAGGAGCCTAGCGAGCGCTTGTACGTGTTGGTCAAAGCACCTCGCAATCAGTCCTGCAACTGATATAACTATAGGTACCATGATTGTCAAATCCATATTCAACATAGTACCAAGTACTTGCTGATCCCATGTTCAGCCTTCACGTGGTTCATCATCATCGACATCATGGGGAACAGTGACAGCGATAAGTATTTCATTAACTAAGTAGGTAGATAATTTGGTGAGCGCTAGCTCGCAGGTACATTCGTATTTAATTGTCTGGACTTTAAGAGACAATGACCTCTGAGTTTCTTCCGGCTTTTCTTCTCAGAGAACAGTCCAGATAGTGAAAAGACGGCTTCATCTAATGAAAAAAAAAATGTAAAAATCTGACGTGTAAAAGAGTCTTTAAAAGACCTATTTACAATAAATGACTTTGAGTTAATGCACAACGCACCTAGTTATTAGTTAGTATTCACAAAATCCAATCTATCAACGTCTTGTTTCTAGCTCAATGGAAACCATCTCAAAAATAACAGTAAAATCCTTGGATCTTTTACATTCCTTCGGAGTCTTTCATAATCAAATTCTTACTTTCCAAGGTTTGACCTAAATAGAATTAAGGCGTTTCCAGACGGTACGATTTTTCTTTGTAGATTTTTCTTCTTTTGAAACATTGCTTACGCTTGAAGTAAGTTATGTCTTTAACTGGTAAGTCACACGATTATGCAAAATTAAACTTTGTCTGATTAAGAAACGGTAGAATTTCAGCTAGTACTGATGAATTTATTTGCACCCAAAAGCGCGGTATAGGTTAAATGTAACAAATTATGGAAACCCATCCATCTTCTTATACAGGGTGTCCCAAAAATAGCACGCCACAGCACAAAAAAATGGCTGAGTCTCATGTATTCCGAGATATTATAATTTTTCGAATTACCGGTTTTTTTTAAATTACCTTTTTTTCGTTCTATGTAATAAAATCGTCACGAATACCTACCGATTTATGTTTATTTTTTATTGTTTTTTTTAATTTCTATTTAAGTCTATCTTTTTTGTGGAAGAGGCCTAAGGCTTGCCTACTTCCAGTGTCGCTGTGGCGTGCTACTTTTGGGACAGCCTGTATATAAAAATGAATGTTAGTCGAAATGCCCTTTATAAAATCGTTAACTATGCATTTGATCATGTGATTATCTTCATGATTTTTTTTGGCATGCGCCCAGAAGGGTTTCTGAACAAACAAAACAATATTTTAGTTACTGCCGTAGCAACGCGCGTGTGGTAGGTACACCTAGGTTTTCATAAACGCAAACCTACTATGAAATTATCTACGTTGAACAGAGTGCGGTGCTTGAGGAAATAATTCTACTGTACTTAGTTAAAAATTGGAAAATCTGTGAAAATGCTGAGAAAATGTTAATTTTTAACCGGAACCACTGCAGCAGTTTACAAATTTGATTAAATATCTAATGTTTCACACTTATATTAAAACATAATAAACATTAATGAATGATGATTAAAAAAAATTATGTATCCCGAAAGTAGTTGTAGTTAAATGTATATTTGATACTTTTGGAGAACACTTAACATATTACCTTATGTAAATTCTAGTGTAGAAACATGTTTCGTAATCCAACAAAAGTCGCTTTTCCACAAACAAAACAACATGTTGACGGACTCATATAATTAAATTGCAACTCAGGGCGACACCCGTATTTTGTAAGCTAAAAATATCATTTGTTTTTCTTTACTCATTCTTGGAATCATTTGTATTTATTTGTTTTCCTTTCTTTATTTCTCGATCTCCTAAGTGTTGATACATCAGAACTTGGTTCGTAAAATGTTGGATATGATAATGCACTTAGAGTAATAAGATATAGAGTTACTTATCCAACACGTAAAAATATCGACGATGTCTGTTATCGAAATACTCGGATGCGGCTTAAACAATTTTTATTATTGATTTATGTTTATTTGGCAGATATTGGAATAGAACATTTCCAGACGGGGACGTAGAGAACGCTCACATGAGTAAATAGTTCCCAAGTATGACGGTTTGTGTGCCGAACAAGCTCCAATGTGCTGAGAAGAATTGTGTTCCGCCTAACATCTCCGGGTTCACAATTTTGGCGACAAGAGTAGGGACACCATGTCCCCTTCGGCACCCTTTAACCAACATCAAAGGGCTAAGCTTCCCATCCAAAGTTACTGCCAAAACTGAACGGAACGGAACTGTGTGAATAATAGTGCTCGGTTTCAGTGAGCATCACGGGTGCAACTCACTACCTCTCATTTATTTCTTATGTGGTAGTCACTTAAGAAATAAATATTCAAACTGTTCTATCTCAAAATGTTCTTAAAAATGTGATGTATGTACAAAAAAATATGTATTATTAACTTTGGAAAAAACTGTGATATACACAATATTAACTTTTTTTTTATTGTATTATGATATTTTATGAATAATATCTTGACTATATGTAACTGTCCATCGTGACCAACTCAAAATAAATTATTTGCATTTGAATACCCCAGCCCATCCCCCGGCTGAGGATCTATAAAAGAAATCCTTGGGGGACGTCTATGTCCAGCAGTGGACATAGACACGTCTTTTAGCAGAAAAGATAATAATCATGATGAGCATGTCGCGGGTTCGATCCCCGCACGGAAGAAATATTAGTACGACCTACAAGTATTTATTCCGGGTCTGGGTGTTTTCTATCTATAATATGTAACTATGTATTTACAAAAAAAAAATGTATATAAGTAGTTTATCATCCATCTCGCTACCATAACACAACATTAAGCATTGAACTATATTACATATAACTCAATGGCATTAAGTTGCTTAGCTTGGGACGAGATGGCGTTGTGTGAAATGTCCAAGGATATTTATTTTATTTATTTATTTTTATTTTTATTCATGCTTAAAAGCATTTCCTTAAACAAAAAAGGCCCTCTATTCTCGGGAAAATTTTGTCGATACAAAATATTCAAATTGGCAATATTAGCAGCCTGTAACGTGATACGGTTCATAACGTATTCATTATTTGAAATCTGAGCTTGTTTATATCCATAAATCAACATATTTCTCCATAATATTCTGTCGGAATCGGCAGGAAGACAGGTCGAAACGGAAAGGGACTTACAAAAAGGAATATTTATCACTCAATGTTTAAGAACTTGTCCGTGGGGTAAAAGATTTAGAATACACATTATCACCACCCCATTCCATCCTGAGGGTGTCTTAAGAGCCGACATAAGGCAACGACACGCCCGAAAACCTAGCCGCAAGAGACGGAAAATTTGATACGAAACCATGTGCCAACCTATAAAGCGCGACACAGTAGGCTTTACCCTCCATGTAATGGAATTACCCTCCACGTAAAAAACATATAAAATTAGAAAAAAAAAGGATGATGATCATCATTTCAGCCAAAAGACGTCCACTGCTGGACATAGGCCTCCCCCAAGGATCTCCACAAAGGCCGGTCCTGGGCCACCCGCATCCACTGCTTTCCGGCGACCTTAACCAGGTCGTCGGTCCACCGTGTGGGAGGCCTACCAGCACTGCGCCTTCCGGAACGCGGTCGCCACTCGAGGACTTTTCTGCCCCATCGGGCGTCGGTCCTGCGAGCTATGTGCCCTGCCCACTGCCACTTAAGTTTGGCAATCCGGTGGGCTATGTCGGTGACCCTGGTTTTCCTGCGTATCTCCTCATTTCTGATTCGATCTCGCAGGGAAACTCCGAGCATAGCCCTCTCCATTGCCCTTTGGGTGACTTTGAGCCTTCTGATGGAGCCCATAGTGAGCGACCAAGTCTCAAATTCAAATTCAAATTCAAATGTATTTATTTGTGAAACATAGGTATATACGTTGTTGTGTTAACACATCACATTAGAATCACTATGTTCGGCCAGTAAATGGCATACAAATATATCAATAATAATAATAGAAGTAATAATTAGCAAAATAATAATAATAATTATAATCATTATACATTCAAGATTAATGTCAGAGATGCAATAACTTATTTAAACATTAAATTTTTAAATGTCACACAAAATTGTCAGTCAGATGATTAATAGTTCGGCTATAATCATTATTAGCCAGTCAAAGCCGTAAATACAATATTTAAATTACAAAGTCAAGTCAAATTAGGTACCAAGGTATATATTAACGCATCAGTAAATAATTACATAAACGCACAAATTGCAACCTGAGTATCAAGTGCTGTAGTATTCATCCAAGCAATAATAAGCTTTATCAATTAGATAACGCCGCAGTTTTTTCTTGAAAAGCTCAAAATTCCCAATCTGCCTTATTTCCGAAGGTAATTTGTTATATATTTTAGGCGCTTGTACAAAAAAACTATTATAATAAAGCGTCGTTTTAGATGGGGTTTGAATTAATTGATTGTTTCGTCTTAAACTAGTTACTTGTTCAAATAAATTCGCATTGCGGCGTATAAATAGACACAGTTCGTAAATGTACATCGATGTCAATGTAAGGATGTCTAATTCGCGAAAATATTCTCTACAGCTCTCAGTCCTTTTTAGATTGCAAATAGATCGTACACAACTTTTTTGTGCCCTGAATACTGTAATTATGTTGCAAGCATTACCCCAGAATATCAATCCGTATCTAAGTACAGCCGCAGCCTGGCCATGATATGAAACAAGAACTGTTTGACATTACTTATGTATATTCCATATGTCATTACTGGCAACACACATTGGTTGAAGACTTTTGACTGTTTTACATAGTAACAAGAAGAAATAAGTAAATAATATTTTAAAAAAAGGAACCCTCCATGTAATGGGAGAAGGCCTGACTCAAAAGTGGATCATCTATGGGCTGAGTAACTAAACTATGTTTTTGCGCCAAATAATTGATTGCTGGTAGTAATAATTTTGTACTGCAACACTACCGCGTATAACAAAGAGCTCTCCATTACAATTTAAATGTTATCTCTAAGCGACGGACAAATTGTCGGTTTAACTGCCCATATTTTATGGCGTGTCCAGGTTGTTAATGTAATGACTTTTAAGATTACATTCTCATTTCTCCGTAAATTGGAGACAATTTTATGTAAAGGCACAATAAAGATCCGAAGCTCCTTAGTTATATCATTTATCTCAAATGTTTTGTGGCCACAAAATTATTAATACGCACCATTGATTCTTAATTTATAATATCGGTCGAAGTAGTACATTATTAATAGTATACTCTTAGTACAGATTACTGCCTATCTACTATGCTGCCCAAATATCTTAGATTTTAAGGCGCAAAGGGATGATAAAAATAAAATAAATAAATAAATATCCTTGGACATTTCACACAACGCCATCTCGTCCCAAGCTAAGCAACTTAATGCTTGTGTTATGGTAACGAGATGAATGATAAACTACTTATAGACTTTTTTTTTGTAAAGACATACATATTATAGATAGAAATGACACCCAGACTCCGAGCCAGTGCCTCTGGTTTAGACAAAGACACTTGCCCGACCCGGGAATCGAACCCGGGACCCGTTGATCCAAAGGCGGCACATCTAACCACTAGACCAACGAGGCAGTCGAGATGATAATCCAGGCAGACGAGGTGGTCTACCAAGCGGCTGTGGCGCCTATCCCCGATAACTGTAGTCGGGGATTTCTTAACCATGTAAATTGCTTTATAAACGTTACAATAATATCTGTACGACCTACAAGTATTTGTTTCGGGTTTGGGTACTTTCTATATATAATATGTATGTATTTACAAAAAAAAATATGTATATAAGTAGTTTATCATCCATCTCGTTACCATAACACAAGCATTAAGTTGCTTAGCTTGGGACGAGATGGCGTTGTGTGAAATGTCCAAGGATATTTATTTATTTATCATAATGATGTTGATAATTAAGATTTTTTAATGAATACATACAAAAAATGTCGAGCTCTCTGAATTTCTTGCCAATTCTTATCAGCGGTGCGTTCCGAACTGGTGGTAGAGTATAGAGTTTTAAATTGTTAATAATGTAATATACATGTGATAAATCCGTTAAAACGTGTTTATTTTAAATTTTTTAAAGGTTATTTGACAATATAATTATTACAAAAACTGATATTTTAAATGGTAGGTGACAAAAACGAATGATTGGAATAAGGAGAGATCATATTCGAATTCAAATCTCGGTCAGATTCTTACGTGTTTTGAAAAAAAAACATTGGAAATTCTAAAAGCAATTATTTGGCAACACTGTCGACTTAAAATCGTTTAGCACTCGCTCCGAAATTTGCGGTTCTCCTTAATTTCATGCACTCAGCTCGATTTTGGCAACACTGTTGCAGATTGCGCTTCTACGGTACATAAATATAAAGTTTAATTACTGTGCAACGTGTAATTATGTTTTAAGCTTTTCTTATTAATAAAGCAACTCAAATTTGAAACTTTAGGTTGATGTCTTAGGTTTTCACGACCTTAGCACATGGAAATGATTTCTTGACGGTTCTGAAGGTCTTATTTTATTTTTAAAAAATGTCTCTTCGGTAAATAAATGCTTGCAGCGACAACCGCCATCCAGTTGTCCCGCGACCACGGACACTACAAAGTGTCTGAAGCGTTAGGAATTCAATAAAATTACACGATCGGAACCGTCAAGAAATCATTACCTGCAACATTAGGTGGATTTATAGAATACTAGCGACCCGCCCCGGCTTCGCACGGGTGAAATTATATTATACCTATAAACCTTCCTCTTGAAATTCTCTATCTATTAAAAAAAACAGCTTCAAAATCCGTTGCGTAGTTTTAAAGATTTATGCATACATAGGGACGGACAGAAAAATGCGACTTTGTTTTATACTATGTAGTGATAGTGATAGTGAAGTGCAAGGATAGAGAATGTATGTCGTTTTCTAAAAAATCTATAAAATATCTTTGGCACCGTTTTTATCTTATCGAGGAGTTCCATTGGTCCCAAATAAACCTTGGACCCTGTTGGATCTTCTGTGCTTCCCCTGCTGTAAAGCGCTCCTTTCGTGTGGTGACGGATTTAGTATACAAAGTGTCACCACCCCATTCCATCCTGATGGTGTCGTTAGAGCCCACATAAAGAAATAACAAGGATGAAAACCTAGCGGCAAGAGAGGGAAAACTTGATACGTACTGCCAACCTGTCTGGCCAGTGTTGTACAGTAGGCTAATGACATTCCATGTAGTTGGGAGAGGCCCGACTCAGCAATGGGTCATCTATGCGCTGAGAAGTAGTAGTAAATATACGTTAACAAGTATCAAATGTCTTGGGTCACTATCACCATCTTGCGTCTAAAATCCGTTTGAATACTTCCTCCACGCATTCTACCATCTTTATTAGTCGTTACACGTAGTCAGTAGCGAGAAAATAGTCCTGACTGAGCAGTGGGTTCATCTCTCTCTCTCTAGTCGGTCCCTCATGACTGAGGATCGTGGTCACCAGTGGATGGGTTACATTTGGAGTAGATGATGTGCCTCCATCGAGTCCTGTCCATGGCTTCCCTTGCAATACAACAAAGTTTTGAGGAGTGCGTGTCTTTCATTTGATCGGTCCACCTTGTTGGGGATCGACCTCGAGCTCGTTTGCCATCAGTGTTCCCGATTACGATCAGTTTTTCAAGACTTTCGTCTCCTCTTCGCACTATGTGACCGAAATACGAGAGAATTCGTTGATGGCACACTGTAGACAGGCGGGTATTGATTTTTAGGCAAGAGAGTATCGATTGATTGGTGCGTTTGTGGGTTCATATCTGGTTCATATTTGGGCATGTCTGGAGGTTGGTTGGACATCCTTAGATTGTGTGGACGTGTACGAACAGGTATTCACCATAATAAAAGGCTGAGTATATAGTCTGATCACCGTATTACTATTTCCAAATAGTCCATCATTTCATCATTTCAGCCAAAAGACATCCACTGCTGGAGATAGGCCTCCCCCAAGGATCTCCACAAAGGCCGGTCCTGGGCCGCCTGCATCCACTGCTTTCCGGCGATCTTAACCAGGTCGTCGGTCCACCGTGTGGGAGGCTTACCAGCACTGCGCCTTCCGGAACGCGGTCGCCACTCGAGGACTTTTCTGCCCCATCGGACGTCGGTCCTGCGAGCTATGTGCCCTGCCCACTGCCACTTGAGTTTTCCAAATAGTAATCACCGAAAATATTCAAAGGCTCCGATTATAAAGTACGATTAAGAGCAAATGGGTTTGCAAGCGACCATCACGTACGAGTCGCTCTCCAAGCCATGACAACTCGCCCATCATGACACTTACAACTCCATTCGGGTGTCTATGCCCGCTCTTAAAATAGTTCTAATTTACTTGTAACTATTATTGATTAAACTAAGCACGTCCCGTTACGGAAGTATGGGTTAAGAAGAAAGATTACACCGGTGCCGAGCCCAACGCAATTGGGAAAAAGGCGAGAAAGATCTCGATTAACCAAAGTCTTCGAACAAAAAAAAAACAGATGTCCCGTTTAGGGGCAATAGTCTGAGATTCCGCTATAACTACAACGACCTTAACCGACATGTTGAATGGATGAAAATTATTGGTGATGAAAAATATTCGATTATGTTAGAATTTGTAGACCTAAGAAACAAACTTTTTTTATATTTTTCATTTCTTGGCCATTGTTTTTATAATTTTTAACATACTAAATGTCAATTTTTTTTATGTTCCTGCTACATGGCAATCTGTTTTTCAACATTATGTCATTTCTTTGTTGATTACTCAGTTAATGTTTTCGTCGAGAGTCATATTTGTATGAAAATACATTTCACACGACTCTCTCCATGTCAAGTGTTACTAAATGTCTAATAAAATAATTTTCATCCATTAAACATATCGATGTAGGTCGTTGTATAGCGGGATCATAATACTACAATAATGTCATTTGTGTTCGTGAATTTCATGTTTGTAAGCTGCATCCGCGATACAGTTTATCCCTGGAGAAGGGGTTTAGTTTTTTTTAAAGAGAAAAGAAATGCCATAGACATACTACTACTCAGCTCACAAATGACCCACTGCTTCGTCGGGCCTTCTACCGTCACAGGGAAGGTAATCGGCCTACTGTGGCCAGACGCGTTGGCACAGGGTTTCGTATCATAATAATAATATCCTTGGACATTTCACACAACGCCATCTCGTCCCAAGCTAAGCAACTCAATGCTTGTATTATGGTAACGAGATGGATGATAAACTAATTATATACTTTTTTTTTTGTAAATACCTACATATTATAGATAGAAATGACACCCAGACTCCGAGCCAGTGCCTCTGGTTTAGACAAAGACACTTGCCCGACCCCGGAATCGAACCCGGGACCCGTTGATCCTAAGGCGGCACATCTAACCACTAGACCAACGAGGTTAGTTTTCCTTCTCCTGCGGCTAGGTTAACGGCTCTTACGATACCCTTAGGATAGAATGGAGTGGTGATATTATGTATTCTAAATTCGTGACCACACGGAAATCCACAGACATACACCTCAAACACATAGCTCTCTTTTTAGTCGGAAGGTTAACTGTTTTTTTAATCTAAATTCACTAAGTGGGAAAATAAAGTTGAGAGTTCACAAAATTTCGCAACGGAAAATATGCTTCACAGATTGTTAACGAAACTTTGGCTCCGATAAAACAACGTTTAGCAACTTGCTCTGGGCTGTATGGAGTTCCGTAGACAAAGCCGGTCGCATGTTAATTAGAACCATAGAATAATAAGCTTAGAAATTTCAGGTTCGTACAAATTCGTTTGTTTTTGGTCTAGGGGCCTTTCATTCACAGTGTCCCGGGCTCGATTCAGCAATGGGTCATTGATGAGCTAAAAATACGAACGAGTATAAGGTTGATCCCACATAATATATCCCACACATCACCCCATATCAATTTTATGAGCCGACTAAAGACAAATTGATACGTATGATGCTGGCCGAAAAAAAATTTAAAAATAGAATACCACGGCCTACGCTTTTGTGCATTCTTTTGTTTTTGGCGTCAATCGTGATTTTTACGAAATACATTGGTTGATTTTTAAATAGTGATTTTATTTATTATTCATTAATTATATACTTTCCACAAATACAAGGCGAGAACCAAAGCACAACAAGTAAAAAATAATATGAAACTCTGTGAAAAAATAAGGAAAAAATATTAAGAAACTCTGTGCCAACTCGTCTATCTGATTTCCCGCCATGAATTTGGAGGAGGCCGACATAGTTCTGGGTCATTTATGGGGTAACAAGGTGAAAAACGTTTGACAAATACCTTGAATTCAACCTATGTGGGTACCGCGATGCTGGCCCCAAACCAGCTATTTTGATCCTTACCTATTTGGCACAGTTCTACTACTACATCTCAGTCCATAAATGACCCACTGTTGGGTCGAGGCTCCTCCAGTTACATGGAGGGTAATAAGAATGTGGTGACGGATTTAGAATACACAATGTCACCAACCCACGCTATCCTGCTGGTGTCGTAAGAGGCGACTAAAGGAGCGTAAGAGGCAGATAATCTAGCCATATGAGAAGGAAAACTTGACGTGCCAACCCGTCTTGCCAGCGTGGCTCAGTAGGCTAATTTCCTTTATGAATTTGGAGAAGGCCCGACTCAGTAGTGGCTCATTTATGGACTGACACATAGGAGTACTGTGCCACCCTGGCCAGATGGGTTGGCATACGGTTTCGTATCAAGTTTTCCTTCTCTGGCGGTTATCGGCCTAGCGATCTTGATTTAATAAAAATATTGCTAGATTTTAAGTAATTATTCATTCAATTTGATTATTTCGAGAGCTCAGAACTATACTCCAAGTATTAGCTTAGGTAACAGAACAAGTAAGTCTTAATCAAAATGGCTTCACGGAGCGTCTAAACGTATTACTTCTATAGAGAAGGCAATGTTTCTCATCAAAGTTTTCAACTTAAGACGCTAAAAGATTGACGTATGCTGAAAGTGTTTAATATGTAAATGACGACGTTATTAAAAAGTTTTATTCGAATATACTTTTTGAGGTGACGGATTTAAAATACATTGTGTCACCACCCATTCCACACTGAGAGTGTCGTAAGAGCCGACAAAAGAAAATGACAAGGCCGGTAAAATGGCCGCAAAAGAAGGAAAACTAGAAACGAAACCCGTCAACCCGTCTGGCCCACATAGCACAGTAGGCTAATAACCCTACTGTGCCACGTTGGCCAGACGGGTTGACCCGTAATGGATCATTTAAAGGCCGAGCAGTAGTATTTTTTTACCAAATTATAAATTTACTTGACGTGACGTGACCCGCCCCGGCTTCGCACGGGTGCAATATTGACATATAAACCTTCCTCTTGAATCACTCTATCTATTAAAAAAACCGCTTCTAAATCCGTTGCGTACTTTTGAAGATGTATGCATACATAGGGACGGACAGGCGACAGTGACTTTGTTTTATACTATGTAGTGATATAATTGTCCAGTATATATTTACCAGCATATATGTACAAAAATATATACAACCCAACATTTTCACACCTCTACGTTCAACCCCTGTTTTAATTGCGATATTTATAAGGCAAAACAACGTTTGCCGGGACAGTCGGTTAGGTCTGCGAATCGGACAACATCTATTTTTCATCCCCCTAAATGTTAAGGATTATTTTTTAATTTTTAGCCAAAAATGTTAGTTTTTTTTATGGTACAGCCTACCAAAATACACACAACCCTAAACTTTCACCCCTCTACGATTAACCCTTATTTTCTAATAGCGATATCTTTAAATCAAATAACGTTTTCCGGGTCAGCTAGTATATATACTCGTGTATGTCGTGTCGTCGCCATGCAGTCATAGAAGTGCAGATAGTAGAAGCCTATAGATTGCAAGGTATCATTAACTATAGCATATTCATATTATTAAAACGATATCGAATGAGGTAATCATCAATCGATAAACTGGCGCTCTCGCCCACTCGTTTAACTTGCGTCGTTGAGTTAAAATAGAACTCAATTCTATTAGTTACGTAACTCTCATGTATTAGTTGTAGTCGGAGAGATATCTAAACATACGCGGCATATTGGTGAGTTTTAAGTGGATAATGTGTTAAATACGTTATGCAAAGACAGGTGTCATGTTGTTAGGGATTCTCGATTATTATTACACTTTGAAATTAAACAATTTTGACGTGTGCTATGGAGCGAGCTATGCTTGGAGCTTCCACGCATATCTCGCTCCCTCGCATAGATTATAATATTAGCTAGTAGGTCACCCGATAGTAAGTGATCAATAAAACGTTGGTCATTCACGAAAACCATAAATTCAAATGAACAATTCGACACTAGCGCCATTCCGACAGTTGCCATAACATTACCAAGTCTCATTCGAATGCATGAATTCCAATGTTTGAATTTGAATTTTTCCTCTTATTTGCATACTCCACCGTTTAAAGATGCAAATTAAAAGGCCTTTACACAAATGCTTAGAACCATTTAAATGCGGGGACAATTGTGAGAGACGGTGGTACATTTTATCAATATAAATAGGGGGTTGAGCTTTTACACAATAAAGCTTCTGCCCGAGGCTTCGCTCGCGTGGACATTGATTTTATACCTTGATAGTTTTCAATGGAACTAATAGGCCACCTGTCAGTGTCCACAGAGCAGTCAGTGCTGGACGGGACGAGCCCGCAGCACGCGCGGGGGGGGGGGCAGCCTGAGTCCCACACGCCCATCAAGGACATTAACTCCGAAAAAAAAGAGGCCAACTAGTAGGCCAGTGAATAGGCCAGCTAGTAGGATAAATGATCACGGCTGCCCATGTACATGTTTAAAAAAGTGGAATGCGGGGCTGGCGGCATGGAACGTTCTAATTCCAGCTCCATGATTACCCTGAGAGAGCTATAGAGACCGTTACACGCAGCTCCACAACCAGCCAAAGAGTGTGTCAATTATCCTCGTGCTATTCAGCTCATACATAACCCACTGCTTAGCCTGGCCTTTTTTTTGTTTTCGCTTGATGCATACCGCTGCCCCTTGGGGTGAGGCCAGCGGTTATGTGGGACTCCGGAACACTCAACTACCCACTAAAACCCCAGCGGTATAAATAAATAAATATCCTTGGACATTTCACACAACGCCATCTCGTCCCAAGCTAAGCAACTTAATGCTTGTGTTATGGTAACGAGATGGATGATAAACTACTTGTATACATTTTTTTTTGTAAATACATACACATTATAGATAGAAAACACCCAGACCCGGAAAAAATACTTGTAGGTCGTACAAATATTTCTTACGTGCGGGGATCGAACCCGCGACATGCTACGCAGCAGTCGATCGCTCAACCTCACACGTCTTGTTTGAGGCGCCACAGGTTCGCGAGGACGCATTCTACTGTGGTACCCCGATGGGTTTAGACTATCGGAGAGCATCCCGGGTAACTGGGACGCCCGCAGTTAATGAGGCTTGTGTTGGTGGTAGGTCCCCGACCCACCACCGGCCTCTAGCTGAGCCGATCCTCTAACTACATGGAGCGTAATTAGCCTACTGTACCCACACATTAGCACAGGGTTTCATATCATGTTTTCCTTCTCCTGCGACTAGGTTATCGACCATAGGTTCCATCGAAAGCATGTGCCGGGACAAGTCTTCAACTATCAACAAATTTTGCTCTACTCAAATTAGTCCATGACATAATTTTGTGAAGCGATCCGGATAACAAAAGCCGCGGCGACACGCTAGTGTATAAGTAAATATTAATTGCCAAATTTGTCATTTCCTATTGTCGGCTCTTACGACACCCTCAGGATGGAATGGGGTGGTGACTCTGTGTATTTTAAATCGACGATAAATTGGACTTAACAGGATTACTCTAATCGTCCCGTCCCGTCTCCTGAGGATGTCATAAATTACGAGTTTAAGAGTAAATGAATAGAACTCTAAAGTCAACTTAGTAGATTTTGATGAGTTAAGGTAAAATTGAAAATTTCCCGAAATTGAGGTAAAATTAACCGTTCCGACTCAGTTGGACTCAGCAAGCGAAATATTGTTACAAACAGCATGTGCACGTTGCCAAATAGTATGCGGGCGGGTGTGTTTTGACTCTGCATCATATCATCATCATTTCTACTTCTCAGCCCATATATAAATACCCACTACTTGGCCTCCTCCAACTACATGGAGGGTAATTAGCCTACTGTGCTATGCTGGCCAGATGGGTATCATCATCAGCTCACTTTACTTTTTAAAACTGCTGGATACGAGCCTCTTACCATAACACCTTGTCTTCAGGGGTCCAAAGATAAATCGAATCAGGAAAAAATATTTATAATGATATGTTTATACAATTAAAGTCTGTTCGTCTGTTTCCCTAGTTTCAGCTCATAAATGACCCACTACTGAGCCGAGCCTCCTCCAAATTCATGGAGGGAAATTAGCCTACTATGCCACGCTGGCAAAACGGGTTGGCGCAGAGTTTGTATCAAGTTTTGCTTCTTTTGCGGCTAAATGGTCTGCTCCTTTCATACCACTAGTTGCCTCTTACGTCACTCTCAGGACAGTATGGGTTGGTGACATTGTGTATTCTAAATCCATCATTACACGGAGTAGTTTGTGTGTTTCCCTAGCGACACATAAAAGCATAAGGATGTCTTAAGATTTCGCGATTGACAGCAGCTGGATGCGTCAAGCTGACGACAGGGCGCTATGGCGCTCTTTATGGGAGGCCTATGTCCAGCAGTGGACTAATGTGAGCTGTTGATGATGATTTCGCGATTAATACATATTGAAATTAAACACTTCTAACGGATTAATTTCATGTATTTTAATATACATTATATAATTCCCGACGTTTAAATAGTTTAAACGTGATACATCCGTTAAACAGTGTTTAATTTCAACCTAAAAGCATGTGCCGGGACAAGTCTTCAACTATCAACAAATTTTCGTCGTTTCAGCCCATGAGTGACCCACTACTGAGTCGAGCCTCCTCCAAATTTCTGGAGGGAAATTAGCCTACTCCGCCACGCTGGCCAGACGGGTTGGCACAGGGTTTGTATCAAGTTTTCCTTCTCTTGCGGCTACGTGATTTGCCTTTCATTTGCGTTCCCTTAGTCGCCTCTTACGACACCCTCGGAATGGTATGGGTTGGTGGCACTGTGTATTCTAAATCCGTCACCACACAGACATCCGACAAATTTTGCTCTACTCAAATTAGTCCATGACATAATTTTGTGAAGCGATCCGGATAACAAAAGCCGGGGCGACACGCTAGTGTATAAGTAAATATTAATTGCCAAATTTGTTGCTAAGCTCAAAATTTGATAACGGTGTAGGTCATACTACGTCGGCCTACGCCAGCCTACGTCGGACTACGCTATACTACGCTTGACTACGGACGGACGATGGATTGGTGATTTATAGACTAAAGTCTGAGGAAGGTTTTTATTTAAAAGAAAATTGCATAATCCCTTTCTGCTTTCGTTTCCTCGTAGGATCCTTTTTATAATTATTTTTAACTAGTGGCCCGCCCCGGCTTCGCCCGTGCAAAGCGGGGGTGTGTTATACATATAAACCTTCCTCGTGAACTACTCTATCTAATAAAAAAGACCGCTTCAAAATTCGTTGCGTAGTTTTAAAGATTTAAGCATACATAGGGACGGACAGAAAACATCGACTTTGTTTTATACTATGTAGTGATAGTGATAGTGAAGACTTTTATAAAATTACTAGCTGACCCGGCAAACGTTGTTTTGCCATTTAAATATCGCTATTTAAAAATAGGAGTACATCCTGGATGGGTTAAAATTTAGGGTTCTATGTATTTTTCTATGCTGTATCATAAACAAACAAAATCAAAAAAGTTGGCCTAAAAATTAAAAAAAAAAAATTGGCGATTGACTACCCTTAACATTTTGGGGTGTGAAAAATAGATGTTGTCCGATTCGCAGACCTAACTAATATGCACGCAAAATTTCACGAAAGTCGGTGGAGCCATTTCGGAGTTTAGTAACAAACACTACGACACGAGAGTTTTTTTAAATTAGAATAACGGATAACTCGTCTTGTTCTTTACCCGTCACCTAAGAAAGCTTGACTAAAAAATGGTACCTACCTTTAAAGGACGCCTGGTCGCACTTTAATATTAGGAAAATTCAACGTTATGATTTTCTTACTTTGTTATCCTCTATTATTGTGGCGTAAAAAGCTCAGTAACTATGCGATATAGACCTCTTAATGTATAAGATGAACAAAAAATATGTTGAAGTTTTCTATCGGCTCATCTCTGAAAAACATCCTGTTCTTGTAGAAATACGAACGCAGACAATTTCAAATATAAAATTGCAGCACTTAAACTTCAAACCTAAAATTTACCATAACACCAACCACGTTTCAAAAACATTTTCGACTCACCGTATTCGCCACACAACACAAACACATATGCGTTCGACGTAAAAAAATATCTGTCAAATATTCGAACGTCGAACGCGATAACAAAATTTGAATTTATAGAACTTTAGGATACGTACGCGCGCGGTCGTAGTCGACGGTGGGAGGGGATTGCCCCGTGTAGTCGGGACGCGGTCGGAGGCGCGAGTGAGCGCTGAAACGACGTGGTCGCCCTTATACTGCCGTTTTCAACCCCAAACGCGATATCAGTGGGCGGGACTTGATAGTATTGTTTTTAGTGTGTCATTAGCTAGGTTGGGTGTGTCAAATAAAAAAAAAGACACTGTATATTTGATCTCATGAAACAAAGCTCTTCTTTTTATTTCCTTAAAATAATGCATGGTTAGAAGATGGTTAGGAGATCGAATAAGAAATGAGGAGATACGCAGGAAAACCAGGGTCACCGACATAGCCCACCGGATTGTCAAACTTAAGTGGCAGTGGGCAGGGCACAAACCTACAGGACCGACGTCCGATGGGGCAGAAAAGTCCTCAAGTGGCGACCGCGTTCCGGAAGGCGCAGTGCTGGTAGGCCTTCCACACGGTGGACCGAAGACCTGGTTAAGATCGCCGGAAAGCAGTGGATGCGGGTGGCCCAGGACCGGCCTTTGTGGAAATCCTTGGGGGAGGCCTATGTCCAGCAGTGTACGCCTTTTGGCTGAAATGATGATGATGATGATGATGAATGCATGGTTTATGAGGAATCTTTCGGCAACCCATACCATCTTGAGGATGTAGGAGGTGACAAAAGGAACCCAAGAGGCACCTCACATTGCCACTATGCGTACCTGTTTTGCCAGCGTGGCACAGTAGGCTAATTTGTCTCTGAATTTGGAGGAGGCCCGACTCAGAAGTGGGTCATTTAAGAGATCAGACGACGAAAGTAGGAAGCGTGTAATATTGTTCTATTAATCTGTATTACGTCAACTGATTTTGGAAGACAAGTACATTTAAAAAACTAAGCCCTGCAAATTGAATTTGAACTGCAAACATCGTTTCCAATGGGTCGAAATTGCCACTAATATAATGAAACACATTCCAGTATTCCGAAATTTTATAATCACCATTAAGTCTAAGCAAGGAGTTAAGTAACCCTTGAAAACAACATTATAAACTGTCAAAAACATTGTGTGTCATTTCAGGTCATAAATAACCGACTATTCATGAATATAAATTTGACGACGGTTTGCACATGGTCAGAATCAAGTTTTCCTTCCATAATTCACAACATATATTTTTAAACGAAACTTGAGCCTCATCTATTAACACAAACTAGATTATAATTTATATATATAATTATAATTTCCGTGTGGTAGCGGAGTAAGAATACTACCACCCCATATCTTCCCGTGGGTGTCGTAGAAGGCGACTAAGGGACAACAGACGTTGGGCAGCAGCGACGTTCTGTACAAAAACATACCATCCGTACTGCGATCGCCAACCCGCCTGCCAAGCGTGGCGATTATGGCAAACCCCCCCATGAAATGAACACAAATAGGAAAACGGCCCCCAGTCCCCGGCAGCCCCGCTATTCCTTCGGCCACGGTAGCAGCCAAGGTAACGGTGGGGCAGGGGGTGCTAAAAATCTCCGGCAGAGATCCGGCTACCATACAAAACGACGGCTGCACCTGGCAACATACAACACACGGACACTGCGGACTGACGAGAAGATCGTAGAACTCGAGGAAGAGTTGAGCAAGTTGCGATGGGATATAGTGGGGTTGTCTGAAGTCCGAAGAGAGGGAGAGGACACGATAACCCTCAAATCCGGCAACTTGCTCTACTTCCGGGAGGGCGACCAACAGTCCCGAGGTGGTGTTGGGTTTATCGTCCACAAGTCCCTTGTGAACAACGTTGTTAAAATCGAGAGTGTGTCGACCAGGGTGGCGTACCTTATACTCAGAATAACCAAGCGTTATTCGCTGAAGGTCATACAGGTATACGCACCGACCTCGGCGCACCCCGACGAAGCGGTGGAGACAATGTATGAGGACATTTCCTCGGCCATACATGGCTCTAGAACGCACTACACCGTTGTCATGGGGGATTTTAACGCGAAACTGGGCAAGCGGAGCGGAGATGAGCTGCAAGTGGGGCAATTTGGGTTTGGACACCGGAACCAACGGGGCCAGACTTTGGCTGGTTTTCTGGAGAAGGAGGGACTCTATATGATGAATTTCTTTTACAAAAAACCAGAACAGAGGAAATGGACCTGGTTGAGTCCGGATGGCACCACAAAAAACGAGATAGACTTCATCATGTCGACGGAAAAGCACATATTCAATGATGTCTCCGTGATCAATATGGTCAAAACCGGAAGCGATCACCGCTTAGTACGAGGCACATTGAATATCGACGTTAAGCTTGAAAGGTCGCGCCTGGTGAGGTCTACGCTGCGTCCCGTGCCAGTTCAAATTCAAAACCCGGAAAGCTTCCAGCTCGAACTGCAAAACCGCTTTATAAGCCTAGGCGTTGACGTGGACGATTATAATGACGGGTTCGTGGAGACTGTCCGCAAAGTTGGGTCGAAGTTCTGTGAGACCCAACGCCTGAAAACGGCCAAAAAGCTCTCGGACCTCACCCTAAATCTCATGGACGAGCGACGGAAAATGGTTCTGCAGTCTACAGATGATGCGACGCAGCTTCGGATGCTCAATAGACAGATATCAAAGTCCCTGAAGCGTGATATACGCCGATTCAACACGAATCGTGTTGAAGAGGCTATTGAACGCAACAGGGGCTCCAAGGTTTTTGCCAGGGATCTGTCTATTGGGCAAAGCCAGCTCGTCAGGCTGAAGACTGATGACGGCAGGATCGTCACGTCGAAGTCCGAGATTTTGGGTGAGGTCGAGAGTTTCTATGGACAACTGTACACGTCTACACAGGAACCCGTCATAAATCTAGCAGACGACCCACGAGCTAGATTAACCCGGCACTACACCGAAGACCTACCGGACGTCAGCCTGTGTGAGATCGGGATGGCTCTCGAGCAACTTAAAAACAACAAGGCGGCGGGTGATGACGGAATTACCGCAGAACTTCTGAAGGCGGGTGGAGAACCGATCCTTAGGGCCCTTCAGAAGTTATTCAATTCCGTCATACTCGAAGGACGAACGCCAAAGGCATGGAACAGAAGTGTGGTGGTGCTGTTCTTCAAGAAGGGAGATAACACCTTATTGAAGAACTACAGACCCATCTCACTTCTGAGCCATGTCTACAAGTTGTTCTCGAGGGTCATCACGAATCGACTCGCGTGCAGGCTTGACGATTCCCAGCCTCCCGAACAAGCCGGTTTCCGAAAAGGCTTCAGTACCGTAGACCATATTTTAACGCTACGGCAGGTTATACAGAAGACCGAGGAGTATAACCTGCCCCTTTGTCTGGCGTTCGTGGACTACGAGAAAGCCTTCGATTCGATCGAGACGTGGGCAGTATTGCAGGCTTTCCAGAGGTGCCAAGTCGACTATCGGTACATCGAAGTGTTGAAGTGCTTGTATGAAAGCGCCACCATGTCAGTCCGACTCCAGGACCAGACCTCGAAACCGATCCAGTTGCAGCGAGGTGTTAGACAGGGAGACGTTATCTCTCCGAAACTGTTCTCCGCTGCACTGGAAGATGTTTTCAAGGTTCTGGACTGGAAAGGGCTGGGCATTAACGTGAACGGCGAGTACATCACTCACCTTCGATTCGCTGACGACATAGTCGTAATGGCTGAGACCATGGAGGGCCTCACTACGATGCTCGATGGCCTCTGTGGAGCCTCCGAACGAGTCGGCCTTAAGATGAACATGGAGAAGACGAAGATCATGTCTAATATCCATGTTCAAGCCACTCCTGTTAACATCGGAGGTTCTACCCTCGAAGTTGTTGACCATTACATTTACCTGGGACACACTGTCCAGTTAGGTAAGTCCAACTTCGAGAAAGAGGTCAATCGTCGGATCCAACTCGGCTGGGCAGCGTTCGGGAAGCTGCGAAAGATCTTCTCGTCCACAATACCGCAGTGTCTGAAGACAAAAGTCTTCAACCAATGTGTGTTGCCAGTGATGACATATGGAACAGAGACGTGGTCGCTCACTATGGGCTCCATCAGAAGGCTCAAAGTCACCCAAAGGGCAATGGAGAGGGCTATGCTCGGAGTTTCCCTGCGAGATCGAATCAGAAATGAGGAGATACGCAGGAAAACCAGGGTCACCGACATAGCCCACCGGATTGCCAAACTTAAGTGGCAGTGGGCAGGGCACATAGCTCGCAGGACCGACGCCCGATGGGGCAGAATAGTCCTCGAGTGGCGACCGTGTTCCGGAAGGCGCAGTGCTGGTAGGCCTCCCACACGGTGGACCGACGACCTGGTTAAGATCGCCGGAAAGCAGTGGATGCGGGCGGCCCAGGACCGGCCTTTGTGGAAATCCTTGGGGGAGGCCTATATCCAGCAGTGGACGTCTTTTGGCTGAAATGATGATGATGATGATGAGATTATAATTTATTTTATATATAAAAAAAACACAACATTATTTGTAACCTGTCTCTCTGATACGGTGTGATCAAGTGTTCGAGGCAGTATGATATATATGGTTAAAGTTTCATAATTTATATTATGCATATACAGCGGGTCTCCGGGTGAGAGATTTGGGGAAATCTCTTGCCCGTCGGAGTAAGAGACTCGAGAGATCCGGTGTCTTGCCACGTGTTCTTGGCGAGACATCGACGGAGCGGAATGCTCCGGAGTCGTAATGCTCTCACGAGCAATCAAGAGTTGGAAGAGGAAGCAAAGCCTCTGGTTGCGGCAACGTGGTTTTGGCAGTACATAATTACTAACGTTCCCACGGCGCAGCACCCAAAACCGCGAGAAGGAACACCCCGGAGATGTTTAGTGGGTATGCCTCCACTCTGGAGGAGACTCCCACACTCCCCCGCCGGCAATCCCCAGGCCGGCGGGAAGTCCATCAAGGATTTTACTACGGGAAAAAAAAAAAAAAAAAAAATGTTATGCATATACGACCGATTGCAATATAAAACACCTTGTATGAACCCTCTATCCCAACAGTAATTGTAAAAAAACTGGTAATGAATTGCTTCTTTCGAGTGCTAATAAATAAATGATATAAAGTTATTAACTGATGCAGGTATTATCTCCTTTATATTTGTTCTATCGTGCTATCTTTGTCGCACGGCGGCGGGATGTCAACAAAATATTATTTGTCGTCATCTGCGCATCGTCGGAAAAACGTCGAGTGGCTATCAGTTCGGGGAGTTGTCAGTTGTCACTAGAGCTTCCAATCAACATGCCTCCTAATTAAGTTATTGGTTTCTATTCGATATACGAATTTGAAACTGATGGATGATTCTATGGGAAAGCGGCTACCGGATGACCCGGTGTGACAGATAATGGCCAGACGATTTATCACAAAGTCACTGAGAGTCGATGGATGGGGTCTCCGCCCGACAATATGGCCAACCATCTAATTCTTCGGACTTCGTATCCGAAGATTATAGGTTCGTGTCCTATCACAGTCGCCAAAAACACTGTCGGAGCTCTTAATTATATAGAATAAATCTTTACAGACATTTGAATATAGGAGAAAATACAACATTTTTATTCTGACACGTGGTTTATATTAGATTTGAAAGAAGTTCTGTAAGAAGCCTATAGTATGCTTTCTTAGCTGCCAGTATTTTATTGTTTGCTTAAACAATGGGTGAGACCAAATTTTGCAGTGGATGTCAATGGCTGATAGATAAATATATAGAATAGGTTTTTGGTCTACAAGTTGAATATACAAGTTGGATATCGTTTCCGGTGTCTTTATTGTAAACCAGAGGCACTTGCTCTGAGTCTGGTTGACTGCCTCGTTGGTCTAGGGGTTAGGTGTGGACACGGAGCACGCTCTCTGCAATGGGAGTGAATCCCGTGGCCCTGGCTTGGGCAGTTAAGGATCGCCATCGGTTTTAGTGGGTAGGTCGGGGCGCAATTTAGCATCTATACGCGCCCCGGAGTCCCACATACCCCGGCCATTTCCCAACGGCCGGGTATCCATGAGGATCTCCGACGTAAAAAAAAAAAAAAAAAAAAAAAAGGGGTTAGGTGTGCCGCTTTGGATTAACGAGTTTCGGGTTCGATTCCGGGGTCGGGCAAGTGTCTTTGTCTAAACCAGAAGCACTTGCTCTGAGTCTGGGTGTCATTTGTGTTCGTGAATTACATGTTTGTAAACTGCCCCTGTGATACAGGTTATACGTAATGCAGGGGTTTTGTTTAAAATGTGTTCGTGAATAATGTGTTTGTATCTGTAGGTGTATTTAGATTTAGAATACATAAATTTCACCACCCTATTGAATCTTCAGGCAGACAAAAACTCGTAAGAGCCAGCAAAAGAAAATGACAAGGCCGATAACCTAGCCGCAAGAGAACAAACATTTCATACGAAACCCTTTTTTTTTTTTTTTTTTTCTTCGGAAATCCTCATGGGTACCCGGCCTTTGGGGACTGGCCGGGTTATGTGGGACTCCGGGGCGCGTGGGGTTATGTGGGACTCCGGGGCGCTTGGGGTTATGTGGGACTCCGGGGCGCATGGTCATACGAAACCCTGTACCAACTCGTCTGGCCAGCGTAGCACGGTAGGCTAATTACCCTCCATGTAATTGGAGGAGATCCAACTAAACAGTAGTTCATTTATGTGTTAAATACACTCGAGAGCAATGAATCCGGGTCACTTAAAGAATCCTAAAAATCTCGGAAACTAAAAATGCTAGGTTAATGCAATAAATCGTATTTAATAGACAATGTAATACTCCTTAAATGAAGGTATTAAAATTTCTTAGTTATTGTAAAGTTATAACATAAAAAAATCAAACTTGAAAAAGGGCCACTTTCGAAGATGGAACTACGAAATTACAACATTTGGTTTTGCTTTTGTTTGTAATCTGTCATTTATGTGGGTACATAAACCATGTTGATAGTGCTCTATATTCATTATTCAAGCTGAAATTATGTCGCTTACGCCTGAAGAATGCACCAGAATACTTACAATGCTGGAAACCGGCCGGAGTCAGCGCGATACAGCCAGGACTGTCGGTGTGTCGCTGTCAACAGTACAAAGAGTTCTCCGACGTTACGAAGAAACTGGTTCTAACCTACGCAGACCAGGAACGGGCAGAACCAGGTGTACCACAGCACGAGAAGACCGATACTTGGTGAACACCATGCTTCGAAATCGCTTTCTCACAGGAACTGAACTCACAAATCAGTTTCGACGCCTCGGAGGAAGTAACCCAAGTGCATGGACAGTAAGACGTCGGCTTGCTGAATCTAACTTAAAACCCCTTAGACCTGCAAACGGCCCTAAACTGGAGCGTGGGCATCGTATTTCAAGACTAAGATATGCCCAGAGCCACGTAAATTGGAGTATTGAAGATTGGTCAAAAGTTATGTTCTCCGACGAATCAAAATTTATGCTCTACAAGCACGATGGAAGACACAGAGTGTATCGAAGACCAGGGGAAAGATTCAAGCAAGCATGCATCGAAGAAAAAGTAGCCTACGGTGGTGGGTCTGTACTTGTGTGGGCCGGAATTTCTTCTGAAAGTCGCACAGAGCTGGTGATCATAGAAAACGGCTCTTTAACTAGCGTAAGATATGTGGAAGAAATCCTCAATGATCACGTTGGTCCATTTATGGTCAATTTAGTTGAGGATGCTATATTTATGCATGACAATGCCCGACCTCATACAGGTAGGATTGTGAATGACTACCTTCAAGAGATGAACATTACTCGTATGGAGTAGCCAGCGCGCAGCCCAGATATCAACCCGATCGAGCATGCTTGGGACGAGCTAGGCAGATGCGTAAAACAACGAAACCCTCCCCCAATCACGCTTCGTGAGCTCAAAATTGCTCTCACAGAGGAATGGTAGAATATTCCCCAAAATCGTATAAGGAACTTGGTGTACAGCATGCCAAACCGCGTAAACGCAGTAATGGAAGCACGAGGAGGCAATACGAAGTATTAAAATTCAAGAAAATCGAAATAAAGTTCAAAAATTTCATGTTTCCTATTTTTGTTTTAAGGAGAGATCAGCAGTTTTTTTCTTTATGTAATTTTGTGTTAATAAAATGTATGGTGACTCATATTTTTTTTACTTTCATTTAAGGAGTATTACATTGTCTATTAAATACAATTTATTGCATTAACCTATCATTTTTAAATTCCGAGATTTTTAACATTCTTTAAGTGACCCGGATTCATTGCTCTCGAGTGTAGTAGTAGTGGTAACCATAGAATAAAGATAAGCATTTACTTAATAATGAGGTCATATGAGTAACCACGTGATCGAATAAAATTAATGTAATGTATATTTTAGATACAATAACGGAAACATCATTTTCAGAAGAATGAGGGAACATTCCTCGTAAAACATACGTACCGCGTACCCCCAAAAGGTTTCGTAGCTAATTGTTATGCCATCCCTTTAATTAAAGATGTGATAGTCGCAGAGCTAGTAAGTTATTATAAGCTTCAGTGATTTGGTTTTTTAGAAGCGGAATGAATGTATATCACGACGGCCTAGGCTAACTTCTTTCCATCAATAAATTGGGCAGTGTGTCATTTATGTGCTCCAATGGAATGCCTTGTTGGGCTAGGGGTTGGATGTGCTGCCTTTGGATCACGCGGTCCCGGGGTCGATTCCGGGGCCGGGCAAGTCTTTATTCCTTGTAACGGGAGGAGGCCCGAATCAGCAATGGGTTATTTATGGGATGTGTAGTTGTAGTAGCAGCTGACGGTCAGCAGACTCAATATTGGAGCCTCACCCATGTGGAATAAAAAATTGCAATTTCAAAAATAGAATTCTAAATATCGGTATTAAATTTAATCATTTGCGTTTGATATTGCACAGGATGTTGTGAATGCCTCTTATCCTATATGGGATTCCATTGGCTTAAAAAGCAGCGAAGCACTTCGTGATAAAGAAAACCTTAAATTTTCGTTCGTAAATGAACAGATATGGATATTTCCTTTGAAGTGATACGCTCTCTCGAGCGGTATAGAAGGCCGGGTTATTTGAAAAATGAAAAATAATTTTCAGTGAATATCAATTCCTTGTTTGATCGAATATTAGCTATTACGCCTGGGTTAATTTCAAATTTATTTCTTTTTTATATAAAATATATACTAGCGTACGTGGCCATGCGCATGTGAATGTCGAGGCTATCCAAGTTTAAATAAGACTAAGCTCTCTAACTAGCGTAGTGAATAATAAAGATATATTTAGTACTCGTACATTAAGTGCAATATTTAAAATATCACATGACCAAGATATTCATTTGTTTCCCCTCGACCGTGCTGCCTCCTTGCTGTGCCTTTAAGATCCATTGGGGCCATACTGGCTCAGGGTCACCCATGCCGGGCGGGCCTACGGGGAGAGGTCAAACAAAGACCGGCACACAGAGTCGGGGTGGGTTTTGGCTCTGATGACGTCTCTGTCTTCAGAGTTGCCTGAGCTTTAAACTACCGCGATACATAGTGAGTGCATGAGCGCAGGAGCGTAGGGGCGGCCAGGAATTGAGGCCAAGGCTGCCGCCAGACGCGTGGGCGGGCGGCCAGGCAGGTGGGCCATGGGTGCCGCCGCTAGCAGTGAGGGGGGGGTTAGAGCTGCCGCCGCAACTGAGCGCCGCGTGGTTCGAGCGCCGCGTCCCATACGTGCCTCTCGGTGGGTTGGGGAGCGTCCAAAGCTCCCCGTCAAAGCTTAGGGCCCGCTGAGAGGCATGTCAAGGACCAACAGGGTCCCACACCTACAGTTTATATACAGAAGCATATATCTATTCTAAATTATGCATAAATATTAATATAAACAATAAAAAGAACATTACACACACTATCATTTATTTGATACACACACACGCATAAATACTATTTTGTGTATTGTTAAAGTCTGTGGTCAAAATGAAAATGAAACTTTATTTTAACTTTTTATGGTCGCATTTCGACTGGGTTGAGCAACCAATAGTAGTAGTATATTATACAGAAACCTTAGTTTATTTATTTCCGTAGCAATTTAGGACATTACTTTTTAGCCACCTGGCTCGATTGTGATTAGAATGGGGGGGGGGGGCAGTATTAATAGGAGTGCTTTAATAAAAAAAACTCGCGTACGTATACTTTTTATATACCCATACATCGCTGTTAAAATTTTTAAAGCGACTTAATTATTGACAAATTTCTTCATACTCTTCTAATCCTTAAGAATTCCTTAACGACGAAGGCGACGAAAGGAACACAACTAGCAGGTCACCTAGCCTGAAGATATATGGAAAACTTGATACAAACCTTGTGCCAACCCCTATAGCCAGCTTGGCACAGTAGGCTAATTTCCGTACATAAATTTGAAGGAGGTCCGACTCAGCAGTGGGTCATTTATGAGCCGAGAAATAGTTAGAAGTAAATACAATATAGGGAATTTAATCAACTAAAGATATATGTTAGATTTGTTTCTCTGAGGTGAGAATTACTCGATCTTACTCGTTCGCGTTCGATACAACTAACAATCGCTATTTTGAACCTTATTTCTTCCCCTGTGTTACCCTCTCAATTACCTAAATAATTGCTTCATACCGCGCCTTTATATGTATTTGCACAACCCTCTTAGAATGGTTAAATGCAAACACACACACACACATGTAAACACGTGAAAATACCAAACAACAGCGTTTGTGGCTATCGTTCATGGAGGTTTCCGTATGACGTAGACTGTTTGGCAAATATCCAAGTTTCCAATGACGTATCTAGTAACCTTTATTCCGTTAAAATCCTATTGTGGTCGTTGTCAAGTGAATCGATCAGCAGGTTTCGTCTAGCTCCGGGGGATGTTAGATGGGTTCCTATCATTCACTGCTGCTATTCTACTGTCTACAGCAGTCGACAAGGACAGGCCTGCTCGTTACTTTAACATTTTTCCTTCATTTTTTTTAGCCGCAAGAGAAGGAAAATTGGAAACCATACCCCGTGCCAACCAGTTTGGCTGTTGGCGCAGTGGTTGAGCGATCGACTGCTGCGCAGCATGTCGCGGGTTCGATCCCCGCACGAGAAATATTTGTACGACCTACAAGTATTTGTTCAGGGTCTGTGTGTTTTTCTATCTATAATATGTATGTATTTACAAAAAAAATGTATATAAGTAGTTTATCATCCATCTCGTTACCATAACACAAGCATTAAGTTGCTTAGCTTGGGACGAGATGGCGTTGTGTGAAATGGAGAAGGACATTTATTTATTATTTAATTTGGCCAGCGTAGCACAGTGGGCTATTTTAAAAAGCATTTGGCCCTTTATTCGCTGAATATTAGTAGTAGTATGTATATTGTGGTAAAATATGACCTGACGGGTGCAAATAGAGCACGGCACAAATTAGAAGTCACATATCCCAAAAACATCAGACCTACATTTGTATTAACGGGTCACTCGGCAAACTTTACACGACATATGGAACGTGAGAAAATCACCTAAACCCAAATACGGAAACGGTCAACGAAAATTGTACTTTAAACCATAAAACTTAAGGTTCAAATTTCAATGTGTCACAAATATTTCCCCTAAATTTTACACCAAAGAGGTTGCTTGCGACATGTGGAATTTGAAATGTAAGATCTGGTAACAGTTCCTGAATACAGTTATTTATGGGAACGTCACGTAGACTGATTGTGAGTCCTGGGTTTGATTCTCGAGTCTTATAATATATTTATTTTATATAAAATATGTTAAAATACCACTCGTCGTCGTTTCAGCCCATAAATGACCCACTACTGAGTCAAGCCTCCTCCAAATTCATGGAGTGGTAATGAGCCTAAAGTGCCATTCTGGAACGACGGGTTGGCACAGGGTTTGTATCAAGTTTTCCTTCTCTTGCGGCTAGGTGATGCGTCTCTTGCGTTCCTTTAGTCGCTTCTTACGACACCCTTAGGATGGAATATGTCGTTGATATTATGTATTCTAAATCCTTTACCACGCAGAAAGTGAGGTGGGGTAGGGAGAGAGTTGACGTAAATGTGCCACACCGACCAGCCAAGTTGGCACAGTAGTTCCAACAAATAAATAAATATCCTTGGACATTTCACACAATGCCTCCCCAATTTCCCTAAAGGCAGGTTGAGCCACCTGCATTCATTGTATTATGGCTACCTTGACCAGGTCATCGGCCCACCGTGTGGGAAGCCTACCCGCACTGCACTTTCCGGCTTGCCAACTTGGTGTTACGTTGTAAACCTATTTATCCCATCGGCTATCAGTCCTCTGAGCTAAGTTGCCACTGAATTTTGGCAATCTTGTGGCCTATGTCGTTTCCCCTGGCTCGCCTGCGTATGACCTTATTAGTGATTGACTCGCGCAGAAAAACTCCAAGAAGACCTCACATTATTGCAACAGACTGGAATTATTGCATAAACAAGCAATAGCTACTGGCAGTCTAAATCTAACATACATTATTTCTATTTAAAGTATTCCTTTTTATATTATGTTACAATACATACAGTAATTCTTCATTGTATATATTTGACACAAAAGCAATTTAAAAACACAAATAAAAACAATACGCACAATTGGCGGCCTTAGCACTAAACAATAGAAGTCAATATATGAAAATTTAGAAATATATTTATTAATAAAAGTACATTACTTTTTATTATATTAGTATTTTTTTGATATTATACATACAGTTGAACATAAATCTTTCTCCTTTTTTTGATTCAGTCAAAAAGGAGACCAATTAAATACAAATTAATTATGTCATCGCATTTATTTTAAATCATTCGGAACGTGCCATTTTCAAGCTAAGAGCAATCGGCTGTAAAATCGAAGCGTCTGGAATTAATTTAAATGTAACAAAATGTCAAAAGTCGTTTAATTTCCAACTACCAATCGCTATTTGTTTCAATTCATTTATTTATATCAGTCGGCTACATTAACGTAATTTTTAACGTTAAAATGTTTTATTAATTTTATACTTAAAACCAAACCCGTTGTACCTAGTACAGACTAGGTACAACAAGAATCGCGGGGGCAGTTTACAAACCTGAAATTCACGAACACAAATTACACCCTGATTCAAAGCTGGTGCTTCTGGTGCTTCTGGTAGCAGGTGCTTCTGGTTTACAGAAAGAAACATGCCCGACCCGGGGTCTCGTAATCCTAAGGCGGCACATCCAACACTTCACAGATCAACAAGGCATCATATATTTATGTATTACAAACCAACAACACCGGTCTGCAACTCGAAGTCAGTGTACAGATAAGATTCATAACGGGTTTACAAACAGGTAAATAACTGTGTTGTTAGTTTTAAACAACCTTTCATCATCATCATAATTTCAGCCAAAAGACGTCCACTGCTGGACATAGGCCTCTCCCAAGGATATTTGTGTCCATTTCATGGGGGTTGCCATAATCGCCACGCTTGGCAGGCGGGTTGGCGATCCCAGTATCTGATGGCCGATGCTTGAGAGAACGTTGCTGCTGCCCAACGTCTGTTGTCCGTATTCTTCTTGTCTGTATTCTTACTCCGCTACCATACGGAAGGTGTTTGTTAGGTTGTAATGTTTAAACGGTTTTTTAAACTTATCATCATCATCATCAGCACACATTAGTCCACTGCTGGACATAGGCCTCCACTAAAGACCCTGTCTTCAGCTTGACGCATCCGTAAAGCTGAATATTTAAACTTCTATTATATTCATATTTAGATCGTCCGTGAGGTGACGGATTTAGAAAACACAATGTCACCAACCCATCGACGGTGTCGTAAGAGGCGACTAAAAGAACGCAAGAGGCAGATCACCTTTTTTTTTTTTTATTAAGTGATCACCGCCGCCCATGGACACCAACAACACCAGAGGGGTTGCAAGTGCGTTGCCGGCCTTTAAGAAAGGAATAGGCTCGTTTCTTGAAGGTTGCCATGTCGTACCGGTTCGGGAATACCTCCGCTGGTAATTGATTCCACAGAGGTTGTGCGCGGTAAAAAGTTTCTTGAAAAACGCACGGTGGTAGACACCCATTCGTCCAGATGAAATTGATGGTATTTGATGGTATTATACCTAGCCGCAAGAGAAGGAAAACTTGGTATAAGCCCTGTGCCAGCCCGCCTTGCCAGCGTGGCACAGTAGGCTAATTTCCCTCCATGAATTTGGAGGAGGCCTGACTCAGTAATGCGTCATTTTTGGGCTGAAACGACGATTGCCGGACGGATGACGGATGCCAAAAATCTAGCCGTAAAAGAAGGAAAACTTGGTACAAAACCCTATGCCAACCCGTCTGGCCAGCGTAGGCTGCCCTCAATGTAGTTGGAGGAGGCCCGACTCAGCAGTGGGTCGTTCGTGGGCTGAGAAATGTAGTTTATAGCCTTTTATATACCTACTAGTGGCCCGCCCCGGCTTCGCCCGTGCAAAGCGGGGGTGGGTTATACATATAAACCTTCCCATTGAATCACTCTATCTATTAAAAAAAACCGCTTCAAAATCCGTTGCGTAGTTTTAAAGATTTATGCATACATAGGGACGGACAGAAGAATGCGACTTTGTTTTATACTATGTAGTGATAGTGATGATAGTGATTTAAATAGTCACACTTCTGTGCCAAGAGAATTTTAGTAAATATAACTAAGCACACTTTTTTATATCCAATGCGGTTTAGCAGGCAGTTACGTCATACTGATACCACTCCATTTTTGCCGAGAACAAAACCCCATTGGAATCATGTAAATAGCACCGAAGGAATGGCGTCTGGAATTCCAATAATGGAATTTAAAGGACACCCCCTTTCCACGAAAGCGTTTGTCTGAATACGGAGCGAAGCGTTTTTGATGTTACGAACATTCCGATAACAATGTCGAAAAGCTGTCAATATGTGTTACAAGAATGGTTTTATGTTGAGTATAAAAGGTACGTGACCTTCCGTGTGGTGACGGATTTAGAATACACGGCGTCACCACCCCATTCCAGCCTAAGGGTGTCGTAAGTGGTAGAAGGAAGTGACAAGGCCGATAAGCTACCCGCAAGAGAAGTCCCTCCTCCCTCAGTACCGCACGGTACCTATAGACGGCCGCCAGCACCTCCGCCTAGAGCTCCCAGGGGCGTCTCCAGCGACCAGCGTGGCAGCCGTCCACGACACCGTGCGGTAATCCCGGATCGCCGTCACCGCTTTGACCCTCTGCGGCTCCCGCAGAAACGCCCTGTTGCCAGGTGTGAGGGCTCCGACCCAGACGGGGGCTTCGTACAGGGCCATACTCCGGATAATGCCGGAGTACAAGCGCCTGCAGACGGAACCTGGGCCGCAAACGTTGGGCAGCAGCCTGCTCAGCGTGGCAGCCGACCGTATCAGACTTGGGGCCATCTGCTGAAACTGGCCGCGAAGCTCCACCGTCCGTTCAGGTGCTGGCCCAGACATTTGATCTGGGCCCGCAGCTCAATCACCACACCCGGACGGTGTTGCTCCCCCCTGGGGGACACCGGCGTGGCCCATGGAAGAGGAGGGCCTCCGTCTTCTGGAGGGAGATCCTCTGGCCCAGGCGGCCATTCCAGTCCGCAACCAGCGACGTCGCTGTTACTCTCCTCGCCGCCCTGGCGGCAGACGCTTAACCTGTGCTTAACACTATCCACTAGGCCACTATCTCTACTCCATACCGTAAATCTACGAGTATGCCAATATAAACGTACACAAAGTTATGGTTATTAAAGTTAAAAGCTAAAGTAAAGGTTAGCTTTTTACATTTTGTCACGCAATATTCCACGAACGTGGAAGCTCAAGTTCAGCGCTGGGATATCTAAAGTTAAAGGCGAAAATGGCGATCATGCATTCCTTGAAGCCTTTACAGGATAAGCGACAACATTAAACACGGGTTTTGCTTAAATCTACAAAACTCAACAATCTTGTGATCATACGGAACATGGGTGGTGAGAATTATAACGCATAGCTGGTTTGCAAAGCATGTCCACCTCCCCGCATGAACTAATGAAACCCGTGGCCCGTCGAGGATCAACGTTTTAGTGGGTATGTCCGGGCGCTAATTTCCATCATTCCGCGCCTCAGATACTACTACTCAACCCATAAATGACCCGCTGCTGAGTCGGGCCTACCATTACATGGCGAGTAATTAGCCTACTGTCCCACTCTGGCCTGACGGGTTGGCTGACAGTTTCATTTCAAGTTTTCCTTATCTTACGGCTAGGTTAGGTTAGGTTGGGTCGAGCCCTGGCCAAATGGCCAAGTCAGGTGGTAGGGGCTGTAACATCGTAGATCGGAACGTCACGAGGGGACGTGACGTGAGCGGGCAAGATGGCGAGTGGCGTGAGCAACTAGATACTGCCAGGCGGCATGTCAAGTGATATTTTAATACAGATTGTAATATTCATATAAATACAACAGCTGGTGTTCTCTCATAACAAAGTGTTTTAATCTACACATAAGATAAACACTACAGGGGCAACTGGAGAAACGGGTCCCAAACGCCCCTCCTCCTCTGGGACGCGAGATCGGAGGAGTTTTAGTGGGTAGGCGGGGTGCATGAACATCTGTGCGCCCTGGAGTCCCACATACCCCGGTCGCCTTCCATCTTTAGACCGGGGACACGTAAAAAGGGTTTCTCCTCCGCCCAAAAAAAAGGTTAGATTAGGCCTTAAATTTGTTTTCAGATCTTACCACACTCTAGCCGCAAAAGAGTATTCTAAATCCGACACCACACCGTACACCAGGGGAACCTCGACTAAGCAGGCTCAATTTGATATTGGCAAAACAAAATGAAAGGTATAAAGATTATATAGATTGGATGCCAATACATGGCTATATTCATGAAATAAAAATATCTGAACACAATATTTCCCCTTGCTTTTATCCCTGTTGCTATTTTTACATTGAAAATGCCGCTCTAAATAACATCAAAGGAATATCAAGAGAATTTTCTTCTACAAAGCATAATAGATTTTTCTTCATCAAAACAATAACGTCTGCTATTTTTAGGAATAAACTGAGTAAGATTATTTTAGGATTTTTATTACAACTAGTGGTCGCCCAGTGGTCAAAATTCGACATTAATCATTACATAGTATAAAACAAAGTCGCTGTCGTCTGTCCGTGCCTATGTATGCTTAAATCTTTAAAACTACGCAGCGGATATTGATGCGGTTTTTTTAATAGATAAAGTGATTCAAGAGGAAGGTTTATATGTATAATACATCCATAATTTTGTAGAGAAACACTGATAAATTTAGAAGTTCATCATTGCAACCGTGCGGAGCCGGGGCGGGTCGCTAGTTAATTTAAATTATGATTCTGTAAATATAGTTCTACTATCAATTTGACCACATACTTCACTATCACTTCACTACATAGAATAAAACAAAGTCGCTGTCGTCTGTCCGTCCCTATGTATGTTTAAATCTTTAAAACTATGTAACGGATGTTGAAGCGGTTTTTTTTAATAGATTGAGTGATTCAAGTGGAAGGATTATATGTATAATAATTTCATAATATTGCAAACAAACTCGGATAAATTTGGAGGTTCATCATTGCACCCGTGCGAAGCCAGGGCGGGTCGCTAGTTAACAATAAACAAAAGAGTATCTATTGACTGCCTCGTTGGCCTAGGGATTGGATGTGCCGCCTTTGGATCACGGGGTACCGGGTTCGATTCCGGGGCCGGGCAAGTGTCTTTGTGTAAACCAGTGGCACTTGCTCTGAGGTTGGGTGTCATTTGTGTTCGTGAATTTTATGTTTGTAAACAACCCCCGCGACACAGGTTAACTTACAGCAAAGGTAATGATTTATTTAAAAAAACATGCGTGTGTGTCAATATTGACTTCATGTATTTTCTATGCATAATTAAAAAAAGAATCACATATTAATATACACATAAACGTTATGAGATTATCGCCAAGATATTAATTTCATTTGAGCTGAAGTAATTGTCTTTCCCTCTGCCAACGCCAGGCTTATTCTTCTACTAGCGACCCGCCCCGGGTTCGCACGGGTGCAATGATGAAGATCAAAATGTATACATGTATTATACATATAAACCTTCCTCTTGAATCACTCTATCTATTAAAACAAACCGCTTTAAAATCCGTTACGTAGTTTTGAAGATTTAAGCATACATAGGGACGGACAGACGACGGCGACTTAGTTTTATAATATGTAGTAATCTTACTTCTTACTAATATTATAAACGTGAAAGTTTGTAAGTATGGATGGATGGATGGATGGATGTTTGTTACTCTTTCACGTAAAAACTACTGAATGGATTTTAATGAAACTTTACAATAATATAGCTTATACATCAGAATAGCACATAGGCTACAAGTTATAAAGATATTATGTGAATTACAACAACATAAACAAGTGGAATTCAAAATTTCTAATTGTCAAATTTTCGGCCATATTAAACTATAGACAACATAACGTTTCGCTGTCAGTTGCGTTTTGTTAAAGTAGGTTTTATACGGACGAGATAAAAATCTCAGGTATCCTATGTCCAACTTTCTTTTTGTTTTAAATATTTATAATGCGGAACAAAGTTCGCCGGGTCACCTAGTAGTGATACAATATAATAAATATAATAAGACCGTGACATGAGTATAAGATCTCCGGTCCTTAAGTTCAGAAGCGATGCGACAGTAACCGCTTTAGGTGGACCCTAGTGATAAACGAAAAACTATGGAACATAATCTTAACAACGATGTTACCTCATTGTATAACTAAGACGAGCCGCAGAGTGAAGTGGGAGCCCTTGGGTATGCGAACAATGGGTTAATTTCGGCGTCAGCTCTTTAACAAAGGCGAGAGGTTCAGCCCTTCGTAAGTCTACAGGAAACTGATCAAATAAACAGTGTGATTATTTTTAAGTAACATTAAGTTTTAAGTTATTTCTAAGACCAAGGCAAAATTTACTCGACCAAACATAAATAACATTAAAATACATTAAAATTCAAAAGCCCCCCCCAATGGGGGAGGCCTATGTCCAGCAGTGGACATCTTTTGGCTGAAATGATGATGATGAAAATCTATAATACCTCATCCAGACTGCTTCCCTTGGGAATGGTGCCCAAAATGCCAACGGCATTTTTAAGTACATTTTTGTTTGAAGATATCTTCCTTGATCTCAACCTCCAAAAATCCAGGTGTCTTGTAACCACTTTTAAATGGTATTACGTGTAATATTGTCATATATAGACCGAAATAGATTGCCGTATTCTTGATATTTCCACATTTCGTATTGGTATTTTAGCCGTGTTCAAGTATTGATTTAAAGTTCAAGTATTGATCCTAACTATTTCTGTGCACTGTATTCTCCGGTAAGGTTCTAAGCATAGTCTTTAAATAGATTGGTTGCGCTGCTTAAACGTCGCGTCGGCGATTTGTAAAGGTTCCTCTTTATAACTTGCTGTAACAGAGGTATTCACCAAACGAATTCGTAGGCAAAGACTGTAGATATTTTTTGTTACACGTGATATTAATAACAGAAAGTATTTTCGTATCAAAGTTAATTGCCAAGTCTAGTTTCGTTTGAACCTCTGAACTGAAAAATAATAATTGAAAAGTCATTTTTATTTGATTGAAATGTCGAAACAAATTGTATTTGATTCAATGAAATTAATTACCTTCAATTGAATAAAGCGTATCATAAGGCTGGTATACATTGAGAGCTCAGCGATGCGTTTGCGCATTGGTAGCATACACACATAGCGTTCAACACTGCGTCCCATAACTACTATTACTACTATTCAGTCCATAAATGACTGCGGAGTCAGGCCTTCTCTAACTACATAGAGGGCAATAAGCCTACTATGCCACGCTGGCCAAATGGGTTTGTACAGGGTTTTGTATCAAGTTTTCCTTCTCTTATGGCTAGATTATCTCATTTCCTCCTGTCAGCTCTTACGACACACTCAGGGTGGAATGGGCCTCTATGTATTCTAAATCCGTGACCACGCGGACATATAACAAATAAGTGTAAGCAAATTTAGGATCGATAAATAAATTTGTTTAAAATGCTCCATCTTTTCTACTCAAGACAAAAGCGCGTGAAAAAATACGAGTATGTACTTTAATATGATGGCTGAAGCGTCCTGAATACTTTCGGCCTCGGTGACTGTTGTGACTGGACTGTGGACAGCTTAACGACGGGTGCAAAGTAAATAAAGTTACTACAAAATAATGATTTTTGGTTTATTGTACAAGTAATCGTTTTATTAAAACAATTCTTTACAATATGACATTATTTTTCATTTAAATTAAACGTTTCAATAAAACCTTAATAAAGTAAATTTAAGCAAATGCAATCTATACATGAAATTTAAACTCCCTCGTATATACGACCAACTGGTTGACTTATTGAACACACAATGTAGATGCGAATGTTACAGAAAAATCGATTAATTAATTAAAAAAAAACACTTCTTAGATCTTTTCGCTCTCCTGTAAAGTAGCTATTTTGCAGATATCTCTTTTTACTTTTCACCCGTCGATATTTACTTTGGCTTCGGGTGTATAAGAGAGATGTTTATGAGAGATTGAAGCGGCAATGGGCAGGCCACGTGGCCCGAAGAACAGATGGCCGCTGGGGCATAAAAGTCTTGGAATGGCGTCCGCGTATGGGAAAGAGGAGCGTGGGAAGACCCCCAACTAGGTGGACGGACGACCTTGTAAAGGTCGCTGGGAGTCGGTGGATGCGGTCTGCACGAGATCGCATATTGTGGAAATCTATGGGGGAGGCCTATGTTCAGCAGTGGACTTCTGTGGCTGATAGATAGATAGTATAAGAGACCAACTAAGAAACACAACGCGCATAAGTCGCCTAGTTTTAAGTACAGAGAAGTCCCGCATGGTTGCCTGCCAATCGCTCACACGAGAGTCGGTCGTCGACCAATGGTCGTTTTAGAAGCCAATGCGTGGTATATGGTGAGTTGTTCAGAAAAATTACATTACTACTACTACGCAGCCCATATATGACCCACTGCTGAGTCACACCTCCTCCATTTATATCGGCGGTAATATGCGTGCCACGCTGGCCAGACGGGTTGGCACAGGGTTTCGTATAAGCGTTCTGAGTACAGATCCCACAATGCCGCAACAAGGACGCGAGTTGGAGCAACCCGGGGAGGTTTAGTGGGTAGGCTCGCACGCCGATAGTCCATAAAGGATTTTACCCCGGGCGAACAAAAAAAAAAAAAGGTTTTCGTATAAAGTTTTCCTTCTCTTACGGCTTGGTTACTTAATATTTCCTTTTGTTGGGTATAAGACACCCTCAGGATGGAATGGGGTGGTGATATTACATATTCCAATTATGACACCACACAGATTGTTAATTTACGTTGCAAGTTTACATTTACTCAAGGAAAAGCCTTGATATGACTTCGAGAGGAGTCCTTTTTGAATTTAGCCGATTACGAACTCAAAGGCTTTGCAATCGCATCATGGCAGAGTTACGTGCCACCCTAGAGATGAGGAGGTTTAAACAAGTACAATCTTTTCAACCCATATTTGGCTACAGGCCCCCTCCAAATTTATGGAATAAATAAATAAATAAATATCCTTGGACATTTCACACAACGCCATCTCGTCCCAAGTTAAGCAACTAAATGCTTGTGTTATGGTAACGAGATGGTTGATAAACTACTTATATACATTTTTTTTGTAAATACATACATATTATAGACAGAAAACACCCAGACCCGGAACAAATACTTGTAGGTCGTACAAATATTTCTTCCGTGCGGGGATCGAACTTAAACATGGAAGGAAGCCTATTGTGTACGCTAGCAAGACGGCTTGGCACAGGGTCAAGTTTTCCTTATCTAGCGGCTAGGTAATCTGCCTCTTGCGGTCTTTTAGTCCACCCTTACAAGACCCTCACGTTGGTGAGATTGTGGATTCTAAATCCCTCACTATACGGTAAATATAGTATCGCTCATCAATGATCCGCAAACCTTACTCAGTAAAATTCCACATTAAGTTCGTCTGGAAAATTTTCCATTGATTTTCCAGCACAATAAATACAACGGCTATTGCGCTCTTGGAATATTTTCTCCGTGGCAACAATTCTAAGGAATATTGCACTGCAATATCGTTGTTTGCATTATTTTCAATAACCAGTTATAGGAGGATTCTTTAGGCGCTTAGATGTAGGAATATAACTAGTTCATTTTTAACCTAAAAAACCTTAATGTATATAAATTACGCGTCACGTTGCTTGTCCGCGATGGACTTATATATTACTTATCCGATTTTAATCAAATTTGCACATCGTTTGCAGTTTAATACAACTTGAAATTTAGGATAGCTTAAATCTCAACTTTTCGCAATTAGTCGCAATATTATTTTATTGCAAATTATTTTTTTATTATTTGCCAGTCACAATTATATTATTATGTTAGCTCCAAACGATGTCGATATCTGTTGACTAGATGGAGTAAGTATCCAATAGATGGCGCTATATTAAGAGTTAAATTAACGTATGTTAATGTAATATAACAATAACCTTAGCCACAGCAACGCGTAGCCGACCCGGCTCCTAGTATAGATGTACGTTTTTAAATTTCTGCGTGTAATCCACACATTTTGTATAATACTACCAGATGTTGAGCTTAACATATACTTTTCAGCCCATAAATGACCCGCTGCTGAGTCGGGCCTCCTCTAACTACATGGAGGGTAGTTAGCCTACTGCACCACGCTGGCCAGACGGGTTTCGTATCAAGATTGTTTTTCTCTTGCGGCTAGTTTATCGGCCTTTTGTCGGTCCGTTCAACACCCTCCAGCTGAGATGGGGTGGCGACACTATGTATTATAAATCCACTCACACAGTAGTCACCTTAAAATACTTTTGAACGTTTCGAATGAATTGCGCCAATCTGGGTTTAAAAGCAGATGTGCTGGCTTTTTTCACTGGTAGACGTACTGTCTTATTCGTTAGTCGTGTTATGATAATATATTTTGTGAATTTCACGTATATATTGACGTTTCTGTGCCTTATGTTTGATTTGATTATTTATTTGTTACAGGCGATAAAATGGTCTATGTAAAATATATCTGATTGAACAATTTTTTTTTTTTTACACTATTAAATAAATAAATATCCTAGGACATTTCACACAACGCCATCTCGTCCCAAGCTAAGCAACTTAATGCTTGTGTTATGGTAACGAGATGGATGCTAAACTACATAGATACATTTTTTTTGTAAATACATACATATTATAGATAGAAATGACAGCCAGTACCTCTGGTTTAGACAAAGACACTTGCCTGACCCCGGAATCGAACCCGGGACCCGTTGATCCAAAGACGGCACATCTAACCACTAGACCAACGAGGCAGTCGATTTAAATGTGCTCATTCTACAGCCTTAAAGAATTTGATTAAAACAATTTTTAAAGTGAAACAGAACATTGTGCTTATATTCTTCATAATGTGGTAAGCCGCCAACTTAGTCTTGTATAATTCTTAAGCTACGTGTATAATGGTCAAGCTTGTTATGCGAGGAAATGTTTAAATTCCGTATCTAGATGAAACGAAGTACGAAATAAAAGCTCAGCAAATTATATTTTTTTTAATGTTTATCTTTAGTATACAAAGGAATACTCGTATTTATGGAAATTATATTTCTGTACTGATGCTCATTACCGGTCGGACATGCTAAATTTAGATTAAATTCGCATTATTTGAACTTTTAATTGTAAATACCGGTGTGCCAGTATTGTGTATGTCGGGTTTGGCCCCAGGCAGACATCAGAAGGAAAAGTCATATATGGCAACATACAAATTTATTTCAGTCAAGCTAATCAGTTTAATTTAATCTAGAAATGAATTAATAAAATAAATAGCTATGTGACAGTGAGTGCGGTCACATAGGGCGGTACTGACTGTCGAGAGACAGTGATCCGTGCACCGCGACGCATGCGATAGAAATGCGTATGCGTACCGACTCAACCGCGCGGCTCCTTATAAAGGCGACCGCTTGGCGGAAACGTTACAATATTTTACTGTCTGCATCCGGTGCACGTTCCACTAGCGCCATCTAGCCGCCGTCTCTCGCAGCTGTTAAATAATATGGCTTCCGATAGGTATTTTTTGCTGCGTTGTTTATAATTACAATATATGTATTTACAAATAAATAACTTACTTCTGAATTGAGCTTCCTCCAATTTCTGGAACTGAATGTAGTTTCCTATGGCAAGTTACATTCTAATACACGAGATCTTTATTTGCTATTAGTTTATATCCCATTTTACGGTTTTAGATATTTATTTTCTCAAAAGATTTACACAATCACTTACAGAGAAAATACAAAGTTATGACTTAAAAATACATATAGCCGATTGGCGTAGAGGGTTGATGCTATGACAAAATTACCATAGGATTTCTTATCGGTTTCTTATCGGTATAAAAATATGTGCACGACGTTGTGTGGATATCACCATTGCGTATAATTTGAGTGATACAATGCATGTTTACTAAGGTCTATAAGCACAGTGATTATTTCACTGCGTTTTAAGCACTTAGTTGATTATTATTATAGAATTTATAATTTATTTTTTGTTATGTTATATATATTACAAAAGCTACGTAGAAGTTATTAATTTCGTGTAGATTAAAATATAGTGTACCTATGTATGTATATATTTTGTTTATTTGTAATATATGTATTTTAATTATTTTTTAGGTGTTCACGATATTTGCACATTGCAGAAAATGATTTTTTTAACGGTTCTGATCGTGTTCTTTTATTTAAATCCTAACCTTTCAGACACTTGCATTGTCCGTGGTCGCGGGACGACAGGAGGGCTTTTCTTTGTCTGAAACAATGCTGATAGCCGCAGATGACTATGATCAGCTTTACCGGATGAGAGGACGAGCGATGCAACAACTTACGCCGTTTGTTCACCGCCGCCGTCACCGGCACGTCACCGAGAAAGAGATGACGGCGCCGAGTTAGCGATACATACATGTACAATGGCCGTGTGTCCACCGCACGCCCGTCACGTCATCTTAAACTCGTCTTGAAATAATCTCGTTCTCATTGACGTGCCGGTGACGGCGGGCGGTGGACAAACGGCCTTAGGCTCCAGCTGGAAGGCGAGATGGCGGTTGTCGCTGCGGGCATCTACCTATATACCTACGAAACACTAATAAACTCTCATTCAAATGGCGGGTGCATTATGACGCATGCGAGTTTTAGTTAACATCCAGTTGACTTGGATATTTAAAATCCATTTCCACGTAGACTAAGTCTAATTTGATTTTTCTAACTACCAGTATTTGTCTAGTAGACCATCTGATGGGTACACCGGTAATTGCATGGTTAGACTTACCGTCAGTGTTGCCAGTAACTGCCTAATAATATATTTTTTTAAACAATGAATCCTCTGACGTAGTTATGACCTGTATCGTGGGAGCTGTTTACACACCTTTATGTAATTTTTCGAACGCAAATTATACCCAGAGTCAGTGCCTCTGGTTTACTCAATGCCTGACCCCGGAATCAAACCAGGGGCCGTGGTCCAAAGACAGCAAATCCAACCTCTAGACTATATAAGGTTTCGCGATTAATTCATAGGGAACCCCAAAGTTTGTAGCGCCCTCATTCGTGCCAAGGCTATGAATACCAGAGGAACGCAAACTTTTCCCATCACGACACATCAACAGGTTTCTCCACCAAACTACTGTATTTTATGCATGGAATATATTTAATATGGAGGCTGGAATAATATTTTTATTAAAGTTTTTCCCAAAGAATTGCGTCACTATGTGTATATTAAAGATAGTGTTCTTATATTGCGTCATCCCACCCAAACGAAGTCTTTAACTAGACATAGCGGATGCTTTTTTTAAGTTTCCAAAACCACTTTAAATGGTCTTTAGATCAAACAAAACATAATAATAAAAGAGCTACTTTTTTTTGGAGTTTTTAGGAGAAAGAAGTCACTAGAAATGTCAAACAACATCGTACTTCGTTGTGTTAGTGTTTTTTCAAGGTTATTTCACAATTGTGTGATGAAGTCACTGTATGTGCATCATACAAACTCTGTATGTTCATATGATTTGCATAAAATAAATGTTCTTTCACAGATCGAAAGTATTATCTATTCTATATATTCATCTTCTTCTTCTGCCTGGCGTTAATCCCGGCTATTCCAAGGGACCGCCTTCCAGCTAAGCTTCCTCCACTTTTCCCAAGAGCCTGCCCTCAACTTAGCGACCAACCAGGTTGGCCGCCAACCCGAGGAAACTGGTACACCGCAGCGGTTTAGGGCTCGCAGGGCAACTCTGAGGACAGAGGAGTCCCCGGAGCGCAAATCCGCTGTGACACCGCGTGCTGCTGTTCGTCTGGCCTCCCCCCTTAAGCCCGTCCGGCATGGGGGACCCTGAGCCTGTATGGCCCCAATGGATGATGAAGGCCCACACCACGGCAACATAGCAGAACGGTCGAGGGGGCTGTTACGAAACCCTTTATTTTATTTTTTTGTTGTCGCTGGGGAAATACTTTATGCATACCACCACCCCCCGGGGGAGAGGTCGGTGATTATGTAGGACTCCGAAAAGGGTCGTCTACCCACTAAAACCCCAGCGGTATACCCTCACCTGGCGCGCTTGGGGCGCCACAAGTTCGCATAAACGCATTCTACTGTGACGCTCCGGCGTGGTGTCCGCAACGCGGGCAAGGGTCCCGCTACACTGGGACGCCCTCGGTCATCGAGGCTTTCGTCGGTGGCAGTTCCCCCGACCCACCACTGGCCTCTCAGGCGAGGGCAGAAGGGGCTCGTATCGTCACAGCCCCCCTCCACCCCTGCCTCCGTCCGTGGCGCGGGTCAGGAGCTTTCTTCGTCTTACCTGTCTCCGTGGGCCCGCCCGGCATGGGAGGCCCTGGCCGGTATGGCCCCAATGGATGATGAAGGCACACAAGTCCTACACCATAGCAGAACAGTCGAGGGGGCTGATACCTAACCCTGTGCCAACCCGTCTGGCCAGCGTGGCACAGTAGGCTAATTATTTATCCTCCTGGTAATCGGAGGAGGCCTGACTCAGCAGTGGGTCTTTTATGGGCTGACTAGTAGTAGTGACCCTGGTTCACCTGCCTATCTCCCCAATGCTGACTCAATCTCGTAGGGAAACTAGTAGAGGCCTATTTTCCTTTGGGTGACTTTGAGCCTTATTGGAACCCGTAGCTACCACATGAGTAAACAGAAGCAGAAACTTAAGCAAATAAACGCCCATGGGGTCAAAGAGACGGTATCCCTTTTTCCGACGTTCTTGACACAGGTAACTTGCTCTCACAGAATGTTCACTATATATGATAATCCGAACCCTTTTACCCTGTCTATTAGAAATGACTTCTTATGCTTTATAGAGTGGGTGGTGAAGCTAGCATCATCATTGCGAAACGGTTGGCGCAGTGGTTGAGCGGTCGACTGCTGCGCAGCATGTCGCGGGTTTGATTCCCGCACGGAAGAAATATTTTGTACGACCTACAAGTATTTTTTCCGGGTCTGGGTGTTTTCTATATATAATATGTAAGTATTTACAAAAAAAAAATGTATATAAGTAGTTTATCATCCATCTCGTTACCATAACACAAGCATTAAGTTGCTTAGCTTGGGACGATATGGCGTTGTGTGAAATGTCCAAGGATATTATATTATATGTCTAGCGACCCGCCCCGGCTTCGCACGGGTGCAATTATATTAAACCTATAAACCTTCCTTTTGAATTCCTCTATCTATTAAAAAAAACCGCTTCAAAATCCGTTGCGTAGTTTTAAAGATTTATGCATACATAGGGACGGACATAAAAATGCGACTTTGTTTTATACTACTCGTATGTAGTGATAGTGATTATTGCGTCGGTGCACCTTCTACAAGTTGTGGGAGGGGAATAAGCGTACCAGACACACAAGTTAGGTTTTGGCTTGGCTTGCCTTCCCTTGTGGCTTGGGTTCTCCCTATCTATAGAGGGTGTAACAAAAATCATTTAGCCATAACGAGAGGAACTACTGTTAGAGACACTGTGTGCATAATATGAGGCAAAATAATCACTAAAAAATATAGCAATAGCTGTATGATATTTACATCTCTATTAGCTATTGGATCGAAGAGCGGTGTTCCACCTTGATCACCGTTACTATTCCGTTTAATGATAACGGGTCAAAATGGTCCTTAATAAGTATGCCAAATTTCATGTTAATCCGACGTTTTTAACTGGGTCAAAATCATGTTCAAAGATTCCGTTTCATACATACATACAAGCGAAGCTAATAAAAGCGTATTAAAAAGTAGGAAACTTTCTATAAAAAAATTGGATTAGACTAAACATATGATAACTTCTAGAATAAGCGCAGAGAACCGAACTAACATACTAACACTACAACACTGGTGAACCGGGCCTCCTTCAGTGAGATGGAGGGTAATTGGCACACTGTGCAACGCTCGCCAGACGAGTTGGCACAGGGTTTCGTATTAAGATTTCCTTCTCCTGTGGCTATGTTATCAGCCGTCATTTCTTTTTGTCGGCTCTTACGACACCCGCCGTATGGAATGAGTTGGTGACACTAGGTATTCTAAAACCGTCAACACAAGGACACAAACATAATGCAACATAGACGTGCACATAATAAATATCCTTGGACATTTCACACAACGCCATCTCGTCCCAAGCTAAGCAACTTGATGCTTGTGTTATGGTAACGAGATGGATGATAAACTACATAAATACATTTTTTTTTGTAAATTCATACATATTATAGATAGAAATGACACCCATACTCCGAGCCAGTGCCTCTGATTTACACAAAGACACTTGCCCGACCCCGGAATCGAACCCGGGACCCGTTGATCCAAAGGCGGCACATCTAACCACTAGACCAACGAGGCAATTGAGCTCAAATGATTAAGAGTGTATGATAATAGGAATTGTCCGTCTGGTGAAGAACTTAGAATACATAATATCACCACCCCATTCCATCCTGAGGGTGTCTCAGGAACCGACATGCATTTAAATTAGGAACACCGCCAAATTTCAATATCTGAACATAACCCAGATATTGAAATTTGGCGGTGATATAAATTTAAATGCATATCGGTTCCTAAGACACCCTCAGGATGGAATGGTGTGGTGACATTATGTATTCTAAATGCTTCGTCTGGAAACCCGATGTCTAATATTGAATTAACAAACCCAATGCTTTCACATTTTCTTTTAACGAAAATGGCTCTAATTTCAGGTTTCACTTACTGAATAATTCATGACGGTGCTTAGAGAAGGGTAATATTGATCGGATCGCAAATAATACCTTTTGAAAGTTACACAACTATTTTGTAATAGTTTATTAGATTGTTTCAACTTTGTCATTGTATAAACTGTAACTAATAGGGGATATTTCCACGCGGTAACGAATTTAGAATACAAAATTTCACCAACCCATACTATACTGAGGATGCAAAAGGTAGATCACCTAGCCGCGAAAGAAGGAAAACTTTATACAATCATCTCGTCTTGCCAATGTGACACAGTAGGGTAATTTTTCTTCATAAATTTGGAGGAGGCCCGACTCAGTAGTGGGTCATTTATGGGCTGAAACGATATTAAGAGATCGTCCTCGTAGAGCGAGAATTAAGTAAGTCTTCATAATGATGTAATTAATTTTCGACCTAAGCTTAACTTAATTTGAAAATGGCCAAACATTTTTTTAAGACTAAAGGTCTGGGCAAACAGCGGACGGGGCGGGACGGCGACGCGACGCTGGCGGGACGTGAAGAGTTGTAATGTATTAGTTAATGTAGAATAGGTCACATAGAGCCGTCGCGCTCGGCGCGAGAGTAGCGGTCGCGTCGCGTCGGCTCTGTGTGACATATTCTACATTAACTAATACATTACAACTCTTCACGTCCCGCCAGCGTCGCGTCGCCGTCCCGCCCCGTCCGCTGTTTGCCCAGACCTTTAGTTACGTCTTCCTCTACCGAGACGATATACATAATAGTCTATGTAATTGAAAATGAATCGCCGATATGTATTGGGCGTACGACAATCGTATAAGTACTGATCTGGTTAGATTAATTCCGAACCCAACAGTGGGATAGATAGGTAGCGTATGGGACCAGTTAACAATTATCATCATCATCAACGCGTCAGCCAACAGCAGTCCAGTGCTGGACATAGGACTTTGAACAACACACGGACCTACTAATCAATATTAGTATCAAATAAATTTGGCGTGATGTGTTGTGATAGATTTAGAATACATTGTGTCGCCACCCCATTCCACCCCGAGGGTGTCGTAAGAGCCAAGTAAAGGAAATTACACGGCGGAAAACCTAACCGCAAGAGAAGGAAAATTTGAAACAAACCCTTTGCCAACCCATCTGGCCAGCGTGGCACAGTAGGCTAATTTCCCTCCTGTAATTAGAGGAGGTCTGACTCAGCAATGGGTCTTTTACCGGCTAAGATGTATGTATATGATGTACTATCACAATGTACTATCGTGTACGTAATAATATAAAATTTACTCTTGTGAATGTGTAAGGGGAAATGTTCGGAGTTTCGTCCATGCAAATTACCTAATTAAATTTTCCCTTTGAGTGTATCAAATTTTTGCCCGCACCCGACACTCGTTCCGTAGTCTAATTAATGAAAATAAATTGGGGGCCACCGCTTAATCCCCCCATCCTTTGATTATATCGTTAAGGAGCTACATGGAAATAACTAGGTTCAAAGTCACCCAAAGGACAATGGAGAGGGTTATGCTCGGAGCTTCCCTGCGGGATGGAATCAGAAGTAAGGAGATACGTAGAAATACCGGAGTTACCGACATAGCCCACAGGATTGCCAAACTTAAGTGTCAATGGGCAGGGCACATAGCTCGCAGGACTGACGCCCCATGGGGCAGAAACGTCCTCAAATGGCGACCGCGTTCCGAAAGCGCAGTGCTTGTAGACCTCCCATACGGGGGACCGACGACCTGGTTAAGGTCCCTGGAAAGCGATGGGCATAAGACCGGCCTTCGTGGAAATCCTTGGGGGAGGCCTATGTCCAGCAGTGGACGTCTTTTAGGTGAAATGATGATGATAAGTGCAACTAAATAATAAAATAATAAATATCCTTGGACATTTCACACAACGCCATCTCGTCCCAAGCTAAGCAACTTAATGCTTGTGTTATGGTAACGAGATGGATGATAAACTACTTATATACATTTTTTTTTGTAAATACATACATATTATATATAGAAATGACACCCAGACTCCGAGCCAGTGCCTCTGGTTTACACAAAGACACTTGCCCGACCCCGGAATCGAACCCGGGACCCGTTGATCCAAAGACGGCACATCTAACCACTATTTCTATTGAGTACGCATAATACTTCTATTATACGTACTAAAGATACTTATTTCATAAATGAACTGCCTTGTTAGTCTAGGGGTCGGGTGTGGGAGGAACATAACCACTGGCCCCACCGAGGGGTGTCGGTATGCATTAAGCATTTCCTCAGCGAAACCAAAAAAGGGCTTCCATCTTTGGATCGAGGGTTCCCGGTTAGATTCCGTCGGGCTAGGGTCAACCAGAGCTCCCGGAGCATGGTCTCCTATCGGGGAGTGAATCCCGTGGCCCTGGTTCGGACAGTCAAGGATCGCCGTCGGTTTTAGTGGGTAGGTCGGGGCGCAATTTAACATCTCTGCGCGCCCCAGAGTCCCACGTAACCCGGCTGGCTTAACGGCCATGAATCCATGAGAATCTCCGACGAAAGTCCGTGACTAAGTTCCCAGTAAGGCCTCAAAATTGCTTGCAAACTGATTGATCATTTGGACAGTTTTGCACTTGGCAAGACCTTTTGTATTCAGCAGATTAATGCTAGTTTTTTTTTTAAGAACCGAAACTCCTGTACTTTGTATGCCCTGTATCGCGGGGGCAGTTTACAAACATGTAATTCACGAACACAAATGACACCCAGGCTCAGAGCAAGTGCCTCTGGTTTACATTAAGACTCGAACCGGGGACATCCAATCCCCAGGTTATGAAGGCGTCAAATTGCATCGTCTCGGATGGCCTTGGGCTCTATTAGGTGAAATGCCATGGTGACAGCTGAAGGAACTCACTTCCCCTACTCCGTTACTACTCAGCCCATAAATGACCCACTGTTGAGTCGGGTCTCCTCCAGCTACATGGAGGGTAATTAGCCTACTATACCACGCAGGCCAAGGTTCCTTTTCTTGCAGCTAGGTTATCAGCCTTGACATTTGTTTATTTAGGACAACCAGTAATTATTTTATTACTAGCGACCCGCCCCGGCTTCGCACGGGTGCAATGATGAACCTCTAAATTTATCAGTGGTTCTCTACAATATTATGGATGTATTATACATATAAACCTTCCTCTTGAATCACTCTATCTATTAAAAAAATCGCTTCAAAATCCGTTGCGTTGTTTTGAAGATTTATGCATACATAGGGACGGACAGACGAAAGCGACTTTGTTTCATAATATGTAGTGATTATTAACAAAAAGATAGATCTTAATCACATAGGATAAATGCACAATAATTTAAGGTTGGCTTTTACGATACCCTTAGGGTGGAATGAGATGGTGACACTCTAAATTCTAAATCCATCATTACCGTCGTCAGCATCATGCTTTCAATTTATACTGGGGGGGCGACATATTAATCACACCTCTGGTGTTACAAGCGATGACTTCATTGGGATATTTTCAGGTACTTCTTTAAGTAGGCGGACTAGCGGAACCCTTTGATCAACAGAGTCAACTTTGACTATGGAAATAGGCACCTTTATTTGCTGGTGTTAATTTGATCTTTGCCTTTGCATGTTGTCCGTGTGGTGACGGATTTAGAATACATTGTGTCACCAGCCGCATTCTATCCTACGGGTGTCGTAATACTCGACTAAAGGAACGAAAGAGGCCAGCCTAGGTTGCCTACATAGCGGGCAAACAACTGTCGGCGGACCCGGGCAACTAGGATGCCCTCAGTATGGGGTTTTCGTCGATGGCGGGGGCAAGAGGTGGGCGTCGCCTACTCCTAAGCCCTCCTTTTGCGGCGCGGGTCAGCTAGAGCATCCTCCTCTCTGACCCGCTCCGCTTCCTCCTTTTGCGACATAAGCCTAACACCGAGTCTCGTAAGAACTATAAATATCTATACTAATATATAAAGCTGCAGAGTTTGTTTGTTTGTTTGTTTGTTTGTTTGTTTGTTTGAACGCGCTAATCTCAGGAACTACTGGTCCGATTTCAAAAATTCTTTCAGTGTTAGATAGTCCATTTATCGAGGAAGGTTATAGGCTATATTTTATTTTCAAAAGAATTAGGGATCCGTATGAAAATTGCGATTTTGTAACCCAAGGTGTAAAATCGAAAAACTATTTATGCGTGCGCTGCAAAAACGATTGACAATAGAACAAAATGAAGTACTACGAGTTTGTAGGCCTTATTAATCTACAAAAAAGTCCGCGAGAGCACATATCTAACTATCATAGTTTAGTCACAATAACCACTTTTATATTCATAAAAAAAATGCATAGAGATAAGCACGGGTTCGAAGTCTACGCGAGCGAAGCCGCGCCCAAAAGCTAGTAAATAAATAAATATCCTTGGACATTTCACACAACGCCATCTCGTCCCAAGCTAAGCAACTTAATGCTTGTGTTATGGTAACGAGATGGATGATAAACTACTTATATACATTTTTTTTTCGTAAATACATACATATCTATACTACTAATATATAAAGCTGCAGAGTTTGTTTGTTTGTTTGTTTGTTTGTTTGAACGCGCTAATCTCAGGAACTACTGGTCCGATTTCAAAAAATCTTTCAGTGTTAGATAGTCCATTTATCGAGGAAGGTTATAGGATATTTTATTTTCAAAAGAATTAGGGATCCGTATGAAAATTACGATTTTGTAAACCAAGGTGTAAAATCGAAAACCTATTTATGAGTGCGCTGCAAAAACTATTGACAATAGAACAAAATGACGTACTACGGGTTTGTAGGTCTTATAAATATCTACAAAAAAGTCCGCGAGAGCACATATCTAACTATCATAGTTTAGTCACAATAACCGATTTTATGTTCATAAAAAATATGCACGGGTTCGAAGCCCACGCGGGCGAAGCCGCGCGCAAAAGCTAGTTATAGATAGAAATGACACCCAGACTTCGAGCCAGTGCCTCTGGTTTAGACAAAGACACTTGCCCGACCCCGGAATCGAACCCGGCACCCGTTGATCCAAAGGCGGCACATCTAACCACTAGACCAACGATGCAGTCCAGAACTGAGACGAGGATGATGTTAATTAATATTTTTTTGATATCAATCTTTACTTTTTCATTTATTTCATATCTACATATCTCTACGACCACAGTGGCATTTACATAATAACCAAATATCCCGTTTTTGTGTCATATAGTGGATTGTTTTGTGACTTGAGTGCGGTAGTTTCTAGAAAAGTAATTAATTTTATACGTCCCTGGTTTTATTTTGGTGTGGGCCCATTCGTGGCGATCGCTGATACGCTGAGTGGATTTGTTATATAAATCGGCGCACAACTGTACAGGCTTCACTGTCTGATCAAAAGTCGAGCTCACGGTGTCTTCGGAGGTGTTCAAAGAATTGTCAAAGTTTTAAAATCAGAACTATGGTCAACGAAATAGTGAAATGGAAAACAGGAGAGAACAGATTTTTTAATTCTATCCGCTGGTCAGAGATTTCCCTGAAACTCGCGGCAATGGCTGGCGTATATTACGAGAACGAGAGATCTTCAAAGCTTTGGCGCATCTTTTTTAATATATACAGCCTATCTATGGTGGGGTTGTTCATATACATTTTCTTCAAATCCTCTGAACAATTATCATTTCAAATAAATAATAGTTTTCCCGCACATTTGGCGCCAGTAGTCGTGTTGAAAACCATTCTTTTTCTTCTAGTAGCTTTGGTAACAAAGCAAAAATACATTACAAATTTCATAGGCACTACGTACCGTGTTACTGAGAAAATTTGCGGGGCTCTAAATTTGGAGTCCCAGCTATCTTTATACGTCACTTTCTTCATAATAGTAAATCGAGTCGCCTGCATCGTTTTTGATAATACATTCATATTGAGCTTCTCGCTTATTATTTTCCGGATTGTAAGACCGTTCGCAAATAACTTCAGCTATATCTCTGCGATTGTAATATTTGATGTATACAGAAAAGCCATGAAAGCGTTGAAAGAGGCTGTAACGTGTAAGTTGATGAAGGAAAGTTTGTCAGACGAAGAAAAGAATGTGTATCTAAAGAGTTTTGGCAAGAGTTTTACCGATGTGGTCGATAGCTTATACGCGTGTCGTGATATTATGAGGCTTCAGGTAATAAGAGTTATATTTCAAGCTTAATGGGATGACGCAAATTTGTTTTGTGCAACAAGAGATCAGTTTTTTAAGCAGTAAATACTTATTTTAGTTTAAATACAACAACAAGTAAAAAATTAAATGAATTACATAAACATAAAATACATAATTATCATTTTTTGAGAAATTCCGAACGTGTGTGTCTTTGAGGTCGAATTCAAAATCGGAGCTGTTGGTGCTGGGGCTTTGTCTCTCTCTTTTCTACTGGCGGGAAAGAGATAGTGTCAATGTTTCGAATTATATTTAAAAAGTTACTTTGTCTCACTAAGGTCCGGTTGCTCGTACAATACAGTAAATTAATAGTTAAAACTTAACTATTGTTAATTTTGACCTTGGTAAAGAAAGTTACATCGGTTATATTCGTATTCAGTTGCCCAAAGATAATTTTCGCGGCGGTTAAATTAGACGAGGGTTAAAAGAGTTGTCAGTGCAACTCCATTATGTTTCCCATAATTTTTGATGGGAAACTTTTCTTTCGGCTGTCAACACTGTCATATTGGCATTGTTTGTTCTGACTTGTGATCGTGGACCACTGGGATGTCACTAATGTCAAATCATGATTAAAAATCGTTGATATTATTATACATATATCTTTATTTGTCTTATTTTACACATATTTTTTCTAAAAACTTTTATTTCACTCAAATAACAACATGCAATAAAATATTATATACTATGTCTAAAACTAGTAGAAAAAAAAGCAACTTAAATATATACTTATAAGAAAAAAAAACAAGAAGAAAGACTAAACACTAAATTAATCTAAATTAAACTATGCACCGCATCCTCACCGCTGCAGGGGTTTGCAAAAGTGCCCAGAAGGCTGGCAGCATTGCCACGCTGGATGGCAATGCTTATTCGCTCAGCAAAATAAAGTCCAGACCTCTGGTCATGCGTGCAGTCAAACAGTTGATATTTGTGTGTGTTCAATGTTCGTAAATGTACACCACCATGTAGTGGTGGTGAAGGAAACTTAACACCCTTAGCTCAAGTGGTAAAAGTGAAACCATTAATATATTGTTTTTTATTGTATTCTTTGTTGTTGTATAAAAATCTATACCTATTTGCTCATTATTTTGTTTTATTTTGTAGAATATTGATGAAGTTATAAAATCCTCTGTCTTTGTGGGAATACTTGATCAAATGTGAAATTATCATCAGAGGAACTATCTTCATTAATTAAATCCAAATCAAAACGCTCTGATCCCATTTTAATAACTGTACTCGCAAAGAAATATTAAAAATAACCTAAAATCAGTAAACCATCACTACAATCCTACTAACGTTAAAATTTAAACGGCCCCCACCCCAGCGGTTATTTTAACCGCCGTCAAACCTGAGATTTAACCCCTCGTTAAAGTAACCGTTGCTTCAACAACGCTTTTTAAATTAGTCCACCGGTTAATTTTACTTTAACCATAACTTTACCCTTCAGTTGACGTAACCGAGTTTCGAACAACCGGACCTCAGTGAGCAAAACCTACATGTTTGAGCTACTTATATGAAAATAACTATTAAGTGTATATGTAACAAAAAGAACACTCTTTCGTGGTCAGAAGTGGCCTTAACACCCGTGGAGTTTGCTGGTTCCTGCTGCACGTATTTGCAAGTCTGGGCACGTGGGAGTGAGAGAGAATAGGTGCTTCACCGACTGGGTGACCGCACATAATCCGGCCAGGACCCTCAGGATAGAATTGGGTGGTGACACTATGTATAGTCTTCAACCAATGTGTGTTGCCAGTGATGACATATGGAACAGAGACGTGGTCGCTCACTATGGGCTCCATCACAAGGCTCAAAGTCACCCAAAGGGCAATGGAGAGGGCTATGTTCGGAGTTTCCCTGCGAGATTGAATCAGAAATGAGGAGATACGCAGGAAAACTAGGGTCACCGACATAGCCCACCGGATTGCCAAACTTAAGTGGCAGTGGGCAGGGCACATAGCTCGCAGGACCGACGCCCGATGGGGCAGAAAAGTCCTCGAGTGGCGACCGCGTTCCGGAAGGTGCAGTGCTGGTAGGCCTCCCACACGGTGGATCGACGACCTGGTTAAGGTCGCCGGAAAGCAGTGGATGCCGGCGGCCCAGGACCGGCCTTTGTGGAGATCCTTGGGGGAGGCCTATGTCCAGCAGTGGACGTCTTTTAGCTGAAATGATGATGAATGATGACTATGTATAGCTGGTAATCTTTTCGAGTGCATGGTTTCTGAGCGCAGGCTTAATACTACTACTCAGCCCATAAATGACCCACTGCTGAGTCAGACCACCTTCCATCAGAGGGAAGGTAATGTGCTGCCAGGCGAGATGGCACAGGGTCGCGTTTCAAGATTTCCTTCTCTTTAGCTGCAAGAGAAGCTTTTCGGCCTTGTCATTTCCTTTTGTCCAATTCGTCTTTTTGATTAGTGCCATTTAATTCCAGGCCATTCCAGACATTTTAAGCAAAGTGGTGATTCTATTGCTGCCTATTCAATATATTTTTTCAGGCCCAGACAAGGTAAGTGCATGTTTGCTCAAAACAGTTATAAATTATCAGTTATATGGGCTGGGAGCATACTTCCAGCTGCGATAAATGTACTCAGTGGCCTGAACGGGTATTCAGAAAGCGATGTAGGTAGTGTTTTAGAGAGTTGGTTCAGTGCCATTGTCATTGCACTGCCAAATAACACAAGCGTGCAAGTTATTCCGTACTTGCATGAGCTTCCGATCATGGTGTTGCCAGAAGAAGGAACAAGTTTTCCTTTCTCCCACTAATATCATTCTTTCTTTATTCATATGGTTTCCTTACTTGCATGATCTTCCGATCATGGTGTTGCCAGAAGAAGGAACAAGGTTTCCTTTCTCCCGCTAATATTATTCTTCATAAATTCATAGGGTTTTTTTACTTGCATGATCCTCCGATCATGGCGTTGCCAGAAGAAGGAAAAAGTTTTCCTTTCTCCCGCTAATATCATTCATTCTTTTTTCATAGGGTCGTACATAAGCTACTCGTGCAGACACGACATACTTGCAAAAACAAACCCCTATTTTTAGTTACAGGAAATAGTTTATTCCTGTTCAAATTTTGCAAGTTTGCAATAATCGGAATGACTTCTCATTCTGTATACATGACTGCTGAGATAAGTTGCGCTGAGCAATTTACGTTTGTTGACCAGTCTATAACAAGTCTATCAGTCTACTTTAAACCATCTAGCCCAAGGCATTCTCTGCTCCACCCTATGCTTGACTGTTAGAGAATGCCTCTAGGCATTAAGTCCGCCAATGTATTTTGCATGAAGTATTAAAATAAAATAAATAAATAAATAGATAGAAAAAGGTTTGTCGACATCACAGGAGACCTAAGAGCTGGCAGCTACCTCGGACGAAGAGAGTCTCTAGCTAATCAAAGGGGGAACGCTGCCAGTATCTTCGGAACATTGCGAACAAAGGGACTCCTTTTAATAATATATTTTAGTTATTCATCATCATCATCATTTCAAAAGACGTCCACTGGTGGACATACGCCGCTCCCAAGGATTTCCACAGAGGCCGGTCCTGGGCCACCTCTGTGGCTCATTTTAGTTATTATATTATATTATCTAAGGTTTTTTTAGTTTTAGGTTCAACATAATATTATATTTTCTTGTATTTTAGATAGAAAACTCTATATTGTATAACAACGGTATTATACAACGGGAACAACTTACGACAGTATACATTTTTAAGTCACTTGTACAATAGGCGGCCATATCGCTAAAGAGCAATCTCTTCCAAGCAACCCACACATGAAATCCATAACAAAAACAAAAATAATTTATTATCTATTTTAATATTCTTCTTCACTATCACTACATATTATAAAACAAAGTCGCCGTCGTCTGTCCGTCCATAAGTATGCTTAAATCTTTAGAACTACGCAAAGGATTTTGAAGCGGTAATAATATAGTAGAGAAACACTGATAAATTTAGAGGTTCATCATTGCACCCGTGCTAAGCCGGTGCTAGGGACCCAGTCTTCTTTTTCTTATATATAAAACTAGTGGCCCGCCCCGGCTTCGCCCGTGCAAAGCGGGGGTGGGTTATACATATAAACCTTCCCCTTGAATCACTCTATCTATTTAAAAAAACCGCTTAAAAATCTGTTGCGTAGTTTTAAAGATTTATGCATACATAGGGACGGACAGAAGAATGCGACTTTGTTTTATACTATGTAGTGACTAGTGGCCCGCCCCGGCTTCGCCCGTGCAAAGCGGGGGTGGGTTATACATATAAACCTTCCCCTTGAATCACTCTATCTATTTAAAAAAACCGCTTAAAAATCTGTTGCGTAGTTTTAAAGATTTATGCATACATAGGGACGGACAGAAGAATGCGACTTTGTTTTATACTATGTAGTGATGAATTGCTGTTCGTTAGTCTCGCTAAAACTCGAGAACGGCTAGACCGATTTGGCTAATTTTGATCTTGAAATATTCGTGTGAGTCCAGGGAAGGTTTAAAAGGTGAGAAATATGTTTTTTTTAATTATTGATTCTGAGGCGTTACGAAGTTTGCTGGGTCAGCTAGTATACAATAAATAATATTGTCTTTACGTCTTGCCTCCATTTCAGGTATGGTCATTTGCATTCCATTGGGCACTGGAAATACTTCTCCAAGTCTTTTTTATGTTTACACCAGCCATTTTGATGGAGATGGCTACTAAGGATGCCGAAGAAATGAAATCAATTATAGCAAATGAACTTCTTCTATACACTGGTAAGACCCCAACACCGGCCGGAGACTACACCTTCGTAGGCGTTTCAAAATTCCTATAGACGTTATTCATCATCATCATCATCATCATTTCAGCCAAAAGACGTCCACTGCTGGACAAAGGCCTCCCCCAAGGATTTCCACAAAGGCCGGTCCTGGGCCGCCCGCATCCACTGCTTTCCGGCGATCTTAACCAGGTCGTCGGTCCACCGTGTGGGAGGCCTACCAGCACTGCGCCTTCCGGAACGCGGTCGCCACTCGAGGATCTTTCTGCCCCATCGGACGTCGGTCCTGCGAGCTATGTGCCCTGCCCACTGCCACTTAAGTTTGACGTTATTAAACGTATTAAACACGTTTTAGAAACTAGCTGAATTGTCCTTGTAGTGACGGATTTGAAATACATATTGTCACCCCTCATTCCAACCTGAAGGTGTCGTAATAGCCGACAAAAGGAAATGATGAGGCCCATAACCTAGTCGCAAGGGAAGGAAAAATGTGCCAACCCTGTCTGGCCAGCGTGACACAGTAGTAATTAGCCTACTGTACGCGCGTACATACGAGTAATTTGTACATGGAGGGAGTCACCAACCCATACCATATTGAGGGTGTCGTAAGAGGCGACTAAAAGAACGCATTCTCTATTGACAATCTATTGAAAATTATAAAAAAGATACAGGATGTAGATTTTGTGGAATTTTATCAAGTTTTAGTAAAAAAAGGACAATTTCTCATAAAAACACAAAATCAATTATAACTCTGCAGGGGTTGACCTTGAAGACCTCCCGTAGAACAATTTGTTGCTGCTGAGGGGATCTAACCGCTGGTTGCGTTTGATCCACGACTTTTTGACCACCCTGTATATATATTACGCGTCACATTGTTTGTCCGCGATGGACTCCTAAACTACTTATCCGATTTCAATAAAATTTGCTCACCATATTCAGTTTGATCCAACTTGAAAGATAGGACCTCTATTTTATAGTCGGTCGGATTTTATTTTATTGCAAATTATTTGTCTATTAATTGACAGTCACAATTAGATAATTGTGACTGTCAATAATAAGCTAAGCTCCAAACGATTCTAATAGATGACGATATCTGTTGGCTGGATTGAGTAGATATTCAATTTATGGCGCTATGTTAAAAGTTGAATTAATGTATGTCAATGTTAATAAATTAAATTAAATTTTAATTAATTAATTCACCCAAAGCGCAATGGAGAGGGCTATGTTCCGAGTTTCCCTGCGAGATCGAATCAGAAATGAGGAGATACGCAGGAAAACCAGGGTCACCGACATAGCCCACAGGATTGCCAAACTTAAGTGGCAGTGGGCAGGGCACATAGCGCGCAGGACCGACGCCCGGTGGGGCAGAAAAGCCCTGGAATGGCGACCGCGTTCCGGAAAGCGCAGTGCTGGTAGGCCTCCCACACGGTGGACCGATGACCTGATTAAGGTCGCGGGAAAACCATGTATGCGGGCGGCCCAGGACCGGCCTTTGTGGAAATCTTTGGGGGAGGCCTATGATGATGATGATGTTGATGAATATTAATTTAAACAAAAGCTACCGCAACGCGTGGTCGACCCGGCCACGCGTTGCGTTGCGTTGCTACGTTATCAATTCTGATATCTTCCATTAACGTAATTCTACCCCTGTTTTAGACAAGAATCTCCGAACCACCCTCTACGGCGTACTGCAGTGCTTCAAGTATGCTCCAATCACATTTACGCTATGGCGGGGATTTCCACTCGATTTGTCTTTCATTCGTAACTTCATTTACGTCTATGCTATCTTCACTATTGCGATATTGCAATTTAAGTATTAAAAGTCTTACGTTATTTTACACGTGTGCTTAGACGGTTTTAAACTTTAACGATTAAGGAACATGGAATACAGCGATTGGAAAGTGTTTTGAATGTTACCACACTACACTAACAATTAGTGTAGTGTGCAGTTCATCGTCATCGTCGTCGTTTCAGCCCATAAACGACCCACCACTGAGTCGGGCCTCCTCCAAATTCATGGAGGGAAATTAGACTACTGTACCACGCTGGCAAGACGGGTTGGCACAGGGTTTGTATCAAGTTTTCCTTCTCTTGCGGCTAGGTGATCTGCCACTTGCGTTCCTTAAGTCGCCTCTTACGACACCCTCAGGGTGGCATGGGTTGGTGACCTTTTGTATTCTAAATCCGACACCAAACGGAACCGGTGTGCAGTTGGTAACATTTAAATCGCAAACACTTTTGAATCGCTATAATCCATGTTTCACATCTGCCCATTTTGTGTGTGGTGTGGTGCTTAGTCATAAAGTTAGTGTTTTAGGTTCGGTGTCAGTGTCTTTAATTTTTGAACCCCCGACGCAAAAAGTTGGGGTGTTATAAGTTTGACGTGTCTGTCTGTGGCTCCGTAGCTCGCGAACGGATGAAGCGATTTCAATACAGTTTTTGTATGAAAGGTGAGTCACGGGCGAGTGTTCTTCGACATGTTTGATGAAAATCGGTTGAGCGGTTTAAAAGTTATGGGGGGTGAAAATGGGGAAGAATAACAGAATGTCTGCAAATATAATCTAGTGGGGTCTCAAAAATCTACATTATAATAAGTGCGTACCTATAAAAAGCATAAAATAAAAATTAAATTAAAAATTTAAATAAACCCCCGACTCAATAACCTATTTCCCTTTAAAAAGTAAAAATACATGGCGTTGGGGGACCAGGGGTCAGGTAATAAATAAGTAGGAGCGGTCCCACAACGCGATGTATTTATTTTATTTTTTACTTTTTAAAGGGAAATAGATTATTGAGTCGGGGGTTTATTTAAATTTTTAATTTAATTTAGTATTCGGACTGAGTTTCTCGCTAGACAAGCTCGCAAATAACCTAAACTATTACTCTAAGTATTTAGTATTAAATATTAACTATTCAATTATGATTGCCTTTGTAAACTGCAACTAGTTACAGTCTTCTTGGCTCACTCATACTCTATAATTAATACCTATTAGGCCAATGTTTTTATTATAAGTGAAATATACGCATGTTGCTGAAAAAAATGAAAAGCAGAAGAGTGACTTAGGCGAGACAAATATCATGTGGGTATTATTTTTAAATATTTAGCTGAAATATATTCGGCAATCACCCAATATTATTGTAGGTGACCTGAAGGCTGGTTATTACTTCGCTCAGTGAATTAGTATTGCCATACAACGTGGCAAAGCTACTACTAGCCTTCTTGGCACCGTACCCGGTGACAGCGATCTGGCGCAAATAACATTCATATTATTTTATTTTAGTCGTTTAGTTTAGTGTTTATGTAATATCGACGATCGACTGCTGCGCAGCATGTCGCGGGTTCGATCCCCGCACGGAAGAAATATTTGTACGACCTACAAGTATTTGTTCCGGGTCTGGGTGTTTTCTATCTATAATACGTATGTATTTACAAAAAAATAAATGTATTTAGGTTGTTTATCATCCATCCCGTTACCATAACACAAGCATTAAGTTGCTTACCTTGGGACGAGATGGCGTTGTGTGAAATGTCCAAGGATATGTTATTGGTTAATAAAGTCTACTTTTTGATCGGGATTGCACATATTATTGTATTAATAATTAATTCGATTAAATGAATTTATAGTAAGTAATGTTTATTCTGAACCACCCGTGTCTTTTTCAACGACTAATTACAGCAATATTTTTGTTTGTGACGTCACTATTTGCACACGTTTTTCATAGTTCTGGATCACGGCGGCCCAGGACCGGCCTTTGTGGAGATCCTTGGGGGATGCCTATGTCCAGCAGTGAACGTCTTTTGGCTGAAATTACTATAGTGTTAGTTTGCTTATTAAACAAGAATTTGGCGAGAATTTTAGTATTTAGCAGATTACGAATTTTGATAGCTAGCTGTTGCGTCGTGTGAGATGGAGCAGTTCAATAGCAACTCGCATATTTGAGGCAGATTCTCTCTATCTTCAATCTGGTTTGTGGATTAAGAGTTTTATCTATACTACTTTACTGCTAATACATAAAATTGGAGTCATCATCATCATCACAGTCTGTTTGTTCCGGCTAATCTCTGGAACGGCTGGACCGATTTTGACGGGACTTTCACTGATAGGTAGCTGATAACATAAGGAGTAACTTTTTTTAGTAGTAACGGCGTCACCCGCCGTACGACAACAACCGCGGGTAACATCGCACTCGTGCGAAGCCGGGACGGGCCGCTAGTTTCACATAAGAATACAGTTGACTTATAACGGGAATACGTGATGAAACATAACATCTATACAAACAAATATATAAAATTGGAGTGACTGTTTGTAATATTAAAATAACCGCTTTTATCCAAGTGTATTTGAATATATACACGGTACATACCAAAATGTTTGTCCGTCTGTCTGTCTGCTCAGTGCCTTTTTAATTTTTAGTTCGCTCGGCACCCCCTGGCCATAAATGAGGATTAGGTAGGAATAATTTATGAATTTAATTCATCGTATTTATTTTCACGATATAAAAACTTAATCGGTATAGTTGGAAATTATGAAACTTGCACAGCTTAAATAATTTAATTTGGGTTTTTGAGACTTAATACAATTTATGATTTGCCGGCCCGGAGTTCCTTTGGTAAGCTGTAACAAAAGTAAAAAAAAAACTAATTAAAAATTGAATCACCTTATATAATAATATGTTGGCCTGGGTGTATGGCAAGAGTCTTTGTATAAAACAGAGGCACTTGCTCTGGGTCTGAGTGTTATTTGTGTTCATGTTTGTGAACTCCCCCCGCGGTACCAGTTATACCTAGTTCAGGGGATTCATTTTTTTAAAATAAAAACAACACTAAAGAATGTGCAATAATTTCAAGAAATTAAAAAAAAAATACCCATATTTACCTTTCTAAATTTTTATAGTGAACTACTGAATCGATTGATAAACTTTCCTTGGGCACTACTAATCGAATAAGAATTGTCCAAATCGATTCTTAAATGTCGATTTTTGAGTTAATACACAACACATCATACAGACGAATTAAGAACCTCTTAATATTTTGTAGTCGGTTAAAAATTTTGACACATGTACGTAATAACGAAGGGCCAATCAAATGTGGCCCTTAATTACAGCCTGCCTGATGGTAAACGATTATCGTCAATGTGTGGATGTTGGCAACACCGGATGAGTCATTACTACTACTGCTAATCAGCCCATAAATGACCCACTACTGAGTCGAGCCTAATCTCAAAACAGGAAGGGGAATTAGCCTACTGTTCCATGGCCAGACGGGTTGGCACAGGGTGTCCTTTCAGATTTCCTTCTTTTGCGGCTAGGTCGGCCTTGTGATTCAATCTGCTTTTTGTCGGCTCTTTAGACACCGTCCAGATGGAATGGAGGGGGTGAACTTATGTATTCTAAATCCGTGACCACACGGTCATATTACTTTAAACTACGTTGTTGGTATAGGGGTTACATATGCCGCCTCAGGATCATGGGAGCCCGGTTCGGTTCCAAGGTTGGGCAAGAGTCGTAAAAGCCGGCAATAGTTATTTGTGCAACAAGAGAGCAAAGTCGTTTTTTGGTGCGAGTGCTGATATTGAATCCCGAGCAAGCGAAGGAATCTAAAGTTAATTCCGGAGTGTTGCGAGGGATTCAAAGGCACAAGATACAAAAAATTTGGCTCTCGTGTAGCACACATAACTTTTCATTTCAGCAGCGAGCACACTATATGAGATGAAATATATTACGTTACATTTTTGAAACTAGAATTAAATATTTATAGATTAAATATTCGGTTTTTAAGCAGTAAATACTTATTTTTGTTTCAGTACAACAATAAGTAAAAAAAACAATAAATTACATTAAAAGACATAATTATCTTTTTTGCTAAATTTCTTTAGTTAGTACGAAATTCCAAACGTGTTTGTCTTTGAGGTCGAATTCAAAATCGGAGCTGTTGGTGCTGGGGCTTTGTCTCTCTCTTTTCTATTGGCGGGAAAGAGATAGAGTGTCAATGTTTCGAATTATAACTAAAAAGTTACTTTTCACTTCAGTAACAATTAGTAACCACCTTCAACATGTAAGTTTTGCTCACTGAAAACAGTGAGCAAAATCGCATTTTGCTCACTGAGTGAGGCAAAGTAACTTTTTATTTATAATTCGAAATATTGACACTCTATCTCTTTCCCGCCAGTAGAAAAAAGAGAGACAAAGCCCTCGCAACACTCAAAAATCCTTCGCTTGCTCGGGATTCAATATCAGCACTCGCAGCAAAAAACAACTTTGCTCTCTTGTTGCACAAATAACTATTTCATCCCCCCATCTCGGAAAGAGTATTTTTGCTCTTCGATATCTGAGTGCAAAAGCCGTTTTTATTCACTAGAGAATAAAGTATTTTTGCTCTTCGATATCTGAGTGCAAAAGCCGTTTTTATTCGCTAGAGAATAAAGTAAAGATTATTCTGTAATACTTACCTGTCATAATGTAGTAATTAATACCTAAACTGAAATAAAAGTGTACCTATCTTGTGATTGTAAACGTTTTTTTTTTGCATTTAGTCATTTCCTCGCTGAGGTGGAATGAAAAGTTACGTGTTGCACTCGAGTGCAAAGATTTTTCACCTCGTGCTCTTTTGATTCCCTCGCTAACGTTCAGGATTCTAATTTTAGAATCCTTCGCTTGCTCGGTCATCAAAATTGAACACGCGGTTAAAAAGCAACTTTGCACTCTTGTATAACAAATAACTATTGTCTCACTCAGTGAGCAAAACCTACATGTTTGAGCTACTGAAGTGAAAAAGGAAATGACAAAGATGATAACCCTTTAAGTTACTGGAAGGGGCCCGATTCAGCAGTGGGTCATCTATGGGCAGAGTAGAGTAATAGTAGTAGAAAGTAATATATCGTCTCTGTATAGAAAGAATTAACTAAGTCTTACAAAAGTGTTTGGCTATTTTCAACTTAAGTTGGTGATACCTTAGGTCAAAAATTAGCTACATATTTTTGGAGACTTACTTATTTCTCGCTCTACGGGGACGATATGTTCGAATAACATCCAGGATGGCAGTACGTGCTACCCGATGTATATTTTTAAATGGTATTTGAAACTCATTTACAGATTAAAAATAAAATTAAGTTCCAACGTCAAATCCCCAAGTTTTAATGTTTCCCCGCTGAGATTATCAGACTTTCGGGATCGAATTGAACTAATTCCGAAAAGTTCAAACGCTGAGGAAATTTCATTACCGACTTTCTGAATATTTAATCTGTGTGCAGATTGGAATATTTTGAGATTTACCTAACGTGACACGAATAGAATACAACGATAATTAAAAATAATATACAAGGACATATGGTCCAAACATACATATTATAGTTTCGGAAATATCAAACTTTATTTGTTTAACTCTTGCAAATCGTCGGAACTAATAGGCAAAAACACACACAGAAAAACGTCGATTGCTTCTTCATACATTAAGATTGAAATCCATAAAAAAACTGCATCTCAGTGAAATATACTTTGACAGTTCTTTAGTTTATTAAAATCTATTCATTATCATGAACATACATAAAATACTATAGTTAACGTTAAAAATTTTGAAACCTGTGCGAAGGCAATTTTATTTTTAAGACTGTGTCTATATTTTTATCGAGATACTATTTTTTAAATATTGTTACAAAAGTCTTTTCTTCAATTTTGGCAACACATTCAATATTTTCTGGCTTCTAATAAGTACTAATACAGTGCAAAAGAAATTGAGCTCTTTTCGGTCTCCTAGGTTTAGTTAGCGCTTTAAACATAGCTTCACTTATTTTGATTAGCTCATTGAGATTCGATTTCGCAGGGAAACTACGAAGATAGCCATCCACTATATCTATGCCCGGATATATAAGGTTGAGAATTTTCCTCAGTCGAGCAGTTTTTGTGAGCAGCTGAGATCTAGTAATCCATTAAGCTCTACCTCTCTTGACAAGTTTGTTTGTCTTACCAATATTAAAATTTAAAAGTTTGTTAGAGTATATTTTGTTACTCTTTCACGGAAAATCTACTGAATTGATTTAGATGAAACTTTATAATAATATACCTCAAACATAAGAATTACACAAAGGCTATATTTATAAAGATACAGTATGAATTATCCAAAATATAACGATAGCTGTCAAGTAATTAGGAAAAAAAATATGTCGAAAAAATAGAATACTGTCTATCATTATCTGTCACTATCACAACTTTCCATCACAGGTTGAAACCGCGGGGCGCAGCTAGTCTATACATACATACATAAATATACAAATAAATAAAATTGGAGTAATAATAAAATAACCTCTTTTTACTATATGCGTAAGTATGTATACACAGTGCATATACCAAAACAACTTTTTTTTTGTCTTTCCGTCTGTCTTTTTGTTCCGACTAATCTCTGGAACGGATGGACCGATTTTGACGGGACTTTCACTGATAGGTAGCTGCTGATATAAGGAGTACTTCTTTTGACTAGATTCGCCCCGCGGCGTGTCCCGCGGGTAATATCGCGTGTGAAGCCGGGACGGGCCGCTAGTATGAAATAAGCAAACTTACTCACTTAGGTTGTATTAGATGAAAGGGCATCTTCCTGACTGCCTCTTCGGCTATGTCTAACGGAAAGGCAAATTCCACCATGTTCTCGTTCAAGCAGTCATTGTAGGTGGAAGCCAGTTGGCAGCGGTCAGACATTCCCTCGATGCTGTCAAGACACAGTCGAGAGACGGAATTCAGTTTGCGGACCACACGCGAGCCCTTCCCGTTGACCAGGCCAGCCAGATGGATGAGCAGTTCTCTATTAACCTGTTGATAATGAGGGATATCAAAGTAAGAGTCATCAGAAGCTATCTAGTATATCTTACTAATATTATAAACGTGAAAGTTTGTAAGTATGGATGGATGGATGGATGGATAGATGGATGGATGGATGGATGGATGTTTGTTACTCTTTCACGTAAAAACTACTGAATGGATTTTAATGAAACTTTACAATAATATAGCTTATACATCAGAATAACACATAGGCTACAAGTTATAAAGATATTATGTGAATTACAACAATTTATACAAGTCGAATTCAAAATGTCTAATTGTCAAATTTTCGGCCATATTAAACTGTAGACAACATAACGTTTCGCTGTCAGTTGCGTTTTGTTAAAGTAGGTTTTATACGGGCGGGATAAAAATCTCAGGTATCCTATTTCCAACTTTCTTTTTGTTTTAAATATTTATAATGCCGAACAAAGTTCGCCGGGTCAGCTAGTAGTACACATAATTTTAACCAGTGACGAAAAAAGTACTACTACTATATACAAGGGGTGTTCAAAAAGTAAGTTTCCCTACTCTGCCGTTTTGCCCCAGCGCCATTTAGCGAGCTGGGACCGAAAATAGTTTTAGTTTAGGATATACCGATAAGATCGGGACTGGTCATATATGGCGAAACCATGGAGCTACATGTGAAAAACGTGTCGACTTGTGAGTTGCGTGCAGCTATTCGCTTTTTCACGGCTTAATGGCAACGAAATGCCATTAACGAAAGCGTCCTGGAAAATTATCGAAAAAAGTGTTGCTTTTTCACGACAATGCACGGCCTCATTCAGCAAAATAAACACAAACCTTACTGGAAAATTCAAATGGGAAATTTTTGATCACCCACCCTACTCTCCAGATCTCGCACCAAGTGGCTTTTTTCCTTTGTCCTAAGTTAAACGAATGTTTGGGTGGCCATTACTTCACTTCAAATGATGAAGTGAAAGACTTTGTTAAATTATTCTTTAAAAAAACAGGGCATGGAAGCTTGAGAATAAATACAAAAAAAATAATAAAGTCCAAGGGGACTATGCAGAAAAATAGTTTATAAGTCAAACAATAAATACATATGTTACTTTGTTTTGTGGTTGTTGTAATTAATTGTGGTTTGTTTTTTCACGGAGCAGGGAACCATACTTTTTGAACACCCTCGTACATACACGACCCACTGCTGAGTCAGTCCTGCTCCAATTACTGGGGAGGGTAATTAGCCTTCTGTGACACGCTAGTCTTCTCCTCTTGCCTTCCTTCTCTTACGGCTGGGTTATCGGCTCTTACGACACCCTCAGGATAGAATGGGGTGGTAAAGCAATGTATTCTAAATCCGTCACCACACGTACTTCATATTATATGATGTCAATACAATTCATCTATATATGATGTACCTATGTATGTATGTACTTTTTCTACAGTATCTTCTCTTACTTCTTTCATCATCATCATCATCATTATTTTAGTCTAAAGACGTCCACTGCTTAAACCGTAAACTTAAACACTTTTTTACAAACCAAAAATTATAATCTAATAGCTCGACGATACAATTCATAAGTTACTTAGTTTTCACTGCACCGAAAGACTGCACGTTTTAATTGTCTTCAAGGGACACGAAGATTAATTTAACATCGCAGTATAAAGATGAAACTAACCTTTCCATGATTAATGACGTCACTCTGCTCCAACATGCATGCTGCGAAGCATTGCCCCGATCGGGACACGGGAGCGGAGTTCGTGAAGTAAGCTCGTACATCTTTTGGCGTGGCTCGTACTTTGATAACGCAGGACTGCGCCATTCGGACTAAGGCATCTAGGTGGCCTTGTACCTGGCAATGTTAAAAAGTTTACAAAATAAAAAAAATACGAGCCAGATGTGCTCTGTATGGGCTTCATCAGCAGGCTCAAAGTCACCCAAAGGCCAATGGAGAGGGCTATGCTCGGAGTTTCCCTGCGGGATCGAATCAGAAGTCAGGAGATACGCAGGAAAACCAGGGTCACCGACATAGCTCACAGGATTGCCAACCTTACCGCGTACCTTACCAGGGCGGAAAGCGATGTATGCAGGCGGCTCAGGACCGGCCTTCGGGGAAATCCTTGGGGGAGGCCTATGTCCAGCAGTGGACGTCTTTTGGCCGAAATAATAATGACGAGATTTGAATAGCGAAATTAAAAAAAATCGAATTTATCGCGTGTATATTACATTAGATAATTCCCGACGTTACAAATGCTTTGCAGCTGTCGTGGTCACGGGAGATACTAGATGACAGTAGTCTTTAAAAGTACAAAAAAACAGTTTATTACCACCTATATTTTTTTTTATTGATAACTTTCCCTGCGCACACAGGAATCGCTCTCTGTGTCCAGAGGTCTTGCAGATGAGTGTTGAGCTTGAGATTTGATCAATTTAATGATTGAATCCCAAGCTTCGTCATTACCTTTTATGGGCTCTTACGAAACCCTCAGGATAGAATGGGGTGGTGATACTATGTATATGTACTCGAACTCGCATAACGCGTTTGCCATCTGTCCTTGCCTGTTAATGTACATAGGAAGTTATTATTACCTTAGGATCTGTAAAATCGACCATTGTCCCCGAAGACCCTATGTGACGTGATGCTAGCACAGTGGGAAGCATGCAGATTAATAATTTTAGTAGCACCATGACTCTGAAAGAGAAATCAAGATCATCGTCGCATCCTCCATCATTGCCATCACCATACATGGCTAGACATGGGCGTCCCCCAAGTAGCACCATTCCGTCCCGTCCTCGCTTTGATACATCCAGCTGCTGACCTTTCAATCCTTGCTGCATCTAGCAGGGGTCGACTGAGACAGAGGATATTGTCATTTCAGTTGTATATTTTCTTTTTAATGTGTGTTACCATAGCTACGTCGTTTATCAAGCAATTTTGTTGGTGTATTGTAACCGGGGTCACTCACATGTGCACAAACATTCGTACATTGTACGAATGTTTGTGCACAAAAATAATGTAAGTGGTGTGTGTGTGTGTGTGAGGTGACTACACACACTGACAAAACTGTGTATTCTAAATCCGTCCACACGGAAATAGTCAACGCTGGCCCAAAATAGAAAGTAGTATATCTCGACGTTTTCCGTACGATTACCGCCAAATAACCGCCAGAACATATATCGCTATGAGGAAGTTACGCTTGCTCTCACAAATCCATATATCTCTTGCGTATACGCCAGTATCAAATGATTTATAATGCTCAATGGACCGTGGTGGTAGCGTAAGAACCAATTAAAGTTTATGAAAAATCAAAATGCCTTGAAGAGAAGACAAAATTTACACCAACCTTGGTTCTAACTCAACAGGCCAGTGTCGTCGTTGTTTCAGCCCATAAATGGCCCACTACTGAGTCGAACCTCCCCCAAATTCATGGAGGGAAATTGGCCTACTGTGCCACGCTGGCAAGACGGGTTGGCACAGTGGTTGTATCAAGTTTTCCTTCTCGTAGGGCCAGGTGATCTGGCTCTTACGACACCCTCAGGATAGTGTGGGTTGGTGACATTGTGTATTCTAAATCCGTCACCACATGGACAGTGTAGCATGCTAATATCCCTTCATGAAATGGGAGGAGGCCTAATTCAGCACAAGGTATTTTATGTGCCGAAATGAGGAGGGTTATCAAAGTTCATTGTAATTGTTTGACGACACGGTTAGCGCAGTGGTTGAGCGATCGACTGCTGCGCAGCATGTCGCGGGTTCGATCCCCGCACGGAAGAAATATTTGTACGACGTGTGTTTTCTATCTATAATATGTATGTATTTACAAAAAAAAATGTATATAAGTAGTTTATCATCCATCTCGTTACCATAACACAAGCATTACGTTGCTTAGCTTGGGACGAGATGGCGTTGTGTGAAATGTCCAATGATATTTATTATTAATTTATTTAATTATAAAAATTGTTGACAATTTGGTAATTCAAGTAACAATTTTCACTATTTCCCCGTGATCCGCTGCTGACTCGGGCCTCCTCCAAATTCATGGAGGGAAATTAACCTACTGTGCCGGCAAGACTAGTTGGAAAAGGGTTTGCAACAAGATTCCCTTCTCTTGCGGTTAGATGCCTTATATAGTCGCCTCTAAAAGCTTTTTGTTTTAAGATCTCATGTACTTTAAAAAATGGCGATCCAAAAAGAGCAACTACGGAGTTTCTTGCCGAGTTTTCTCTGTAGAGCTGCATACCGAACCAGTGGTAAATGGAAAATTTTCACTTCGATCTTATTTTATTGTTTGACTTGTCAAGAGTGGTCTAACGAGCCAACTTGATTAAATGAGTTTTGATTTTGACTTATTACTAAAACGAAAGAGTCTCAATTCCCACTTCAGATCAAGATATAAATAAATAAATATCATTGGACATTTCACACAACGCCATCTCGTCCCAAGCTAAGCAACTTAATGCTTGTGTTATGGTAACGAGATGGATGATAAACTACTTATATACATTTTTTTTGTAAATACAAAAACAATTACTTTTCAATGTACTTTTTTATATGCTTTAGTCATAATTCAAGTCAAAAGTTATTTATTTATACAAAGGTTGTCTGGAAGAGATCGCGGCATGCGATAAAGCCGCCAAATGTACTTCACGGTAAGAATATTTTATTTACGTTATCTTTTTTGTTTTGGCATGCAATAAAGAGTCCTTAAATAATAATAAATAACTGAGACTGCACACGGACAGGTGTGCAGTCCTATAACAATTTTATTCTTAGTCGGAGTTTAAAAATAATTAATTTTAAATTCGAACTTACATAGTGTCCATCTGAAAGAGCTGAATTCAATGCATTTTCAACAGACGAACGCTCGAAGCTTATAAGTAGAAAAAGAACAGCTCTTATGCAGTACAATAAGCGCAAAAGAAAACGAATACAAACCTTATTGTTGCGACATTGGACTTGTTTTCGTATACATTGAACGCGCCAGGTGGTGTTGCTGAATACGTAATATGCCAATGAATTTTTAGGACTAACTAGGAATTTTCTGTGTTTTGTTCTTAAAGACGAGCTAAGTAGTCTGAAAGCGTAAAGGGTTTAATGTATATTAATAGCGGGTTCGTAGAAATATTAATGTAATTAACGTAGAGGCACTTGCTCAAAGTCTGTATGTCATCTGCGTGCTCGTGAATTAAATGTTTGTAAACTGCCCCCGCGACACAGGATAATACTTAGTCAAGGGGTTCCTAATTAATAAATTGGTGACATGTTATATAATAAACTAGCGACCCGCCCGGCTTCGCACGGGTGAAATTATATTAACCTTCCTCTTGAATTACTCTATCTATTAAAAAAAACCGCATCAAAATCCGTTGCGTAGTTTTAAAGATTTATGCATACATAGGGACGGACAGAAGAATGCGACTTTGTTTTATACTATGTAGTGATAGTGATAATAATAATCAATATCCTTGGACATTTCACACAACGCCATCTCGTCCCAAGCTAAGCAACTTAATGCTTGTGTTATGGTAACGAGATGGATGATAAACGACTTATATACATGTTTTTTTGTAAATCCATACATATAGATAGAAAACACCCAGACCCGGAACAAATACTTGTAGGTCGTACAAATATTTATTCCGTGCGGGAATCGAACCTGCGACATGCATGCGGACACCTCTGCCCATATATGACCCACTGCTGAGTTGTATCTCCTCCAGTTACATGGAGAGTAATTAGCTGGCCGTGTGGTGACGGATTTAGAATACACAATGTCACCAACTCATACCGTCTTGAAGGTGTCGTAAGAGGCGACTAAAAGAACGCAAGGAGCAGATCACAGTATCAGAAAACTTGATACAAACCCTGTGCCAACCCGTCTTGCCAGCGTGGCACAGTAGGCTAATTTCCCTTCAAAATGATTTGGAGGAGGCCCGACACAGTAGTGGGTCATTTATGAGCTGAAACGACGAAACGACGATGCTGGCCAGACGGGCACAGGGTTTCGTATCTCCCGAACAGGTCGGCGCCGCCTGGCGCACGACCGCCGTCCCCCCTGATGAGGGTCTCCGGGTGGGGGACTAGGGGAAGTCCCCCGCCCACTGGAGCAAGAGACCCCGAGGGGAAGACGTCCTGCCGAGTGCTCCGGGCAGGACGTAGATAGACTCCCACTCTGGGGGAGAGTCTCACACGCCCCCCTCGGCCATCCCCGTAGCCGACGGGGATAGTCAATAATAAAGAATTTAGAAAAAAAAAAAAAAAGGGTTTTGTGTCTAGTATTTCTTTTCTTACGGCTAGGCTTTTCTTATCGGCTTTGTCATTTCCTTTTGTCGGCTCTTACGACACCCTCAGGATCGAATGAGGTGACGACATTATGTATTCTTTAACCGTTATCTGGGACTCAATGGTGGGACCATGCTATTTTCTATGCACGAGTCCACCCGACACGATGCAGTTGCCAGCATTAATCTGCTAAATTCAGATATTCTCGCCAAGTACTTGGGTTAAGAGCGTCCCGAACTTACACTGTTCTATTAGTAATGTACCAAAACTGTCAAAATCGATAATCGACGTGGTTTAGAACTATCGAGGTTGCGGACCAGGCGTATAAAAATACACAAATCGGTTTGTTTTAAAAAAAACTGTTTGCTTCGGAAATTGAAAACATTTCATCATAATATTAGTAATTCTGATTTCAAAACTACTAGTTCGGCTTTGGCATTTTGTATTTTTGTAACCCTTTTAACAGGCTTCTAACACAATAATCTAGTTTGGATGTATGTGTGCATTGTATGTGTGTTCTACTATAAACAAATGAATCCGCACATAACAACTTAATAAAATTCAGTTAAAGTTGCAGTAGATATCACCGATCTATTAATTATTTTGCAAAACATACATTTATTTGCCAAGCATTTGCTCTTCCAAGTCGATTTATTTTTATTTAACTGTATGGCAATTGTTAACATTTTGTTGCCAATTCAAATGATTAAATAACCCACAATTGAGCAGGGCTTCCACCATTTGCAGGAGGATACTTAGTGCAGTGCGACACCAGCTGGATTAGAAAGAGGAGAGAAAGAGATGGATAGATTGTGTGTGTCGTCACACACACAATCTATCCATCTCTTTCTCTACGAGAGGAGTGTATGCAAACTACTACCTAGCGTTGAACAAGGGCCAAAAGATGATGATGGTTTTAAACATTACGATTTATAAGAGTTTTGTGATAAAACCTATGTGAATAAAGTTCCTTTTTGCATAAAGCAAAGCTAAGCAGGGCCGCTCTAAAAATAACTGAACATTTCTTCAGAAATACATACAGACATTAGAACACATAAATGTCGTTAGTAGCCCAAACTAAAAACACAATTCTGGTAATGCGGTTTTCGGCGGAACGTGCTTGCTTAGGCTATACGCTTAATGGCACATTACCACAATTTATGTGATAGTTTTTATAAGAAAGAATGATACTGAAATGATTCTCGGTCAACTTGCCTAACTGCTGAATTGGTTTTAGTGTAACTGCAGATTGGATTTTTTGTTTCCCAGAAAATTTGTTTAAAATGTGTAGACTTGTTTAAAATAAAAATATAATTTGAAATTAAACTTCTTATTGGGATAACGAGGAGATTAGGAATTCCACGAAGGCCCGTCCTGAGCTGCCCGCATCCATCTTTTTCCGGCGACCTAAACGAGGTCATCGGTCCACCGTGTGGGAGACCTACCAGCACTGCGCTGACAGTATGTAAGATATTAAATCTACTAATAATTGGTATTTTATTCTGTAAAAATTTGTTGTGGTACAGACTAGCCATAAATTGTCCTAAACAAATAAGATACAAATTTCCATTGACAAATTTTCCAAGTGTTTTCCTTATTTTTGTTATTTGTTTACCATTTTCATGTTTCACCGGAGCTTCTATAATCCGTCCCGGGCGGGCACGAAATAAAAATACAGCTGCCATATTTACTACACCTGAAAGAACGATAATTGGATTGCCTTCAAACAAACATCAGGACTTTTTTGAAACGGCAAAGGTGATTTTTGCTCGATAATTTGTTTACTATAAATAATTAACTATGTTTGTTCCGATGCTTCTAACGTAAGGTGTGTTATTGTAGTCTAAGGGTTTGCTAGCGTGGGTATTTCATACCGCTGTGTAAAAACAGAAGTTAGTGACCAAAACATCAAGAAAAAAACAACGGGTTGCACTCCGGGAGTGCCGGCAGAAGTGAAAACTTGAACCTTAACGTTGTGCTTTTTTGAATATTTTGGAATAAGTAGTTAGGAAATAATTTTCCTAATAAAATAAAATACAAAATACAATAAAGTATTGCTTTATTTATCAGGATAAAAGTACTAGTTAGTATGTTTGTGATTAAATACAATATTTATTTGTTGCGCTATCGTACACAAAAATGACAATTAATTTTACATACAAAAAATACCACTACAGAACTCTTACAATTATTTATCCGCGCTGGCGGTCTACTCTCCCTCCGTCTTACGAATTTTCGATCAGGTCACGTGTCTTGACGCGAGTTTGATATTTTATACCCAACCCAAAAAAATATGCTTAACGCCGCTAAAGAACTTTTCACTTCAAAATATATTTATTTTTATTTAAATGTTGTACACAGCATCCTTTTTTATGTATACCAGATATATGATTTGAACATTTAAAATTATGACCAATTAAAAGAGCAGTACCTTCTAGAGTTTAAGAAGTACAAAGAATTAAATAATGAGATATATTCGCGATAAATCCGCTACAAAGTGTTTAATTTCAAATACAAAGTAACATATCTTATCACTTAAAAGTCATGTTGGAACGTCACATCTCAAAACTAGTCGCATAAAATAGCTAGAGAGTGTAAAATATAAATTATTTGCCCACACACTATCTTTCATCAATGTAATTGCTAAATTACAACAATTGCTTGCCTTTATTTAGAGATTGCTTTGTATACAGATCACTATCAAGCAGTATTATGATACAATCAAAATTACAGTCCGAATCCCAAATTATGGTTATTCATTCATTTCGAACGATCTACATTCGGAAACAGGTGTATTGATAAATTTAAAAAAAAAACTTATTTAAATAAAAAACGGTCGTGTTCGATTTACGAAATGAAACCAAAAACAATTTTTCAAATGGTTTTAATTATCTATTTGACATTTTTAGTGTCATACTCGTACAGCCAGGATGACGCGACGACAGTCCCCCCCACGACAAGGGGAGAAGACGAGGAAGAAGAAGAAGCTCCAAAGAAGGGCTGCTCTATTTGGTGCTGGATACAAAAGATTGCCATGTTCATCGTATCCCAACTGCTCAGTGGTAACTGAGATTAATTTTGTAAATAAATGGCAATAATATTGTTTTGTTTAAAGTTTATTTTGTATCCACAAGTGACTTTTAATAGAGTCACTGTGTCAAAAATGACAAAATGGACATCCTTTGAATGTCCATTTTGTCATTTTTGATTACCTACTAATACTAGGGTGTCAGTTCCAGACGAATGTCACGCGTTGATACAAGAGCTTTTTTTATTAGTGATTTGAATGCCTTTCGCCCTAGGCTAACGTAATGGAAAGCAACGCCAGGGTATAAAAAACACGATTATGTTTAAAAATTTCGATGTGTTAGTGTAACAAGTTCAATTAACATATTTAAAAACTGTACAAACATACAAGAACTACTGGCGGTTGGTAATAGATCAAAAACCCTGAAAGATGCTTGTACTTGTATCCCTGGAAGACGTTTAATATTAACTTCATTTGATTATATCGGACCCATCATTGACTGATCAAAACTTTACTACTACCCTCAGCCCATAAATTACCCACTGTTGAGTCGAGCTTCCACCAGTTACATGGAGGGTAATAGGAAAAAAGTAAAACTTTAACTCAGTATAACATTATTAAAAAGCTACAGTTTTTTTTTGTGCTTATTATGAAGGGTTTGGCTTTTTTGTCGAATAACGATATCTTGGCGACCTCTAGTTATCTATTATTTATTAACTAACAAGAATACTTGCCGTGTGCTACACCTAATCCTCAAGATCCAATCTACAGATGAAACACAAAACAAGCGTAATAGAAAATACAACTGTCACATTACATTTTCACTTTAATTTTCTTCGCAAAGAGATAAGACAGGTACAAAATTAGATTCTCATTCAATTGAACAGTGGTATTAAGTTATTCTACGAAGTTTTGCCGAGATATTGTACCTAGTATATTTATTAGACTGGTGAGTTATAAATAACAACAGATGACTGCTTTAATTTAGTTTCTATACTTTTGTTATTATAAGTATAATATCCACGTGCTCGAACAACAATGAACATTGTGTATTTGCTACCGTATTAATTAGGTTTAACTAAAATTTGACAGACCAAGTAACAGATTTAGATCTAAAGCTTAGTAATCTGAATTTTAAAAGGTTTACTGAGTTTCTATGCTTAGTGTTTAATATAATTATGATCAAATCAAATTTCAAGTTAAAAATATGTTATTTTTCCTTAAAATAATTTCTACCTAGCATATATACTGGTGTTCCATGTGGTGGCGGATTTAGAATACATAGTGTCACCATCCCATTCCATACTGAGGGTGTCGTAAGAGCCGACAAAAGGAAATGACAAGGCTGAAAACCTAGCCGCAAAAGAAGGAAAACTTGATACGAAACCCTGGCCAGTGTGGCACAGTAATTACCCTCTCTGTGATGAGAGGAGGCCCGACTTAGGAGAGGGTCATTAATGGCCTGAGTAGTATTATGTATGCTAATACATTTTTTCCAGTATATTAATGACTAGAAAAAAAAGGGAAAAATAGGGATTCCCAACTAAAAGAATTATAAAATGTTTTTGATCAGATGCAAGACTGACACAAGAGACGATACAACATCACCATCAGCCTATTTCAGTCCACTGCTGGACGTAGGCTCCCCCATGGCTCGCCACTGAACCCGGTCTTCGGTTCTATGCATCCAGTTGCTGCCGGCTGCCCGTCGCAGATCGTCGCTCCTATACGCTCCTATACGATAGTCGATACAACATATAAAACAATATTAAAGAACGGGTTCCAAATGAGAATGATATTTCTAAAGGGCAAATTATGCGGCCGAAAGCTATTTATAAACAAAAAACACTTTTAAAATTTCTTCGAGAAAGATCTTTTATAAGCGCATTCACAAGAAAAGAAAAAGCGAGCAATTAATAGCAGTTGGTTGTACGGCATCCTTTTAAGGACGCTGTTCAAAGAGCGCCAGGTATTTTATTAATACAATTAAATTTCAATGAAATTGTATGGGTTCTGTTTGCGCCCGTAATAAAAATGAGATGTTTTAAGGGCACGGGACACGGAAGCCGTATCAAGTTACTATTTAGATAAACTCGGGTACTAGTATTTTGTCCAAAGGAATTATATTTTATAATCATCAGTCAACATCTCGCACTTTGTATGTTATAATGCCGGTTACTCACATTCGTACGAATACGCAAACCCACAAGTGTAGGACAACATTTGCAAATGGTTATGCAAAGTTTTTGCCGCAATCGTGCTTTTCCAAGCTGTGTCGGTTTTTAGCGCACATCAAAGAACGCGAACCGCGAACCTTCGCGTAGTCTCCTATACATTCGTGTGACCAGTTGCACCCACGATTGCGAAGGGAACTGACGTTTCGCCATTTTGATAGTTCGTGACGTCTACTGAGTAGCGTACCTTCATCATGTATTGGAACAACACCAAGATGATGGAGTTCATTGAACTCCTTTTTTTAACTCCTGCACAGTGAATATGGGATCCTCAAAAGAATTCCTATAAAAAGGAGTGGCCGTTAATGACGCCTGGGAAAAAATTAAAAATTCTTTTTTTCTTTAATGTTCTATTGACGAATTAAAAAAGAAGAGAAATTCTCTAATGGCCGCTTATACTTAAAAACATTTAAGATTCACAAGACATTCGTAAACATGTGTAGGACGAAGCGCAAACAGGTTTGCGTAAATTAAGTATGCGAACACATTGCCTAGCCGCCAAGTTTGCGAATAAAAGTGACGGCCCTTCACATGCGCGCAAATATTCGTACAATTTACGAATGTTTGCGCGCATGTGAGTGACCCCAGTAAAAATTCAAGCATCGCAATAAGGCTGTGTCCTCAGTAGGCAAACTGTTAGCAGCCGACTGATTTTGCAGCGTATCGGTTTAGTACTCCCTTCCATATATTTGAAATGGAGTGTCCACAGTTTGCTAGTTTTGCGCTCACTGTAAGCAGTTTGCAGCGTTACGTGCGCCGGCTGTCTCAGCTAGTGGCCTACTCACAGCAAAACCGTTTTCGACGCACGAAAATCGATCTGAGTTTGCAGCTAACTCAAATTTCAGTTCGCCATACATGTGCGGCTCACTCAGTCGGCTGCAAACTGTTTGCCTACTTGGGACACAGCCTAAGACACTTTCGTTGAACGTGCTTCAATATGTACACCATGTACAGTTTTGTTCAGCATTAAAAATGTTCATCACTACATAGTATAAAACAAAGTCGCTGTCGTCTGTCCGTCCCTATGTATGCTTTAAAACTACGCAATGGATTTTGAAGCGGTTTTTTTTAATTGATAATGTGATTTCAGAGGAAGGTTTATATAATACGTGCATAAAATTGTTGATAAATTTAGATGTTCATCATTGCACCCGTGCGAAGCCGAGGCGGGTCGCTAGTTATTATTATAAAAATAGACGAGCATCCACGCGAAAAGAGTAGTTAAATAGTAAAACACTCTATATTCTTTTGTTCTTTGCTTAGCGCTGGAACAAGATAATATTGCATTTTCATGTCAAACGTAAATAAATGAGAAATTCCTCTTCTGCTATCTGAAATTGTGTTTAAACGGATTCTTTCATGCTGTTTATTTTGTAAGACGATTTCCACGACGCTCCGTGGATAAACACTTACAAACGAAAATAACTTGTTACGTTCTGCTTAAAATGTTTTCGTTTGTCTCTACAGTTGCTAGACTCTGAAATCCTCATCATCATTGTCACCTCTTTCCATAAACATACATGACCCACTACTGACTCAGGCCTTCTACAAGTTCATGGAGGGAAATAAGCCTACTGTGCAACGCTGGCAAGACGGGTTTGCACAGGGTTTGTATTAAGTTTTCGTCTATTGTGGCTAGGTGATATGCATCTTTTGCTGATTTAGTCGGCTGACATTGTGTCCCCCTCGACTGTGCTGCTGCCTTGTCGTGGAGAGGGGTCTTGTGTGGCTTCATGGCCCGTTGGGGTTACACCGGCTCATGGTGACCGATGCCAGGCGGCCCCACGGGGAGAGGCCAGACGAAGAGCGACATACGGGTGTCGTGGTGGGTTTGGGCTCCGGGGACTCCTCCGTCCTCTGTCTCTCTATCCTTGTCGCTTGCCCGCGTGCACCACATCAAGGCGCCACAGTGAAATGCGTTTACGCGAACCTGTGGCAACCCAAGCAAAGTATTTGAGGGTAGGCTAGTAGTTTCCGGAATCCCACACTATCGCCAACCCCACCCCCGAGGGCCACCCCCGGTATGCATAAAGCATTTCTGCAGCGAAATCAAAACAGCTACTTTGCGCTGGTGAGGGGGTGAATGTGCCTTCATATTTCTTGATGTTGATAGTTCAGATTTAATGGGTAAATTGTGTCAAGTATGTAGCGTGCTGGTCGCTACACATTCAAAGAAATCAATATTCTAACCTGTGCCATCTCAATATATCATCCGACTGAATTGAATTTGAATTTAAGGAGTGAGGCTCTTCGGGAGCTTCCTTATTTTACCATAAAAAGCCTAATGCAATTAACCCAGAATTTTTCTACGAGCAATTCGTGATTTTTTCGACGGTCGTCAAAGAAATGACCTCGACAGCCGCAATCTAATTAATTAATGGATACTAGACCTCGGAGAGAAATAGTAAAGCGTCTATTCTGAGGGGATGACAAATTAGATTCAGTAATAAAGTTGTACGGTGACTCGATTTCGCGAAACTTTACTATAAAATCAGCGGGTAATTGGGTAAGGTTAGCGTTCTATTTTATGGAAACTCAATGTGTAATTAAAGAACATGGAACATGAATGAAACACTCTTCCTTGCCTTTTCCCCAATTTTATTGGGTAAAAGCTAACCTTTTTTTTTTTTTTTTTTTTTTTGTTTTCGCTGGGGAAATGCTTTATGCATACCACCGCACCCCGGGGGAAAGGTCGGTGATTATGTGGGACTCCGACAAGGGTCGTCTACCCAGTCGTTTACCCACTAAAACCCCAGCGGCATACCCACACACGACGCGCTTGGGGCGCCACAAGTTCGCGTAAACGCATTCTACTGTGACGCCCCAGCGTGGTGCCCGCAACGCGGGCAAGCGACTATCAGGGAGGGCGTCCCGGTACACTGGGACGCCCTCAGTCATCGAGGCTTTCGTCGGTGGTGGCTCCCCCGAACCACAACCGGCCTCCTAGGCGAGGGCAGAAGGGGCCCGCACCGTCACGAACCACCCTCCACCCCTGCCTCCGTCCGCGGCGCGGGTCACCCGGAGCTCCCTCCCTAGCGACCCGCCCCGCTGCCCCCTTCTGCGACATCGGCCCCGCAGAAGGAGGCCCGTCAGCCCTCGGGTTTTCGACAACCCAAGGGCGTTGAGTGAGGACTCGGTTTGACGGCCAACTAAGTTGAGCGCCAACCCGAGGACCTCATGGTGCGCCGCAGCGGTTTACGACTCCCAAGGCAGCTCTGAGGACAGAGGAGTCCCCGGAGCCGCAACCCGCCACGACGCTGGGTGCCGCTCTTCGTCTCACCTCTCCCCGTGGGCCCGCCCGGCATGGGAGGCCCTGGCCGGTATGGCCCCACGGATCATTGAGGCACTCAAGCCCCCTCACCACAGCAAGGTGGCAGCACAGTCGAGGGGGGGTAAAAGCTAACCTAACCTAACCTAACTTGAGCCATCATTCAGTCCATGAATGTTCCACCACGGAGTCGGGTATCATGCTGTTGCATGCATTGTAATCAGCTGTGCGATGCTGGTAAGACGGGTTGGCTCGTTGGTCTAGGGGTTAAATTTGGGGACCCTCCCTTGGGGATCGGGTGGTCAGCCACCAGGGTGGAGGTATTAAAGCAGCGGCCGGCAACGGCGAATGTGCTACCGGTGCTTTGAAACCGGGCACATCGGGGCATGCTGCACTAGTGGCAAAGACCGGGCATTCCATCCTGAGGGTGTGGTAAGAGCCGACAAAAGGAAATGACAAGGCCGAAAACCTAGCCGCAAGAGAAAGAAAACTTGATACGTAACCCTGTGTCAACCCGTCTAGCCCTGTAATGAGAAGACACCTAAGTATTAAGTGGATGTCTAGATCATTATAAATAAATTGGCAACCTCCATAGAAGTTTTTATAATAGAACTCGATACAAATGTGTGCAGTCGTTAAAGACTTTGGCCTTTTTGCAAACGTCCTGCTTATGCTGGGTAGCTTCTGCACTCTCCATGCAAGATCCACCGTTGTCATTGATGCCACCTCTGTGATCCAGCTGGTTGGCAAGCTGGACTCTTTTCCTGGGAAAATAATCTTCTATAATATAAAAATTAATCGCTAAATGTGTTGGTAACCGCATAACTCAACAACGCCTGGACCAATTTGGGCAATTCTTTTTTGAAAGGTTCGTTGTAGTTCAAGGATTTACGGCGAGAAAAATTCGAATAATTGCCGGAGAACCCCTAAAAACAGCCTTTTTCTTTTTCCTATACAAACGTTTTCTAACCAAAACGTAGAGACAATTTGAGCTTTATTGCAATTACATAAAGTTTATATTAAATTCCTAACGTCAAAGAGTCAATTTGCACTTTAATACCGCTGTCTTTTTGACAGGACGAAGTCTGTCGGGTCCGCTAGTACTAAAATAAAAACGCTACTCAGATATAAGTCCAGATAACCTCAAGTAATTATACGTACAGCTACTACTCAGTCCATAAATGACTCACTGCAGTCGGGCCTCCTGCCATGATATGCAGAGAAATTAATCAAAACCCTGTGCCAAACCACCTGGCCAGCGTGGCACAGTTGCCTCATTCATCATCATCATTTCAGCCAAAAGACGTCCACTGGACATAGGCTCCCCCAAGGATCTCCATCGTTTTCCGGCGACCTTAACCAGATCAGTGGTCCACCGTGTGGGAGGCCTACCAGCACTGCGCTTTCAGGACCGCAGTCGCCACTCGAGGACTTTTCTCCATTGGCGTCGGTCCTGCGCGCTATGTGCCCTGCCCACTGCCACTTAAGTTTGTCAATCTTCTGGGCTATGTCGGTGACCCTGGTTTGCCCTCTATTTCATATAGGCTCACTACCCTGCATGAAATTGGAGGAGGTCAGACTCATTAATGAGTTGTTTATGGGCCGAGATAATCTCAGGACATAAACAACTCTGCAAATATTACAATTTCTTCTTTAAAATCTCTCTAGAAAATCCTTTAGGAATTAAGGACATTGTTAAGGACTTACCTGTACACCTCCAAGTTAATAACTCCGTTGGAGCTCATGATGCCGAACTTCTTCAATACGCAGAAGATGATGCAAGATTCGTCGGATTCCTGGATCTCAATCCGTCTGCCTTTCGGGTACATCTCTGAGAGGCACTGGTTGGCTACGATATCGGTTAACTTATCATGAGCGTACATTACTGAGATTCGGGCGTCAGTTATTGTTAACAGTAGACAAACAGCAATGAGAAGGATTTCTGTAAAGAAAAGAAACACTAAAGAAAGAGAAGCCTGGACAATCTGTGTTGCCATCGCTGCATCAATAATGATACCCAAAGAAATCCACTGTTGGACATAGGTCTTCCCCAAGGCGTGTTCCGTGTGGTGATGGATTTAAAATACATTGTGTCACCACACCATTTCGTCCTGGGGGTGTCGTACGAGCCGACAGAAGGAAATGATAAGGCCGAAAACCTAGCCGCAAGAGAAGGAAACCTTGATACGGAACCTTATGCCAACCCGTCTGGCCCGCGTGGTGCAGTGGGGTGATTACCCTCCATGTAGTTTTTTTTTACCAATTACTTGAATGCCTTTGACCCTAAGGTTGCGTGCTGGAAAGCAACGCCAGGGTCTAAGATGGGGCAGGCATTTCAAGGAAATGCCCTGTCGGGCACCGGCTCTCACATACACACGACGGAACACAGTAAAACTGCTTGGCGCCGGACTAAGCGCTCATACACATGAACGGGACGCCGCCAACGGCACAGACAACTGCAGCCATCGACGTGGCGGGCGGCAGCCGACTGCAGCCGACTCCAGCCGTCGACTGCCATCGTATGAGCGCTTAGATTTGTGTGTGGTAGCAAGCCAGGTGGACCATTCGATCCTACCACCAAAAAAATATTGTTGGAGGAGGCCCAACTCAGCAGTGGGTCGTTTCTGGACTGAGTAGTAGTAAAAGTCTTCCCGAAGGATTTTCACAAAAGCCAGCCTGAGCTGCTCGCATACCGTCTTCAGTCCACACGTATGGGAGGCCTACTAGCACTGCGCTTCCCGTTGCATGGTCGCCACTCAAGGACCTTTCTGTCCCATCAGCCGTCAGTCCTGCGAGTAAGCGCTCTTACACACGAACGGCATGCGTCAACGGCAGTTAACGGCTGCAGTCGGCTGCCGTCGGATGCCGCTGACGGCACTCGCCGACGCGTCGACGGCTGCAGTTATCTTTGCCGTTGACAATACTATGGAATATGTCCGTAACTATGGTTCGTCTGAGTTTCTCCACACTTCTGATTTGACCTTGCACAGAAACTCTGAGCACCTATTAATGGAGCCCACAGTGAGCAACCATTGAGAGTTGTAGCGTTGCATCTATCACTATAACGCGCATAACATCCGAATGGCTGCTTTGAATATGATAATGGTTTTAGTGTTGTGTTCGTTAATAAAAGGACAAGGATTTCATATTGAAAAAAAAAATACATTATGAAAGAAATCTTAACATCCTGGATAGTTCACCGTGTCGGCTAATTATATTTGTACGACCTACAATTATTTGTTCTGGGTTTGGGTGTTTTCTATCTATAATATGTATGTATTTACAAAAAAAAAATGAATTTATGTAGTTTATCATCCATCTCGTTACCATAACACAAGCATTAAGTTGCTTAGCTTGGGACGGGATGGCGTTGTGTGAAATGTCCAAGGATAATTATAGGAGGTCTACTTTTACTTCGCAGCTCATAAATGGCCCGCTGCTGCGGCCTACCGTGCCTCGGTGGCCGGACGGAATGACACGGGGTTTTGTATCAAGTTTACCTTCTCCTGCGTATAAGTTTTCGTCCTCGTCATTTTCTTTTGTCGGCTAAAATCTACAGACAAAATCAGTTCAAAATTTCGAATTCAGCTATGTGATCGAGGCTACAATTGGCAACCAACATCACTATTACTACATAGTATAAAACAAAGTCGCTGTCATCTGTCCGTCCCTATGTATGGTTAAATCTTTAAAAGTTTCTTTTAATAGATAGAGTGATTCAAGAGGAAGGTTTATAAAATAAAATTGTAGAGAAACACTTATACATTTAGAGGTTCATCATTGTACCCGTGCGAAGCCGGGGCGGGTCGCTAGTAGCACAATAAAATTGTGATCATCAAAGTACATATCAATTGCGTATCTTTTTAAATTTAGAATGATTACAGGCAGATTGTTCATTATACAATGGAATATGTCATTTTGCTTCGGTCGACCTTTATGACGTCATGTCATCAACATTCATAATGATCACATAACAAAACGATGATATCTCCAAAATATGTTGTATTTTTGTAACGTTAAGGCTATACGCGTTATACGCTATCCGTGTGGTGACAGATTTATAATACATGTGTCACCACCCCATTCCATCCTGAGGGTGTCGTACAAGCCGAAAAGGAAATGACAATTTGAATTGACAATGACAAACAAGGGAAGGAAAACTTGATTCGAAACCCTGTGCCAACTCGACTGGCCAGCGTGGAACAGTAGGATAATTACACTGCATGTAATTAGAGGAGGCCTTACCCAGCAGTGGGTTATTTATGGGCTGAATAGAAGTTGTAGATATTCTGCTAGCCCCGGCTGTCATAGTTTACATGAAGTTAGTAGTTAAAATGAAATTATTATTTTTTTACGTCGTTTTACGTCGTTTTTTACGTCGTTTTAGCTAGGCTATCGGCCTTGTCATTTCCTCTTAGGAGACCCTCAGAATGAAATGGGGTAGTGACACTATGTATTCTAAATCCTTCAGGCAAATCAACTAGTCGCAAGAGAAGGACCACTTTATATAAACCTTGCACCAGCTCGTGGCACAGTAAGCTGATTTTCCTCTGTGCATCTCTAGAGCTGAGCTGTGAAGCCACAGACAGACATCTTCTTAATATGTAAAAATTACGTGTCACGTAATTTGTCCGCGATGGACTCATAAACGACTTAACCGATTTTAATCAAATTTTCACATCCATAGCAGTTTGATCCAACTTAAAATATAGGATAGGTTTTATCTCAATTTATAGTTACAATATAATTTTACTGCAAATTATATGTTTGTCTATTATTTGACAGTCACAACTATATGTTAGCTCCAAACGATTCTAACAGATGGCGATATCTGTTGACTGGATTTAGTAAGTATTCAATAGATGGCGCTATGTTAAAAGTTAAATGTAAATTAATAATTACTTAGCCGCAGCAACGCGTGGCCGGGTCTGCAAGTCAAATTATAAATTGCTGCCCGAGGTTAAAACGATAAGATTGCTATCTTCCAAAGCCATTGATGTAATTTAAAAGTAGAAACAGGCACAGAATATCTTATTAGAAGAGCTTAATAAGAATTCGTGCGTCCCGCTATAAAAATCTTTGATTATACCCAGAAAGGGACCGCATTATGCAAGAATGGTCCAATCAAAACCTCCAGATCGCTTCAAACGTGAGATGGGAAATATGGTTTATTTTCACTCGCCTTAAGACTCTTACCTATCAACATCATCATCACATTAATCACTAAGAGACCACTAAATAGGGACCTATTTACCCACGGACGTGTGGTGACGGATTTAGAATACACAATACCACCAACCCATACGGTCTTGAGGGTGTCGTAAGAGGCGACTAAAAGTACGCAAGAGGCAGATTACCTAGCCGAAATAGAAGGAAAACTTGATACGAACCCTGTGCCAACCCGTCTTGCCAGCGTGGCACAGTAGGCTAATTCCCTCCATGAATTTGGAGGAGGCCCTACTCAGTAGTGGGTCATTTAAGGACAGAAGCAACAAAAATGGTCAATACATTTTAATAGGGACTCTTTAATTAGATGTAGAGACATTAGCCTACTGTGTTAGAGATGTTGCCACATGTGTTGTATAGCTTTCTTCCCATGCAAACAGTTTATATCTTCTTTTCTTTTAATCCTTGGACATTCCACAAAACGCCATCTAGTCCCAAGCTAAGCAACTTAATGCTCATGTTATGGTAACGAGATGGATGGTAAACTACTTAAATACTTTTTTTTTTAATACATAGGTACATATTATAGACAGAATCTTTTTGATATCTGCATCTTGCAATTGATTTACGCCTCTTAGAATATCCACAGTATGGCATGGGTTGGTGACATTGCATATTCTAAATCCCTCATGAATTATTTTGAGTGTAATTTGGACACTAGATTTTGAACATTTCAAGGCCGAAAACCTAGCTGCAAGAGACGGAAAACTTGATACGAAAACCTGTGCCAACCGGTCTGGCCAGCATGGCACACTAGGCTAATTACCCGCCGTGTAATTGGAGGAGGCCCGACTCAGCAGTGGGTAATTTTTGGGCTGGTAGTAGTAGTGTAAAATCAAATAATTACAACTGACTTGTAGACATAGACATAATATTGACTTGTCAGATGAGTTTGTGTTTAACAGATGTTCTATAAACACTAAGAATCAGTTTAATCCATATATTTAACATTAACGTGTTTCTATATTCGATTTTTTGGAGTGTGGACTACTCCAACCCTTTTTTATGTTCTGTGTGTCCGTTCCAAAAAGACTAACACAGGCAAATAGGTCACTATTTTAATGCATATATTATAATCAATTATTAATTGATATTTTATGTACGGAAAAGTTAATAACAATATTCGCTTCAAAATCACTTTTTAAATCCTCAATCATTTTAGTTGTGTCTATTATCTATACAAATAAATAAAATTGGAGTGTATGTCTGTAATAATAAAATAACCACTTTTTGGAACGGAATGCTCTGGAACGGCTGGAACGATTTTGACGGGAGTTTCACTAATAGGTAGCTGATGATATAAGGAGTAACTTAGGGCGTCACTTTTTTAGACTACCGACGTCACCCGGGGTACAACAATAACCGCGGGTAACATCGCTAGACTCAGCTAGTAATACATAAAGTTGACATTATTTTTTCATTTATGACCTAGTATTCTTATGGAAGATTTTTTTTTTATAATATTAAGGCATCGCCTTAACCAACATGAATTCAAAAAGATTTTCTATTTCTTCAGGGATTTCACGAATAAAAGCTATGGACGACGTTATTGGTTTTTTTTTATTAATAAGATAGAAATTTATAAAATCTTCGGGTACGAATATCTGCTACCATTCCTGAAGCTCTTTGTAGGACACTGCATACAATTGTGTGCAATCATTGAACACTTTGGCTTTCTTGCAAACGTCATGGTCTAAATTCATTTCGTTGATATTTTGAGCACACGTCTCTCCCACATCCGATATCAATATTCTAGGATCATACCTATGTATAGACTGAACTCTCTTGTAGTAATTCTTTATGTTAATCTTCCCATCGTTAGACATTATTCCAAACTTTTTTAGCACGCAGTGTATGATGCAAGGTATATCGTTCCTGTCTATATGTAAAGGGTATTTATAGAGGCTTCGTGGATACATTTCTGTCAAACAATCGTTGGTCGCTTTATCACTTTCCTTGTCACGAGCATATAGTATGGAGATTGGTGGTTCGGATTCCAGGTTATGGGAAAAGAAGCTTGTTTTGAAACTATTGGCTGTCGTCACAAATAGGAACATTGTGAGCACGAAAATTTCTGAAAGGATTCCAATTTGGTTTAAATTTCGAATGTGATTGGAAAATCGAATCGGGACGAATGGTGGTTGGAGGTGATTTCATTTGTTTTTAAGGCAGCTATGTCGGGAGATTCTCGAAATATGAAAAGAAAACCTAATAACATTCCTTACATATGTAGATATGGAAGTTGTATTAGCTCCCGGCGAGTTCTGAGAGATTTTTTTGTACGTATCGTCGTAGATATTAATTTGAATATCTGAGAAAAGAGATTACTATTTTCGTTTTAGGTCCCATTTTTAAACGATGTCGTCATTACTCATAATCTTGTCTCTGTAAAAATTGCTTATTCATACAAGTTTTAGAATATTTGTTTGTAATTCACAGAATATCAAAAGACCATTCTGGTTTGACATGATATCTAGAGAATAATATCCTATCTACTCCAACACGCGATGTGCTTTGTTGTTTAATTAACAGATGAACACGAACACTAAAGCCAAACGTCCACCGCCAGCTAAAATAAGTTAGTTTAGTTTAGCTTACATAGTTGAGACAGTATTTCATACAAGTTAGTTCACCGTCGACGGTGGACGTTCGGCTTTACGCATGAACTTATAACCGAATACGTTTCATTTTATGTTTGTTTTTTTTTCACACCAAATTGTTTCACGTCAGTATAAAGATCCGTGTAGTGACGGGTTAAGACTAATTAGTGTCACCATCCCATTGCATCCTGAGGGTGTCGGAAGAGCCGATAAAAGGAAATAACAAGGCCAAAAACCGAAAGAAAAACTTGAAACGAGACTCTGTAACAACCCGAGCTGCCAACGTGATCATCATCATCATCATCATCATCATTTCAGCCAAAAGACGTCCACTGCTGGACTTAGGCCTCCCCCAAGGATTTCCACAAAAGCCGGTCCTGGGCCGCCCGCATCCACTGCTTTCCGGCGATCTTAACCAGGTCGTCGGTCCACCGTGTGGGAGGCCTACCAGCACTGCGCCTTCCGGAACGCGGTCGCCACTCGAGGACTTTTCTGCCCCATCGGACGTCGGTCCTGCGAGCTATGTGCCCTGCCCACTGCCACTTAAGTTTGACAATCCGGTGGGCTATGTCGGTGACCCTGGTTTTCCTGCGTATCTCCTCATTTCTGATTCGATCTCGCAGGGAAACTCCGAGCATAGCCCTCTCCATTGCCCTTTGGGTGACTTTGAGCCTTCTGATGGAGCCCATAGTGAGCGACCACGTCTCAGTTCCATATGTCATCACTGGCAACACACATTGGTTGAAGACTTTTGTCTTCAGACACTGCGGTATTGTGGACGAGAAGATCTTTCGCAGCTTCCCGAACGCTGCCCAGTCGAGTTGGATCCGACGATTGACCTCTTTCTCGAAGTTGGACTTACCTAACTGGACAGTGTGTCCCAGGTAAATGTAATGGTCAACAACTTCGAGGGTAGAACCTCCGATGTTAACAGGAGTGGCTTGAACATGGATATTAGACATGATCTTCGTCTTCTCCATGTTCATCTTAAGGCCGACTCGTTCGGAGGCTCCACAGAGGCCATCGAGCATCGTAGTGAGGCCCTCCATGGTCTCAGCCATTACGACTATGTCGTCAGCGAATCGAAGGTGAGTGATGTACTCGCCGTTCACGTTAATGCCCAGCCCTTTCCAGTCCAGGACCTTGAAAACATCTTCCAGTGCAGCGGAGAACAGTTTCGGAGAGATAACGTCTCCCTGTCTAACACCTCGCTGCAACTGGATCGGTTTCGAGGTCTGGTCCTGGAGTCGGACTGGTGGCGTTTTCATACAAGCACTTCAACACTTCGATATACCGATAGTCGACTTGGCACCTCTGGAGAGCCTGCAATACTGCCCACGTCTCGATCGAATCGAAGGCTTTCTCGTAGTCCACGAACGCCAGACAAAGGGGCAGGTTATACTCCTCGGTCTTTTGTATAACCTGCCGTAGCGTTAAAATATGGTCTAAGGTACTGAAGCCTTTTCGGAAACCGGCTTGTTCGGGAGGCTGGGAATCGTCAAGCCTGCACGCGAGTCGATTCGTGATGAATAAGGTGTTATCTCCCTTCTTGAAGAACAGCACCACCACACTTCTGTTCCATGCCTTTGGCGTTCGTCCTTCGAGTATGACGGAATTGAATAACTTCTGAAGGGCCCTAAGGATCGGTTCTCCACCCGCCTTCAGAAGTTCTGCGGTAATTCCGTCATCACCCGCCGCCTTGTTGTTTTTAAGTTGCTCGAGAGCCATCCCGATCTCACACAGGCTGACGTCCGGGAGGTCAGTCTGTGTGAGGCTAATTACCTTACACGTAATGACAGGAGACCCGACACAGCAGGGGGTATTTATGGGCTGCTGATGGCCTGGCAAATGAGTTCGTTGACCAATAGGGGGCTGCGGGAAATGAGAACACGGATGCCCCTCGACCTTCCCACTCTAACTCAAGGTGTTCATCGACTATCCAATTCGTGGGCCATGGGTTCACATTCACCCAGTATGACCACGATTACAGGATCCTCCACTAAGGGGGAAGGCTAATTAACCTGCTGAGCCTTAAGGTGAATGTTCAAGAGTAGCCCGCGAAATGCAAATTTTCTTACGTTTTTTGCAATTTGCAGGTCAGTGCTAGGTTGTATGTTGATCAAAATGTTATTCGCGGCTTGAAATGACTTTGAGCTTGAAAGCTCTTGCACCTTTATGAGCTTGGAGGGTTGTATTGATGATTTTGATGATTATAATTCTATAACTACATACGTCTTGCAGCCGCGAATAACTTTAAACCGCTTTATACTAAAACACCATTACAATATAGGCCCATTGATCGGATAAAAACTGTTAGGCTAGATCTTCTGTATTCAAATTTTCTGTAAACAAGTAAGTTCGTTTATGCCACGCTCGGAATATAAATACCGATAATACAACACCATTACAAATATATTTACTTACTTTCCATTGCTACTTGCTTCTCAAACAGCCAGGTCACTATACACAACGACCAGACATCGTCAATACTGCCAAACACTAAAAGCTGAAACAGAAAGAAACCCGATATTTTCCTTTGGCGACGTCAGAAGCGTATTGTTTCATAGAATTGTTGCTGCTATGTTTTATATACTTTCTAACTCTGAGGAAACAATAAGCCATTGTTGGAGATTACGATAAAAAGCAAATAGGTTTGCGCGTAACTTAAAATGGATAAAGTTTCCACTGTTTTGACTGGCAGGTGCCAAAGTGATTGTAGAATGCCTTTTTGGTCTAGGTACCTTTGGATCCGGGCTCCCCAGTTCGATTCCGGGGTTGGGCAAGTGTCTTTGTGTAAACCAAAGGCACTTTCTCTGAGTTTGGGCGTAATTTGTGGTTGTGAATTATATGTTTATAAACTAACCCCGTGGTACAGGTTATAACTAGTGCAGGGGTATCTCTTAAGGTTGTTTGCAAACATACGTCATATGGACAGACGCTGCAGACTTTTGTGTTATACACATTGTATTATAACAAAATTAATATTGATTGTTGTATTATAATCTATTCTATTATAATAATAGAAAGCTGCAGACTGTGTTTGTTTGAACGCGCTAATCTCAGATACTACTGGTCCGATTTCAAAAAATCTTTCTGAGTTGATAGTCTATTTATCGAGGAAGGGTATATGCTACATATTATTTCCAAAAAAATTTGGAATCCGTACGAAAATTGCTGGATTTTGCCAGTTGTAAGCCAAGGTGTAAAATTTTATTTTATTTTCAAAATTCACTCACAAATTTAAAGCTTAAATTATCTCTAAGTAACATAGGCTATATGCGAAGCGGAGATAAGCACGGGTTCGAAGCCCACGCGGGCGCAGCCGCGCGCAAAAGCTAGTATTATAAGGATTTAGTCGTCCCTATTCGGCAAGTTGGAATGCCCTGCGGAGGCCACGGCGTCGATCCTAGTTTAAATTTCTCTGGAAACTTCTTTACTGTGATGTAGTATCCAATTTCTGCGCGATATAACTTGATGCTGATAGTTCAGATTCTTGCATAAAATGTGTTTGTTCCGTTAAATTCCCTAAAGAAATAACACGTTATGTAACGCACAACACAAACTCAAAAGGAACTCTATTTACGTAGGTTTCATCACAAAACTCTTATAAATCGTCATATTTATAAATACCATTATTATCTTACGGCCCCTGTCCCACACTAGGTGGTAGTCTCCACACATACCTATCACTCGTCGTACCTACATTCACACCTTTCATACACAATTCCTCACTCCTACAATCCTTCCATCGCCTTATACGCTCATATGAAAAGGTTTAAACATTACTATTAGTCTATGGGTATGTTTGTTTTTTTTTTCGGGGGATTATTGCTAGTAGGCAACCTGTTGACTTTAAATAGCTGAACAATGCGGGCGTTGATATGCTACTAACTAAAATAAATTTGAAGCAAAGACGTTACACAAATATTTAATATATCTTTTTGATCAGAAACCTTCTTTGGCTCAGGCACAACACTTTGCTGAATAATGCATAGTTTACGATTCTATAAAGAACATACAGACAAACATTATTTTTTTATATACATAAATGATAATAAGGTCAAGCGTACACAATGTCACCAACCCATGCTATCCTGGGGGTATCGTAAGAGGCGACTAAAGGAACGCAAATGGCAGATTCTCTAGCCGCAAGAGAAGGAAAACTTGATACAAACCCTTTGCCAACCCGTCTTGCCAGCGTGGGACAGTAGGCTAATTACCCTCCATGAATATGGAGGAGACCCGTCTCAGTAGTGGGTAATATAAGGGCAGAAACGACGAAGGTTACGCATAAGCTGAGCTTAGCAAGGTTTTGTCGTTGCCAAATTTGCCAATAGATAGTCGCACCAAACAGTTTTCCTATCCAAACATTGTAAGTTATAGCCTCATTTGAATCTGTGCCCATTAGGTACGCAGTCGACCTTTAGGCCTATTCAAACACACGCTGAGATACGGTTCGATGTTTTGCTAAGACAGATAGTCCTCCACAGAATGGATAGACTACTTTGGAGTTACTCTGATGACTGTATCAGTGATGAGGAAATTCGTAGAGGATCCAACGTGACAGAGCTGGGTGGATTACAAAAGTGGAATAGCATTTGCGGAGTATTGAAGAACATATTTAGTATAAAAAACATCGGGTTACACTCCGGGATTGCCGGCAGAAGTGAAAGCTTGAACCATAACTTGGTGGATTTTTTGGAATGTTTAGGGAACAATTTCGCACGAATTGCTTTATTTATCAGTTTGAAAGTTCATTTATGTGGTTAAATACGAGGGTGAATCAAAAAATTCTTGGAATCAATATTAAAAAATGCAAAGATTTAAATAATAATATTTTATTTTTCTACATAATCTCCCTCCAATGCAATGCATTTAGAATAACGCGTTTCTAACTTCCTTATTCCTTGTGAAAAAAAATTATTTTCTTGACTCTCGAAAAAGTCCTCTACGGCAGCTATAACCGCGTCATTATCGTGAAATTTTGTTCCACGAATTTCCTCTTTTAATTTTGGAAATAAGTGAAAATCACTTGGGGCTAAGTCCGGAGAATATGGTGGGTGGTCAAGGAGATTGAAGCCAGCACAGCGGATTGCGTTGAGCGCAACTTCCGATCGATGGGCAGGAGCGTTATCTTGAAGGAACAACACGCCCAACGACAGTTTTCTACGACGTTTTTCTTTAATCGCTTCACGCACTTTCGGGATTAAATTTGCATAATAGGGTCCAGTTATCGTCTGGCCTTTTGGCATGTAATCAATAAAAAGGATTCCTTCACTATCCCAGAACACAGAGGCCATAACTTTGCCAGCGGAAGGAGCAACTCGAAATTTCTTAATGGATGGAGAGGATGGTCGTTTCCAAGACATGCTTTGTCTTTTAGTTTCAGGATCAAAATGGTGGACCCACGTTTCATCCATGGTGACAAGACGACGGCAAAAATTATCCGAATCACGCTGGAACATTTCGAGATTACGCTTGGAAATTTCCAAACGTCGCTTTTTGTTTTCGTCGGTTAACATTCGTGGCACCCATCTTGCAGACACTTTTTTGAACCCCAGTGAATCAATTAAAATGGATTGAACGCTACCAAAAGATATCTTTAGGATCTCAGCTATATGTTTTATAGTCATTCTTCTGTCTTCCAAAACCAGATTCTCAACCTTTTTGACATTTTCTTCTGTAACGGAGGTTGAAGGCCGCCCAGAACGCGGGTCATCTTTACAGCTTGATCTACCTCTTTTAAATTCAGCCACCCAGTACGCAACCGTAGAATAGGGTACAGCATCACCCCCTAATGTCTGCTGAATGTCCAAAAAAATTTCCTTCGTAGACATTTTTTTCAAACTGAGATATTTTATCACCGCACGTAACTCACTTTTATCCATAATTTTGACTTTTTAGCAACTCGTTGCACAAAAAAATTTATTACATGCGAACGAACTGACAAAAACAAGTGACAGTCTGCATAAATATAGTGTGATAGACACTCTTTAATTTGAATATCGAACTTGATCCAAAAAGGTTTCATATATATGCACTTCTAAGAACTTTTTGATTCACCCTGGTACAATATTTATTTGTTGCGCTATCGTAAACAAAATGATATTTTATATTTCATAAAAAATATGACTGGTACTACGCCACGGTCCTTCTTACGAATTTTCGATCAGGTCACGTGCCCTGACGCGAGTTTCACATTTTCTACCCATCCCAAGTAAAGTGTTCAACGCCGCTAAAGAAGGTTTCACTACAAAAATGTCACAAATCTATACAAACCTTTTTTTTTTTTTTTTTTTTGTTGCCCGGAGTAAAATCCTTTATGGAAGAGTGTGGGAGTCTCCTCCAGAGTGGAGGCATACCCACTAAACATCTTCGGGGTGTTCCTTCTCAGGGTTTTAGGTGCAGCGCCGTGGGAACGATAGTTATAGTACTGCCTTACCACATTGCTGTAACCAGAGGCTTTGAATCCTCGTACGACTCTTGCTCAGACTGAGCATTACAAATCGGGAACATGTTCGCTCTATCGGCGTCTCGCCAGGAACACGTGGCGAGACGCCGGGTAAAATCTATACCAACCTGAGGGTATGGTAGCTTTGAGCCTTCTGATGGAGCCCATAGTGAGCGACCACGTCTCTGTTCCATATGTCATCACTGGCAACACACATTGGTTGAAAACTTTTGTCTTCAGACACTGCGGTATTGTGGACGAGAAGATTGTGGACGACGGTATTGTAGACGAGAGACGAGGCCTGACTCAACAGTGGGTAATTTATGCGAAACGAAATTTCCCAGAAAGCCTAAAGAGCAAAAGGCTTTTAAGAAGATAAAAGTAAAAGGTTGAAAAATGTAAAGTCATTTAACTATTTACGGACGCGTCCTACAGTCTTGTTAAATTAACGCCAATGGGATCCAAAGGGCCCAGCTTTCGCGAAGTTGTTAAAGCACTTGACCAAAGTTCAACAAATAAGGGTTAAGTTGGATTGAGGATTGGTATGCAAATACTTTGTACAATCAAATTCAAAGTTTGCCTCGTAAAAATGGAAAATATTGCATTTTGTTTGTTTGGAAAGGTCAAAGATATTAAGGAGGTCTTGGTAAACCGTAGAACCGAGACGAGACGTGGGCGTTCACAATGGGGCTTATTAGGCGGCTGAGAGTCACTCAACGTGCGATGGAAAGAGCTATGCTCGGAGTTACTCTACGCGATAGAATCAGAAATGAGGAAATCCGTAGAAGAACCAAAGTGACTGACATAACTAAAAGGATTGCACAGTTGAAGTGGCAATGGGCAGGCCACGTGGCCCGAAGAACAGATGGCCGCTGGGGCATAAAAGTCTTGGAGTGGCGTCCACGTATGGGAAAGAGAAGCGTGGGAAGACCCCCGACTAGGTGGACGGACGACCTTGTGAAGGTCGCTGGGAGTCGGTGGATGCGGTCTGCACGAGATCGTGCATTGTGGAAATCTATGGGGGAGGCCTATGTTCAGCAGTGGACTTCTGTGGCTGATAGATAATAGATAGATAGGTAAACCGTAAACGTGCGGAAAGGGGAAGGATTTAATAACAACTGTTTGTTTAACGGATGAGGGTCCTAATTCGATTGTATCTTTTGTATACTACTACTACTCAGCCCATAAATTACCCACTGTTGAGTCGGGCCTCCTCCCATCACAGGGAGTGTAATTAGCCTACTGTGCCACGCTGGCCTGACGGGTTGGCAGAAGGTTTCGTTTCAAGTTTTCCTTCTCATGCGGTTAGGTTTTCGGCCTTGTCATTTCCTTTTGTCGGATTTTACGACACCCTCACGATGGAATGGGGCGGTGACACTATGTATTCTAAATCCAGCACCATAAGGAACGGAAGAATAGAATGGAATACTCTATATTGTATTCTTATAAAAGTTATACGATAACAAAGACAAAATTAAAACAGAAATGTACAGTCCTTCCCAATCTTTATGGCCACTCCGAACCTAGCAGCATTTCGCTGCGCACAACACAAAATCAGGTATCAGCGGGACGTACGCGGGGCGGGAGGCAGGGCACGCCCGCACGCGCCCTTTTTCACCCGCAGGCGAAAAACGAAAAAAGTGTGACTGAGCTATGTTCGTATTGAAATTAAACACTTTAAAACGGATTTATCGCGTGTTTTATTTAATTCCCGACGTTTCGAATGCTTTGCAGCAGTCGTGGTCGCGGGTGAGACTAGATTCTTTTGAAGACAACTGTCATCTAGTCTCTCCCGCGACCATCTCTCCCGCGACCAATGTGTAATAATCACGAAAACCTAAGAAATCATTATGTTCGTATTGGTTATGAAATGTACGATGCGCAAGTTCGTACCCTTATGACTACATTCAGAGCGGCCATAAAGATTGGCGAGGACTGTACATTAAACGTCTTATCGCACTAGGTGATTTCTTCCAGGAAAACTTTAGGATGGATATGAGTTGAGCACGTTAACACAGACACAAATGGTTGAAATCGGTTCACATTTTTTTTCGTACATTTGTCTCGAATCCAATAACTAGGTAATCTATACTAATATATAAAGCTGCAGTTTGTTTGTTTGTTTGAACGCGCTAATCTCAGGAACTACTGGTCCGATTTCAAAAAATCTTTCAGTGTTAGATAGTCCATTTATCGAGGAAGGTTAAATTTTATTTCAAAAGAATTAGGGATCCGTATGAAAATTGCGATTTTGTAAACCAAGGTGTAAAATCGAAAACCTATTTATGCGTGCGCTGCAAAAACTATTGATAATAGAACAAAATGTTGTACTACGGGTTTGTAGGTCTTATAAAGATCTACAAAAAAGTCCATGAGAGCACATATCTAACTATCATAGTTTAGTCACAATAACCGATTTTATGTTCATAAAAAATATGCACGGGTTCGAAGCCGCGCGCAAAAGCTAGTCATCCAATAATACCGAAATTGGCCTTCCAGCTAATAGTTTTGCTACTAGTTTCAATCCAAGAAACCAATGTAGTTTCACATAATTTGACATAATGACATTTTTATTTTATTAAATCTGTGCTGATGCTTTTGTCAATAAGGTATTAAGTATATTTAAGAATTGTAAGTAAACTCAATATTAGGACAAAATGACATGAAATTAGAATTATCGAAACTTGATCGTGTACACCCTAGTGGTAGATGATTTTGAGAACCTGAAAAGATATACGAGCACCTATCATTAAGCCCAAAATTCACACAAATAAATTATTTATTTATGATTTAGTTTCTTGCAGTTTCTTGCCGATTCTTCTCTGTAGAGCTGCATTCCGAACCTGTGGTAGATGGTAATTAATTTAAATTTTATATTATTGTTTGACTTGTCAAAAAGAGCTCTAATGAGCCAACTTGATTAAATGAGTTTTGATTTTGATTTTTACCAAATCGGTTTACAAATGACAGACTTATGCGTAACGCATACAAAAAATAAGACCTCGTCCTTTTTTAAAGTCGGGTATAATAGCAAAATAACCTACAACTTGCATGTATGTAACAACTTGAATAGAGATAACTTTGTATATAACAAAGATGTAGTAAAAATTGTACCCACAGAATGAAGGTCATACAATTTTTGGTTGGCAAACAAAAACGCTAACAGCGCCATCTAGCACAAAGTGAATTCTATCTTATATCAAGGTAATAACGTTTCGTTTACAATAACACACGTGGCAAAACACGAAGTCCCCCAGGAGTAGCGTGGAATAGCAGTCTTGCTCGTATAGTACGATGTAGAAATAGAGACCCTTTTTTAAGGCTGGTCCCATTACCTTTACTGGCAAAGTTATTGTGACATCACCACAAATTAAGGCTTATTATTACCATAATAAGCCTTAATTTACAAAGCCACAGTTAGAACACATTTTGTTCTTCACAGCACGTGAATGAATCCCTGCTGAGACATTTTTTAGACTTACTAGCTGCGCCCCGTGGTTTCACCCGCGCTTACTTGACACTTCACACTATATACGTATAAATTATAGCCTACTAGTGGCCCGCCCCGGCTTCGCCCGTGCAAAGCGGGGGTGTGTTATACATATAAACCTTCCTAGTGAACCACTCTATCTAATAAAAAAAACCGCTTCAAAATCCGTTGCGTAGTTTTAAAGATTTAAGCATACATAGGGACGGACAGAAAACATCGACTTTGTTTTATACTATGTAGTGATGTGTTATTCTGATGTGTAAGCTATATTATGGTAAAGTTTCATCAAAATCCATTCATTAGTTTTTGCGTGAAAGTGTAACAAACATACATCCCTTCAAAATATTCGCGTTTATAATATTAGTAGGACTATGACCGAAAAGGCCGGTTAACACGTTAGATATTTTTTCTCTAGCTGCTAGGCGTTATAAACTGTCTTTATTGCGTTCGCGTTAATAAGTCAGTATCTATCTATCAGCCACAGAAGTCCAGTGCTTTAGTTGGGTTATACGACATTCTCTCCGTAGAATAAATTGGTGGCATTATGTTACTCTAAGGCCGCCGTAATAAAATGAAATTAAAGGCAATCTAACAAAATACATTTTTTAATAATACTGATGCAATTTCAAGGTCTTAGGGGTTATCCGCTAATAATTGCTGGACAATAAACAATCCAACTCTTCGGATCCAACACCATATATTGCAAGTTCTTCTTTCACTTCTTCCCATCTCTGTTTCTGGTTTGACAGCAACTGTTTCAACCACCTGAGTGGTATAGTTCAAAGCTGTGATATTTCCAACACTGGGGTGCTCAAATATGACGTCATAGTACGGGTAGTAAAAGTCAGGGTAATGGTAGTAATAATTAGGGTAGCAATAGTAAGGGTACGTAGGGTAAATTAGGTAGGATAAAAACACAGATACAAACAAAACCGGTATCTCTTTCATTGTGGTAATTGTTTAATACTAACTGACCCGGTTTTATCGTGGCCTATACAAAACCCTCTCTGTCCTAAATTTATGATAGTGAAATTAAATAAGCAGTATCCTAACTTTAACAGACTGTTGCGAACTAATTTTATGAAAAAACAATTGTGTTCGGTTCAATTGTGTTGTAGCCATGTGATGAATTCACACACCGAAGAGAAAAAATAACAGTAAACAAAAAAAAAACTTATTTATTTGAAGTCTGCAATGTATGTGTGTTCGCAATAATCTCAAAAGATACTGAATGAATCTTCATGCAATTTACACTTGTCAATAGAGTAATTCTTGAGGATGGTTTCAGTATATAAATCGCCAAAGTTTTGTGTAAATTGGTTGAAATATAACGATGAGAAAAGATTTTTATTTTATGCTACCAGTGCGAAGAAGTTCGCTAGTTAAGCAACAAAGTAAAACAAGTCAAATATGTGTTAGGATACATAAAATGTTACCTGCTTAGTATATTTTATTTTTACTGGGCATTATATCCTCGTATTTTTTATGGGCATGCGACTGTCACTCTGTGTAAATACTGGTTGGCCATGTCAGGTTAGACCGATGACAACCCTAATGGGGAAATCCGAGGGAGACAACGACTTTTTAATAGTAACTTTACTGGAACTAGAACATTTGCTAGGTATTTCTATTTCATCCAATATTCGTAGTACACCAACTTGTTTGTTATCAGTTTTACGTGAGATAAATACAAATGTACTCGTCTGCGATGGTAATGGCCTGGTCTGAAACAATTTAGGAGACAAATTACTGAAAAACGTTTGTCAAAGTATCTATTTTCGATAGTGATGTAGATAGGTACCTATATAGAAGAAATAGGACAATAAAATTATTTGATTTATTTGGTGATTGGCGAAATTAAAAAAATCATTAAGATTTCGGAAAACACCAACAAGGGGCTGGTGGCCCTTTGTATCCACGGGGCTCTGGGCTGCAGCCCAAAAAGTCCTTAGGTAGATCCGCCCCTGGCAATGGCTCCTGAAAAAAATATATTACAGTAATAAACCATGCCTGGACTTCAAATGGGACATTGGTGCCATTCGCTTCTTGGTGCTTTTGCTTTTTTAATTTCACTTAAACAACGTGTTTTTTAATTCTCTATGGTACTCGTATGAATGACACCATAATATAGAACAAACTGACATACGAATTAATTTTTTTTTTCTTTAATATTCACACATAGTTAGCGTCATGATTATTAATGTAAAACATCCATAGGACAAAATGAGAACATGGCATTTTCTTAGTTTTAAATATTAATTATTGGTTCAAATTCAAATTCAAATTCAAATGTATTTATTTGTGAAACATAGGTATATACGTTGTTGTGTTAACACATCACATTAGAATCACTATGTTCGGCCAGTAAATGGCATACAAATATATCAATAATAATAATAGAAGTAATAATTAGCAAAATAATAATAATAATTATAATCATTATACATTCAAGATTAATGTCAGAGATGCAATAACTTATTTAAACATTAAATTTTTAAATGTCACACAAAATTGTCAGTCAGATGATTAATAGTTCGGCTATAATCATTATTAGCCAGTCAAAGCCGTAAATACAATATTTAAATTACAAAGTCAAGTCAAATTAGGTACCAAGGTATATATTAACGCATCAGTAAATAATTACATAAACGCACAAATTGCAACCTGAGTATCAAGTGCTGTAGTATTCATCCAAGCAATAATAAGCTTTATCAATTAGATAACGCCGCAGTTTTTTCTTGAAAAGCTCAAAATTCCCAATCTGCCTTATTTCCGAAGGTAATTTGTTATATATTTTAGGCGCTTGTACAAAAAAACTATTATAATAAAGCGTCGTTTTAGATGGGGTTTGAATTAATTGATTGTTTCGTCTTAAACTAGTTACTTGTTCAAATAAATTCGCATTGCGGCGTATAAATAGACACAGTTCGTAAATGTACATCGATGTCAATGTAAGGATGTCTAATTCGCGAAAATATTCTCTACAGCTCTCAGTCCTTTTTAGATTGCAAATAGATCGTACACAACTTTTTTGTGCCCTGAATACTGTAATTATGTTGCAAGCATTACCCCAGAATATCAATCCGTATCTAAGTACAGCCGCAGCCTGGCCATGATATGAAACAAGAACTGTTTGACGGTTTGCTACTTTACTTAGTTGTCGTAGGGCAAATGAAAAGCTATTAACTCTATCACGAACATATTTCAGGTGAGACTGCCATTTCATATTGCTTTCAATTTGTAAACCCAAAAATTTGGTTATGTTTGTTTGTTTTATTTCGCTTCCTTCGTGAGTAATTTTCGACAGCAAAGCATTATTTCCCATTTGTTTAAAATTCATTATTTTCGTCTTATCTCGGTTTAATAGTAGGTTATTTGATTGCAACCAGTTTATGATGGTTTTCAGACTATTTAATATTTCAATTTCTTTGTCAAATATTATCGTACTGTCGTCAGCAAACAATATAATGTGATTATTTATGGCTCTCGGCATGTCATTTATATATACTAGAAAGAGAAGTGGACCCAATATGCTACCCTGAGGTACCCCAAATTTTGTATTCCTTGGGTTTGACATGAAGACCGTTTCAGTTTTGGTTTCGTTACATATTTTTCTAATGCCTGTTATTTGAACTCTTGAGCTCAAGTATGATTTCAATAGTGCCAGAGTGTTTCCCCTTATTCCGTATATTTCTAGTTTCTTAATAAGTATTCCATGATCAACGTAGTCAAAAGCTTTAGTGAGATCCATAAACATAGCAAGTACAGTCTGTCTGTTGTCCATATTATAGTATATTCGTTTTAAAAAGTCGTAAATAGCTAAGTCGATTGATTTATTTTTCCGAAATCCTTTTTGCTCTTGACATAGTATTTTATTCATTTCTAGTATATCAATGAATATTTCCTCTGCTCTGCGCTTCTGCCACTCTTTCTAAATAAGAGATTTATCAATGAAACTTTCCCTTTACAAGACGTTATAATGGTTGACATTTGAATTAATTATGATTGTTTATAATCAACAGAACAGATAGATTTGATTCATTTGGCACTAAGGCACTGGTTTAGAATACTGTCACTATCCAATTGATTTCTGAGGGAGTAGGTATAGCTGACTTAATTAAATTTCAGGCCAGTAAAACCCAGTCGCGCCATAAATCTACTGTACCCAGTAGATTAATTTCCCTTCTGGGATTGGAGGAGGCCCGACTCAACAGGAGAAGAAGCAACTGCTGTACCTTGCGGCATAATAGCAGATGTAGAGTATGTGTGAGCAATGACGCAATGGATAGGAATTTATTCGGGCATTTGTATTTGATTGGCCTTGACCCAAGGCCTATTCGTCATTCTTTGCGTTAACGTGTTGCGTGTTTCTCTCTTGCTCTCACTATGCTGTTTAGTGCTTTTTGTAAACAAGACCAATGATTTAAAAAGAGCAACTACAGAGTTTCTTGCCGGCTGTCCTCTGTAGAACAGCATTCCGAACCAGTGGTAGTTTCAGCATGAATGTGGGACGCAAGGGTTGTGGGAGATCAAGAGAGATGAATGGATTTTAAGAATGAGGAATTGTGTATGAAAGGTGTGATTGTAGATATGACAACTGATAGGTGTGTATGGAGACTACCACCTAGCGTGGAACAAGGGTCGTAAGATGATAATGGTAACTTTAAATACGACGATTTATAAGAGTTTTTTGATTTGTTTTAGTTTGAATTGGAAAGGTTTTAAATTAAAAAAATAAAATGATATATTTTAAATACTTACACTGTAATGTCGAGATACGGATGTAAGGGAACCTTCAATAAAGCATCTCAAAGTAATTCCCAAGTTGAAACATAAAACATGAACGGAGGAACTAATAAATTTGCGTACCCAGTTTTTTATTTTTTATTTTATCAACTTTTCCCCTCCTTACTTTATATCCAAACTCGTTCGAAATTCAAAGTTTATTTTTAATTTCGGCCTGTTCTGGATATTTCTTTCACTGCGTTTAACGTACTATATTCGCTTTTCATACAAAGGTACAGTCAGTTACACAAATAATTCAACAATGAAGTTATTATAATTGACATTTTGGATTTCCGATATGTTGCAATGTGTAATACGGTCATTATAAATTGCAACATGATGTAATGGGACGTATTTGATGTCATTCGTAATATCATCATCATCATTTCATTGATTTCCGCCCGCATCGATTGCTTTCCTGCGACCTTAACCAGGTCTTCGGTCCACCGTGTGGGAGGCCTACCAGCACAGCGCCTTCCAGAACGCGGTCGCCACTCGAGGACTTTTCTGCCCCATCGGGCGTCGGTCCTGCGAGCTATGTGCCCTGCCCACTGCCACTTAAGTTTGGCAATCCGGTGGGCTATGTCGGTGACCCTGGTTTGCCTACGTATCTCCTCATTTCTGATTCGATCTCGCAGATTCGATCTCAAAAAAATATTAAAATATATTCATCATCATCATCATTTCAGTCGATTCAGCGATGATCGCACACCAGAAATATTGATTTTACTATAAGTAGATAATACATTACTACTACTCAACACATGTAAGACCCATTGTTGAGTTGGGCCTCCTCCAGTCATGGAGAGTAATAAGCCTACTGTGCCCTGCTGGCCACTCAGGCACAGTTTTCGTATCAAGGTCTCCTTCTCTTTTGGCTAGGATTTATCATTTCCTTTTGTCGGCTCTTACGACACCCTCAGGATAGTATGGGGTAGTGACATTGGTGGACATCCTAACTCCGTCACCACACCGACAGTGATGAGTGTTATTGTGGACTAGAAGGCCAGCTGGAAGTTTTTTTTTTTTAAATAAATAAATATATATCACTGGACATTTCACACAACGCCATCTCGTCCCAAGCTAAGCAACTTAATGCTTGTGTTATGGTAACGAGATGGATGATAAACTACTTATATAAGTACATTTTTTTTTGTAAATACATACATATTATAGATAGAAATGACACCCAGACTCCGAGCCAGTGCCTCTGGTTTAGACAAAGACACTTGCCCGACCTGGGAATCGAACCCGGGACCCGTTGATCCAAAGGCGGTACATCTAACCACTAGACCAACGAGGCAGTCATACACGATATCTTGTAATATTTAATTAAATATTTAAGGTCACGTTTACAAAATTTGTTAAATTTTAGGTCACGTTTACAATTTTTCTACAATAGCTTTAAAGTTAATTGAACGGCAGAAATAACTTTAAAGAGGCTACGTGTTTAGTAACGAAAACTTAGCTTAGAGCCATAGAAACGGCGGTGAAGTTTATATTGTTTACAATACAATAAAATGTCGCTATCATGGCGCTTAAGCTTTTGATCCGCCAGATAGAAATCAGGTACTGTCGTCATTAGAGGTTTATTACACAGGAGGCGCCATGAATGTGACGTCAACACAGAAAAATCTAGCAGATGAGAATTGGAGTCTATCAGCTGCCCACACAGATGCATATGCTTGTAATTAAATAATAATAATAAATAAATATCCTTGGACATTTCACACAACGCCATCTCGTGCCAAGCTAAGCAACTTAATGCTTGTGTTATGGTAACGAGATGGATGATAAACTACTTATATACATTTTTTTTTGTAAATACGTACATATTATAGATAGAAATGACACCCAGACTCCGAGCCAGTGCCGCTGGTTTAGACAAAGACACTTGCCCGACCCCGGAATCGAACCCGGGACCCGTTGATCCAAAGGCGGCACATCTAACCACTAGACCAACGAGGCAGTCCTATTGCTTTCACTAATCTGTTACACTGGTTTGTACCATCACCCTTCTATTTAAAAGAGCAACCATGGAGTTTCTTGCTGGCTCTCTATGGACTGGCATTTTGAACCAGTGGTTACACCAATTCCAAAAACAACAACGCGCATCAACACTAATATATTTTTGTTGCATAAAAAATCATACCCGACACTACCATGTATTCGACACACACGCATAGATACACTTTTGTTTATTGTTAAAGTCAAATTGTTAAAAAATAGAACTATATTTATATATTTAGACTTAGATATATATTTATAAATGCTAGCTAACCCTGCAAACGTAGTTTTTCCATATATAGAGGGGTGAAAATAGGGTTGCATGTATTTTTGTATGCTGTATCATAAAAAAAAGTCTAAAAACAATAATAAGTTTGGGTTTGGACCACCCTTAACATTTAGGGGGTTGAAAAATAGATGAAACCCGATTCGCAGACCATTTAGTAGGTAGTGAATATAAAATTTCTTCAAAATCAGTCGAGCCATTTCGGAGGAGTTCAAGAACAAACACCGTGACACGAAAATTTAATATATGTCGGGGAATTAACTGTTTAATTAAACCTTTTAATTTGAGCAGCGGGTTCAAGGTACCGATCTTAACTACACTCCAGTATTAACACACCGCACCGCAACCACTGTTTCTATCATAATGCCCGATCCACCGCGATCGCGCTCCTTTTATAAGTTTTTGCCGAACGTCAAGATGGCGCCTCGACCCCGCTCGAGGACTACCCTCCGCTCTGACAATGTAAAATAATATAACGTCTTCTTTTAAAAAGATGACAAACTAAATTGAATAAAAAAACTAACAAATTAAACTAATTAAAATTAACATTTAACAAAGTATTTTCCAGGCTAATTGATATCGTCTATATGTAACCAGCAATCAATTCCATTCTGACTACTTCCTCCGACATATATTAGATCTAGAGCGCGCTGGGCGACCACTAGTTTATATAAATATACAAAGCACGTGTTTCGTAGCCCGATAGTGAAAGACAAATAACTATCCTCCGAAGAAACAATTAAAAATTTGTCTCATTTGCTTAATGAAAGCCGTCGACACCGAGACGCGTCTTTCCATATTAATTACCCAGTATACTGTACAATAATAGACTTAGTAGGGTTAACAGTAGGCTTAAAACATATAAGTTCGACATTTGAAATAGGTAAAACAGTTAAATGAATGACAACAGATACTATTAGATAAAGTATGTATAGGCTATATTGTATCACCGCACGTGGCAGAAAGTCGTAAGTCGAAATACGTCAAAAATAACTCATTTTTGGTTAAAGGATAATCTGTCATATACCATCATAAGTCTTACCTCCTCCATTTACATGGAGGGCAATGAACTGACAGAGCCACACTAGCAGGCACAGGTCTTCGTATCAAGTTTTCCTCCTCTTGTATCTATGTTTTCGGCCTTGAGGGTGACGTAAGATTTGACAAAATTAATATTAAATACAATAATAATAGTTGTAATCACTATCACTATCATCATCACTACATATCACTATCACTACATATTATAAAACAAAGTCGCTGTCGTCTGTCCGTCCCTATGTATGCTTAAATCTTTAAAACTACGCAACGGAAGGAAGAGTTTAGTCAAGAGTATAATACATGCATAATTGCACCCGTGTGACGTCGGGGCGTGTCGCTAGTACTAAATATAACAAATTCAAAACCGCGTATCTGACATTTAAATGAGTTTCTCAAGTTGAAATAAACTCACACAATGAAATAACCCTCGCCCACTCGACGGATTATGAACTCCAATTCATTGTTTACCTGAAAATTGCTAAACAATATTTCAGCAGCGAAAAGTAAATAATATTCAACTAGCAATTATCTAATTAACTTTGATTCTATGGAATACGTTATCTTCGCTGGTCTAGAAATTATTTACCTTAGGAGTTTATTATATTGTTATTTTTTTAAATAAATAAATATCCTTGGAAATTTCACACAACGCCATCTCGTCCCAACCTAAGCAACTTAATGCTTGTGTTATGGTAACGAGATGGATGATAAACTACCTATATACATTTTTTTTTTAGTAAATACATACTTATAGATAGAAAACACCCAGACCCGGAACAAATACTTGTAGGTCACACAAATATTTCTTCCGTGCGGGAATCGAACCCGCGACATGCTGCGCAGCTGTCGATCGCTCAACCACTGCGCCAACCGTGTCGTCAAATTCAAATTGGTGTTTATACGTATTTTCATGTTGTAATTATTGCGAATTATTAGCTGAAAGCAACTATTGTAACTGTCCGTATGGTGACGGATTTAGAATACACAATGTCACCAACCCACACTATCCTGAGGGTGTCGTAAGAAGCGGCTAAAGGATCGTAAGAGGCAGATCACCTAGCCGTATGAGAAGGAAAACTTGATACAAACCCTGTGCCAACCCATCTTGCTGTCAAGGGTAGCACGATCGGCTAATTTCCCTCCATGAATTTGGAGGAGGCCCGACTCAATAGTGGGTCATTTATGGACTGAAACGACGACGACGAACTATTGTAATCTTGTGTGTGCCTGATTGCCCGTCCGTGTGGTGACGGATTTAAAATGTACATATAGTGTCACCATCCTATTCCATCCTGAGGGAGCCGAGAAAAGGAAATGACAATGCCGATAACCTAGCCGCAAGAGAATGGAAACTTAATACGAGACCATCTTTTTTTTTTTGTTCACCCGGGGTAAAATCCTTTATGGACTTCCTCGCCGGCCACGGGGATGACCAGCGAGTAGAGTGTGGGACTCTCCCCCATAGTAGGGCCCTACCCACTAAACCTCCCTGGGGTGCTCCAACTCGGGTCCTGTTGCGGCATTGTGGGATCTGATGCAGAACTACGCCTAATACGAGACCCTGTGCCAACCCGTCTGGCCAGCGTGGCACAGTTGGCTAATGACCCTTCATGTAACCGGGGAGGCCCGACTCAACAGTGGCACATTTATGGTCTGAGTAGTAGTAACTAGTAGCTGTTGCTATAAAGGTTACGTATACGTACGTCAAATATTTTTTTATGTTCTGCATGTTGCTAGACGTCAAACCGTTCTCAAACAACTGTGAGCTGTGTCAATGACAAAAAAATACTGACAATCACAACATAGTATAAAACAAAGTCGCTGTAGTCTGTCCGTCCCTATGTATGCTTAAATCTTTAAAACTACGCAACGGATTTTAAGGCGGGTTTTTTTAATAGATAGAGTTTTAGGTGTAATACATGCATAATATTGTAGAGACACACTGATAAATTTAGAAGTTCATCATTGTACCCGTGCGAAGCCGGGGCGGGTCGCTAGTTAGAAAGTATTTTGTGAATTAACCCGATTTTTCAATTTTAGATAGCTAACGCCATTTTATCATGTACCAAATATAGTGTCAACGAGTCATTTTATGCTGAAGATAATAACTATATTTAAAAAATATATATATATTCTCACCTCTATCTTATTAGTGAGGAGAAGGGCACATTGACAAAACTGATAATTATTGATGGTAGTCACTAAAACAAATGCGTATACCTCGTTCGCGTTAAGAATACGAGTAGCTGTCATTGTCCGCCGGCTTAGCCGCGCCCTATCACCAATCGAATCCTTCTAAATTAGAAAGTCATGTTCACGGTCACCAGTTGGATACTATGAATGAATACTTTCTATTTCAACGGTTGTGTACTGTCCTATAAATATACAAAAAATATACCTTTACCTATTGTATTCTTAACGCGACCCAACTGTATATGTATAGTATTTTAGGCGCAAAGGGATGATCATCCAGACAGACGAAGTGGTATGTCTGGCCTGGGGTCGCAGTGCCTATCCCCCGATAGTTGTAGTCGGGGAATTCTTAACTGTGCGAATTGCTCTTGAAACTTCGCTATCGCGGTGCAGGACTTTTTGGTAATTCTCGCATTTGTAGGCAATATTTCTTGATGTTTGTCGTTCAGATTTTTAGAGTAAATTATGTAATGTAGCAGGTTTTTTTTTAGGTTGATATCCTCATTGATACCCGGCCGCTAAACTCCATGGTTATGGAGTTATGGGTTATGTGGGACTCCGAGGCGCGAAGAGATGGTAATTATAAATAAACTAGCTTTTGCGCGCGGCTTCGCCCGCGTGGGCTTCGAAAACGTGCATATTTTTTATGAACATAAAATCGGTTATTGTGACTAAACTATGATAGTTAGATATGTGCTCTCGCGGACTTTTTTGTAGATCTTTATAAGACCTACAAACCCGTAGTACATAATTTTGTTCTATTGTCAATAGTTTTTGCAGCGCACGCATAAATAGATTTTCGATTTTACACCTTGGTTTACAAAATCGCAATTTTCATACGGATCCCTAATTCTTTTGAAAATAAAATATAGCCTATAACCTTCCTCGATAAATGGACTATCTAACACTGGAAGATTTTTTGAAATCGGTCCAGTAGTTCCTGAGATTAGCGCGTTCAAACAAACAAACAAACAAACAAACAAACAAACTCTGCAGCTTTATATATTAGTAAGTAAGTAAGTATAGATAAATATAAATATCCTTGGACATTTCACACAACGCCATCTCGTCCCAAGCTAAGCAACTTAATGCTTGTGTTATGGTAACGAGATGGATGATAAACTACTTATATACTTTTTTTTTTGTAAATACATACATATTATAGATAGAAAACACCCAGACCCGGAACAAATAATTGCGCCCCAACCTACCCACTAAAACCAACGGTTTCCCTTAACTGCCCGGGACAGGGCCACGGGTTTCACTCCACCCGATGGGGGGGCATACTCCGTGACCCTGAGCTGGTATGGCCCCAACGGATCCTAAAGGCACGCAAGCCCCCTCACCACAACAAGGTGGCAACACGGTCGAGGGGGGTAATGTAGCATGCTGGTCGACAGTATCCAACCTTGCGTCAAGGGTTAAATGTCGGGGCATTTAAAATATTTAAAAAAGTTAATATAAGATTTCAGAAGTTTCTCAGCTGAAATAACCGCATCAGACAATAGATACTGGACAAAGGGCAACATTTGGTGCTCGTAACTGACGCCCCAGCTGGTAGATAAGAGAAAAATATGATAATAAAATGTTTTAAAGTATTTTAACTTTTGCCCATAGGTCTAAGTGTCATTACTTAGTACAAGTAGGTACTATATGGTTCATTGTACGAGTATATTTCAGTTGAGTCTGGTATATCACTGCTAATAAATTGTAATATTAAAGTGACCACTGTCAAATAAGGTGGCACAACAAGTAGTTAGAATATGTATTAGATAGGTAATAATAAATAGGGACTGGGTTATTACCCACCGGAACGAAAGGGACGAATGTAAGAAAGATAAAGTATGTAGCACGAAAGTACGAGAGGCATGATAGCGACAACTGGTATGAAAGGATTTTAGCTTAACAATACCCCTGCATAATCTTAGCAGAGAGAGTAGATGAAGGAAAAAAAAAAAAAGGATTCCAGAAATTATTTGTCCCACGCTGGCCAGACGGGTTGGCACAGGGTTTAGTTTCAAGCTTTCCTTCTCTTGCGGCTTAGTCGGGTAATGACAGTATGTATTCTAAATCCGTTACGGACTTTTAATCAAAGAGAAAACGGGCAACGCAGCCCTGTGCCAACCCGTCTTGCCAGTGTGGTACAGTAGGCTTATTTCCGTCCATGTAATTTGACTTTCTGACTGTGCAGAGGCTGAGTGGGTGCTGACCTAACGCCATCATCATTCTAGACAAAATAAGTTCACTGGTTAAAGGCCTTCCCAAAATGTTCACAACGACCAACCGGGCTTGGTTGAGACTTGGTCGTCAGATTCCATCAGCGGCGTCCATCAAATTCAAGGACATTATTACTACTCTCAACTGCCTCGTTGGTCTAGGGGTTGGAAGTGCCGCCTTTAGATCACGGGGTCCCGGGTTCGATTCCGGGCCGGGCAAGTGTCTTTGTGTAAACCAGAAGCACTTGCTCTGAGTCTGGGTGTCATGTATGTAATACTATCTTTTCTGGTCTCCCTTCTTTGCGTCCACCCACGTTCTGTTAAGAGACAAATTTGCAAGCAAAACCCAATATTGGAAGCTTATAGCAAAGCTGGTTAAGCCGGCTGAGTGAGTAAGCATCTGCGGATATCGCATCTCATCCATAAGATGCGGCATAACTAAATCTCAGAATCTTCGTTGAAATCACGTTCTATTTGCAATATGCTCATCTTTACATTTAGAGCGAGTTCATTTGCCGATGTGCTATTTTCGTGAGCACGTGCTTTCTGCCACACTCCGTGTGGTGACGGATTTAGAATACATTGTGTCACCACCCCATTTCATCCTTAGGCTGCGGGCACGACACTTGCGACGCCCTAGCGATTTTAAATAAACCCCCGACACAAGGACCTAAGATCCCTTTAAAAATAAAAAAATTACATCGCGTTGGGGGATCGCTCCTACTTATTTATTACCTGACACCTGGTCCCCCAATGCGATGTATTTTTTTTTTTTTTACTTTTTAAAGGGATTATGTTACACGCTTATTATAATGTAGATGTTTGTTAAGTTGTCAAATTATGTGCTGAGAAGTAGTAGTAGTGTTTCTGCTTATTAGCCTTAGTCTTAGTAGTGCTAGCTTTAGTTAAGAAAATTAATTTACTGTTAGTAAATTCATTAAGGGCCTCCGCGCATTATGCAGCCAGGCCGCGCGGCCAAGTCGCTGCGGCCAACTAATTCTTCTACGATGTATATGTATACTTCTACGATGTATATAGTACGAGGGTGAATCAAAAAATTCTTGGAATCAATATTAAAAAATGCAAAGATTTAAATAATAATATTTTATTTTTCTACATAATCTCCCTCCAATGCAATGCATTTAGAATAACGCGTTTCTAACTTCCTTATTCCTTGTGAAAAAAAATTATTTTCTTGACTCTCGAAAAAGTCCTCTACGGCAGCTATAACCGCGTCATTATCGTGAAATTTTGTTCCACGAATTTCCTCTTTTAATTTTGGAAATAAGTGAAAATCACTTGGGGCTAAGTCCGGAGAATATGGTGGGTGGTCAAGGAGATTGAAGCCAGCACAGCGGATTGCGTTGAGCGCAACTTCCGATCGATGGGCAGGAGCGTTATCTTGAAGGAACAACACGCCCAACGACAGTTTTCCACGACGTTTTTCTTTAATCGCTTCACGCACTTTCGGGATTAAATTTGCATAATAGGGTCCAGTTATCGTCTGGCCTTTTGGCATGTAATCAATAAAAAGGATTCCTTCACTATCCCAGAACACAGAGGCCATAACTTTGCCAGCGGAAGGAGCAACTCGAAATTTCTTAATGGATGGAGAGGATGGTCGTTTCCAAGACATGCTTTGTCTTTTAGTTTCAGGATCAAAATGGTGGACCCACGTTTCATCCATGGTGACAAGACGACGGCAAAAATTATCCGAATCACGCTGGAACATTTCGAGATTACGCTTGGAAATTTCCAAACGTCGCTTTTTGTTTTCGTCGGTTAACATTCGTGGCACCCATCTTGCAGACACTTTTTTGAACCCCAGTGAATCAATTAAAATGGATTGAACGCTACCAAAAGATATCTTTAGGATCTCAGCTATATGTTTTATAGTCATTCTTCTGTCTTCCAAAACCAGATTCTCAACCTTTTTGACATTTTCTTCTGTAACGGAGGTTGAAGGCCACCCAGAACGCGGGTCATCTTTACAGCTTGATCTACCTCTTTTAAATTCAGCCACCCAGTACGCAACCGTAGAATAGGGTACAGCATCACCCCCTAATGTCTGCTGAATGTCCAAAAAAATTTCCTTCGTAGACATTTTTTTCAAACTGAGATATTTTATCACCGCACGTAACTCACTTTTATCCATAATTTTGACTTTTTAGCAACTCGTTGCACAAAAAAATTTATTACATGCGAACGAACTGACAAAAACAAGTGACAGTCTGCATAAATATAGTGTGATAGACACTCTTTAATTTGAATATCGAACTTGATCCAAAAAGATTTCATATATATGCACTTCTAAGAACTTTTTGATTCACCTAGGTATATGTACGCCACAAATTGTGACACAGGGGCACTTTTCTGTAGAGTATTTTTTTTCACAGTGGGGTCCGAAGTAAATAACAAGTTTTGATTTAAGAATTATTGCTTTCGTAAAACTTAATATTATCTTCAACACACCCAATAAACTACCATAAATAGCATGTCTAACGAAAGGGCTCATCAGTACCAATCTAGTGAAAATTATAAAAAAGATACAGGATGTAGATTTTTTCGAATTTTATCAAGTTTTAGTAAAAAAAAGTCAATTTCTCATAAAAACACAAAATCTATTGTGACTGCAGGGGTTGACCCTAAGGACCTCCCGTAGAACAATTTTTTGCTGCTGATGGCCCCATCTAACCGCTGGTTTCGTTTGATCCACGACTTTTTGACCACCCTGTAGCTGCGCGCATTACGCGGCCTATTGGCCGCCGCGACCAATCCGCGCATTATGCGGCCAGGCTGCGCGACTGGCCGCGCAGCCTGGCCGCCTAAATGCGCGGGGGCCCTAGGTGTTCGCTGCCGTAGATTCAAGTCGTAGATAAAAAAAAAATGTGTATACATCTAAATGCGCTTAGTAAAAAGCGGTACAATTATTTTAATATTACAACGCTCCAATTTTATTTATTTGTATAGATTAAACATATTTGACGGATTCGGCCGCCGACCCCAGAAAGGTCAAAGCCTACAAAATCGAGGGCTTTCATAAAACCTCAATCTGCGCATCGTTGGTTTTATTACACCTAAACCAATATCTAGCTGAAATATTTCATTCGATAACCACTCTAGTTACAAAGCAGGAAGGCGCAAAATTGACTTTTTTCAGTGGCAAAAACTGAAAACTCCATTTATGGTCTTCTCATTTTACGTAGCTTTCCTTATTTACGAGTACTTTAGGCCTTGATGTTTCTGACATAGGAGCTTCTGTAAATATTTATATGAACCATATACGATATAAGCGAGAACTTTATAACAAAACTTTCATCTATAATAAAACCAACTCTATTACTTTATGCCAGGGAGATTAAATGACTAAGTAATAATAAATGCCTTTGTTAGGGAATGATGGGAATCAGAGAACTAGTTTCATATACGACCGTTTATTTTAGAGTTCACTGACACACTGCCGTTAATGTTGATTAAATATAGCTAACTTATATCTGCGACATAGAACACACATAGAGTAAGTACGAATATTATGTGCCTATGGCACCGTATTTTACTCTATCAGTGTGTGGATACGAAAAAAGAGACAGGTACTGTTCTAATTTTTTTTTGTCTGTATCTATTCTATTAAACAGTGTGAATATGACGGATTTAGAATACAACGTGCACTCCATTCCATCCTCAGGGTGTCGTAAGGTTCGACAATAGGAAATGACAAGGCCGAAAACCTACCCGCAAGAGAAGGAAAACTTTATACTAAACCCTGTGCCAACCAACCCGTCTGGCCTCCATTTAGTTGGAGGAGGAACGACTCAGCAGTGGGAAACAACCTTATCGGAATTGATATTTTCCTTGCAAGAAAACTGATTCAGTCTATTCATGCGGTACCCATTTCTCGAGCTTTTCATTTTCCAATATTTTTTTAGGCAGTTTACAAACAAGTAATTCACGAACACAAATTCACACAGCCAGACTCAGCGCACGTGCCTGTGGTTTAGAGAAAGATACTTGCTCGACCCCGGAATCGAACCCGGGACCCGTTGATCCAAAGGTGGCACACCCAACCACTGGAGCAACGAAGCAATCAGTTGTCACTTATATTTTCTCAATTTTTATTATGAAAATAATTGTTTGAAGCCTGTTGCTAACTCCGACTTGGTTTGCGATTGTTTTGCTTCCACAATCATATTTCATTCTTTGTTACGATCTATAGTCTCCGGCCCTCGAACGGAGTTTATATTGTAGGTCAAAGTTACCCAAACAAAAACGCTGCTTTGGTCGCACCGAAGAAGTAACAGCTTTGATAATGTGTATGGGGAAACACATCATTAATCCTTCGAGCTGTCTCTGCAACGCTGATGCTACAGTAGAACTCGTGTTCGTAAATAATGAGATTTTTAATTTGTCTATCACTACGTAGTATCACTACATAGTATAAAACAAAGTCACAGTCATCTGTCCGTCCCTATGTATGCTTAAATCTTAAAATCTACGCAACGGATTTTGACGCGGTTTTCTTTAATAGATAGGATGGTTTTTAAGTATAATACATCCATAATATTGTAGAGAAACACTAATAAATTTAGAGGAACCTCATTACACCCGTGCGAAGCCGGGGCGGGTCGCTAGTTTTGTAATTAAAATAACGACGAAAAGTACGAATCATTTGTAACAAAATAATATTGCGACTATAAATTGAGATTGAAGCTATCATATCTTTCAAGTTTGATCACAGTGCACACGGCTTGCAAATTTGATTCAAATCGGTTGAGCAGTTTAAGCGTCCATCGCGGTCAAACAACGTGACACGTAATTTATATATGTCGGGGAATTAACCGTTTAATTAAACCTTTTAATTTGAGCAGCGGGTTTATGGTACCGATCTCAACTACACTCCAGTATTAACACACCGCACCGCAACCACTGTTTCTATCATAATGCCCGATCCACCGCGATCGCGCTCCTTTTATACGTTTTTGCCGAACGTCAAGATGGCGCCTCGACCCCGCTCGAGGACTACCCTCCGCTCTGACAATGTAAAATAATATAACGTCTTCTTTTGAAAAGATGACATACTAAATTGAATAGAAAAATCTAACAAATAAAACTAATTAAAATTAGGATATAACAAAGTATTTTCTAGGCTAATTGATATCGTCTATATGTAACCAGCAATCAACTCCATTCTGACTACTTCCTCCGACATATATATTAAGATTTAATAATCATATGTTGACTATTTGTAAGTGAGCATTGTGTATTATGCAAAATTACTTTGACTAAAGAATAATTTTGTAAAATGAGTATTCGAACTCCGTTAACAAAGGGACAACCCTATGGTTGCGGTTAGTACGGTACTGGATATTTAAAGAACTTTATATATCCAGTACAGTACCGTACCAATTTGTACATTTCTTTCAATACAATTTCTTTCACTTTAATTTAAGGACATTGTGATTATATTGTTCATCTTTTATTTTTAGACCGAAAGCAGTTAATTTAGAATCTCGTAACAAAACGCCGATGGAAATTTACTCAACTTCGGAATATTATCGTTAAAACTAATTGTGCGAGACAAATACACGCTTCAACAGGTAGCCATTGTTACGATTGTGAATAAACTTTGTGATGAAACCTGAAATTCCATAACTTAATGAACACTGAATTCTATTGAGTCAATAATTGTGTAATGAAGTTCGGAGTACAGACTGATGACTGCATTCCTTTTGCCGTCACTAACAAAATGGCAATGTTCAAGCCGTTTGCAGTTTTTATTTTTTTTATTTGACTATTATAGTCGTCCACTATACAGGGTGACTGGTTACTTTAATATGTACAAAAGATTGTACATATTGGAAGACACGATAGTTGTGTCATGGTAACCGTGGTCTTATACAGAGATGATATGACAGAGGGGCATTAAATTACACTACGTATACTATATGTGATTAGTATGAATTCAAACCGGTACAAAAAAAAATACACGTGATTTTTCATGGGGGGTGGAGGGGTGGTCTTAAACCTCACCAGGTATCACCAAGTGGGAGGGAGGGGTTAAAAAATGTTAAAAAACATCACGTGATTAATTGACAGCCTCTAAGGCGCTCTTTAGGGGAGGCCTATGTCCAGCAGTGGACTAATGTGGGCTGATGATGATGATGATGATGAAGGTTAATAAACGATGCGTTAGGCATAAACATCTGTTAGGAAAGATAGATCATGTTCAAACGAGGCAAAAATTAAAAAAATCATTTGCGGCTAAACTATTGCTCCAATTTAATTGATTTTTGGTACAGCCTGGAAACGATACCTAGTGTAGGCAGTTAAAAAAATGCCCCTATGTCGTATCAACTCTGTATATGTAGCCAATAAAAAGATAATATCGTCAAGGTCACAAATCGCTCTTTGTAAATAATCAACCTAGATCTTATTTTTTTTATTGAGTTTTAACGTTTGCACTATACAAGGTGACTGGCAAAATATTATACATATTGGAGGACACGAAAGTTGTGTCATAGTAACCGTAGTTTTAAGTAGCCAATAAAAATATGGATAATAATGTCAAGGTCACAAGGTCAGCAAATCGCTTTTCGTAATTAATTTCATTTACTTACGAAATGCTCTTAAAAAATTAAGTTCTAATAAAAATCTAATACCTCCAAAAATATGTGCACAATTTTTCATGGTGATCGGTTAAGTGGTTTTCGCGTGAAAACGTAACAAACAAAGGAACCTTCATATTTATAACATTAGTGGGGATAACAACACACCAACAAAACCTCGAACCGCGTTTAAGGATGATGCCATAAAAAAAGCATCGCGACAAATTCAACAACAAAAGACTGCTCGTCTGTGCAGTCTTAGGGTCAGCGCCGACCAACGGAGTGGCGGCGAAAAGACTAATTCAGTAACAATTTAAATTCAACCTAAAACGCTTCAGAATACAACTGTATTTCCGTTGCTCACTACGCTTTATGTCGCTCGCCGTCATTGTATTTTCGTTGTACCAAATACAGTCGACGCTGACCCTTAGTTGATATCAGATAGCTATTGACTATTAACTCTATTGTTGCAGACAGAAGGGCAATTAATACTGGCCAAATCAAAGTCAATTAACAATAGGATGGAGTGCGGAGTCTCTGGTTATTGTTCCAGAGACTGGTGGATTGTCTTGTAGTTCTATAACATAGCGGACAATGGAGGAGATGGCATGTTACTGATATCGACAAGTACGGAGATTACAGACAGGGAGATATTTGGTTGAAAGGTTCTGTTCCGTATTCCGGCGTGTTTTTGAATATGACGTGATGCGGCATAGGCTTGCTTCTTGACCAATGGGTGGCCAGTATTCGAAAGCGCGTCGGTGAAGAAAAAATTAATAGAAGGACGGTAGTCTGTTCTTAACATTCGTGTATCATTTTTCAATCCGATTTCGTGACATTTGTGTGCTAAAGTTAAGTGCACATTGCCGACCGCCGTGCGATCCGAGCCCGACAACATTTGCTGCCGATGTTGGCACACTCCAGAGCGAAGGTGAGTGAGTTCTGTGTTGCTCGCGTTCTATTCGGCAATTCGCTGGAGTATTGTCCATGGAGTTTCTTGCCTGTTCTTCTCCATAGGATCTACTTTTTGGAACAAGCAACTAGATTCCTAAAATCACTTTTGACTTTTCAAAAACATCTGTAAATAGGTTCAATAAATTTAATATATACTATTAACACTAACTTAAGTAATATGTACTTACATAAACACTAACTTAAGTAATAAAACAAGACTAAAAATACCAATTAACCTAAAAATTAAATACTAAAATATATTATTTAAAGGAGTCCCTTTAGGCAAAGTTCCGAAGATACTGGCAGCGTTCCCCCTTTGAATCGCTAGACTAATTCTTTGTCCGAGGTAGCTCTTCGGTCTCCTGTGATGTCGACTAACCTTTTTGCTATTTCCTTAAAAAGGCTTATAGCGCTAGGACCCCACGGACCAAGGGTCTCGACACCGAATGGGACAAATTCATATTCGGAGCCTAGACCCCTGTATTAATAGGTTCAATTGAAATAAATGATTTGAGTTTGAGTTTGAAAGGTGAACTAGTACGAATGTAATATGTACGTAGTAAACTAGTACGTCTTTTTCTTCTCACCCTTTAAATGACCCACTGCTGAGTCGGGCCTCCTCCAACTACAAGGAGGGTCCACTGTGCCACGCTGACCAGACGGGTTGGTACAGAGTTTCATATCAGGTTATCCATCTTTTACGGTTAGGTTTCATCATTATAATCGTGATGAGACCGAAACCTAGATGATATACGGTGGTGACACCATGGATTCTAAATCCGTCACCACCAGGCGAAAAAGAAATGTTTCGGCTTTTAGGCGCAAATGGATGATCATCCAGCCAGGCGAGGTGGTATGACTGGCAGGGGGCTGCGGCGCCTATCCCTCGATAACTGTAGTCGGGGATTTCTTAACCGTGCGAATTGTTCTATAAACTTCGCTATCGTGTAGGACTTTTTGGTAATTCTCGCATTTGTTCGCGATATTTGTTGACGTTGTTATTTCAGATTTTTCGGGTGAATTGTGTAAAGTATGTAGCATGCTGATCGCTGCAGGCTTATATGGTTATTTATTTGTGCAGCTTCATGGCACGTTTCATGGCTACGAGGAAGTTAGAGAGCATTAGCTAACAAAATTTTTATGAGGATAAATAGAGCAATATCACCGAGCAGAACATTACTCCCAAATGTGTTGTAACTTGTAATCATATTTTGGCATAGATTTTTTTCTCTTAATAAGGCGTATAACATATAACGTATAAAGTAATATAAACGTCTAACAAGGCTCATTTGGCTGTGCATGAGGGAGTGTTGGTTCCGACACTCATCTACGGAAGTGAAAGTTAGATATGGCAGAAGAAACATGAAAGCAGAATAAATGCAGTTGAGATGAGAGCGATATGAAGTATGATAGGAGTTAAACAGAGTGGCAGGATAAGAAATAGTGAGATAAGGAATCGTTGTGGTCTGAAAGAAGATGTAGTGACAAAAATTGAGAAAGGTATGCTGAGATAGTTTGGTCATGTCGAGAGAATGAATGAAGAACGTTTGACGAAAAAAGTGTATAAGGCGAGTGTGAATAAAAAGTGTTGCAAGGGGAAGACCTAGGTGGACGTATCAAGACCAAATCAGGGATGTCTTGAAAAAAGGCCAGGTCAAGAGTACCCTAAATCGAAGAGCATGTATGAAGGGAATAATGAAAGTGCACGAAGCGAAACAAGTATGTAAGGATCGTAGCAAGTGGAAAGAAGTGGTCTCTGCCTAGCCCCACGGGAAAGAGGCGTGATTATATGTATGTAATATAAATAACGAATAACTTTCCTATGTTCGTCAGTGGACGTTTTTCAGCTGGAATTATGATAACAATGTAATATGAATCCTAGCTACGTTTTAATAAAGCTTTATTTAATGATTTCTTAGGTTTTCGCGATTGTTACACATGGAAATTAAACACTTTTTAACGGATTTATCGCGTGTATATTACATTATTTAATTCCCGACGTTTCGAATGCTTTGCAACATCGCTCACGGTGTCCAGAGGTCTTGCAGATGAGTGTTTTGCTTGAGATTTGATCAATTTAATGACTGGATCCCAAGCATGGGTGGTATTTGCAAACCGTCCTCTCTATTGAAATTTGGATAAATTATGCGATAAATCCGTTAAAAAGTGTTTAATTTCAACGTTTTATTTATTTTTAGGCAAGATAAGTTTCATACCTATGCTGTATTTCTACCACTATATTTAATTCGTAGCAGTTAAGAAGATAAGTGAAAAAAAAAATTCTTCGCTGACTATAAGAGATCCACAGCTGCGTTTAAAGGAGAACTCTACTTCTCTACTAAGTAGAGTAGTATACTCTACTTCTACTGTTCTGCCCTTATATGACCCAATTACATGCTTTATCGAGTCACATGGAGGGTAATTAGCCAACTGTGCCGCGCTGGCCAGACGGATGGCAAAGTCACCGGTATCTTATGACACACTCAGCATGGAATAGGGTGGTGACACTGTGCATTCTAGATTCGTCACCACACGGATCACTTGGAGAACCTAGCCATAACAGAAGGAAAACTTGATAGGAAAGCTTGTGACAGACGGGATATCAGACAGAATACTGGTTTAAGTTATTAAAGGTTTTTAACCCCCGACGCAAAAAGAGGGGTGTTATAAGTTTCACGTGTCTGTCCGTCTGTCGGTCTGTCTGTCTGTCTGTCTGTTTGTGGCACCGTAGCTCGCGAATGGTTGAAGCGATTTCAATACAGTTTTTTAATATGACAGGTGATTTACGGGCGAGTGTTCTTAGACATGTTTGATGAAAATCGGTTTAGTCGTTTAAAAGTTATGGGGGGTGAAAGTGGGGAAGAATCACCGAAAGTCTGCAAATATAATCGAGTGGGGTCTCAAATGAAAGCGCATCACGTGCACATTACAAAATAATATGTTCCATGAAAATCAGTTGAGCCCTATAAAAGCAGAAAATAAAAATTTAATTAAAAATGTATATAAACGCCCGACACAATGACCTATCTAAAGTTCCCTTTGATAAAAATTAAATTAAAAATTTAAATAAACCCCCGACACAATAACCTTTAAAAAGTAAAAAATAAAAATAAATACTTAGCGTTAGGGGACCACTCCCACTTATTTATTACCTTTTTTTTTTAAGTGGGGGAAACCTTTTATAGGTCCCCAGCCGGTGGGACAGGGCCGGGGTATGTGGGAGTCCTCGGTCGCGTGGAGATGGTGAGTTGCGACCGGTATACCCACTAAAACCTACCACTAAAATGTCACCTCATGTCTTCTACCGTACGGGTAATTACGTATGCTGTCCGTGTTGGCAGTGACTGACAGGGGAGCTTAGCTCTACCCTTGCTGTTGAACCTTTGTATGCGCCTGAAGCGCTTTTATCCCTCCGAGACTTTGGCAGAGGGGGATAGGGTGTCCCAGCCCGTATCCCCAGTCTCATGCGGACCATGTGTAGAGACATGTCGCATCTTTGCGGTACGGAGACCGTTCACCTCGGGAACTATCTTCTCCTACGGGCGGGGGTGTTCCCTGTGCCCCCGCCTGGACTTATTTATTACCTGACCCCTGGGCCCCCAACGCGAAGTATTTATTTTTATTTTTTACTTTTTAAAGGTTATTGTATCGGGGGTTTATCTAAATTTTTAATTTAATTTTTAATAAAGGGAACTTTTTAAAGGTCATTGTGTCGGGGGTTTATTTAAATTTTAAATTAAATTTTATATATTTGGGAATAAAACCGTATTCTCTGTATTTAATCTGTTATACAAAACGAAGTAGAAAATAACAATAAAACTTTACGAAGCCAATTTTTTCTTCATAACAACGTTATTTTCGTGCGGTTATTGGTCTATTCCTCATAATTTCCCCTTGATTTCCCGGAGGGGACTACACGCCCTATACGCCAACTGGTCAGGGAAACTTTTCTAAGAAAACTAGCGGAAATTTCGGTGCTTCGAGTTTATTCAATTGTTCCGGAAAAATTGGGGTTAGTTTTCCTGTGATCTTTGGTAGTATCATGCGCAGTGTTATAAATCTATAACATGCTTCTTCTTCCTTGGTGGCTTGGCATTTCCTTTTGTCGGTTCTTACGTCACCCTTAGGGTGGAATAGGGTGGTGACACTACGTATTCGTAACATAAACGAACGCCATAATAACTTTATTACACACGTAAAAGGCCAGGATCAGACAATATCTAGGCGCGTAATAATCAAAAATTCGTTTCTCGTTGCGTTTTCCTGTACACTGTTTTCGTCAACCGTTGGAAGGTAGGTCCGAAACACTATTTGCCGTCCAGAATGGAAGTTTCCGAGGAAATATCGACTGTACACACAGGCTTATTAGCTATGGGACTGAACAAATATCTATAAAAAGACTATAAGCGGCGAAATCAAACAATGCCAGTTTATTGGACGGCGCAAACAGAGGCCGTTGATGGAACTAAACAAATATGGCCGGTACCAATTCTACTGCCATGTTATATTTACTGTGGTAAATGTATAGTGACTTCCGTGAGGTGACTGTAGAATACATATTATAACCACCCCATTTCAGCCTGAGGGTATCATAAGAGCCGACTAAAGGAAATGTATGACCCAAGAGCAAGCCGCAAGAGAAGGAAAACTTGAAACGTATCCCTGTCTGGCCAGTGTGGTAGATTAGATTTTTTTTTTTATAAATATCGTTGGACGTTTCACACAACGCCATCTCGTCCCAAGCTAAGCAACTTAATGCTTGTGTTATGGTAACGAGATGGATGATAATCTGTTTATATACTTTTTTTTTAAATACATCCCCGGCCTATCATTGTAAAGTTCACCGGTTATGAGGCTAAAGCTGCAGTTTGGAGGTCGAAGACTACTTTGAAAGGTACAAAAATATCAGTGAAGGAGTTCTTGACCAAGTCTAGGCAGGCTGTCTTTAATACTGCCCGGCATCACTTTGGCATGCGCTCTTGTTGGACCCAGGATGGCGCTATTCATATTAGAACGAAAGATGGAAGTCATCATAAAATAGCGTCTTCGGATGAGCTGAACGTGTTGCTGAAGAAATTCCCGATGCCGCCTGGTGCTTCCTCCCCAAATGCAAGTGTCGATGCTAGTGATTTGTGAAAATCAATTATATTATGTAGGTTGCAGCAAATAATTTTATATTACTGGGTTCTTCCACGTTACTTCTGTTTTGTTTTTGTCCCTATAAGGCATCTGTGTAGAATTTTTTTAGTTCAACTAATTAATTTTATAGTTGTTTTGCTTTCAGTTTTGTTATTTCTTCTATATCTATAACACAATGGTGTCTATCTTGTAATATAAAATCTTGCCGATATTGGTGTATGTGGGTTGACTAAGTTTGCACTTTGCACCGCAGATTGTGGGGTATTTAAATTAATATTTGTTACTTCAATCATTTACATAATGTTTTTTTAAAAAAATATCTTTGTGTTGTGACATGTTAATGACAACTGCTGTCAAAATTGTGTCAAGTTTACGTCGACATGCAATCGGGGCGTTCGGATACCCACTTACACCGACTTTATGATTACATTAATGATGGTTTAAAATGTTTATATTTAATTATTATTTTTTTTTGTTTGTTGTGATTATTTTGATTACTTTTATTGTCTTTTTCTTTTCATTTGTTAGCTGGCGGGTGGTGCAGTGCTGTGATCCACGCGCCTTAAATTAGTTATTGTTTAATATCTATATTTTGCATATTTATTTGTATATATATATATATATATTTATAATTTAAGTATATTATGTCTTCAGTATCTGATAATGATTCCTTCCGTTCCGCTGATGAGTCTCTAGTGTTCTCTGATGACGAAAGTTTCTGCTCGTTATCTGGTACCCTCTGCGAACTACTGGAAAAATCATTCAATGACCAGAACAACCGGTTCCTCAATGTGTGTCACATAAACGCGCAAAGTATCCCCAGCCATCACACTGAACTGTTTGATACGTTTTCCACTATTAACGTTCACGCCATCCTGATATCCGAGAGCTGGCTCAAACCAAATTTACCATCAACCTCCTATCCCCTCCCTGGCTTCGTTCTTATTCGGAATGACCGTGTTGGAAGAGGAGGAGGTGGAGTGGCCATTTACTTGCGCAGTGATTTTCAGTACAAAGTCTTAGCATCATCTCCGTCAAACTACACTGCCTCGGCAGAATTTCTTTTTCTTGAAGTGTCCATTAAAGGGGTCAAATCTATATTGGGTGTAGTCTATTGCCCTCCCTCAACTGATTACTTCACTGAATTCGAGTCAGTTCTTGAATCTTTGGGTTCAGAGTATGCACATTATATCATTATGGGTGACTTTAACACTAATCTCCTATCCAAAAACTCTCCCCGGTCCAGAAAACTCCTGCATATCCTTGAATCAGCTAGCCTACATGTTCTACCTCTGCAAGCTACGCACTGTAGTACTACTGCTGACGACACGTGGCTTGATCTGATTCTAACTTCCAACCCTTCCCTTGTCTCCTCCCATGGACAACACGCTGCGCCTGGGTTTTCACATCACGACCTCATCTTCCTCTCCTACACCCTAAAACCTCCAAAATCCAAACCCAAGGTCATGTACATGCGTTGCTTTGCGCGTATGGATGTTAACAAACTGAACATGGATGCGTCTAAAATCGATTGGACACCTCTGATGGAGGCTGCCACAATCGACGCTAAGGTCTCCATTTTTAATAGTCTGGTTGTCAAATTATACGACACACATGCCCCCGTCAAGCCAGTTAAATTGAAACGTCCAGCTGCACCTTGGATGACCAAGGGTATACAAATGGCTTTAAGACTTAGAGATCGAGCATTTCGGAAGTTCAAGAAGGACCGCTCTGATAGTAATGGCAGTTCTTACAGGAAGGTCAGGAACAGATGCAATCAGATGGTACGAGACGCTAAACGCCGCCATATTCTCAGTAATATCACCTCGTCTTCTTCTGCCGATGTCTGGAAATTCTTAGGAACTCTTGGTATCGGCAAACCGCGGCATTTAGACCCACCTAGCTCAGTTAGTTTAGATGATCTAAATCACCATTTCACAACATTTCCTTTTTTGGATCATGAAACTAAGAACTCTACTCTTTCTTACTTATCTGGTCTAGCGCGTCCTGATATACTACCTTTTCACTTTTCTACTGTCAATGTTGGAGAGATCAAGAAAATTATCCTGTCTATCAAATCAAAAGCTGTGGGATATGACAACATCACCTGCTATATGATTACGACTGTCATCGAACATCTTCTTTCCCCTATAGCTCATTTAATTAATTTTTCGCTGGGATCTGGTGTCTTTCCCGACATGTGGCGGAAAGCATATGTGCGTCCTCTCCCTAAAGTGTCTAATCCTTTGCTTCCCAACCACTTCCGTCCTATTTCCATTCTTCCTTTCTTATCCAAAGTGTTGGAGGCCTGTGTCCATAAGCAATTCAGCCATTACATACATTGTAACAGCTTCATTAGCCCGCTTCAATCGGGTTTCAGACCAGGCCACAGCACAGTTTCTGCCCTCCTAAAAGTGACTGGCGATATTAGGGCAGGAATGGAGAATGCCGAACTTAGTGTTCTCGTCCTCATCGATTTCTCCAATGCCTTTAATACCGTCAGTCACGATATCCTGTTATGCATCCTTTCTCATCTCATGGTCTCTCCGCAAGCGGTAGAATGGTTTTCTTCCTATCTTCAGGGCCGCCAGCAGTGTGTTCGCTCTGATGAATCTTCATCAGGGTGGAGAACGCTTGAAACTGGCGTCCCACAAGGCGGCATTCTTTCCCCTCTTCTATTTTCTCTTTTTATAAACCTTCTCACACCTGAACTTCAGTGTCCGTATCATCTGTATGCTGATGACTTACAGTTGTATCGAAAAACCAGCTTCGATAATTTGCCAAGCATCATCCATAAGCTTAACCAGGATCTGGATCGTGTCAAAAGCTGGTCAGATAGGTTTGGTGTGGCAGTAAACGCGTCCAAATGTCAAGCTATTATTGTAGGGAGCTCCCGATTAGTTAATCGACTAGATAGCATCGCGTTACCTAATATCAAGTTTAACGGCACTATTATACCTTTCAGTTCGTCGGTTAGGGACCTTGGCATATACATCGACAACACTCTCAGCTGGCGTCCTCAAGTTGCCAGCATTTGCCAGAAAGTCACCGGTGTGTTAAGGTTCCTTTACCGGTTCAAAAACCTGTTACCATCCAGCACCAAGGTGATGCTTGTGCAGACCTTGGTTTTCCCCATTATTGACTATGGTGATGTGTGCTACTTTGACCTGAATGCAGATCTCCTCGATAAACTTGACCGTCTTCTCAATAACTGCATTCGATTCGTATTCAACCTTCGCAAGTACGACCATATTTCAGCGTCGAGAGCCCAACTAAAATGGTTACCCATCCGACAGCGTCGTGAGTTAAGAGCGTTGACGACTCTTTACTCCTTCCTTTTTTCTTCTAATCCTCCTACTTACCTATCCTGTCACTTCCAATATTCCTCTTCCAGCCATAACAAAAACCTGCGCTCCACTTTCAACCGGCAACTTGTATGTCCTGCTCACTCTTCCGATTTTCTACACCGTTCCTTCTTCATACAATCCATCCTTCTGTGGAATGCGCTACCTCCGGAAATCAGGATGGTCAACAGTCGTGACATTTTTAAGCAGAGACTTCGTAAGCACTTAGAGATTACTAATTAGTTGAAATGGAAGTGATGAATCACTAACTACATATCTGTATAATCTTATTTATTATAAAGTATGTATATGTATATGTTTAATACATATAGTGTATGTATGTATGTAGTATTTGTATGTAGTGTATGTAGTATTTGTATGTAGTGTATGCATGTAGTGTGTATATATATAATATTTAAATTATAATTTTTTACACCTACCACTCTTTGTCTCTGCACCACCCAAGGTAGACTGGCAGAAAATGCCTAAGGCATTAAGTCCGCCTTTGTACATTACTTGTGCAGAAGTGTAAATAAATAAATAAATAAATACATACATATTATAGATAGAAAACACCCAGACCCGAAACAAATACTTGTAGGTCGTACAAATATTTCTTCCGTGCGGGGATCGAACCCGCGACATGCTGCGCAGCAATCGATCGCTCAACCACTGCGCCAACCGTGTCGTCAAAGATTAGATTAGAGGCTAATTACCCTCCATGTAATTGGAGGAGGCACGACTCGAGTAGTGGGTCATGTATGTATGAGTAATAGCAGGTATAGTGATTTACTAGTTTCCGGCCATGGCTTTCCCCGCGTGGCCAAAAATCTCATGTATATCTGTAGAGAATTAATGTACTCCACCCAGGCAGATTTTGAGTTCACCGTCGGATGCACATGTATGAAAAACTGGCTCAACTATGCAAGCTAAACTAAACTAACTTATTTTAGCTGGCGGTGGACGTTCGGCTTTAAGCATTTCAACAGCGTATTCTTTTTGTTAGAAGTTAATTGTTAATTGTCTTTTTAAGTTCTGTTTAAAGCAAGTTTGGTTAGCCGCTTAAAAATTTTAATGTGCCGAAATAAATCAGGGGTTTCACTTTTGTGTGATATTAGATAGTGTCCGAAATTTTAAGTTATAGTTTTATTCTAGACTTTGTTTTGTTTATATCACATCACTATCTTTACAGTCTATGGGGTATTGTTTTAATTGCATTACATTCATAACGCTCCGGAACTGTTGCCTACCCACTAAAACCCCAGGCGATACCCCCACACGTCTCGTATGGCACGTTACAGGTTCGCAAAGGCGCATTCTACGGTGGCGACCCGACGGGTTGATGGTATCGGAGGGAATCCCAAAAACAAAAAAGAAACTATAGTCCAACAACAAACGAGTAAACGTTTAGGGACTATGATCTCACAAACAGATAACAGCCATCTTTTAGGTAAAATGTTGAAAATTACTCTTCATAAAATTGCTTATTAGCTAACTAAAGTCTTGTCAATATCAAACCTTTCACTAGTACTCCAAACAATATACAGACAGACAGAAAAAACGAGTTCCTTTGAAACAAACGAAACCCCCTGCATTAGGTATATCCTGCATAGCATGGGCAGTTTACAAACATGAAATTCACGAACACAAATAACACCCAGACTTGGAGCAAGTGCCTCTGGTTAACACAAAGACACTTGATCTCCGAATCGAACCAAGCATTTGTAATTCAAAGGCAAGGTTAGCAATCTACGTTATTCAATGTGGTTTTCTTCTGTACACATATAATCCGTAATAAAGTCAAAGTGAAATCATTTATTTTGCATAGGACACAATGGACACTTACAAATTGTCAACATATTAATAAAATTTATACAAAGTAATATAGTCTACCACCAGTTCGGAACGCGACCACTGCTGAGAAGAACTGGCAAGAAACTCGGAGGGCTTGTCATTATTTTCTTTTTTTATTACTTTGCGGTGCTATTTAGAATTTAATTTAAATATATTTCCCAACAAATTCCATATACAAACTGTTCTATTGGATCTGAAAAGCGTCAACTGGAACGTGAATATTAAAACAATACAACTTAATAAAAATAAATTAAATCTTATGTTATCTTATTAAAAAGCCTATATCCACCAGTTAAAGCATAGGCCAAAAGGATTACTTCAGTGTAAAAATATTTTTTCAATTTTGAAATATGAGGTAATAACAGACGTTTTAGTGGGCGGTCTATCTATATATATTGTAACCTTCCATCCACGATGTATCTTAGGGGTTTGGTGGTTATTTCCCTAGATAAAGTACTTTTATTACCAGATGATGACCAAATTTTTACGAAAAAACGTCTAGCGGTATCTGTAATAATCCTCGTTTTGTTATGGCTGTTTATAGCATTTCATATCTTTGTCATAAAATTTCTTTGAAGTACTGGCTAACGAACTCAAAATCTCAAGGCTCAATTTCAGAGGTAAATTGCCATAGACAATGAGAGGGGACAAAAGGATAAAAAACACACACATATCTGAAACAAATTTATATTTCATGTCTATCGTTAAAGTACGAGTAAAAAAATCACAGCGATAATAACAGTTGTTCATAATGTATAATAACATAGATATTTTAGGTTACAGTACAACAGTAAAAAAACATGGAAGTCTCTTAAATAAAATAAATACAACGCATTTCTATACAATTCCATAAATAAATTATGTGTTAACTTATTATTAGAGATGTCTGAACTGTAGAACCATGATACGTAAACTTTTTTTAGACTATTACAACAAGGTCATAGATGGAAGACACAATAAATTAAAAAAGAATTCTATATTGAATTAGTTGGTATTAGTTGTGAAAATCATAACTTAGGGAAGAATCTTATAGCGCCATAACGGGCATAATATTGCATTATTGCAAGACAGTATCAACCGGAACAATTACTGTTTACGTACCATAAATTTATGTTTACATAAAATCTATGAGCTACAGACAAAACACTCGCGCTACTTTAGGCAATCGAAGAACCCATGTTAACACATAGGCTCTATTTACATCCGTATGAAATGGAAGCGTCAATTTCTTCATAAGACGAAGGCACGCAACTTAAAGCTCATTATGCTATGTACAATTTCGTTCCTTACGCGAGCCTTATAAGCGTACTTTCCACGTTCGCTTGTCGAGGCCATAATCGCAGACTTTAGCAAATCGATCTAAACGAGTTATCATAAAAACGGACTTTTTAAACCATTGTCACCAAAGAAGGCCGTAATAAGTTTATCATGTTGATCTAACGATCTTTCCGACTGACTTAAATAAGAGTTAAAACCCATTTCAAAATTACCAACTCTAATGTCTGGGTTTTCCAAAACGTTCCATTCTGTGGTGCTAAAAGTACCTGACCTATTGCTGAGGCATGCTTCCAAGGCATTGGATTAGGCTTGGCTCAGCATATTAAAGGCTAAAATGATGATTGCTAAAAGTAGCGTCTGTGACCCTATAGTTAGTAAGCCAATTCTCATAAAGACTAACAGTATCACTTTCATAGGCATCGAGACTTAATAGCAACTTGGAGAAATAATGAATAGGAATAACAGTTTATAGAACCACAAACAGAGGCCGAACATCTTTTCAAGACGCGTCAGATAATAATGTACAATTTCGTAATTGATTAATTGAGAAAAATCTGATGCTTCATTTTCAGTATACGAACTGTTGAACTAAGGTCATTTTTTTTTAGCGCACTATACTAATTCAAAGTGACATTACCTGACGGACGAGAAATTAAATGTATTTATTTTTAGCGTTATTTATGAAGTGTATAAGGTTCATCATCATCATCATCATCAGCCCACATTAGTCCACTGCTGGACATAGGCCTCCCCTAAAGAGCGCCATAGCGCCCTGTCCTCGGCCTGACGCATCCAGCCGCTGCCCGCAGCCTTCCGCAGATCGTCGCTCCATCTAGCAGAGGGTCGCCCTACACTACGCTTGCCGATTCGCGGTCTCCACTCAAGAACTCGTCTACCCCAGCGGTTGTCGGTTCTTCTACAGATATGACCAGCCCACTGCCACTTCATTCTCCTAATTCTCTGAGCTATGTCGGTGACTTTGGTTCTCTGTCGGATAATCTCGTTACGAATCCTTTCTTTCAGAGGATCGAAAGGAACTTCGAACTTTATTATAAGGTTCATAATAAACGCAAAAAAAATATTATGTGAAAGGTAGACAGTATTAACCTAATAAAATGTAATTATTACAGAGAAATGACCACTTACAAAGTTCAATGTTAAAACAAAAGTTATTACGATTAAAAACTATTATAAACGACAGTGTTCCTGATTCCAAGCAAACTACTTTGAGATTTTCATTCTCTTTATTTACAGTTGCATAATACGATGAATCTTTTATATCCAGACGTGTAACGTCTACTTCACAGGATGTTTCCAATATACGTCACGGATATTACGACTGGCAATATTAAAAGAAAGCTTCCTCCAACAAAGGTTATTATTATTTATGGAAAATAGTGTTCCTGTGAAAGAATGGAGCAGCTAAAGGGATATAAAAAATGGTATTATATACTTGGTCTGGAAGTTATATGGATAACTAAAGAAGAAAAACAACTTAGGACTGAATATAAATTAAGACAAATTTTGTGCACAGGTAATATCATAACTGATATTACAATAAACATTGAAATCAACGCACAATCCTACGCTTGCATTTTACACACTTTGCTGTTACCATATTTACGTCGGAGTTGCCTAACGATCCTTGTGTATTTCTGTGAGTTTTTTGTCTCGTCCCGCCACCGATGTTTCCCAGATCTGTAGGCCGCCGCGTGGCACAAGAAGCCACCATCCAGAATCATCATGCGGTATACTTGGAGACACATTTCTACCATCTATAGGAATAAAACATACATTTTATGAAATGCAGTGGTCCTATATGTGTATGTGTGTGTGTGTGTGATAGATAACACATGGAACTTCCGCGTATTTAAAATTGGTTAAAAAATAAATCACGCTATAGTCGACCGTGTTGAAGTGTGAAGAATTTAAAATCTGCCCGCGTCTTCGCTTGCCTCGAGTCGGATCTGGATTTCTGAATTTTTCTACGAAAACAAAACTAACCCGCGGCAATAAATTAAAACTAACTTCTTTGACAACAGATGTCGCTGTCATATATATATATTTTTTATTGAAACTTGGTGTTAAAGTTTATCAATAACTGGATATGACTGAATGGGTCGTTTCCGTTATTAATAGTCTAGTTCTATGAACTGGCCATCTAATGTCACCTCTAAAAGTTGTTGCCACAGGGTCGTTACTCGTTACATTGCAGAGTACAGACAGTATTGTACGTATCCGTGTGTGTGGTAACAAATGGCCGAGAACACGTTGAGCAATGACCATTTGTATACTCTTAAATAGTCAATATAAATTATTATTAAAATAGTTTGTATTATAAATATGTAGTGTAGGTACTTGAAATATAAATCTTAGAGCAAAAACCATACACACAATTTAAACAAAATATATTTCACAAATATTTTAAAACAATAACTATTTTTAACAAATAACCTATAATACATTTGAAAATTATATATCACACCGTTCTATGGTTTCGGACAAGTCAAACTTTTTTATATACTCATTCATGTAAACAGATATCACGCAATTGTTCATAAACATGGCTTTGGGGTGTTTTTTTCTCCAGTAAGCATCTGTCATAAAATATGCAGTTGCCGTGTGACACAGAAAACCGCCATCCAGTATCTTGAAATCGTAATTTTGTAGACACATTTCAAGTACCTACAAGCACAACATTGGTGAGGATTTGCTTAAAGCTAACATCTATGTATTGTAAACAAGACCAAAAAGGGGAGACCTATGTCCAGCAGTGGACGTCTTTTGGCTGAAATGATGATGATGGATAGCATTCCGAACCGTTTGTAGGAATGAGGAATTGTGTATGAAAGGTGTGTATGTAGTTAAGACCATTGATAGGTGTGTATGAAGACTACCACCTATCGTGGGACAGGGGCCGTAAGATGATATGGGTAATTTTATGTATGGGGCTGTCCATTAATCACGTGATGATTTTTAAATAAAACTTAACCCCTCCCTCCCCCTTGATGATACGTGGTGAAGTTTAAGACTACCCCCCACGCCCCATTAAACATCACGTGTATTTTTTAATACCTACAAAGAATCTTACACTCAAAATGTTACACTACACGCCGCTTTCGCCGCCGTCAACACACTGGCAATAGTAGTGGTAGTAGTAGGTCAACGTAACAAATTATCCGTGTGGTGACGGATTTAGAATACACAATGTCACCAACCCATACCGTCTTGAGGGTGTCGTAAGAGGCGACTAAAAGAACGCAAGGGGCAGATCACCTAGCCGAAAGAGAAGGAAAACTTGATACAAAACCTGTGCCAACCCGTCTTGCCAGCGTGGTACAGTAGGCTAATTTCCCTTCATGAATTTGGAGGAGGCCCGACTCAGTAGTGGGTCATTTATGGGCTGAAACGACGACGACGACCAATGCTCTAGGCGTTATATAACCACATTAAAAATGCCTGTTAACACCATGTGTTGACATAACACCATGTGTTGTGTATCTACCTGTGTCATCTTGTCCTGACGTCCTTCCCACGATAATATCTCGCTGTACAATGGGTCCAAGTTGGTCCCAAAGTAGAGGGGCTCCCATCTGTGGTACGGGTACTCCCGTTTCGCAATCAGGATCGGCTGAAACAAAAGCCCCTGTTATCTTTCGTTGCCATGTTACCGTTTTATCTACGCATCGCGTATCTACGCTTCATAATACGCGCGCGAGCTCATGTCCATCGCGGCCTATATAAATAATTCCTTATCACATTGATTTTATTTCATAATCTGCAAAATTACCTTAGATTACAATAAACAAAATTGACAGCTGTTGACTAAATCGGTAGTTAATATCGACATTACCATAACTAATTAGGTAACAGAATTACAGCATTCCTCAGGATGGACATGAACTCGCGCGCGTATAATATAACCGGACAACATAACCGAAAAATATCATGGCATTTTTACTATAGACAAGTACTTAAAAGGCATGTTGCGACCAACATGCTACATACTTGAAACAATTTACCCGAAAAATCTGAACTAATTACATCAAGAGATATCGCCTACAAATGCGAGAATTACCAAAAAGTCCTACACCGCGATAGCGAAATTTCAAGAGCAATTCGCACAGTTAAAATTTAGGGGATAGGCGCTGCGACCCCTAGCCAGACATACCGCCTCGTCTGGCTGGATGACCATCCCTTTGCGCCTAAAGGCATAACTCATGAATGAGCACCGAACACGAATTCCCAAAGGAAACGTCGGAGGGATACATATATCTTACTTGCAAGAAAACTATCAGTGTGTGATTTATTGCATTATTTTTCTAAGGAAAACATACAGGGCCGGATATACTTAGTTGCTTTTCGGGGTGCCTCTTGGATAGAAAAGGGGTCATTGACAAAATAATAATATTAATAATAAGTTTATTGGCACAAAAAAGGCATACAAACAATTATGCCAGACAAATTAGTAGTCTGGCGCTGGTTTTTAATTGTTCCCCGTTTGCCAATAATTAGCAGCAATTTACGAGAGAAAAATAAATTAAAATTAAAACCAAGGGCAGAAAATGAAAATGAAGCACCCACATTGCTAGGACATAGAAACATAATATAAATGAACAAATAAATAAATATAGTAAACATATATGTTGTATGTATGTGTGTGTGTGTGAGTGTGTGTGTGTGTGTGGTGTAGTAGTTGATGTGAATGTGTGTGATTTATAGCTCCTGTAGATTGTCCGTGCCCTAATAAAAATACATTATAGAACAATAGAATAATTCGACTCATGCGATTAGCTTAAATAACTACCTAAATTATTGAAGTGTTAGTGTATGCCGCTGTACGTAAAAGAAGACAGTACGTAGTATGTAATGGTAATTATTTGTGAAATTGTTCGCTATTAACCTAACCGAGTTTGATGGTAGGATTAACTTTGGCCTTGCTACGAATAATCGTCCTCGAAAGATATCAAAGCCACGCATAGCCATGTGTAATACCATTATACAATCCCTATTAAATGCGCCAAAACTTGTAATACAGGGAAGAGTTTTTTAATTTTTCACAGTGGGGTCCGAAGTGGATATAATTTATGATTTGAGAATTTTATTTTTCGTATAACCTAATATTATCGTCAACATAGCCAATAAACTACCATATATAGCATGTCTAACGCAATGGCTCATCTCTACCAATCTAGTGAAAATTATATGAAAGATACAGGATGTAGATTTTGTCGAATTTCAATAAGAAATAATGCACCCACAGCCTTAATCTGCGTTTACATAAAATGAGGTCAATTACGTTTATACAAATATATATCACTGTTTAAATTTTAAACTTCGTAAGACTGCTCGTAAATTAATAGTTCATTCACCTTCAGAATAATAATATTAGTTGGATTAAACCGACCTAGTCTGAACTTCTAATTAGTCGGCAATTTGTAAGCACAACTGACACGTCTAAGATATTAGGGTCGGTTCACATCTGACGGAAAATGCGTCGAGCGTATCATCGGTCGCGTCTATTCGGTCAAATTAGACCTTTCACATTACGCGTCTAGTGAGTTGCGTTCGGCATCTACAGAGCGGTTGTGTTGTGTGATATCGAATTTTAAAATGAAGCCCATCGAAATAATAGCTATTTGACTTTTGAACAAGATCGAAAAAGGTAACGTCGACATTGGATGCATCCTTTAAATACTAAATTAATGTTAAGTGGCCAATTTAATTGTCTATATGCAACTTTAAGAGAGTATCCAACAAAATTTATTCAATTTTACCGTAAGTCCGTAGAATCTTTTGATGAACTCCTAACGATTATGAAAATGTAACATACCCAAAAATGATACGAAATGTGCTGATCTTACGTCGACTGACAATGCGTTGACGGAAACGGAACAGACGCCGTATGCTCGACGCACTAACGCATCATCGGTTAGGTGTGAAAGGTTGAATGTTTTATCATACATTTGTCTGTTTTGGCGTTACGCGACGGATAATATGCGAGCATTTTCGGTCAATGTGAACCGACCCTTAAGGCCATCTCGCGTGCTAATATCCTGCAGTAGGCTGTAAACGTGCGACACATGACCCACATGACATGACGAAGCGTCGGACGAACCATGAATAACCCAAAAAAAACGAATCCTCATATTATAAATATGTATATCTTTGAAATATCCGATATCTTTGAAACCGCCGATCCGTTTTTAATAAAACAAGCACCACCACTGGAACAGCTGCTTCTAAATGAGTCTGGGTGTTATTCGTGATCGTGAACTACATGTTTGGAAACTGCCCCCGCGATACAGCATAAACGTAGTGGATGCGTTTTAAAAAAATGCAGCTCACAAGAGACATGAAGTGGATAACATATCAACCTTCTATAAAACTACTTACTTACTCGTACAAACTAGAGGCTAATATTAATAACCATCTGCTTTCACAAAAACGACCACATAAATTTAACAAAGAAGAAAGAGAAACACAGATAAAATTATGGGGTGTGAGGCTACATATTATCTAGGTGTTAGGTCCCAACTTAGTTAAAAACAAAATAAAGTTTTAAAAGAATAAAAATCTATTTGAAGGTTGGATACAGAGAACGAAAAGTATGCGAGAATCTATAATTTCACAGCGCTGCTCAGCTCGCTCCGTTGGAACACTGTCGCAAATATGTCTGAACCTTAAGCACTCAATCTTGGAGCATGATTGGTCGAGATTGAAAGCCCGCTGATTTGCAATCCCTTCGGGCCCGCCTGAGGGTTTGATTGACTGGTGACTAGGGTTCCAGGGTCTAGGCAACATATGCCTGTTGGTTAAAGCCAATTTGGAGTATACATTTATTGAGGCAGTCATTCAAAGTAATGACGGTTCCTGAAATGTTGCCCATAGTATATTTGTAAATGGAATTATAATTATCATTGTAAATTACATATCGGTGTAGTGACGGATTTATAAAACACTAGCGACCCGCCCCGGCTTCGCACGGGTGCAATTATGACATATAAACCTTCGTCTTGAATCACTCTATCTATTAAAAAACCGCTCCAAAATCCGTTGCGTAGTTTTGAAGATTTAAGCATACATAGGGACGGACAGACGACAGCGACTTTGTTTTATACTATGCAGTGATAGTGTCGCCACCCCATTTCATCCTGAGGGTGTCGTAAGAGCCGAGAAAAGGAAATGATAAGGCCGAAAGCCTAGCTGCGAGAGAAGGAAAACTTGATACCAAACCTTGTGCCAAACCGTCTGGCCACCGTGGTAGTACTAGTTGGAGGAGGCCCGACTCGGCAGTGGGTAATTTTTGGGCTGTGAAGTAGAAGTAATAGTAGTGATATCAATAAATATAATCGTGCATTGTATCCTTTGCCATATTTTTCTTTGGATAGCCGGGCAAGTGTCTTTGTCTAAACCAGAGGCACTGGCTCGGAGTCTGGGTGTCATTTCTATCTATAATATGTATGTATTTACAAAAAAAAAATGTATATAAGTAGTTTATCATCCATCTCGTTACCATAACACAAGCATTAAGTTGCTTAGCTTGGGACGAGATGGCATGTGAAATGTCCAAGGATATTTATTTATTTATTAATACTAAAACCAACGATGATTCTCGACTGACCCCCCCCCCCCCAACAGAGAGGCATGGGCACGTACGCTTACCCCCTAGCCACCCCTCCACTTCTACTGTTGGTATGGATCTATCTTCGTTGGCATTACCACCACCCACTGTGTGTCGCGACAGTTAAACGCTCCCTAGACACCACGATTCTGTGTGCCGCTCTTCGTCTGTCCTCTCCCCGTGGGCCCACGTGTTTGAGTGACTGAGCTGGTAAGACCACAATGGATCCTAAAGCCATACGATCGAGGGCGAACTTAAATATAATCCAGACCAATTGCTTTCAAATAAAGAACATGTCCACTTTTGATTTGCCAGTCATAATTTAGTACTGAAAACAAAAAAAAACCCATAAATTTTTCCCGCCTTCCCAATTACCATAGAAATGGCAATTTCAAGTTTTGTCACAAAACACACCGTACCCGACATCTCCAAAATAAGCGCCACGGGCGAGGTCATAAATATTCAATGGCTTCAACCTGACAGCGAACAACAATAAGAAATGAGAGCAACACAGAAACAATGGTAAAGTTTACAAATTCGACATCTGACAATGTGACCGACGATGTTCGGAGTTTACCGCAACATGTACAGTGAAGATACAAAAACCTTCGTCAGTCATTCAGCTGGCAGTTTGCTGTGCTTACTACTACTCACCCACTCCTGAGTCGGGCCTCCTTCAGTTAAATGGAGGGTAATTAGCCAACTATGCGACACTGGCCAGACGGATTGGTTTCGTATCAACCCAGCGGTGTACCGGGGGGAGGCTACCTACTATAGCTACCCCCCGCGTAATCGAACGGGCCTGCTTTAAAGCTTAGGGCTCCACTAAACGAAGTGGCCCCGGTTCGGACAGTCGAGGGTCGCCGTCAGTTGTAGTGGGTACGTCGGAGTGCACTTAACCATCTCTACGCGCCCGGAGTCCCACATAACCTGGCCAGCCCTAATGGACGGGAATCCGTGAGGTTCTCTGATGTACAAAATAGGATTTCGTATCAAGTATTCTAGACTAAGAGCCCGGGCTCTTGCTCTATTCCATTTCTTGCGGATAGATTTTCGGGATTAGCATTACCTTCTGTACAGACAAAACGTCGACTTTAACGATGTGACGGACGTGACCGTTTCTTACCCTTACTGTACACATACACAATGAGTGGCACCCTCGAGAGTTGGGTAAGATTTGATCAATAACTTTTCGCGCGAAATGCTGAGCAGATAATAACTTGTAATATGCTAGTCACATCAAGTTTTCCAGGGCACCATGCTGTATTCTGCAAGCCTGTAGTCTGTAGTCCATTTGCTAAATTCAAAAGTACTTGTGTCAAAAGCGTATGGTCACCACCCCAATACATCCTGAGATTGTCGCAAGAGCCGACAAAGGGAAATGACAGGGCCGATAAACTAGCCGCAAGAGCAGGAACATTTGATATGGTTTAATATACAGTATATCTAGTTTGGGGCCCAGTAATTACCCTGTACGAAGACATATTCTTATTCCAAATCATGACGTCAGACGTGACTCCTCAAATTTTTTAATTAGCTTCAGACGTTTGTATGTGTGTAACGGAATCTTTGAACATGATTTTGACCCACTTCAAAACGTCGGATTAACTCGAAATATGGCATACTTACTAAGGACCGATGACAATTCAATATTTTAAACATTTTGACCCGTTATCCTTACTAGGATAATAATTTATGGAAGGATTTGCTGGCACATGGGGTAAATTAGTTTTCCACCAACTCCTAGCGATCTTTACTACTCGTAGAGGATGTTTACTAGAGGAGGAAAAAGTCCTGCTGTTGAAAAGTCCCCGGCAAAATCTATATCATTAAATTATATGAAACACGCAGTGTTTCATATTGCTTTTTATTGCAACATTTAATTATAGCTCCGATGATTTATAATTAAATGTTTGCTATTGAAAATGTTAATTGCATTCCCAATTAATTTCATGTTCCGGTATAATTGTCGTAAGCGATTAAATTATTCAGAAAACTTCTACTTATAGAATGTTTTATACAATGTAATAATTGTAAATTAAAATCTTATTGAATATGTTACAATCAAAAAGAATGCCTTGTAATGATTGTTATAAAATGTCGTTAAAAATTTACCATTTTACCATATTTGAGATGTGTTCACACAGTGCACATGTAAGCTGTAATAAAAAATACTTACTGTCCTTCTCTAAAAACCTCTAGTCTAAAATCAATAGGTACTATAAAGTTATTATAAGTGTTTATACAAACACGAAATTCACAGACACCCAAACTCAGATCAGGTGCCTCTGGTTTCCACAAGGACCCAACCCGGAATCAAACCGGTGACTCGTGATCGGCTAAAGGTGAATCTTGACGACCAATGTTTAGTCTATTGTATACTTTTGAAAACACATACAATATGACGTATTTTTACTTACCTCAAGGACATCTCTTACTGGTCGGCCCAACCAAGTCTGCATTCCCGGAAACCGTTGGCAATGCACACAGACCTTCTGGTGGAAGTACATGGCTCGCTTGGCTTCAACCAAACGCACTAACCTGCCGAAGACATTGGAGTATAAATGGACGTGTCGAGCGTCTTCATCACAGCACTAAGCTAATGTGAGCAAGTGAGACAGAAATAACAATCAACTTCTACTCATAGTCGATTTTGACGGTTCTTGCAATTAATACACATTGAAATTAAACACTTTTAACGGATTTAACACACATCTCAAATCCTTGCAAGGAAAATCATTACATCCCAAGGATGATCCGCGAGGCTATTGAGATTAAAAATATCCAAATTTCAGTAGAGACGATGGTTAGCTGGTACCACCTGCTTGGGATCCAGTTAATAAATTGATCAAATCTCAAGCTCATCACTCATACTCACACTGCAAAATCTCTGGACACTGTGAGCGATTTCTGCGTGCACAAGGAACGTTATCAATAAAACTAAATTATGGGCGGTGCATTTAACTGTTTCTTTTTACTTTTGAAGACAACTGCCATCTAGTCCCTCCCGTGACCACAACAGCTGAAAAGCATTCAAAACGTCGCGAATTAAATAATGTAATATACACGCGATAAATCCGTTATAAAAGTGTTTAATTTCAATTAGGTACTAATAGGTTCTTGCAATTATTACATTGAAATAAAACACTTTCAGCAGTCGTGGTCACTGGAGACAATACTACATTGCATTCATAACAAAATAATGGATTTAGAATACATAGTGACCCGTTTCATCCCGAGGGAGTCATTAGGGCCGATCAAAGGAAATTAAAAGATCGGTAACCTAGCCTCAAGAGAAGGAAATCTTGATACGAGACCCTATGCCTCGTGTAGCCAGCGTGGCACATGTGGTTGCTATTTTCTACGGACGTGCCTATCCGCGATGCAATTTCTAGCATTGATCAGCTAATTTCAAAAGTTCTTACCAAGTGCATGTGCTATACGCCCGGAACTGACACTAAAAATAGCAAGTTATTATTATGTATTATTATTATAATATTATTATGTATTTATATGTGTACTATTTTAGTTTACTATGTTTTTTTTTTTTTTTTCTCTTAACTGGCTGAACTGCTTCTATCATTCTTTCACTTGCGGTTGTGTGCATCTACCGTCTACTACCTCTCTGCATCACCCAAAGGTTGACTGGTAGATAATGCCTAATGGCATTAAGTCCGCCTATGTACCACGTTACATAAAGCATTTAAAATAAATAAAAAATAAAAACCGTCAAAACCAATAGTCAATTGCACGTCGATTGTCAATTGTGACTCTATTGAAATAGCAACTTTTCAGTCCTTTTTCTATGTTGGTAATTCTCATGACCGGTTCCCGAACGCTAAACGCCATCCGGATTATGTGGGACACCGGAAATGTCGTGTGAAAAGGTAAGATGGTAATTGCGCTCCAATCTACCCACCAAAACCAATGGTGTCCCTCAACTGCCCGAAACAGGGCCACGGGTTCCACTCCTGAATCGGGAGCATGCACCGCGACCCTGATGGGGCCTTGGCCCGCTTGTACAGGGGGGCTCCGCGCTTTGATGGGGAGCTCTGGACGCTCCACAACCCATTAAGAGGCAAGTGCGGGACATTGCACGTGCCTCCGTCAGGCGCCGGATGAAGAGGCGTAATTTTGCAACCCTGACGATTGAGATTAAAAACCATAACTTAACAGCCGCAGACCCCCGATACCAATAAAATGGCCTTTAAGCACACAAGGATATCAGAATACGGCACGACCAAGTAATAAAATTCAAAATGAACGGTTCTAAAACAATAATAAACGGGAGTTCACGTCCAAATAACCTCAATTATGTGGCAACACGGCGAATTTACACTTCGGTACCTTTTATTAGTTAGCAATTTCCCGTTTCAATTCCGCATTTATACGCCGCAATGGGCTTAATTTCATCGATTTGAATATTCAGTATTTATTTGGAAAAATAGAGATTCTTCTTCTTCTTACTTTAGAAATAATAATTCTATAGGTTATCTGCCATTAAAGATTGTATATCAGTTTTGTGAATCCAATAAAAAATTACATTCATTATTAGGTGTACATAATTTCAGCCAAAAGACGTTCACTACTGGACATAAGCCTCCCCCAAGGATTTCCACAAAGGCCGGTCGACGCGACCTTAACCAGGTCGTCGGTCCGCCGCCTACCTGCACTGCGCCTTCCGGAACACGGTCGCCACTCGAGGACTTTTCTGCCGCATCGGGCGTCGGTCCTGCGAGCTATGTGCCCTGCCCACTGCCACTTAAGTTTGGAAATCCGGTGGCTATGTCGGTGACCCTGGTTTCCCTGCGTATCTCCTCATTTCTGAATCGATCTCGCAAGGAAACTCCGAGCATAGCCCTCTCCATTGCCCTTTGGGTGACTTTGAGACTTCTGTTGGAGCCCATAGTGAGCGATCACGTCTCTGTTCCATATGTCACCACTGACAACACACATTGGTCGAAGAATTTTGTCTTTAGTATGTCTTCAGTGTACAGTTAGTATGAAATCTATTTACTCAGGTCAACTGTGAGAAAACTCATGTATGAGATAAGCTCTACAAAATACGATGAGCGCTATCCGAGTTATGTGGGACTACGGGACACAGAAAGTTCCAGGAGTACGGTCAGAGCGAAAGTCAAAAAGAATTAAGGCCAGGCCTAAGGTAAAATTTTAAACATTGAGGGGTTTTTTAAAGAAAATTTGACAAAGATATTTGGTTAAATGTTAATTAATTGTATTTTATAAGTTAAGTTCACAATATGATGCAAGTATGTAGTTCGCCACTGCGACTTAAGCGCCTCGTTCACGATAAATTAAAATTACGACGTGTACACATTAGTAAGACTACCCTAGCTAATGTGTCACTACAGTCTACGTAGACAGGCTCGGCTACTCTCGGCTACGTGTACACGTAGAAATCTATACTATAAGCTGCAGAGTTTGTTTGTTTGAACGCACTAATCTCCGATTTCAAAAATCTTTCAGTGTTAGATAGTCCATTTATCGAGGAAGGTTATATTTTATTTTCAAAATAATTAGGGATCCGTATGAAAATTGGGATTTTGTAACCCAAGGTGTTACACATTGTGATTTGGATTTCGATTTTACAATCGAAATCCTATTTATGCGTGCGCTGCAAAAAGTATTGACAATAGAACAAAATGATGTAGGTACTACGGCTTTGTAGGTCTTATTAAGATCTACAAATAAAAATTAAATTAAATATTAAAAAACCCCCCGACACAATAACCTTTAAGAAGTAAAAAATAAATAAATCGCGTTGGGGGACCGCTCCCACTTATTTATTATCTGAGCCCTGGTCCCCCAACGCGATGTACTTATTTTTTACTTTTTAGAGGATATTGTGTCGGGGGTTTATTTTAAATTTAAAATTTAATTTTTATTTTATAATTTTTATAGGTACACACTTATTATAATGTAGATTTTGTTAAATTGAACGTGATGCGCTTTCATTTGCATTATATTGCATTATATTTGCAGACATTCGGTTATTCTTCCCCACTTTCACCCGTCATAACTTTTAAACGGCTCAACCGATTTACATCAAACATGTCTAAGAACACTCGCCCGTAACTCACCTTTCATACAAAAAAAACTATATTTAAATCGCTTCATCCGTTCGCGAGCTACGGTGCCACAGACAGACAGACAGACACGTCAAACTTATAACACCCCTCTTTTTGCGTCGGGGGTTAAAAAGTCCACGGGAGCACATATCTAACTATCATAGTTTAGTCACAATAACCACTTTTATGTTCATAAAAAATATGCATAGAGCACGGGTTCGAAGCCCACGCGGGCGAAGCCGCGCGCAACAGCTAGTTAGAGTATATATTAGATTAGGTTGTCGAGCTGTCTAACTTTATTCTCTCAGCTTGGACGACGACGAATTGTGTAAAGTATGTAGCTTGCTGGTCTGCACATTGTCATTTCTGATTCGATCTCGCAGGGACACTCCGAGCATGACCCGCTCCATTGGCCTTTGGGCGCCTTTCGATGGGCCCCATAGTGAGCGACTCTGTACCTTGAGTCATCACTGGCAACGCATAAGCACACACACACTCACAAATTGTATAAAATATCCAAACCACGATGGTTACTACCACCCAAAATGGCGGTAAAGAAATAAACTGTGCATTAATCCGAAATATCCGTTTGCCCCACTCATTACCCGACCCTCGGCACACGAGGCACGTACGCGAAATAAGAAAAAAAAGTATAAGACGCCTAAATATAAAAACAATATTGTCCGTAAGAATTCCTAACGCATGGACTCGGCGAGGCGTGACGCGAATATGCCAATAAAGATTAATATTGAGTTATGTCCCGGTACTTACATCTTTTGTTTTTCATCTTCATCATACTAAGCTTACGTAAATAGAATAAATATCCTTGGACATTTCACACAACGCCATCTCGTCCCAAGCTAAGCAACTTAATGCTTGTGTTATGGTAACGAGATGGATGATAAACTACTTACGAGGTGAATCAAAAAATTCTTGGAATCAATATTAAAAAATGCAAAGATTTAAATAATAATATTTTATTTTTCTACATAATCTCCCTCCAATGCAATGCATTTAGAATAACGCGTTTCTAACTTCCTTATACCTTGTGAAAAAAAAATATTTTCTTGACTCTCGAAAAAGTCCTCTACGGCAGCTATAACCGCGTCATTATCGTGAAATTTTGTTCCACGAATTTCCTCTTTTAATTTTGGAAATAAGTGAAAATCACTTGGGGCTAAGTCCGGAGAATATGGTGGGTGGTCAAGGAGATTGAAGCCAGCACAGCGGATTGCGTTGAGCGCAACTTCCGATCGATGGGCAGGAGCGTTATCTTGAAGGAACAACACGCCCAACGACAGTTTTCCACGACGTTTTTCTTTAATCGCTTCACGCACTTTCGGGATTAAATTTGCATAATAGGGTCCAGTTATCGTCTGGCCTTTTGGCATGTAATCAATAAAAAGGATTCCTTCACTATCCCAGAACACAGAGGCCATAACTTTGCCAGCGGAAGGAGCAACTCGAAATTTCTTAATGGATGGAGAGGATGGTCGTTTCCAAGACATGCTTTGTCTTTTAGTTTCAGGATCAAAATGGTGGACCCACGTTTCATCCATGGTGACAAGACGACGGCAAAAATTATCCGAATCACGCTGGAACATTTCGAGATTACGCTTGGAAATTTCCAAACGTCGCTTTTTGTTTTCGTCGGTTAACATTCGTGGCACCCATCTTGCAGACACTTTTTTGAACCCCAGTGAATCAATTAAAATGGATTGAACGCTACCAAAAGATATCTTTAGGATCTCAGCTATATGTTTTATAGTCATTCTTCTGTCTTCCAAAACCAGATTCTCAACCTTTTTGACATTTTCTTCTGTAACGGAGGTTGAAGGCCGCCCAGAACGCGGGTCATCTTTACAGCTTGATCTACCTCTTTTAAATTCAGCCACCCAGTACGCAACCGTAGAATAGGGTACAGCATCACCCCCTAATGTCTGCTGAATGTCCAAAAAAATTTCCTTCGTAGACATTTTTTTCAAACTGAGATATTTTATCACCGCACGTAACTCACTTTTATCCATAATTTTGACTTTTTAGCAACTCGTTGCACAAAAAAATTTATTACATGCGAACGAACTGACAAAAACAAGTGACAGTCTGCATAAATATAGTGTGATAGACACTCTTTAATTTGAATATCGAACTTGATCCAAAAAGGTTTCATATATATGCACTTCTAAGAACTTTTTGATTCACCCTTGTATATACATATTTTTTAAATACATACATATTATAGATAGAAAACACCCAGACCCGGAACAAATACTTGTAGGTCGTACAAATATTTCTTCCGTGCGGGGATCGAACCCTTTACCAAATCTTAATACTACATGACCCACGGCTAAGGCGTGCCTCCTCTCATTATAGGAAGGGAATCTAGCCTCCTGCGCCACGCTGGCCAGACGGGTTGGCACAGGGTTTTGCATTAAGATTTCCTTCTCTTGCGGCTAGGTTTTCGTCCTTGTCATTTCCATTTGTCGGCTCTTACGACACCCTAAGGTTGGAATAGGGTGGTGACAATATGTGTTCTAAATCCGTCACCACGCGGACAAATCTCAATAAGCCAACACTTATTTGTATGTGTGAGTGTATGTGTAAATATATTTAACGCCACTCTGTCACAAATACACCTTGTAGCAAATAGAATGTTTTGTGCAGAATATTACTCTATTCTTTTTATCAAGTAAAAAAAAACATATGGCAGCATTATTTCCTCAATATAACGTAAGCTGACTATCCCCAATAATCGAGTAATAAGAAGAAAAAGTCAACAACATTCCACGGGACCTTCAGACAAGGACGACCCGTATTGTTCAAATATAAACTAAAAGAACAGTGTATTTACTTTACTACTTCTGGCCAGTACTTTGTTTACATCTAAAGCTCTATCAACTTACGTTTCTTTGTCCCGAGGAATCGTCTCGCCCCTTGTTACTTCAAACACCGGGACTACAAATATGGTCTTATTAAATATGCGATTCTCATCGTAATCATGACGCTTCATAAGCTTTTTCATCATACGCAGAAATCTTGAAGCCAAAAAATCACTAGGCACCATTTCTATATCGGACACTAGAAAGTAATTAGTCTTAGATGCTATTCTAGCCACATTCCTCCCTACATTGATAGGATAAACCATATTCAATGTGTTTCGGTAAGTCTTGTAATCATTGCTTTCTAGGCCAGAGCAGTCAGCGAATTTCAAATTCGGTGTTATATACAACAATTTGGGTAAGTTCATTACCATACGTTGCGCTTTATTCTGTCGCACCCATTGTACGTATTTTGCGCGTGTAACGTTGTTCAGATTTCGATAGTTCTCCAATTTCTTCCTCAGTATCCTGTCCATAGCAGCATCACTTGGTATCGTTGAGGGAGCATCACTAACCATTGATTTCTTCTTTTCCTCTAAAGTTCTTAGTTTGGGGGGGAACAATTTTGGGAAGAATAAATGGAGGGAAACTTTAGACATTCCAGGATAACAGTGGCACAATTGTACCATAATTTGCATAGCCACATCTAGATCGTATCCCGGTACGAAAACAGCTAGACTGATTGGACCTTCCCAGTACCGAGCTATTTCCAGGACGTGATATATAAATTCTGGTGTTGCCTGCGTAGCATATGTTACTGCATCAAATTTGCTGTGATTGGCATACTTTGTACCTGTGATAGCGTTATAGATGACTTTATAAGGGCTTTGCTTACCGATTTCTGGGGACGGATACAGTTTAACGCTATTCCAATTTAGTATATCGGGAAGCCCGTAGTTATAGTCACAATAGCTAATATTTGCATTTGGTTGTCGACCTTTTAGGAAGACGCCAGGTCTATAATCAAAGTCACCGACCTGTGGCAGCGGTTTTTGAGGCTCGTAACGCCTGTAGACGTACAGCTGCAAGAGCATTGGCAGTAGCACTAGAACTGATGCTATTAGGAGTAAACTCGTATGTTTCTTCGTAAATCTCAAGGAGTACAGCATCAGTATCCTCACGCATCTCATCATTTTTGTCTCTCATTGTTTGCATTTAGTTTTCTACTTTAAACATATTCTAGAAAATGACACAACACAAATTTTCATTACAAAACACTAGCACTGAAGAAATTTCGTTTTCACTATTTGACTATCACCATAACAATAATTTTCATAATATCGAGATCATGGGATTGTTTAATTTTCTATTTTAACCGCATAGAAATAAAAGAAACACTCTTTCTTGCCTGACATAAGAGAATTTGACAGAAATTGCGCGCGCCGCTTTACGTAGAGAAAATCAATATTCGCGCCATTGGATACCGCATCAGAGAATAATAAGTTTCTACTCAAAGAGAACGGATATTATAATTATAGAAAAAAAAATGCTTTGTATTGAAATTGAATTCTCATGTCGCTGTTTACAAGGAACCTTCCATAAAAATGAGTTCAAATTGTTTTGTAAATCAACATCATCGTCATGACTTCAACCAAAAGATGTCCATAGGACATAGGCCTCGTCAAAGTACTCCAACGGTTGGTTGAACCCACATCCATTGGTTTCCGGCGACTTTAACCAGGTCGACGGTCGACCATGTAAAATTTCCGGACTGTGCCGCGCTGGCAAGAGAAGTAAATCTTGATACGAGACCCTGTGCCAACCCGTCTGGCCAGCGTGGCACAGCAGGATAATTACCCTTTATGTAAATGGAGGATGCCTGACTCATCGGTGGATCATACATCAAGCTATTTCCGATATTATAGTATTACCGCGGGCGTATTCGCCTGATACCGCAACTTGAATAAATAATATGACTAGCGACCCGCCCCGGCTTCGCACTGGTGCAATGATGAACCTCTAAATTTATCAGTGTTTCTCTACAATATTATGCATGTATTACACATATAAACCTTCCTCTTGAATCATTCTATCCATAAAAAAACCGCTTCAAAATCCGTTGCGTAGTTTTAAAGATTTTAGCATACATAGGGACAGACAGACGACAGCGACTTTATTTTATACTATGTAGTGATAGTGATAGTGAAGATAAATTTTAGTCTTAAATTAGAAGCCAAATCTAGACCAGATTTGGTTGGTCTGGATCTTTCCGTAACTTCAGTATTACCAGATGCACGGTAATTATCGTAGAAGCACGGTATTTTTGGTTAAAACACGGTCTACGGTAATGAGTCAATACCGTGACCGTGCACTCCGTGCCGCGCGTGAAAGACTCTTTAGTCAATTAAATGACATAAAAACAAAAAAGAGGAATAAATTAATTACCAAAACTTTAAAGGCAATAATAATTTACTTGCTCAACAATCTATTCAACGGAATTGAAATAGCTCTGTAGATTTTGTACCATCTAAAGATATGATAAAGAAAATGACTGCAGATATATCTGTTGAAGAAGTGGTAATTTTAGATTAAGTAATGAATGGTATAAATTAAAATTAAAATATGAAAATCTCAAAGTAATTTATATTATATTTTACATGGTAATTGCACTGTAGTTTTCAAAAGTAATGCACGGCCATTTGAGTCTTAAACACGGTAATTTTTATCTAGAAGCACGGTAGTTTGTATATTTGATCTGGTAACACTGCGTAACATATACATGTGGAACAAAAAGTCTATCGCCAACCCAAATGAGGTATAGAACTAATTCAAAGAAGCATTTTCTATTTTTAAAAAGGGTTTTCATCCAGGTGCATTTGTTCCGAGTATGGTTGTCATTTGTGTTCGTGAATTACATATTTTTAACAGCCCCTCGATACAGGTTATACCTAGTGTAGGGGTTTCGTGTTTAAAAATAAAACAAGCAAAATACTCATCCCACAAAGACAGACCTCGGTTAACTTGCAAGCTACAACCAAATCTTAAGACGAATATGCCTCAAAATCAAAAAAATATTAAAATATTATTCATCATCATCATCAAACAAAGTCACTGTCGTCTGTCCGTCCCTATGTATGCTTAAATCTTTAAAACCACGCAGCGGATTTTGAAGCGGTGTTGATTATAGATAGAGTGATTCAAGAGGAAGGTTTATATGTATAATACATGCATAATTGCACCCGTGCGAAGCCGGGGCGGGTCGCTAGTCTCATTATATATAAATTACGCGTCACGTTGTTTGTGCGCGATGAACTCCTAAAATACCTCACCTATTTTAATAAAAAACACACCATGTGCAGTTTGATCCAACTTGAAAGATAGAATAGCTTACATCTTACCCAGCCTATAAATGACCCACTTCTGACTCGGGCCTCCTCCAACTTCAGTGATGGGATGGTAATTAGCCTACTGCGCCACGCTGGCCAGATGGGTTGGCAAAAGGTTTCGTATCAAGTTTTTCCTTCTCTTGCAGCAAAATTTTCAACCTTGTCGTTTCCTTTCTCTCAGCCCTTATGACACCCTCAGGACGGGATGAGGTGACGACACTGTGTATTCTAAATCCGTCACCACACCATATTAGTAATACTATCGACCCTTCTGTTATGGCTATAGGCTTTTTGTTGCACTTCCTATACTCAAGGCGATAGCGTTGAGTGACAGACCACACGACGCGAACTCGATTTAAACTTTATTTCTTAACGTATTTTCGTGTTGCATAATATGGATACGCTTCCGTCGCATAATATGGATTTCTATACGTACACTAAAAATAAATAAATATCCTTGGACATTTCACACAACGCCATCTCGTCCCAAGCTAAGCAACTTAATGCTTGTGTTATGGTAACGAGATGGATGATAAACTACATAAATACATTTTTTTTTTAAATACATACATATTATAGATAGAAAACACCCAGACCCAGAACAAATACTTGTAGGTCCCACATTTTACCACCCAAATGGTGGGGATGTCTGGGGAAGGGGCCTTAGAGAATCATCATCAGCCCACTGCTAGATATATGCCTCCTCTAAAGAAAGCATTATTCATATAGGTATTATAATTATTATTATTGTCTTGCAGAAAGGCTTGTCCGGATTTAAAATACATAGTGTCATCACCCCATTCCATTCTTAGGGTGTCGTAAGAGCCGAAAAAAGGAAATAAAAGGCCGATAACCTAGCCACAGGTGAATGATAACTTGATACGACACCTTCTGCCTACCCGTCCGGCCAGTGTGGCACATTAGGCTAATTATTTATTTATTTATTTATTTATTTATTTATACAGCATGGAAGCATTACAGCAAGATAAAACACATGCTAATAATTTTGAACGGTAGTCGGACAGCCAATAACAAGTCCTCACGTTTAACACTAGAGTATAAAAAACATAACCATGAACTTACAATTTAGAAAGAGAAGAATAAAAATTACTAAGAAACAGTACTTAGTAGTTAATATAATAAAAAACATACATAATCCAATATGTGATTACTCCACATCGTGGTCTCTGAAAAACCCAAGACTTAGGCGCCGCCTGGCCGTGACTATACTAGTATTAAACACATCAATATCATGCTGTTTACATAACTTATTTAAATTTCTACTTGCACGCACGCTTCTAAAGATATTGTGTAAATTGTCCTTAATAACAACAAACAATAAGTGTCGAGTAAGTAGAAAACCCCCCCAATGGTGCACACAATTGGTAGGCCTCCCACACGGTGGACCGACGACCTGGTTAAGGTCGCCGGAAAGCAGTGGATGCGGGCGGCCCAGGACCGGCCTTTGTGGAGATCCTTGGGGGAGGCCTATGTCCAGCAGTGGACGTCTTTTGGCTGAAATGATGATGATGATGATGAAGTAGAAAAATCTGACGGAAAAATCAATTCCATCACCACGCGGGTAAAACCGCGAGGCGCAGCTAGTAAAGTATAATCCATCCTGCCAGCGTGGCACTGTATGCTAATTTCCCTCCATGAATAGGAACAAGGCCTAACTTAGTAGTGGGTCATTTATGGGCTGAAATGAAATTAAGGTATGTCCACATTATGTTCACGTGTTTGCTAAAAACCTTGTGGCTGGCCAAAATAAAACGGTGTGCCCTTTGAGCAACAAAATTGCGTTTCAGGGAATGGGAACATTTATTTTCTTTAGTTTCTGGAAATAATTTACTCATTTTGTTTACTGTTTAGCAATCAGTCTTAGGAAATGTTGGTTACTTGGCGGTTCTTACTAAGTTATTCTGGAAATTCTTTCGGATTTAGAATACATAGCGTTTATACATAGCGCGACAAAATACCGTTCGTGTGGACGGTATTTATTTGTTTATTTTGTCAACGACACAGGCAACTGCAGCTGTCATTATTACATTAGTTTATTACAGGTATTTCTCCACATTTTTCTCATTAACGTTCTGAAAGCCACAATTTCGTCGAGCACAAATTTGACCGAGCGAACTGCATTCACTTTTTAAACTTTAAATTGCTGTTGTTCATTGCTTGAACTTTCCACTCACGCTACACGTCCAAACGCTTTTGGACCAGTTTGTAACCTGCTTTTGAACGTTGCACAAATGAAGAGCAGTCTACGTGATAAATTCAGAACCAACTCACTAGTCAAACCACTTTACAGAAAGTTAAAACATGTCAATAAACTTCAGCCAAAAGTAATAGTCAACAGTACTTACAAACTAGATGGCCAAGACTTTGCTGTCAAAAGAAAAATAATCAATGTAACGACTAAAACAGTTAAAGATAGAGACATTAATACAGTTCTGCCTGGTGCTAGTGATTTTACTAAAACTAAAAGCGTATCGCCGCTAAGAATAAATCTCAGAAGTTACTATGCCAATGCTAGTGATGTAAGTAAAAAAATGTTTGATGCAAAACAACACAAAGGAGCGAACAGTGATGTTGAATTTAAAAATGATAATAATAACAAACAAGTTGTTATTGATAAAATAGCAGAAGATCATAAACAGGTATGCTTAAAAAGACTAGAACAACTTATGCTAGCTCTTAAAATTATTGCCTAAAGGTTCAAATGGCAATACAAAATAATCTCACGCCATTTTTTTTGGACACCTACATTAAAAATGTGTTCCATGTGGAGACAGATTTAGAATACATAGTGTCACCGCCCCATTCCATCCTGAGGTCGTCGTAAAATCCGACAAAAGGAAATGACAAGACCGATAACCTAGCCGCAAGAGAGGGAAACTTGATACGACATTTTTTTTTTTTTTACGTCGGTGATCCTCATGGATTCCCGGCCGTTGGGACTGGCCGGGTTATATGGGACTCCGAGGCGCGTAGAGATGGTAAATTGCGCCCCGACCTACCCACTAAAACCGACGGCGATCCTCGAATGTCCGAACCAGGGCCACGGGATTCACTCCCCGATTAGGAGAGCATGCTCCGGGAAACTTGATACGACACCTTGTGCCAACCCATCTGGCCAGCATGGCACAGTAGGCTAATTACGCTCCATGTAATTGGAGGAGGCCTGACTCAAAAGTGTGTTATGTGTGGGCAGAGTAGTAATATTTTAAATAATTATGACACGGGTCTTAATCGCGGAAATATTTTGAAGGTAAATACCTTATACTGCCTGACGTTTCGGCGTGGGTTACACCAGCCGTGGTCACAGGCTGACTGATGGATGTAGCTCAGCGCCGTCTTCGTGAAGCTCGGGTCTCCATGCCTACCCTCGCTTGCTCTTCACAATTTGTTAGCTTTTGTAAATTGTCGGTATTCCGACACACCACACTAACGACGTCTACACACGAGCGGATTGGTTTTTTATTACGGAGATGACATTCACTAAAAACTGGATTCCACGATGATGATAAACGGTAACCATCCTCTCTATTAAAGCTGGTATGTTTTTTAATTTCAATCGCTTCCCGCGCAATTCTTGAATAATAGTGACGGTCTGTGGAGAGGATGGTTGGCTTATGTAGCTCAATCCAATGGTTTGGTCCTGATTCCAGTAGATGCTCCGCAATCGCCGACTTATTGACCTGTCTGTTTTTGACAGCTGCAATATGCTCCTTAATTCTCTCTGCGACAGTTCGCTTTGTTTGCCCGATATAGGAGCTACCGCAGCTGCAGTCGACTTTGTAGACGCCTGGGGTCTGAAAGGGTATAACGTCCTTTGGTGTCCGTAGGTGACGAGAAACAAGAGATTGTGGAACGTAAATTGTTTTAATGGATAATTTTCTCAGGGCGTTTCCCACCTTATCTGTCACGCCTTTTACGTAGGGCAGGTATGCGGGTGCTCTGCTTACCTCTGGATATTTTACCCTCTTCCTGCACGTATATGGGAAATTCTCCTGGTAGCCGTTCCATTTTAGTACCTTCTGAATATGTGCCAGTTCGGTCTCTAAGTATTCAGGATCGCATAGATCATAAGCCCTGGACTGTAGGGAAGCGGCTACGGAGCGGAGATGTTGTGGATGGTGATGCGAATCACCGTGCAGGTACCTGTCTGTGTGGGTCGGTTTTCTATAAGCTGTGTGCGCGAGCGTACCATTGGTTCTCACTGTCACTTTTAGGTCCAGAAACGCCAGCGATCGTTCTGTCTCTATTTCGAAGGTAAATTGAACTTTGGGGTGTACACCGTTCAAGTAGGTGATGAATCGTTCTACTTCTTCCTTGTCGCCCTTCATGATGCAGAATATGTCATCAACATATCGCTTCCATAGCTTCACGGTGGCTACTTCTTTCTGGATTACCTCTTCGAAATGTTCCATCCAGATGTTGGCCAAAACCGGTGCTACTGGACTACCCATGGCCACGCCGTCGATCTGGAGGTAATATTGCCCTTGGTACAGGAAGAAGTTACCCTCTAAGCAGTGTTTCAATAAAACGATATACTGACTAGACAGATTATTCGCTAGTAACTTTTGCTCGATGATTGTGAGGCATTCGTAAATAGGGACGTTAGTGAACAGTGATTCAACGTCAAAACTCACCATCAACTCATCTGGTTCTACTGTGAGCCCTTTAATAATATCAACAAAGTGGCGAGAATCTTTTACGAACGATTGCGTTTTCCCAATCAATGGTTGCAGTACCGTGGCAATGTGCTTCGCTAGATCGTAGGTGGGGGAATTGATCTGACTAACGATTGGTCGCAGGGGCGCGTTCCGCTTATGCACTTTTGGCAAACCATATATCTTAGGTGGCTGAACATTTTTAGGTCTATGTAAACGCTCATACACATCGTCCGTAAATATCGACCTATGGTCACCAACGAGTGCCCGAATACGCTTGTTGGTTCTCGCTAAGGGATTGTAAGACACCGGTTTGTATACTGATGTGTCATTTAACAGACCCCTTATTTTCACATCATAATCTTCCGAATTCATTACGACGGTGGCATTTCCCTTGTCGGCTTTCAGAACTAAAATGTTTGGGTTTTCCCGTAGTGCCTGCAAGGCTTGCCTTTCTTCCGTGGTAATGTTTGGCCTCGGCAGCTTCGATTTCCGTAAAATAATGGCAACGTCTTGTCTGAGTGTATCGGCCTCAGCGGCCGGTACCTTGTTGCGCGTGATTGTCTCCTCGACGTTGCTTATGACGTTCTCGTAGGGGATGCGCTTGGGTGTGAGCGCATAATTCAACCCTTTAGCGAGGATGCTGTGGGTGGGGGTATCCAAATTTGTGTCCGACAAATTGATCACTGCGTCTCGTTTGAAAGACGACTGTTCCAGCTCATCTGGCTTAGTTACCTGGCGGCGTAGCAGTTTGTCGTATTTCGTTTCGTGTTTATTTTTGCGTAAATATTCCAAACGACAAGCCTGGTTATATGAGACGCGATCACATAGGTCAAAATCACTATTCGATAACTCCTCACTGCATTCCAAGTGTAACTTGTATAGTTCGCACTGCACACAACTTAACTCATACCGACAATTCCGAATTAACTGTCTCAGAAGACGAACACTTGTTTCTCTTAGAATTCCTTCTGAGTTTGGTATATCTTTTCGCGGAGCTATACGCACTCCCGTAGGTAACACGTTAGAATCGCGACACTTGAGAAAAAACGCAAGCGCCGTTTGTATTTTCACACGTTTGGTCCGAAGAAATTCTAGATCTTTTATTTTGTTTACACACTCCTGCCCGTAGCGGTTTGCAATTAAAGTTTTTAGACTAACGCGATTTTCACACATTTTAAATAATTATGACACGGGTCTTAATCGCGGAAATATTTTGAAGGTAAATACCTTATACTGCCTGACGTTTCGGCGTGGGTTACACCAGCCGTGGTCACAGGCTGACTGATGGATGTAGCTCAGCGCCGTCTTCGTGAAGCTCGGGTCTCCATGCCTACCCTCGCTTGCTCTTCACAATTTGTTAGCTTTTGTAAATTGTCGGTATTCCGACACACCACACTAACGACGTCTACACACGAGCGGATTGGTTTTTTATTACGGAGATGACATTCACTAAAAACTGGATTCCACGATGATGATAAACGGTAACCATCCTCTCTATTAAAGCTGGTATGTTTTTTAATTTCAATCGCTTCCCGCGCAATTCTTGAATAATAGTGACGGTCTGTGGAGAGGATGGTTGGCTTATGTAGCTCAATCCAATGGTTTGGTCCTGATTCCAGTAGATGCTCCGCAATCGCCGACTTATTGACCTGTCTGTTTTTGACAGCTGCAATATGCTCCTTAATTCTCTCTGCGACAGTTCGCTTTGTTTGCCCGATATAGGAGCTACCGCAGCTGCAGTCGACTTTGTAGACGCCTGGGGTCTGAAAGGGTATAACGTCCTTTGGTGTCCGTAGGTGACGAGAAACAAGAGATTGTGGAACGTAAATTGTTTTAATGGATAATTTTCTCAGGGCGTTTCCCACCTTATCTGTCACGCCTTTTACGTAGGGCAGGTATGCGGGTGCTCTGCTTACCTCTGGATATTTTACCCTCTTCCTGCACGTATATGGGAAATTCTCCTGGTAGCCGTTCCATTTTAGTACCTTCTGAATATGTGCCAGTTCGGTCTCTAAGTATTCAGGATCGCATAGATCATAAGCCCTGGACTGTAGGGAAGCGGCTACGGAGCGGAGATGTTGTGGATGGTGATGCGAATCACCGTGCAGGTACCTGTCTGTGTGGGTCGGTTTTCTATAAGCTGTGTGCGCGAGCGTACCATTGGTTCTCACTGTCACTTTTAGGTCCAGAAACGCCAGCGATCGTTCTGTCTCTATTTCGAAGGTAAATTGAACTTTGGGGTGTACACCGTTCAAGTAGGTGATGAATCGTTCTACTTCTTCCTTGTCGCCCTTCATGATGCAGAATATGTCATCAACATATCGCTTCCATAGCTTCACGGTGGCTACTTCTTTCTGGATTACCTCTTCGAAATGTTCCATCCAGATGTTGGCCAAAACCGGTGCTACTGGACTACCCATGGCCACGCCGTCGATCTGGAGGTAATATTGCCCTTGGTACAGGAAGAAGTTACCCTCTAAGCAGTGTTTCAATAAAACGATATACTGACTAGACAGATTATTCGCTAGTAACTTTTGCTCGATGATTGTGAGGCATTCGTAAATAGGGACGTTAGTGAACAGTGATTCAACGTCAAAACTCACCATCAACTCATCTGGTTCTACTGTGAGCCCTTTAATAATATCAACAAAGTGGCGAGAATCTTTTACGAACGATTGCGTTTTCCCAATCAATGGTTGCAGTACCGTGGCAATGTGCTTCGCTAGATCGTAGGTGGGGGAATTGATCTGACTAACGATTGGTCGCAGGGGCGCGTTCCGCTTATGCACTTTTGGCAAACCATATATCTTAGGTGGCTGAACATTTTTAGGTCTATGTAAACGCTCATACACATCGTCCGTAAATATCGACCTATGGTCACCAACGAGTGCCCGAATACGCTTGTTGGTTCTCGCTAAGGGATTGTAAGACACCGGTTTGTATACTGATGTGTCATTTAACAGACCCCTTATTTTCACATCATAATCTTCCGAATTCATTACGACGGTGGCATTTCCCTTGTCGGCTTTCAGAACTAAAATGTTTGGGTTTTCCCGTAGTGCCTGCAAGGCTTGCCTTTCTTCCGTGGTAATGTTTGGCCTCGGCAGCTTCGATTTCCGTAAAATAATGGCAACGTCTTGTCTGAGTGTATCGGCCTCAGCGGCCGGTACCTTGTTGCGCATGATTGTCTCCTCGACGTTGCTTATGACGTTCTCGTAGGGGATGCGCTTGGGTGTGAGCGCATAATTCAACCCTTTAGCGAGGATGCTGTGGGTGGGGGTATCCAAATTTGTGTCCGACAAATTGATCACTGCGTCTCGTTTGAAAGACGACTGTTCCAGCTCATCTGGCTTAGTTACCTGGCGGCGTAGCAGTTTGTCGTATTTCGTTTCGTGTTTATTTTTGCGTAAATATTCCAAACGACAAGCCTGGTTATATGAGACGCGATCACATAGGTCAAAAGGGGTTGGTCTAGTGGTTAGATGTGCCGCCTTTGGATCAACGGGTCCCGGGTTCGATTCCGGGGTCGGGCAAGTGTCTTTGTCTAAACCAGAGGCACTTGCTTGGAGTCTGGGTGTCATTTCTATCTATAATATGTACGTATTTACAAAAAAAAAAAATATAAGTAGTTTATCATCCATCTCGTTACCATAACACAAGCATTAAGTTGCTTAGCTTGGGACGAGATGGCGTTGTGTGAAATGTCCAAGGATATTTATTTATATTTACACATCCCACAGTTTTTTTTGTTATTGTTTTTTTTGTAAAACGCCAGTCCAGTTTCATCATCATCATCAACGAAACGAAATTTACGAACACAAATTACACCCATCTCCGAACCAGTGCCTCTGGTTTATACAAAGACACTTGCTCGACCCCGGAATCGAACCGGTCCTAGACCAAAAAAGACAGTCAACCACCAGATCCAGACGTTTAACCTGCAAATCAATTACCTTTCGCACAAATAGCTGTTTTAAGTACCACAAAGGAGATGATGTTTGCAAATAACGCTGCAACACTTTCCAGATGCAGATTTGGCTGAGATTTTACCCGCTACCAAAGTTACCCGAAGAATCAGTTTATTCGGTCTTCATCCGTTGTATCGCCTGTCAACTTGGCTTGGCATCTGTGCTGATACTATGGACTGTGATTATGACGTTTGTCGTACAATATGTCGAAGGTAAGCACCGTTTTGAAGGTTCAAGCTGCCATGGGCATTTAAAAAAATCTTTGGCACAAGTCTAACTAATACTACTTCTTGGCATTTATATGACCCACAGAGTCGGGCCTCCTACCATTACACGGAGCCCTACTGTGCCACGCTGGCCAGAAGGATTGGCACAGGGTTTCGTATCAAGTGTTCCGTCTCTTACGGCTAGGGTAAGGCGACCAACCGTACTCATTTACTGAGTTTTGTACTCTTTTTTCACAAACCGTACCTGTACTCTGTTCAAATCCTGTAGCCGACTTTTTTTAGGTGTCTCTTTTTCAACAATAATAACTTGACTTGGATGCCATATCAGCCGACCTTTTTATTTTCGTTTTACTCTTTTTGACCAAAAGAAAGTTGGTCACCTTAGGTTAACGGCCTTATGATTTCCTTTTGTCGGCTCTTACGATACCCTCAGGATGAAATAGGGTGGCCTTTACTGCGTCGGCCCTCCTCCAAATTCAGGGAGAGACATTAGCCTACTGTGCCACGCTGTCGGGTTGGCACAGGGTTTGCTTCCTTCCTTCTTTTGCGGATAAGTGATCTGCCTCTTGCGTTCTTTTAGTCGCCTCTTATGATACCCTCAGGATGGTACGAAAAGACACCCTATATAACTTGTCATATAAGGTGTTCTAATAATTGTTACCGTTACTCCAGGTCCATATGAAAAAGATGTTTCCAGAAACTTCGAGATTGCGCAAGACCAACTTGTGATTGATCTAGCAACCGAACTGAGGCAGGTAAGTACCTAGTATTTACACAATTTATCCTCCCATTTTTTCATTCCTAGTTGCTGAGGAATCATCATCATCATTATTAACATCATTATTTTCTAAGTACTTTCAGATATTAGCACCAAACATAACACTCCGACAATTATTAGGACGTATAATTAGAAACGAACTATAAACATTAAGATGGCATTTTTAAATATTTTAAATCTTTAATGTAAAGTTAGACATACTTTATATAAAAGCTCGTATTTAGACGCGGTATGAGATTAAACTTGACAAAGGGGGAACGCAGAGTTATGCCAAGTATTTTGCTAACTGCCAGTTACAAGCAAAAGTCACAGCTATGTGTTGGCTAACTGAAACATTGTTTACTGTAATACTTCACAGAAATATTGCGCAGGGGATATTGTTTCAGCATGTTCCCTGGGCCCATAGATTCCCTCCCATATATTAATTACAACAGGCTTAACTTTTCTCAATTCAGTTGTATAATTTGTTTTTTCCTAAATCATTTGTTTTTTCCCAACACCGTCACTTATAAACGGATTTGAAACAATTTTCTATTCCAATAGTATTTGTTCCAGATATTAAATAAGTGACGAACATATATATGTAAATAGATTCTGTTGCGATAAATAACTAATGAATAATCCCACTTAAACTTAAGCATCCTACGCTTAACTGACTTCAAATAGATGTCATCATTGTAGGCGACGAGGCGCTGGGATCTCGGCAGGCGGTGATGAAAAGAAAATAAAGCTTGGAAAACTATTACCGGCTTGACCGCCCGTTTATTGAATTAAGTAATATAAAATTAAAACCTAAAATATGACCATTTTCTTCGACTCAAATAATAGAACTCAATATTTTAAACATATGACAGCTTTCTTCTTAAGCATAAAATATAAAAAAGTTATAAATAATAAGGTTTTATATTAACAATAAAAAATAACGGCTGTGGCCGCTCACCAACGCCAACAATCATCATTTGAGCCAAAAGCTCAAACTCGAACCCAAAAAGTTTGCTTGAGCCACCCACATTCATTAGTTTCTGAAGACTTTAACCAGGTCGTCGGTCCACCGTGTGGCCTACCAGTACTGCGCTCTCCGGAACGCGGTTGCCATTCCAGGACTTTTCTGCTCCATCGGGCGCCAGTCCGGCGAGCTACTCGTATGTGCCCTGCCCAATGCCACTTAAGTTTGGCAATCCTGTGAGCTACGTGGGTAACTCTGTTTTTTTTTTTTTTTTTTTAATTATTTGTTACAACACCACAGACTTGTAGTCCGTGTTCTTTTTAGCAATGAATGGTAATTATTTGCTCTTCTTTTTTTTCCTTTCGTATATCGTACCCAGCGCCTTGGCATCTGGGACATTGGTGTTTCATTTAACCTACTCTCAGTAGGTGACTCTGGTTCTTTTGCGAGCATAGCACTCTTCATTGCCCTTTGGGTGACTTTGAGCCTTTTGATGGAGCCTATAGTGAGCGATCACGTCTCTGTACCATATTTCATCACTGACAACACAGACACACTTAAATTGCATAAAATATCCAAACCATGATGGTTACAACCACCCAAAATGGCGGCAAGGAAATAAACTGTGCATTAATCCGAAATATCCGTTTGCCCCACCCATTACCCGACCCTCGGCACACAAAGCACGTAGGCGAAAGAAGAAAAAAAAGTATAAGACGCCTAAATACGAAAACAATATTGTCCGTAAGAATTCCTAACGCATTGGGTTTGTGCCTTTTGATGGAGCTTATAGAGAGAATGTGTCCATTATTTATCCGGCGCCAGGCTTCGGACGGCACGTAAAGCAGCTAGGGCCGGCTGCTTTTCTACCATCTATGGCAATCGATACACGGAGTCCATAGCACGAATACCGAAAGCTGGCCTTAGCATTTAATTACCAGTTCCCCAATCACATACAAGTTGTGAAATCAGGTTAGGCTAGTAGCAACCCTAATGAATTTTTGAAAAAGAAATCAGACTATGGTTCCCTATATCATTAGCACATATTCTATATAGTATTTTCCATCCTGAGAGTGACAAGGCCGCTAACCTAGCCACAGGGAAAGGAAATCTTGAAACGAAACCTTTTTTCTTTTTTTTCGTCAGAGATCTCGTCAGAGACCCTGCCGTTGGGGACTGGCCGGGTTATGCGGGACTCCGGGGCGCGTAGAGATGGTAAATTGCGCCCCGACCTACCCGCTAAAACCGACGGCGATCCTCGACTGCTCATACCAGGGCCACGGGATTCACTTCCATTGCGGAGCCTGCTCCGTGACCCTGGGGGCCGTGGCCCGCCTCTTATGAAGCTAGCAGTGCCGACCCGTCTGGCCAGCGTGGCACAGTAGGCTAATTACCGTGCCTGTGATAGGATGAGGTATTCACAGTAGGCTAATTACTGTGCCTGTGATAGGATGAGGCCCGACACAGCATTATGTCATTTATGGGCGAGTAGTTGTATTTTCCGAAGCAAATCAGAAAATTACCTCGCAACCCGGCTACCATATTTGAATTTCATTATCAAGGGCTGTGTCAATTGCTACTTAACATATTTGCCGCTTCACTGGCTTTTAGCATCCATTTTGATGACCCGGTCGATATATCGTTCAATGTTGTGAACCCTTATTATGCTGTAGTTACGACATTATAGATCTATAGGTATGGGTTTCCATGTATACTTTTGTGGTCCTGTTCTTAACTACTCAAACTCAAAAGAAACTTTATTTATGTAGTATTTAGAACTCTTAGAAATTTTTTTCTTTAAACGAGACCCCAGCACTAGGTATAGGTAACCTGTATCGCTGGGGAAGTTTATAAACATGTAATTCATGAACACAAATGTCACCCGACTTAGAGCAAGTGCCTCTGGTTTAGACAAAGACACTTGCCCGACCCCGGAATCGAACCCGGGACCCGTTGATCCAAAGGCAGCACATCCAACCCCTAGACTAACGAGGCATTAAATATTTATGTTTAAAACTACACTATACCAATATAATGATATTTAGGCCCTTTCTCTACGCTAGGTGGTAAATTCCATACACTCCTTACAGCATCATATCTACGTTCATACATTTCATACGCATGTCCTCATTCACACAATCCATCCATCTCATTACCCACAATCCTTACGTCAATCTACATTCACACTGAAACTACCACTGGTTCAGAGTGTTGCTCTATAGAGAAGGCTTATTTTTCGTCTCTTGCAGTAACGTGATCGGTATCTTGCGTTTCTTTCGACTCTTACAAATTCTTATAAATCCGTCAACAGTATCATGAATTCATATAGAAGCGTTTTTAACAAGAAATGTTATCCGACTTCAAAATAGGCACGATAAATAACCATTAAACAGCCATTTGAAGTCGGGGTGCATAAGGCATATCCATCCTTATTAAAGTCGGTGTCAATTTAAGTTGGCACCGAACGATATGGCAGTGTAATCACAATGTTTACGATAAGAAAATATGTTCTCCAAAATATAAAAGTTATGGTATTAAAAGTTCCAAAGCAATAAATCAAACTTTGTGCGAGTTTAATAAAAAAACTTTCAATCCAGATGTTAAATTAAATGAGGAGCCGTACCAAGATAAGCAACGTGAGCTTTAAAGTTTTTTTTTTTAATAATACGCTAAGGAACTCTACGGAAGGTTTGGACACTGATCTATGTGGTAAAGAAGTAAACTAATTTTGGGTCATTCATTTGACGCAATTCATTTGGGGTCATTTAAAGAAACAGTTCTGAGCTTAAAATATATTTCTACTAGCAGACCAAGCCACGCGTTGCTGTGGTGGTTATGCAATTAAATTGTAGCTTATATGAAACGTTTGTACTTTTAGCATAGCACCATCTATTGAATACTTACGGAATCCAGTCAACAGATATCGCCATCTATTAGAATAATTTGGAGCTAATATATAATTCTGAAAATAATAAATAAATTATAATAAATTTATAATTCGGACGTCTTTTGGCTGAAATGATGATGATGATGATGATATTATTCTGAATGCCACTAATAGTCAAGTAATTTGCAATAAAATTATATTGCGACTATAAATTTATATATTACTAGCTTTTGCGCGCGGCTTCGCCCGCGTGGGCTTCGAACTCGTGCATATGTTTTTTATGAACACAAAATCGGTTATTGTGACTAAACTATGATAGTTAGATATGTGCTCTCGCGGACTTTTTTGTAGATCTTTATAAGACCTACAAATCCGTATTACATTATTTTGTTCTATTGTCAATAGTTTTTGCAGCGCACGCATAAATAGGTTTTCGATTTTACACCTTGGTTTACAAAATCGCAATTTTCATACGGATCCCTAATTTTTTTGAAAATAAAATATAGCCTATAACCTTCCTCGATAAATGGACTATCCAATACTGAAAGATTTTTTAAAATCGGACCAGTAGTTCCTGAGATTAGCGCGTTCAAACAAACAAATAAACAAACAAACAAACTCTGCAGCTTTATATATTAGTATATAGATATATAGATAAGCTACGCTATTCTTCAAGTTCGATCAAACTGCACACGTTGTACAAATTTGATCCAAATCGGTTAGTTTAGAGTCTATCGTGGGCAAACAACGTAACACGTTATATATGTCAACGGAAAACAACAAGAACCGGAAATTTATAAATTTCCTAGGAAATTTATAAACGTCCGTAGGATTCCAAACGAGAGATAAATTGTATTATTTTACGCCCACATTTTCGGAAATTTATAAACTTACTGAACTCACGCGTAAAATAATAAGTAGCAATAACCAAACGCCATGGGCGCTCTGATTGGTTGAATAAGTCACGTGTTCCTTCTCCGTCCTCTCCGCCGCCATTGTTCGATATTGTCTACTTGTGGTAACATAGACCTGATACTGCTGCATCATCAGATATACCTCTGCTGCATCATCAGGAATCTATAGGATACCTAACTCCTTACCAAATTACAGTAGATGATCGTGTTTGGACTCATTGTAAGGGTATCAATGAAACAGATATAAAAACGTTTGGTACCTGAAATTTATGGCTGAGTAGACTCTCAATGTAGTGAACATTGTGAGTGTACTCAGCCATAATGCAGTCCGATGTCAGGGGTTTTTAAGTTAAATCCTTATTTTATTATGTTTAATTTGTTACATGTTTTTAAGCATTTTTTTTTTACTTAGCGTTTGGCAATTCGCCAATCGCGATCGCTCGCAATTCTCGTTTTTTTTTTAAATTAAACTTTATAATGTTTGTTTTTTTTTGGCAGAAGGCCGGCTTTATTGTTTTATGATTGTCTTTCTTTTTAATAAAACTTTTTAACTTCGCATCACTCTATTTCTATTGTTTTATTTTGGTAGAGTGAAGTAGGGGTCATTAGTATTAGTCATCATTAGTCATTAGTAGTCGTTCGACCGCGCGGTGGGCCTCGCGCGCGTACTGTGTAAAGATGACTTCGAACGTAATAAAATGCAGCTCGTGCAATATTGTAATAAATGAAGTGCTAGCATTTATGCAAAATAAAATCAGCGTGATGGACGAAATAACGCTCGTCAGGATTTGTGTTACAGCCTTCGCTGAGGATGAAGTGTTAACTGCCAAAAAGTTGTTATTTGAAGCAGTGCCAACAAGAAAAATGAAGTTTAGAAGACAAGAAGGAAAGGCCCGCAGGGATTTACAAGACATTATTGAGTTAATGAAGCAAACAGAAGCGGAGGACCCAGAGAGGCTTCCCACGTTTGTTGCTAAAGATTTGCATAGACTACCGCCAGTCACTTTTGACCACTTGGATGCAACCAGAGTGCTTAGAGATATATTACTTTTACAGGAAGAAATAAAGCATTTAAAGACTGAATTTGTAACGAAAGAACAATTATATAATTTTGAAGTGGCTATGCGAACGCAGTCATTAAGTGATTTTGAATTCAACCCTATAAATCATAAGAGAGGTGGGCATGTAACAGAAAAATTTGAATGTGAAAGTGGATCAATGGGGTTAAGCTATATTACATTGGAATCACATAGTGAAAATAATATATGTGATAAGTCACATTCATCAGTGAATTTGCCGATAGAAGTCGCAAACAATCTTTCGCATACCCTCGTTAATAAACCGTCAACAGCTGTTAGGAGCAGTGGGCCGGCCGTTATGACTAATAGCGATACAGTATCGGTAAGCGCGTGCACAGCTACTGAAACCACTACCACAGTCCCGTCTCAATTACAACTCGATAAATGTGTGCATCACAGCGAGAACGTGAGCGCGGGCGGCGGCGATCCAGCCCTCACGCATTCGAGATTATCTGTAGCAGATGTAGTGCAAGCGAGTAGCGACTGTAAACAAAAAGTAGGGGATACGGACGAATGGACTAAAGTTCAGTATAGAAAAAAGCGAAGGAATAGATTTATCAGTAACACTGGAAAGGCGGCGACTGATTCTAATAGCATGTTTAAAGCCGCTCAAATAAGTAAAATACCTTTGTACATATCTAATGTGTGTAAAGAGTCGAAGGAAGAGGATATAAAACAATACATATTGAACAGAACTCAAGACTTAGTCACATTAGAAAAAATTAATATGAAGAAAAACAAGAATTACAATTCTTTTATTTGCTATGTCTCCAGCCACAAACTAAGCTTATTTTTAAATGATGAAATGTGGCCGGATGGTATATGTTTTAGGCACTTTGTACAGTTTCGTAGCAAAGTAAACAAAGAGGGTCAACCAAAGTATAACAAATTTTATGAATAAAATGGCTACAAATACACATTTGAAGTTTGTAACATTCAACTGTAAATCCCTAAAAAGATCTATTGAAAGTGTTAGGTACCTATGTAAAACAGCTGACATAGTGTCATTGCAGGAGACATGGCTGCTGCCTCATGATTTATCCGTGCTTGGAGATATACATGACCAGTTTGAGTACACTGGGAAGTCGGCGGTGAATACCTCTGCAGGTATACTCACAGGACGACCGTATGGAGGAGTAGCAGTGTTATGGCGAAAAGGAATCTTCAAATCTGTGTCTATAGTAAAATGTAGTAGCGCTCGCATTTCAGCTATAAAAGCTTGTTTAGAAGACCGCACAATATTAGTGTTCAGTATTTACATGCCAACTGATTCGACTGAAAATCTCCTCGAATTTACTGAGTGTTTAAGTGAATTAAGTGCTGTTATTGAGTCTAGTGATGTAGAAGCGGTTTATATGATGGGAGATTACAACTCTCACCCTCATCAACCTTTTTGGAATGAACTATGTAACTACAGCACAGACCAACGGTGGATTTGTGCCGACACAGAATTGTTGGGACTAAATTCTGATAACCACACCTATGTTAGTGACATGAACGGGAGCAGGCGCTGGTTGGACCATTGTTTTGTGACCCAGGCTGCGTGGCAGACAGTTGTGAGTGTTAAAATAGAGTATGATGTTTTTTGGTCTGATCACTTACCGCTGGTCATCGAGTGCAACTTGTGTACAGTTGCCCAAAAAATCGTTATCAATCAGTCGCTATGTGACAAAGTAAAATGGCATGAACGTGACAGTGATCAGATTGAAAAATATTATAATATCTGTAATCGTGAATTCCGGAGCATGCACTTTCCGGAGCTTTTTATGACATGTGGTGATAAATGTTGTGATTCTGAAAAACACAGACGTGGGCTTGATAGTATGTATAGAAGAATTGTACATATTATGTCGGACGCAGCTATACAGACCCACAGAGGTGACCGGCCGCGGGGTAAAAGACACGTAATTGGGTGGAACAAGCACGTGCGCGCTGCGCACTTGGAGGCAAGGCAGAAGTATCAGGTTTGGATTCTTTTTAATAAACCTAATTCCGGCAGAGTTTGGGATGAGATGCGAGAAAGCCAAAAGACTTTTAAAGGAAAACTGAAATGGTGTCAAAATCACCAAGAACAAATAAAAATGGACTTAATATCTTCTCACAGATCATCTAAGAACTTTAGCCGATTTTGGAAATCCACAACCAGCCTTGAGCTCAAGCCAGCCCTTCCGGTGACAGTTGCCGGCTGTGGCACAGCTAAAGGTATAGCGAACATTTTTAAAGATCATTTTCTTGTTGTCTCGCCCCTGGGCCCTTCGGTTGGCGTGGCCGATTCTGGGACTAGTCGAAACAGCCCTGTTATCAGATTCACAGCCAAAAAAATATCTGGTATTATACAAAAAATGACGGGTGGAAAGTCTCCTGGTCACGACAGTCTCAGTATCGAACACTTAAAATATGCGGGGTTCCATTGTGCTCGGGTGTTGTCTATGTTTTATTCTTTGTGTATCAGTCACTCTTATCTACCACCTGACTTAATGAAAACGCTAGTTGTACCCATTATTAAGAATAAGACGGGTGATATCACAGATGTAAATAATTTTAGGCCTATATCGCTCGCTACTGTGATTGCTAAAGTGTTTGACGGTTTACTGGACAATATATTGGATAATTTCTTAAATCTACATGACGCTCAGTTCGGGTTTAGGCCAGGACTTTCTACTGAAAGCGCAATATTAAGTCTAAAGCAAACTGTCAGATACTACACAGATAGAAACACACCAGTTTACGCGTGCTTCCTTGACCTCTCCAGGGCTTTTGACCTTGTGTCATATGATATTTTGTGGAATAAGCTCAGGGAGGCAGGCGTACCTGCCGAAATAATTCGGGTGTTTCAGTATTGGTACTCCAACCAAGTGAACTTTGTGAAATGGCAAAACACGCTTTCTGACGCATACAGATTGGAATGCGGGGTGAGGCAGGGGGGACTTACCTCACCGAAGCTTTTCAATCTGTATGTAAACGAGCTGATAGCTGGGCTCAGCAGCAAGCGCATCGGATGCTGGATTGATGACACTTGTGTTAATAACCTTAGCTACGCTGACGATATGGTGCTGCTGGGCCCAACTGCCACTGCAATACGGGAACTTTTAGACTGCTGTAGCAAATACGCTGCAAACCACGGTCTGTTGTATAATTGTAAGAAGAGTGTCTACATGATCTTTAAGGCCGTCGGAAAAAAACTTTCTCTTGAGCCTGTCATTACACTTAATGGACAGGTAATGCAAAGAGTGACACAATTTAAATACTTGGGACACTGTGTCTCTGATGACCTTAGGGATCATGCAGACATTGAGCGGGAACGCAGAGCTCTTGCAGTGCGCGCTAATATGTTGGCCCGCAGGTTTGCTCGTTGTAGTGAGGATGTAAAAATAACTTTATTTAAAGCGTATTGCCAAACTTTCTACACGAGTAGCCTGTGGGTCAACTATACGCGTGGTGTATTGGATAAACTCCGAATCCAGTACAATAACAGCTTCAGGGTGCTTTTGGGCTTGCCCCGTTTCTGCAGTGCCTCTGGCATGTTCGCACAGGCACACACCCATGACTTTTTCGCCATGGTGAGATTAAAAACAGCCTCACTATTGCAAAGGACGCGGGCAAGCCCAAATAGCATTCTGAGGATGTTATCGAACAAGCTTGACTCACCTATTCTGCAACATTTTATGCGAATACTGGTGAGACAAGAATAGTTTAGTTTTTTTTTTTATTGAATATATTTCACTTATGTTTTACTAACATAGTTTTTAAGCTGCCTGTCACTAACCTATGGACCTCTGTTGTCTGCAAATAAATAAATTATTATAATATTATTATTAGCATATTATGTAAAACAGTAACCCTGTATTATAGGTACTTACCTAGTTTTAAAGTAAAAATACTGTTACGTACTGATAAATTTATAGTTTGGCAAGTCTAATTGTACCTATGTCTATGGACACAAGCATGCCACTATCAACATCGACCAATCAGAGAACAGTGTGTTATTTGCCGTATCTTGTAGAAGCGTAAAATTAAAAGCTCTACTGTGATTGGTCGAACCGTTTAGAATCTTACGAATGGATATCCGTTAGTTTATAAATTTACGACGAGACGTCGTAAGTTTATAAATTTCCGAAAATGTGGGCGTAAAATAATACAATTTATCTCTCGTTTGGAATCCTACGGACGTTTATAAATTTCCTAGGAAATTTATAAATTTCCGGTTCTTGTTGTTTTCCGTTGACATATATATTAAGATTTTGAAGTATGTACTAGGAATGAAGAACATGTTTTAAACTCGATTTTATTACAAGACATGGTTTGTAGTTAAAACCAGGCAACTAACTGTCTCTATTATCTTTTCTGTCGTTATTTCCCTAGTTACGACACTTCTACCACCAGCTGGAGACCATTCAAGAAGAAAAGTAACTTTAATTTTTCGAAATTACACCCTGTATATTATATACTAAAACACATTTTACATAATTCCACGCTCCGTGCCCCAAAGCACTTTGACTATTCTCCAAAAGATAATCTTAGCTTCATAACCCGGAGTACGAAATTACATCAACCAATATCCTTTTAGGAAATTCCGTTAAGCAATTTCTACGAAGGTAGGCAAGGTTATAGAATAGATTACTTAAGTTGGAATTAACTTCTGTTAATTGTAACGTTACATGATATCGTATCTATTAACTAGCTTTTGCGCTCGGCTTCGCCCACATGGGCTTCGAACCCGTGCTTATCTGCGCTTCGCTTATGCCTATGTTACAGAAAATATAAAATTTAAATTGTGAATGGATTTTGAAAATAAAATAAAATTTTACACCTTGGGTTACAAAATCGCAATTTTCTTACGGATTCCTAATTTTTGTTAAAATAAAATATAGCCGTAATAAAGATTTTTTGAAATCGGACCAGTATTTCTTGAGATTGGCGTGTTCAAACAAACAATCTCTGCAGCTTTATAATTATTTATTTGTTTAAAGAAGAACCAACAGCTTATTAAATCTACTTACACTTTAAATAACAACAGATAGCCAATTACAGGTTCTTACTGGTAAGTACTATATTACATTAATAATAGCATCGATCAACATTGAGAAGAAACCACTCACTTAGGCGTGCAAAGACAAAAACAAAAATAAAAAAATTAAATTAAAAATTTAAATAAACCCCCGACACAATAACCTTTAAAAAGTAAAAAATAAAAATAAATACTTCGCGTTGGGGGACCACTCCCACTTATTTATTACCTCACCCCTGGTCCCCCAACGCGAAGTATTTATTTTTATTTTTTACTTTTTAAAGGTTATTGTGTCGGGGGTTTATTTAAATTTTTAATTTAATTTTTATTTTATACTTTTTATAGGTACATACTTATTTTAGTGTAGATTTTGTTAAAATGCACGTGATGCGCTTTCATTTGAGACCCCACTCGATTATATTTGCAGACATTCGGTTATTCTTCCCCACTTTCACCCCTCATAACTTTTAAACGGCTCACCCGATTTTCATCAAACATGTCTAAGAACACTCGCCCGTAACTCACCTTTCATACAAAAAAAACTTTATTGAAATCGCTTCATCCGTTCGCGAGCTACGGTGCCACAGACAGACAGACAGACAGACAGACAGACAGACAGACCGACAGACAGACAGACAGGTGAAACTTATAACACCCCTTTTTTTGCGTCGGGGGTTAATAATATAAAAATAAAAAGAAAAGAAACGTAACTAAGAACGTGGTAACTAAAAACAAGTGTTACCCTGATACCCACCATGAATAGAGAAGTGTTCACTCAATAAAGATTTTATAGATGTAGCGCTGGTATTAAATAGATCAAGATCGTAAGTAGTTGACATATTAGTATAGATAGATGCCGTGCGAAAGATAGATAATACTTTATCATTTCGCCCCATAAAAGACCTCCCGTCACAGGGATGGTAATTAGCCACCCTGGCCAGACGGGTTGGCACAAGGATTCTATTCAAGTATTACGTCTCTTCTGCATCACTATCACTACATAGTATAAAACAAAGTCGCATTCTCCTGTCCGTCCCTATGTATGCAAAAATCTTTAAAACTACGCAACGGATTTTGAAGCGGATTTTTTTAATAGATAGAGTGATTCAAGGGGAAGGTTTATATGCATAACCCACCCCCGCTTTGCACGGGCGAAGCCGGGGCGGGCCACTAGCTTTATTATAAAACAAAGTCGCTGTCGTCTGTCCGTCCCTATGTATGCTTAAATCTTTAAAACTACGCAACGAATTTGAAGCGGTTTTTTGTAATAGATAGAGTGATTCAAGAGGAAGGTTTTTACGTATAATACATGCATAATTGTACCCGTGCGAAGCCGGGACGGGTCGCTAGTTAAAAATATGTTTGAAACATATTTTCTGTCAATATAAACATTAACATAAGTGATATCAATACTAGATGACCCCGCGAACGTTGTTTTGCAATATAAATATCGCTATTAGAAATAGGGGTTGATCGTAGAGGGATGAAAATTTAGGGTTGTAGGTATTTTATATGGTGTATCATAAAAAAAGAAAATCAAAAATGTTTGTCTAAAATATAAAAAATATATTATATATTTAGGGGTTACCCTTAACATTTAGGGGGGTGAAAAACAGATTTGGTCCGATTCGCAGACCTACCAAATGTGAATATAAAATTCCCCTCCCCCCTTATCGTGTGTAAAATACAAAAGACTAAAGTAATTAATTGCGTAACGAAGAATCTTCATAGTAATTTAGTGACGTCACAGATATCTTATAATACATCCTGAAGTGGCAAGTGGTCCGTATCTAATCAAACTCTTATGAATTCCCTGCGCTGCAAATGTCAGCTAGCACTAGCGTTTCTGAATTGATTAATTGTGACGTAATATGCCAGTGCTGAACGCATTTAGACAAGGGCTGATGTAATACCTTACGGATATATGCTTGGGGTCGTTTGTAATGTATCCGCTGATATATTATGGAAACATAGAAAACACGTTCTACATTTTGGACAATATTTATTTGACAACTAAAACATGATATCATACTCTTAATACTAGATAGAAAAATATTTTGAACATTGCTACAACCCTGTCTTTTCCATGAGAGCATACATTCGTAACCGACATCTAGACACGAAAATCTTAAGTGTTATGAATAAGCAATAGCCAATTAATTTGCACAGCATCATATAAATTCCCTGACATCTTATTTCGTAAATTGCTCCCTTATTGTGTGAACGAAGATTACCTACTGGGACTCTAATACGCAATCTTGCCTCCGGGCGTATAAGAGTACCTACTAGCTGTTACCCGCGACTTCGTCCGCGTAGTATTTAACAATGTCGAAACCTGCTCCTGAAAAGGGGGGGGGGGGGCTCTTGAAAACTAGCCGTCAAACAACAGTTTAGAGATTAGCCCAAACAAACAGACATTCCGTGTGGTGACGAATTTAGAATACACAGTGTCACCACCTCATTTCATCCTGAGGGTGTTGTAAGAGACGACAAAAGGAAATGACAAGGCTGAAGACCTAGCCGCAGGAGAAGGGAAACTTGATACGAAACCCAGTGCCAACCCGTCTGGCCAGCGAGGCACAGTAGACTAATCACCCTCCCTGTGGTGAGAGGGGGTCCGACTCAGCAGTGGGCCATTTATGGGCTGAGTAATAAACAGACAACAAAATTGTAAAAAAAATTGTTTTGGTATATGTACCTTGTATACAGAAAAATGCACTTTGTAAAAGCGTTTATTTGAATACTACAAACAGTGATTTCAATTATATTTATTTGTTTATATTAAACTAGTGGCCCGCCCCGGCTTCGCCCGTGCAAAGTGGGGGTGGGTTATACATATAAACCTTCCTCTTGAATCACTCTATGTATTAAAAAAAACCGCTTCAAAATCCGTTGCGTAGTTTTCAAGATTTAAGCATACATAGGGACGGACAGATACAGCGACTTTGTTTTATACTATGTAGTGATATATCGTATAGCTTGATAATAGAGATTCGAGTAATGTTGGCATAACTTTGATAATATTTCATTGTTTGATGCTGACACTGTCAATATTATCGCTATTATTTCTCCGTGTGGTGACGGACTTAGAATACACAGTGTCACCACCTCATTTCATCCTGAGGGTGTTGTAAGAGCCTAGCCGTAAGAGAAGCAACACTTGATACAAAACGCTGGTGGTGATGCGGGAGAAATCCTTTAAGCATACCACCGCCCCTCATGCTACATACTTTACACAGTTTACTCGAAAAATCTGAACTAATTGCATCAAGAAATATCGCCTACAAATGCGTTAATAGCCGCGTACTGACTGAGCGAGCAGCCTCGCGAGGCAGCATCAGGAGGCAAATCCTCGGTCTGTCAGGACGTGGCTCGCCCGAGGCAAACGCACGCGCTGCCTCGCCCGAGCGTGCCTCGGCCCGAGCCGAGCGTTGTCGGTTTTTGTCCATACTCAAAGGTGCCTCGGAATGCCTCGAAATGCCTCGGCTAATTACGAAAAAATCCTACACCGCGATAGCGAAATTTCAAGAGCAATTCGCAAGGTTAAGATGTCCCCGACTACAACTGTCGGGGGGGGGATAGACGCTGCGACCCCTAGCCAGACACACAACCTCGTCTGGCTGGATGATCATCCCTTTGCGCATAAAGTGGTGACCCCGACGTGAGTGGTATACTCACGTCGGACGACCCATTGCAGTGTGTATTGGTACAAATCCCTGTGCCTATCCATCTGGCGAGCGTACCACAGAAGGCTTACCCTCCATGACAGCAGTGGGCAGTAGTAGTATACAGCACCAACCCAGTAAATAAATAAATAATAAATAAATAAATATCCTTGGACATTTCACACAACGCCATCTCGTCCCAAGTTAAGCAACTTAATGCTTGTGTTATGGTAACGAGATGGATGATAAACTACTTATATACATTTTTTTTTGTAAATACATACATATTATAGATAGAAATGACACCCAGACTCCGAGCCAGTGCCTCTGGTTTAGACAAAGACACTGGCCCGACCCCGGAATCGAACCCGGGACCCGTTGATCCAAAGGCGGCACATCTGACCACTAGACCAAGTGTAGAACCAGTTTCACAGATAATAAAATTCTATGGCGTCATATGCACTGTTTATGTGCTAGAAGCTTTAAAATTTAACCGATAGCAGCACTTGGACAGTAGCCAAAGGTGCTACTCAGAATCCACGATATAAAAGTCGTGAAGCAAAGAAAACTGACTAAACGAACAATATATTTGTTCGTTTAGTTTAAAAAGTGAAATTAAGTAAAAAAATTAAGTAATTTAATTAGGCGCAGTGCTGGTAGGCCTCCCACACGGTGGACCGACGACCTGGTTAAGATCGCCGGAAAGCAGTGGATGCGGGCGGCCCAGGACCGGCCTTTGTGGAAATCCTTGGGGGAGGCCTATGTCCAGCAGTGGACGTCTTTTGGCTGAAATGATGATGATGATGAAGTTAATTATATGTTACTAGCGACCCGCCCCAGCTTCGCATGGGTGCAAGTGTTTCTCTACAATATTATGCATGTATTTTAGATATAAACTTTCCTGTTCAACCAGTCTATATATTAAAAAAAGCGCTTCAAAATCCGTTGCGTAGTTTTAAAGATTTAAGCATTTTACGACCTACAAGTATTTGTTCCGGGTCTGGGTGTTTTCTATCTATAATATGTATGTATTTACAAGAAAAAATAAATTATATAAGTAGTTTATCACCCATCTCGTTACACAAGCATTAACTTGCTTAGCTTGGGACGAGATGGCGTTGTGTGAAATTTGGATATTTATTATTATAATATTGTAGAGAAATACTGATTAATTTAGAGGTTCATCATTGTACCCGTGCGAAGCCGAGGCGGGTCGCTAGTTTTGTTTTAAAATATACTCAGTATCGTATTTTTTTGTTTTAATACTTTTTATTTGTTTAGGTTGTTACAGCTGAAATAAATGATAAATAGTCATAAAAAGCGTATGAGCCATTTCATTTTTAATTCAATGTTTTTTATTACTCGCTTATTTTTAATAACAAGAGTTTATTCCCGTTATTCTTCTTTCATTACATTCTAGTTACATACTTTTTTACGGTGGATGATTCAGCCATGGTCAAGTCAAATCGTAAAATTGAAAGAACCTTTTGGAGTCAACTTTGAGACTAAACACTTTTATAATAGCGACTATTATCCTTTATCTTAGAGGAAAGTGCCACTGTCGTCATAACTTACGGATATTTACTAGGGGCATTTGTTTTCAAAAACGAACCAAACAGGATACTCTTATTTAGAATACTCTTTTTTTAATTTTACACCCATTATCGATACCAGAACTATCGTTGTTTTTCGTTCTTCTTCTGTTTCTGTGTTGCCGTGGTAATAGGCTTGTGGTATAAAGCAGATTTCTTCTAGTAAAAACTAAAAAAAAACATAACTTACTTCAACATAGGCAGTTAAATAAAAGTCGAATGACGTGAGAATACAAATCTTGGAGTGGTCTACGGAGTGGTAACTATCATAAATATCCGTAATATCACTTGTATGAGTATTTTAATAATAATAATAATTGGTATTGAGGACTCATCTTTTTGAAGTCGGTTGCGCACACGGTTTGTATCAAGTTCCTTTAGTCCCTTCCTACGACACCCTCAGGATTTATGGGTTGGTGGCATTGTGTATTCCTAATCCATCACCACACGAGCAATAAAGTGTATTATAAAGAGCCTGAAGTTAATAATACTCAATGTGGCGACAAGCTAAGAATACACACTGCCACACCCCGTTCCGTCCTGAGGGTCTCGTAAGAGCATACTAAAAGGAATGCCATAACCTAGCTGCTAGAGAAAGAAAACTTGAAATATAACTCTGAGCCGACCCGGCTAACGGGGCACAATAGGGTAATTTCCCCCCTTGTAATTGGAGGAGGTCCGAATCAGCAGTGGGTCTTTTATGGGCTGAGATTAAGATGACCATAGTGCTGATAATAAAAAAAGCGGGGTTCATACATATTCATAGATTCATATAGATTTGTTACACCCTTATACCGTATTTGCAAATTCAACAAGCAGTCTTGCTCTATGAAATATGCAGAACACAATCGGACTCCGGTTGACAGTTGTAATGGAATTCTAATTAAGCAACACCGTAGTGCAGAGATATCTCACGTTCCGCACTAGAGTACGACGAAATCCATCATTAAAGAAATAGGTACACAGTACCTGTTATTTAACGCCAAATACTCGTGTGTACTCATACTCATACATAACACTAGTGCTGTTATGTAATTTATTTCATTTCAACATAAAAAACAACGATAGACTTAGTTGATTCAGTGAGGTCACTTAAAAAAATTCTAATAATAAGATCATTAATGTGTTGGGAGTTGGTTTTTTTTTATCCAACACCAACCAGACTTGACAACCCTGCAACGGCTAAGCTGATAAACATATGAGTAACTTTTAGTAGAATTTTATAAGTTTTTTAAATTGACAATTTATACCACCCCGATGATAACCCTTGAATGGTGGAATCAAATTTGTTAAATATGTTTAAAAACCAATAAAGAACCTTCAACATAATCGGTCCATTCGTTTAGTAGCTACGCTGCCATCAACAGACAATCTGATACATAAACATGCAGACACGTTAAACTTATAACACTCATTTTTTGTCGCACTTATAAATACTCTATATTAAGATACTTTACAAACTAAATAAGTAAATTACAATCGGTTCAACCTGTCAGAGGTTATGAAGCCACCACTTATTGCATACTAATAATTAGTTTTTAAGCTATTTTAGAGCGGTATAGCTTTTATCGCGGTCTCTTAGATCGGCAACCGAATCAAGAAATTAGGTAATGGAAATAAAACCTTATATATATATAATAAAACGTTTTTTTATACCTATAATAATTTACTATAGGTATACTTAAATAACAAAGTGTACAATAACAGGTGCACGTACATAAATTAGTATTATCAGTAACAGGTATTAAAAAACTTAATGCCGTTCCACTATGGACGGGTCCGGTGCATTCTAACTGTGCAAGCTGAATGGATCTCAGGCTCGGTGAGGGGTACACTGAGTATGACAAGCTTCGTAATGGATAGTCCTTGCAATGTCAAGCCTGTCAGATAACCATTCATGGTCGAGGACACAGCGCACATAAAAGTTAAGCAGTAGAAACACTGCGCAAGTTGTAACTGAGAATACAATGGTATTTTAAGACAGAAAAGATTTAAGAAAGAATAGGACACCGGTATTAATAAATATTCAATCTCAAGAAGTCCGTTGGTCATGAACCTGCGCTTGGTGGTAATACATACCACCGCGCTAATCTTTATCTTCACTATCACTATCACTACATATTATAAAACAAAGTCACTGTCGTCCCTATGTATGCTTAAATATTTATAACTACGCAACGGTTTTTATAACCCCCGACGCAAAACGAGGGGTGTTATAAGTTTGACGTGTCTGTCTGTCTGTCGGTCTTTCTGTCTGTCTGTCTGTCTGTGGCACCGTAGCTCGCGAACGAATGAAGCGATTTCAATACAGTTTTTTTTGTATGACAGGTGAGTTACGGGCGAGTGTTCTTAGACATGTTTGATGAAAATCGGTTGAGTCGTTTAAAAGTTATGGGGGGTGAAAGTGGGGAAGAATAACCGAAAGTCTGCAAATATAATCGAGTGGGGTCTCAAATGAAAGCGCATCACGTGCATATTACAAACATCATAATAAGCAAAAAATAAAAATTTAATTGAACATTTAAATAAACCCCCGACACAATGACCTAAGTATCCTATAAAAAGTAAAAAATAAAAAAAATACATCGCGTTGGGGGACCAGGGGTCAGGTAATAAATAAATAGGAGCGGTAGGTTTATATGTATAACCCACTCCCGCTTTGCACGGGCGAAGCCGGGGCGGGCACTAGTGTACAATAAATCTAACTTAAGTATTAAATATGTTTACTTCCAACTACTACTACTAGTTCTCAGCCCAAAAATGAGCCACTGCTGAATCGCGCCTTTTCCAACTTCATGGTGGGTAATTAGCCTACTGTGCCACGCTGACAAGACGGGTGGGCACAGAGGTAGATGTCGTGTGTCGACGGATTTAAAATACACAGTGTCACCATCCCATTCTAAACTGAGGGTGTCGTAAGAGCTGACATAGGGACAAGGCCGATAACCTAGCTGTGCTAACCAGTCTGGCCAGTGAGGCACACTAGGCTACTTACCCTTAATGTACCTGGAGGAGTGCCGACTCATCAGTGGGTAATATATTAGGTATGTTAAGAACTTAATAACATTCAAAGTGAAACATATTGCTATAGAAATACTATACCTTGCAAAACGACCTAACAGACTCGACCGTAGTTATAGCTCGTAGCAACGCACGTAGCACGTAGTCGCCTAGCGAAAACGTAGCAATATATCTTGTAGCACGAAAGTAATTTTGCCTGTTTTATTAACTTCTCGTCTACCATGAATGTTTTAATATTTCTTCTATATTCCTGCCAAGGTATTTTTTATATTAGTTAATCTTATCCTGATTCACGCGCCTTCAAAATTGCCATGAAACTTGGCTTGTGTCATTTAATTTTCATTCGACTAGGGTGTTAAGCATGAATGAAATATACGCCTGATGGTAAACTCTCAGGCCATAACTGAAAGAATGACGCTTGCAGCTAAGGGCTGCCAACACCATGCCAGTATACATTTATACAGGGTGTAATAAAAACTCTATAACCATAACGAAAGGGTCAAACTCAAACTCAAAAAGAATTTTATTTACGTAGGCCCTTGTTCCACACTAGGTGGTAGTCTCCACATGCACCTATCAGTCGTCATACCTACATTCACACCTTTCATACACAATCCCTCCAACTCCCTTGATCACTCACATTCCCTGCGTCCACCTACATTCATGCTGAAACTACCACCGGTTCAGAAGGCTGCTCTACAGAGAAGAGCCGGCAAAAAAACTCTGTAGTTGCTTTTTTATTTTTCAAATTATTGATCGTGTTTGAATAGTGAGAGCAAGTTCGCCAGATGAGAGAACCAATACCTTGACTGCCTCGTTGACCTAAGGTTTATATGTGCCTTTGGACGGGTCCCGGGCTCGATTCCGAAATTGGGCAAGTGTCTTTGTCTGAACTAAAGGCACTTGCTCTGAGTCTGGGGGTCATTTTTGTTCTTGAATTACATGTTTGTAAACTTTTCCCTCGATACAGGTTATACCTAGTGCAGTGGTTTCAAAAATATATATAGCGCTACTAATAAAAATATGTGTGCAAATATTCAGTTAAGATATGCGGGTCGTTCTCTTCCCTGCAATATGGTTGAGGAGGGCGATGGCGGCCGCATGAGTCATGCTTGTGAACAGGTGCCGTTGTTGGGGGTCGGTTGGCTCGGGCATTAGAAGGTTACTATTGTGGACTAGATCTGGCTGATGCTGGCCCTTTGCAACAATTGCGCGAGTTTGCTCTCACAAATCTGTCTGGAACTCAAAAATGGCGATCTAAAAAGAGCAATTACAGAGTTTCTTGCCGGCTCTTCTCTGTAGAGGTGCATTCCGAACCGGTGGTAGATGGTCAATTTTATTTTATTGTTTGATTTGTCAAATAGCTCCAATGAGCCAACTTGATTAAATGAGGTTTGAATTTTAATTTGAATTTCAGGCACAACAATATTCTTCAAATTTTAATCTCGAGCTCCTGACTAGAGAAATGAGCACAAAAACTCTAAGGGTCTTATTACAGGACGCTACTCAAGACTAAATTGTTCTTGGGACAAATTTTAGTCAGAGTATCACTACATAGTATAAAACAAAGTCGCTGTAGTCTGTCCGTCCCTATGTATGCTTAAATCTTCAAAACTACGCAACGGATTTTGAAGCGGTTTTTTTAATAGATAGAGTGATTAAAGAGGGAGATTTATATGTCAATATTGCACCCGTGCGAAGCCGGGGCGGGTCGCTAGTTCATAATAAAACGAGGCCTAAGTAGACAAATGTCAAACTAGAATCCACTGAGTCTTTTGTCACTTGAGAACAGTGCTTGGCAGAACGGTACTTCTCTCAAAACCAATGCTTGAGAAAACATTTTGATCTTTATTTCGCAAGTATGGTCGAAAGGACATTAGCTGGGTCCACAGGCATCCAAATGTACAGGTGGTGTGGACGTGCCGCGCGCGATCCATGTGCACGTATTGGAGCGCGCGCTCCCAGGTGCGCCCGATCCGTACGCTGTCGGTTTTTTGGCCAGCCTCTAAGGTGCCTCAGCTGCATGGCGCGCGCGGTGTTGACGGTTGTCTATGGTTCGCGCGATCCACCATACCATGGACATCTCACAAAGTCACCCTCGGATATCGCTATATAAAGCATTTAAATGTTTATAAAATATCCTTGGACAAAATAAATATCCTTGCACATTTCACACAACGCCATCTCGTCCCAAGCTAAGTAACTTAATGCTTGTGTTATGGTAACGAGATGGATGATACACTACTTATATACATTTTTTTTGTAAATACTTACATATTATAGATAGAAATGACACTCAGACTCCGAGCCAGTGCCTCTGGTTTACACAAAGATACTTGCCCGACCCCGGAATCGAACCCGGGACCCGTTGATCCAAAGGCGGCACATCTAACCACTAGACCTAACCACTAACCACTAGACCAATAATTTAAATGTTTATGGGATCTAAAAGATGGTAATTATACCAATATAGGACGAAGTAGACGATGCTTAGCGTCATATTTCTCGCGAAATGGAGAACAAATGAAATGGAGAACATACTGTCGGATCGCCTTAGGATCGATTGGAGCGTATTTTTACTACCATACCATGGACATCTCGCAAAGTCACCCTCTGATATCGCTATATAAATAATTTAAATGTTTGTGGGATCTAAAAGATGGTAATTACCAATATAGGACAAAGTAGACGATGCTTAGTGTTACATATTGAATAAATGTATCTTATTATGTTAAGCGCATGTATGGAAAATTTCACGGCTGGCAACCCAGTCGGGTAGCGTTTTGTCTATTGTTGCATGGTACATGGCGGTGGCCTGATGGTGTAAAAATAAAAGGTGTTAAATCTTTCAAGATTTTTATTAATTGATGCGACCGGCATCAAATCCGGTCATCTGGCGACCGTGAGGGTATAAATCAAGAGAGCGGCAGGTTTGTTTGGCCGTAATCCAAAAAATATGGAGTCTTCGAAGAAAAGCCGGCGTGCCACGAGGGCGCAGTTCACGAGAATAGCAAATTTGCTGGATGCAAGCAACGCATTCACCCCCGAAGGTGAGGCATTATACATTCTTCTAGAGGAACTCGCTACAAAGTTGGCTGTGCTAGACAGCGAAATAGAAAAATTCCTTCTCGACAAAGATGATAAAGATGGCGGCGACGCCGAATTGGAAAAAGAGTTGGATGATGTAGCCACATACAAATTACGGTGGCTTACAATACAGAACGCTTGGAAAAAACCACAGGCACACGACAATCAGCATACACACATTCACAAACAAGAGGAAAGAAATTATAAGTTGCCAAGGCTGGAACAAATAAAGTTCGATGGTAATTTAAAAGGTTGGCTGCCATTTTGGGCTCAATTTGAAAAAATTCACTTGGATCAATTAATGAACGAAAATGACAAGTTGCAATATTTACGACAGTCCATGACACCTGGCACAGAAGTTAGTAGATTCATCGATAGCTACCCAGCCACTAGCAAAAGCTACCAGCAAGCAATAGCAGATCTCAAAGGAAGATATGCACGAAATGATCTTCTCATACAAGTATATGTTCGAGAGCTACTCGCTATGATATTACACAAAGACAGCAACAATTTGACTTGCCTGTATGACCAAATCAGTACCCAGCTCAGAGCATTGGAAATACTCGGTGTGACGCAGGAGGGATATTCATCATTTATTCTGCCGATGGTTGAATCTGCTATTCCTTTAGAAACACTGAAGGCTTGGGAACGAGCGAGACCAGCTGCGATGAAAAACGAACTCCAGTCATTGCTGGAGTTTCTGAAGAAAGAAGTTGAAAGCGAGCAGAGAATTCAATTAGCTACAACCGCATTCTCACAGGAACAAAAAGACACACCAGTGAAGGAGTCTACGGCAGCAGCATTGGTAGCCGCTACAGCACCAACAGCAGGTGCAAGCGTGACTAGAAAACAAGTGATATGTCTTTGGTGTGAGAAGAATCATTCAAGTATTGAGTGCTATAAACTAGCAAAAATGAGTCTAGAACAGCGGAGAGATCATATCAAAAAGAAAAAGGCTTGTTTAAATTGTTTGAAAATTGGGCACAACGCAAAAGTGTGTAAGAGTTTTATACAATGTTTTATTTGCAAGAAAAAGCACTCAGTCACTCTATGCCCAGGAACTTGTGACAATACAAAGAAAAGGGACTCTGAGACTACTGAGAGTTCAACATCCAACAACCTCGCCGCTCAGGAGAGTACTGTGACATTGCTGCAGACCACCATAGTGAGGATAATAAATAGAGACAAGCAGATGATGGTGCGTGCCCTGATAGACAATGGGTCACAGAGGTCCTATGTGAAGAAGGATGTGGCACAGAAACTAGGTCTCAAACAAGCAGGTAGAGAAACTCTCACTCACTGCCTGTTCAGTGGAGTTCAAGTAAGGTCACAGGTTCATAGTATTTATAATATATCTGTTCAGAGTTCTGATAAAGTATTTACCATGGAGTTAGCTGCTTTAGAGCAATCAGTAATCTGTAATAAATTACCTATGTATAATAATAGTGATACAAAATTGACAAAGTTGTTAAATAAAAATAACATTACAGTGGCGGATAGTGATTGTACTGAAATTTCATTGCTAATTGGTGCAGATTATTCAGGCTACATAATGACAGACACTATGGTTGTTTTGAAAGATGGGTTGATTGCTATTAAAACCAAATTAGGTTGGGTATTACAGGGTAAAGTTGAAAACTCTGATAATAATTTTACTAATACTTTATTTTGTTCATCAGAGATATCAGGGTTTTGGTCACTGGAATTGCTCGGCATCAGGGATCCTGTGGAGTACAAATCTAAGATCCAGGCTGAAGCTGAGGCGGTGATGGCATTTGAAGAAAGCGTCAACACCAATGCAGATGGTAGATATGAAGTGTCACTACCCCTGAAGGTGGGACATGAGGAACTACTAAGCAACAGAGATGTGGCAGAGAAGCGCTTGAGATCAACAACCAAGTGCCTTATGTCTACTGGTAAGTTTTCTGAATATCATAATATTATATGTAACTGGGAGACAGAGGGCATAGTAGAGAGAGTACCAGAGGAGCAGAGAGTGCGACAAGGCACTCATTACCTAGCTCATCGCGGTGTATCAAAGGACTCGAGTATGACAACAAAGTTAAGACCAGTATTTGATGCGTCTGCGTGTGACAAAAACAATAAGTCACTCAATTCATATCTTAATAAAGGAATAAACTTTTTGGATAAAATACCGCACTTACTAACAGGGTTTCGAAAAGGTGCAATTGGTATTTCAGCAGATATTGCCAAAGCCTTTCTACAGATATCTGTTAAACAGTCAGACAGAGATTATTTAAGATTTTTATGGTGGCAGGATGAGCCTCAGGCAGACATACTAGAGTATAGACACTGTAGAGTAGTATTTGGGCTAACCTCTAGTCCCTTTTTACTGTCTGCGACTATAGTGCATCATTTAAGGCAGGTTACAGGTAAAAGAAGGGAAACAGCAGACCTACTAGCTAAATCCTTTTATGTTGACAATTGCATTACAAGCATGGATTCAAAAGAAGAAGTAAATAAATTCATAGCCGAGGCAAAATACATTATGAAGCAAGCTAAGTTCGACTTAAGACAGTGGGCTACTTCACCTAATGAACTAAAAGAGACAAGTAGTAAACGAGTATCTATTCTTGGGTTAATGTGGAATACAGAAACTGATGAGCTTAGTTGCAATCTAAGTAACTTACCCGATTATTTAGAAATTGGTAAGATAACGAAAAAATATCTTATGTCACTAATACAAAGAATATTCGATCCAATAGGTTTCACTTGCCCCGTTACACTCCTACCAAGGTTAATAATGCAAGAGACATGGCGACGTGGTCTCACATGGGATGAAAAGCTACCAGATGACTTAGAGGCTGAATTTCGTAAATGGTATGAACAGGTGTCATATCTAGGTGAGTGCAGAATCCCACGACGACTGACTAACTATAAAATGGCAGAAAGTACATTAAGTATTCACCTATTCTGTGATGCTAGTAAACTGGCATATGGCGCTTGTGTTCTTCTGCGATCTGAGAAGCAAGGTAATGTTAGTATTCAAATGTTGTCAGCAAAATCTAGAGTTGCACCACCTGAAAAAGCTACCATTCCTAGACTCGAGTTGACAGCAACACTTATAGGTTCGAGATTACTAGCAGAAGTCAAAAGGAGTCTTGACATAAAAGAAATAGAAGAATACTGTTGGACTGATTCATGTGTGGCATACTACTGGATAACTAAAAACTTACCTTGGAATGTTTATGTGCATAATAGGGTAAAGGAAATAAGAGAAAATACGAAAATATCATGTTGGCATCACATTCCAGGAGCACTGAACTGGGCAGATGTGGCGTCTAGAGGCTGCAATGCGGAACAGCTGGTTTCTCTTCGCTGGTGGGAAGGGCCGGCGTGGTTGAAGCTGCCCAGAGAAGAATGGCCAAAGTCTTCATTTCACTCTGATGGCAAGGAAGCATGCAAAGAACTACAAAAGGCTAATACAGCATGCAATGCAGATATATGCGTGAAGGAAGAACTGGAAAGGTTATATTATTTTTCTAAATATAGTAAAATAGTAAGGATGATGGCATGGATGTTGAGATTTATAAATAACATACAATCTAGGAAAGCCAAGAAGAATGGAGAAATATCAGTAGTAGAATATGAAGAAGCAGAAAGGAAAATTGTAAAGCTTATTCAAAGAAGTCAAGAAGAATACATTATAGAGCAGAAAAGAAGTTTGAATACTTACCTTGATGAAGATGGATTATTAAGAGTAAAAACAAAACTTTTATTATCTGATTTTCCAGAATCTACCAAGTCCCCAGCATTGCTTCCGGCAAAGAATATTATAGTAAGAAGATTGGTAGAACAACGGCACAGACAATTACAGCATGCAGGCGCAAACCAGCTGACCGCAGACATACGAACAAGATTCTGGATTATTGGAATAAGACGTCTGGCAAAATCAGTTATAGCTGCATGCACAGTATGTGCTAGATTCAGATCAAAACCAGCACAAGTACCTACTGCTCCATTGCCGAGGGAGAGGGTTCAATGTTCAGCTCCATTCCAAGTTAGTGGGGTAGACCTCGTAGGACCCCTATTTTTACGAGAAGGGGAGAAATGTTGGGTGGTACTGTTTACATGTGCTGTATATCGTTGTGTACATTTAGAGTTAACGAAGTCACTATCGACAGAAGCATTTATGCTCACGTTACGACGATTCATTGCTCGGAGGGGACGAGTTCGGCAGTTCATTTGTGATAATGGAACCAACTTCCATGGTACTAAAAACAGACTAGCAGAAATAGATTGGGAAGAAGTACAGAAGCGGTCAACAATTGACCATATCCAGTGGAAGATGAATGCACCCACAGCAGCTTGGTGGGGTGGTTTTTTTGAGCGTCTTATTCGCATAATGAAAGATTTACTAAAGAGGATACTAGGACAATCACGGGTTAACTATGAAGAACTTGAGACAATCTTATGTGAATGCGAAGCAGTAATGAATCAACGTCCACTCACTTATGTACAAGATGACAAGAATACTTGCCTGGAACCATTGACTCCAGCTTGTTTTTTACAGTGTATTCCTCACACAGATGTTACTGACCTGGACACAGTTGATGCTAATTCTATGAACTCTAGACTGAAGTACCTGCTGAAACTAAAAAAGGATTTCATAGAAAGATTTAAAAATGAGTATTTGACAGCTTTAGTTCAAAGAGGGAAGAACAGTACAAATAACTTAAGTATTGGAGACATTATATTAATTGAAACGGAAGAAAAGCGAACTAAGTGGCCCTTAGGTATAATAAAGGAGGTATATGAGGGCAGAGATGGCAATTTTAGAACAGCCAAGGTAAAAACATCGTCAGGTTATAAAATTCGACCATTCCAAAGATTGTATCCTTTGGAAATATCTTCCAAAGAAGAAAGTGAACAACTGCAGAATAGTCAGCAGCCAATAGTTTCCAAGATAGAGACAGGTCAGTCTTCGACCAGGAGAACCCGTTGTGGCAGAGCCGTGAGAATGCCTAGTAGGTATATGTTCGAGTAATAACCCTATTTCTCTGTTCACAGGTGTCTCTAATGCTGAGCAATTCCATTTTTAAATTTGCCTATTGGTTTGTTTTCTTTTGTTTGTGTGTGTGTACATCCCATATTTTCAAAACCATTTGTTGACTGACTAGTAAGTAAATAAATATTTCAAATTGTAATTTCCATTTATGATGCATTCTTTGTCATTGGTCAATCTATGTCACAAGTCAAGTATGAAAGAGAATTGTTAGAATTTGTTTTCAAAGCCATTAATTAACTATTGACTAGTAAGTAAATAAATATTTCAAATTGTAATTTCCATTTATGATGCATTCTTTGTCATTGGTCAATCTATGTTACAAGTCAAGTATGAAAGATAATTGTTAGAATTTGTTTGCAATTTTTCTTTGTTAAAGGCATAACCTTATTTTTTTTGGGCTGTGGAGGGTGTTACATATTGAATAAATGTATCTTATTATGTTAAGCGCATGTATGGAAAATTTCACGGCTGGCAACCCAGTCGGGTAGCGTTTTGTCTATTGTTGCATGGTACATGGCGGTGGCCTGATGGTGTAAAAATAAAAGGTGTTAAATCTTTCAAGATTTTTATTAATTGATGCGACCGGCATCAAATCCGGTCACTTAGCGTCATCGTCATCATCATCATTTCAGCCAAAAGACGTCCACTGCTGGACATAGGCCTCTCCCAAGGATCTCCCCAAAGGCCGGTCCTGGGCCGCCCATTGCTTTCCACTGCTTTCCAGCGACCTTAACCAGGTCGTCGGTCCACCGTGTGGGAGGCCTACCAGCACTGCGCCTTCCGGAACGCGTCATATTTCTCGCGAAATGGAGAACAAATGAAATGGAGAACATAATGTCGGATCGCCTTAGGATCGATTGAAGCGTATTTTTACTATCGCAAGTTACCAAAACTGGATCGGTCTAACACGATCCACGCTCCGGGATCCTGGATCGCGGATCGCGGGATCGCCGATCCAAAACAAATCGTCCGGTGTAGCTATTGAGTATAGATTAGTATAGATTGCGTCGTTTGGAATAGAAAACAGACTAGTTACTTAGGGTGAAGCGTTTTCGTGCCACATGGCGACGCAAAATGAGTTTTGGGCCGACTCACACGCATAATCCGACCGAATTTGGGTCGCGTAATTTGTGCTGCATTCGGTTTCATACTAAAGTCCAGTTCGTGCCAACAGATTTCTACTAGGCAGAATTTCTGCGACCGAAATTACGCGACTCACAACTCACAAAATTACGCTCGTTTGGCAGCCGCAACTGAATTTCTGCTGGGCAGAATTTCTGCGACCGAAATTACGCGACTCACAACTCACAAAGTGTCAAGTCAAGCGTAGTTTCACTTGATTCAGTTGGAGCGACGTTTTGTAATATGATGAATGCTCAGGTTCATATTCAGCTGTCAAGTAGAATTTAACTCGGCACTCTACGCGATAAGACCATTTACTGAAACGACAATGATTATTGAGTCAACATGCCACATGGCGGTAACCTCGTGAGCTAAAACGAGAATATTTTTTATTTTAATAAAACGAAACCCCTGCACTTGGTATGATCTGTACCGCTGGGGTAGTTTACAAACGATATATGTGTGAGCACAATTCTTGGTTGATTTCTCTTTAAATTTGAATTTATTTTTACTTAAACTAAAAAAATACAGTCTGTTTTTATCTTTCGCTGTCGTAGGTTAGCTGTAAAAATATCTGTTATTTTTTGTCATAATTCAAATGTATTTTTACTTTACTTGTATCTTACAATAAAGAATCAAAACTTTGCGGCTATGTTCTTGGCCTTGTCATTTCCTTCTGTCGGCTCATACGACAACCTCCGGATGGAATGGGGTGGTGACAATATGTATTCTAAATACTATTCATGTGGTTACCACATGGAATACAATACGCTTATTTATAAAATTGACCTAAAAATTTTATTTCGAAAGTTTCATATTTATATTCGATAAAATTTGTTTATTTTTATTTCAAATATATATATTATATTAAACCGCTTTATGATTAGTTTCGTAGTTTTAAACATTTAAGCATACATAGGGACGGACAGACGACAGCGACTTTGTTTTATAATATGTAGTGATAGTGATAGTGATGATAGTGATAGTGATAGTGATGATGATGTAGTGATCTGTCACCACACGATCACACATCGGACGTTTATCGTACTAACATCAAATAGTACATAGATCTATCGGAATATCAATGCCAAACTGTCGATAACTTTCCACGGGATATTTCCAGTCTAGTTGCGCTCAACTTCTCAAACCAAGCGTATATTGTCGAATAGAGTGTACACGAAATAATTGATGTAACAAAAAGGGCACACGAAGCGGGACTGATGCCACTTTTTAATTTCGTCGTTTCAGCCCATGAGTTACCCACTACTGAGTCGGGCCTCCTCCAAATTCATGGAGGGAAATTAGCCTACTGTGCCACGTTGGCAAAACGGGCTGGCACAGGGTTTTGAAGTTTTCCTGCTCTTGCAGCTAAGTTTCCGACCTTTTCGTTTCCTTTTGTCGGCTCTTACGACACCTTATGTATGGAATGGGGTGGTGACATTACGTATTCTAAATCCGTCATCACAAGGAGGCACATTGTGTTTATATTATAGCCCGTATACAAAGCAAAGCAGTGATATGAAACATTAGTTCATGGCAGCGAATTTATTCATGTGAAATCATAACTACAAAAAACGTGTTACCATTAAAAGCGATATGTTCCTAAAAATATCGTACTTTCTTTGATAATATGGTTGAATTCGGTTAAATTGTGTTTTGTTACTTTACTACATAGTATAAATCAAAGTCGCTGTCGTCTGTCCGTCCCTATGTATGCTTAAATCTTTAAAACTACGCAACAGATTTTGCTGCAGTTCTTTTAATAGATAGAATGATTCAAGAGGACGGTTTATATGTATAATACGTTAATAATATTGTAAGGAAACACTGATAAATGTAAATGTTCATCATTGCCCCCCCGAGCGAAGCCGGGGCGGGTCGCTAGTTTATAAAAAAAACTTTCATTACGTACGACAAAATTCCGTGTGGTGACGGACTTAGAATACAGTGTCGTCACCCCATTTCATCCTGTGGGTGTCGTAAGAACCGAGTAAGGGAAATGTAAGCCGCAAGAGAAGGAAAACTCGAAATCCTGTGCCAACCCGTCTAACCAGCGTGGCACAGTAAGTTAATTACCCTCCATCTAGTTGGAGGAGGCCCGACTCAGCAGTGGGTCATTTATGGGCTGAGAAATAAAGGAGATGGCTATGAGGAGATACGCGGACCAGAGATTGACCTTTGGCCTTTTTATTTGCCCTCCGACTTTGCAGGAGGTCAGATATTACAAATAATTGAAACTCATCCAACATTCAGCAGAGACAAACGTTGCCAAACGTGCTAATCGATTGCGTTCCAAACACAGGCTACTAATTCCGCTCAACGCTTTAATACCATTAGACTGTAGGTAAACTGTTAGCAGCCGACAAAGTTTGCGGCATATCGGGTTCCATGTATTTGAAAAAGTGAAAATTTGAGTGTCCACAGTTTGCTAGTTTTGCGCTCACTTTACGCAGTTTGCAGCGTTACGTGCGCCGACTGTCTCAGTTAGTGGCCGACTCACAGCAAAACCGGTTGCGACACACGAAAATCGATCTGAGCTTGCAGTTAACTCAAATTTCAGTTCGCCCCAAATTTCTCAGGCTCACTCAGTCGGCTGCAAACTGTTTGCCTACTGGGGACACAGCCTTATTGCAGCTGATTCTAATATGAACCCTGAAGATCATGGCCACTCACAAGAAACATTCGAAGCTGGCTGAAGCTTCCAATTATTTTGTTAATCCGGCTATATTCAGGAGGGCTTAGTAATACCTCAATTTTGTGACTATACTCTGCGCCTGCGTTAATTTCGCGCCAATACTAAATAAGTGCTTTATTTCTTTTACCAAAAGAGATGTATATCTCTGTCTCAAAATTATATATCTGAGTAGAAGACTAAAACAAGAAGTAACTTTCTTGAGACCAATTTTCAAGTCGACGCGGACGTAGTCGTGGGTCGTACTCTGTATCTTCTTTTTCATCTCAGTCCGTATAAGACCCAGCCTACTGTGCCACGCTGGCCAAACGGGTAGTCTGTATAACAAAAAAAAAACGAGCTTAGCAGCGGGACATAGACTGGGTTTGTGGTATGACGCAGGGCGTGGACAGCTGGTAGTCGCGCTCCAGCTACCCACTAAAACCTTTTTTACGATACGATACCCGGCCGTTGGAGACTGGCCGGGTTATGTGGAAGCCGGGGCGCATGGAGATGGTCAGTTGCGCCCCAACCCACCCATTAACAACGACGGTGATCCTCGACTGCCCGAATCAAAGTCAAAAAGTCAAAGTCAAATCATTTATTTTGCATAGGACACAATGGACACTTACAAATTGTCAACATATTAATAAAATTTTATACAATGCAAAGTAATATACTTTACCACCAGTTCGGAACGCGACCACTGCTGAGAAGAACTGGCAAGAAACTCAGAGGGCTTGTCATTTTTTCTTTTTTATTACTTTGCGGTCCTATTCATAATCTAATATGTATATATTTACCCAACAAATTCCTTAAAACAAACTGTTCAATCGAATCTGGAAGGCGTCAGCTGAAATCTGAATATTAAAACAAAACAAAACCAACTTTAATGAAATAAAATAAAATCTTCCTTGGTCCAGTGAGCCGACCAACCCCAAACAGCAGCACCTGTTCACAAGTATAACGCATGTGACAGCCATCAGTCTCATCAACAATATTAAAGGGAAGTGACCGACCCGTCACACGTCGCTACCGCTGCTCAGAGTTTTTTAGGGCTACGGGGTCCACTCCTCCCGATGGGGAGGTATGCCGGTGCCCCAAGCTCAGAGGCGGGCCCCTCCGTATACAGGAGGCTATATAAGAACGCAGCGTAGCCTTCCTCCCGGCGCCTTTTAAACTAAAACCTACCACGGAATTTTCAACTCAAGCCGTACGGGTAACTTCTATGCGTATCTCGCTTGGCAGTGGTGTGGAAAGGAAAGGAATAAGAATTTATTATTTATTTATTTACTTACTTATTTATTTAATTATTTATTTATTTATTGGTTCGCCAACCATTGTTTACAGAGGTTCTATTCTAAGGGTAACACGCGAAAGTGTGTATGCAACAGTGCAACAATCACTTAAGGTGCGTACATATTATATAACATAACATGTTATAAAACGATGTTATAAAATATGTTTCAGTAATGTGGAGTCTGAATGATAAAAAACATGTCAATAAATTATTTAACAGGTTATTATTATTTACAGCAGAACGACCAACGAAAATGTCATACTAATGTGTACAGGATTGCTATATGTTGCAAAGTTGAAAAACAATGTTAGATAATGTGGACGTGTTATAAAACACAAGTTATGCAACATGTTACTTAATCTGTACGCACCTTTACAGGCAAACTCCACATGAGAATTCAGACCCTAGATTTAAAATTTCTGCTACTGTTACTCCTTCTATTCCTACTAATCACGCATACCAAACAGTAAATACAATTCTAAAGACACAACGTAACGCCTTACTACATCAACACGTTATGTAAATATTTCACCGTGTACAAAGGTTTGATTTGGAGCGCAAATGCGACGCATTTCGAATTTAGTTACACAAATCACAAACGGTCCCCGCCGCAACCGCTGTCAGTTGCCGAGCCCACAAAGCCGGGGATACCCGCAACAGTCAACGGGATTTCTCACTTTGCCCCAACACTAGCGCGTTCAAACTATGATGAGATTTTTATAATAAGCACTCGACCACGCGTCGCTGTGGTGGTTATGCTATTAAATTTTAGCTTATTATACTGACTCAATCGATGTCGCCATCGTTTGGAGCTAACAGATAATTGAGAATATCATTTATTAGACAAATAATTTGCAATACAATCATACCTATAACGAATTTGCGCCAAATATTGGGACTTGAGCAAAATTACTCTTATAAACTCCCGGCAAAAAGTGTGGTGTCATAAGTTTGACGTCTCTATGTGTCTGTCTTTGGCATCGAAGGTCGCAAACGAAGGGACAGATATTAGTGCGCTTTTTCAATTAACGATTTTATATTTAACTAGCGACCCGCCCCGGCTTCGCAGCGGGTGCAATGATGAACATCAAAATTTATCAGTGTTTCTCTACAATATTATGCATGTATTATACATATAAACCTTGCTCTTGAATCACTCTATCTATTAAAAAACCACTTCACAATCCCGTTGCGTAGTTTGAAAGATATAAGCATACATAGGGACGGACAGACGACAGCGACTTTGTTTTATACCATGTAGTGAAGGCCGGTTTTCTGAAAGTGGTTCTTAGACGAAGAAGATGCTTAGAAGATTTATCGAAATCCGTTTAGCCGTTTCAAGGCTATCAGCACTAATCTAATTGTTTAGGGAGTGCCTTAACAGTTCCCATTTTGGTTATTCATTCATAAGATACTGCCTATGTGGTGATGGATTTAGAATGCACGTCACCAACTTACACTATCCTGAAGGTGTGATAAGAGGCGACTAAAGAAACGCAAGAGAAAGAAACTTGATTTGTAGCTCTGCGCCAAATTGTCTTGCAAGCGTGGCACAATAATGGGTCATATAAACGCCGAAATGGTAATTTCTACATCATCACTATCACTACATAGTATAAAACAAAGTCGATGTTTTCTGTCCGTCCCTATGTATGCTTAAATTTTTAAAACTACGCAACGGATTTTGAAGCGGTTTTTTTTATTAGATAGAGTGGTTCACGAGGAAGGTTTATATGTATAACACACCCCCGCTTTGCACGGACGAAGCCGGGGCGTGCCACTAGTTTACTATAAAAAACAACCAGAAAAGTAATACTTTTGTTAACATTCTTACCATCTTACCAAAGTTCCTGTTCACGTCAGTCTATGAATCTTGCCAAGTTAATGGATACTGCAAAACCATGGACCCCAATTTAAATTATTAACAACACAAATCGTGTCTCTAAATTGCGTTCAACCCCAGTCGCTGTCACTCGCTCTTTGCAATGTCAAAGGCTCGAATTCCCGACGGAATATCCCGGATTCCCGCCGTTACTCCGCACTACCACAATACAGCGCTTTTGTCATGTAAAACACGCGACAAAATATTGTAAGAATAATATTGTTTTGATGTAAATTACATTCTAGTAACGTGTACGCGACGTAGCGACAAGAAATTATTTAAATCTCGCATTTCTACAGACTTCTTTTGTTTCTTTTGCTTTGATATATGAGCATATTTGGGCTCCAAGGCCCCCAGTATCACGAAGCTCCCACATCGGGGTTCGGGTAGTCGAGGATCGCCGTCGCTTTTAATGGGTAGACCTATGCGCCCCGGAGTCCCACATAACCTGGCAGCCACAAAGGCCGGGTATCTCCGAGGTAAAATAGCATATATATCTCAAGTATAATGTGCGAAACTAACCCCAAATAGTGGACCTATTTGGGGTTAGTTTCGCACATTATACACATTTTCATAAATACATGCTAAAAAATGTTAATAAAAAAATCCATCGTTATCGTTATTTATGGGACCAGACATAAATAAATAACATTTAAATACTTAAAAATACTAATAACTATGAACATACTTTTAGTAATAATAATTAATAGAAAATAAGTAATACAAAATAAATAATAATATAAAATAAGTATCTAATATTTGTATAAACCATTTTGTTTTTGCAGCATAGCCAATACGTCCTTTTTGTGCACACGAAATTCTTTCTTCCTGATCGCAACGTGTCAATCCTTAATGATTTCTTAGGATTTCGCGATTATTACACATTGAAATTAAACACTTTTTAACGGATTTATCGCGTGTATAGCTGACGTGAAAAACAGACGCTCGACCAAGTCTGCAGTTTGTGAGCACGCTTTGACAAGACCAACCACTACATCCACTTTGATCCTCCCTCAACCTCAAATCCTTGCCAAGGAAAATCATTACATTCCAAGAATGATCCGCGAGGCTATTGAGATTAAAAAACATCCAAATTTCAATAGAGAGGATGGTTGGCAAGTACCACCTGCTTGGGATCCGGTCATTAAATTGATCAAATCTCAAGCAAAACACTCATCTACAAGACCTCTGGACACCGTGAGCGATTTCTGCGTGCGGTAAATTATAGGCGGTAGATTTTAACTGTTTCTTTGTACTTTTGGAGACAACTGTCATCTAGTCTCTCCCGCATCCACGACTGCTGCAAAGTATTCGAAACGTCGGGAATTAAATAATGTAATATAATAAATAAAAATAAAAAATAAAAAAGCCTTTTATTCCTTACAAACATAAAAAAAGTGATAAGTAAAAGTTGAGTACTATCTAACTAACCTAAGATTTATACATATCTGATACGTTCCTATATATAAGAAAAGCTTTTTACATACAAACTTTAAATTATCTTTTTAAATTTCCAATAACAAATAAAATTTATGACGATTGTTTTACATATGTTTATGTTTATTTATTTGATTATAGGGTTTGTAAGAACCCCTCCTCGGGTGAAGGCCTCCTCCAAAGAAATCCATTTGTCCCTATCTTTTGCTATTTGCAGCCAGTTTGGGCCGGCGATTTTTGTGATGTCGTCTTGCCATCTCGCATGCGGTCTTCCTCTGCACCGTGTACCAGGCGGACCATTCCATGAGGTTATTTTTTTGGTCCATCTCTCGTCTTGTAGCCGCCCTACGTGGCCTGCCCATTTCCATTTAAGTCTTTGGGCATGGATTAGAGCATCTATCGCTTTCGAAATGCTTCTAATTTTGGTATGTTTTATTTTTTGTCGTTTTTTTATGTTTAGCATGCTGCGTTCCATACTGCGTTGGCAGCTTACGATTTTACTCTTTATTTTACTTGAGTATTTCCAAGTCTGACAGGCGTAGGTCAAACACGGTAGGAGACATGTATTCATCGTTTGAGTTTTAATCCGTACTGACATATCTCCTTTGAATATTTCCTTTAAGCTCCAGTACTTATTCCAAGATCTTTGTATTCTTCGTTCTAATTCTAGCTCATTGTTTGTCCTGTCAAATGATATTTGTTTCCCCAGGTAGATGTAGTTATCTGTGTAGGCCAATATATCTTTGTCGACTACCATTCTTGTTCTTTTACTGTTTGTCATTAGCATTGTTTTTGACAGGTTCATTTCTAAACCAACTTGTTTGCTGACCTCGTTTAGAGAACGAATCATGAGCTGTAGTTCTGTGCCTGTTTCTGAAAGCAAAACCAGATCATCGGCGAAGCGGAGGTGGGTAAGATGGTTTCCGTCGATATTTAAACCATATTTTTTCCAGTCCAGCTTCCGCATTGTTGATTCTAGAAGGGCAATAAATAAAAGCGGAGATAGGGGGTCACCTTGTCTCACCCCTCTATCAATAGGAAAGCTTTGCCCGACTTTTTCTAATTTTACTCTACCTTTATTGTTCGCGTATATATTTTTTATTACTTTTATGTAAACGTTTTTTACGCCCTGCTCTTCCAACGTTGCCCAGATGCTTTGGTGGGAAACTGTGTCGAATGCTTTTTTGTAGTCTATGAAAGCTATATATAGAGCCCTTCTTCGTTCGTGATATTTTTCGATTATAAGTTCCAAGGTGTGGATGTGGTCTATAGTTGAGAAGCCCTTTCTGAAACCCGCCTGTTCGATTGGTTGTTCCGCGTCTAGTGTAGAGCTTATTCGTTGAATTATTAATGAAGAGAATAGTTTGTACAAGCATGGTAATAGGCTTATTGGTCTGTAGTTTTCAATCGCGCGGGGGTCCCCTTTTTTATAAATCAATATTATATTAGACTCTGACCATTGGGTGGGTGTCTCCGTAGTTTCCATGATACGGTTGAACAGGTTAGTCAGAGGTAGAGCTAGTTCGGTGCAGGCGGTTTTTAAAGCCTCGTTGGTTATGTTGTCTGAACCTGGGCTTTTATCTGTTTTCAGAGCTTTAATTGTGTCAGCTATATCTTTTATATTGAATTGTACTATATCTTCATTGTTATAAAGGTGTGAGGTGTACGTTGAACTCTGTGGTATTAATGTTTGTTCGTTAGCCTTGTATAATTTTTTGTAGAATTCCGTTGCCACATCTAAAACGTCATTTCGGCTATTTAGGGTCTTATTTGCCCGGTTTAGTCCATCAATCCATGTTCTGTAATTTTGTAACTCTCTATATGCTTTTTTTGAGCTACCGGATTTTGCCAGATGCCGTTGGATGGTGTTATATCGGTATGCTGTGTAGTCTCGTTTTATAAGTTTGCTTATAAGCTTGTACAGTGCTGATAATTCATTCTTCATTGATCGGGTTTTATTTTTTGTTCTTTGTAGTTCCTGTCTTCTTTTCATAAGTATTAAAGTGCGCTCCGATAGTATCCCTTGACCTTTGTTGTTGTTTTTATTTTGTAAACGAGCGATCTGAAGACTTTTGCCAATAGCTTTTATTATTTTATCGTGATAGGTTTGTGTAGAAACGTTGAAGCAGTTTTGTAGGTCCGGCAGGTAAGATGTAATACTCTCTTTGTATAATAATATTTCCTCTTCGTTTTTCAGTGTAGATTGCTGATTGTTGCTGAAGTTTGATCTGTTTTTCTTGTATTTTTTTAACATTCCTGTAGCTCTAACTGGCCTGTGATCAGAAGAAAAGTTGACATTTAATACTTCGATGTTTTGGATAATTTTCGGTTTATTTGACATGATATAATCAATTTCATTTTTATATATTCCACTTGGTGAGCGCCATGTCCATCGTTTATTCGACTTCTTTTTGTAGAATGTATTTAGAATTGCGATTTTGTTTTCCAATGCAAAATTTATTAATCTCTGACCTCTCTGGTTTCTTTCGCCATATCCGTATGATTTCATAACTAAGTATTCGTCTTGCCTGGGTTGACCTATTTTTGCATTTAGGTCCCCCATTATTATAAAAGTTCTATGTGCCTGGTTAATAGCTTTGTTTACATTTGTGTAAAAGTCATCAATTTCTTCTTCTTTTGCTGATTCCGTGGGTGCGTATACTTGTATAAGAGATAATTCAATTCCTTGTATTTTTAAGTTCAGTAACGCTACTCTATCATTTATGCCAATAAATTTTTCTATGCTATTCTTATGTTTTTTATTTAGTAGGAATCCAACACCGTACTTCCCTGGTGTGAGTCCTATGTGGCATAGAATATAGTTTTCATATTCCTCAATTTTTGTTCCTAGGCGTCTTACTTCCGAAAGTCCAATTATATCGTATTTTATACCTTTTAAAGCCTCTTGCAATTCAATTAAGCGTTCATACGATGATAACGTTCTTACGTTATAAGTTACTATGTAGAGCTTGGGGGGTGATGTAGAAGCGAGGTTTGATATCTTGGTAGTATTTTCCTTTGGAGGGTTGTGGTCATTATCTTCCGCGGTGACCGGCCGTATTGGAAGATGGTACTTGTATTCTATTAAATTACTGTTTTTCATTATTCGTTCTTCATGGGAGGGGTAGGTTGGTTGCTATGCGTTTGGTTCTTGGTTGTTTTGTATCATGTTGGCGTTTTTGTTGACTAAGAAGTTCAGTATACCTGACTTTGGGACACCTTCTGATAAACTGTTAGATCGTCGAATTGATGCCTGTGGTAGATGTACTTTGTTTTTTTTTGTGATATGGATGTTACGATCGCAAGATTGTGCAGGCTGTATATCAGGTGATGTAGGTAGTGCTCTCTTGGTATTTGGTTTTACTATTATCAGTTTATCATATTTTATTCTCACTGAGTTACCTTTCTCTTTCTCGATGATCATTTGCTGTTGTAATTCTTTTCTTTTTTCTAGGATGTGTTTTGGGTAGTCCTCTTTCATATAATATTGAGTGTTGTTTAGTGCTGCCTTTTGTTTGAATGTATTTATCTTAAGGCCGAGAGTAGTGAAAGTAACTATTATTGGTCGAGGTCGTTCACCTTTTCTTCCGATTCTCTTTACCTCTTGGATGTCTCTATGGTCTAATTTTATGGAAAGACGTTCTCTTATCCAGTGTATGATGTTATTTTCTAGTTCTTTGTACGACAATTCTTTGTCTTCGATGCCAAAGAACACTATATTTATAAAATTATATTTTTATAAATAATGTAATATACACGCGATAAATCCGTTAAAAAGTGTTTAATTTCAGTGTCAATCCCTGTCAAATAAGATTTCCAAGCATTAGCCCTGTCGGAAAACCTGAGAATCAGGAAGGTATATTGATCGAGGATATCGAGGTATTTATCACCTGGTTTGGTACCGGGAAAAGCGCAACGCTCACACATCTTCTTATACAGGTTGTAAGGGACGAAATAGAATTATTTTCACTGTATTATTTTAAAATTAATTGAAATTAAAATAGAAAGCCATCTGGGGCCATTTGGGCCATCATTGTTATTAATATATTCGTACATGATACAATAAACTGACAATAGACAATTACGGACGACTATCTCTTTCTACAGTTAGTAAATTGTTGAGACATCAGACCCCGGATATGCAGTGTGTCGATGACAGGGCGACGTAATTAACCCTTTGACTTGTTGGCCGACAAGGCAATCACCGAATCCCGATCCAATCTCAAGCTGTATAGCTTCTAATCAGATTTACGCATTCAAAGAACATAGAACCTTTGAACACAGAATACATAATACATATTTCTGTGTCGTTCAGAGTCCAAGGGACTTTTAAAACAACTTGCTTGTATAAAATGATTTTTCGGTATTTAAACAAATTTATCGACAAAATAGAAATATTAAAAATAAAAAGAAACAAACTACTAACATCGGAAATTTTTAAAGAATATAGATCGTCAAAATGAGAAATAATTTATTTATTCTACCAATACACAAAGATACGTGGCGATGTTTTACCATTTTGTTAAATTCTATTTTCGTTACTAGCAGACCCGGTCACGCGTTCATGTGGCTAAGTTTTTTGTTATATTATATTTAACATACATTAATTTCACTTTTAACATAGCGCCATCTATTAACTACTTGCTCAATCCAGGCTACAGATATCGCCATCTGTTAGAATGGTTTGGAGATATAATTGTGACTGTCAAATAATAAACAAATAATTTGCATTAAAATAATAGTCTAAAGCTATTTGTAAATAGTTATTTATAGTTAAAAATACAAGCAGTGACATCTATTTTTAAAAAAAGATCTAAGCCAATTTTGTTGCGAGTAACAACACATTACAATAAAAATGTTTGAGGCATTTAGATTGATGAATAGATTAAAATAGAAAAATGCTTTAATGTATTTAAACCAATTATGACGTTCTCAATGGTCAATGGATATATCAATTTTATAACACTACTACAGGTCGGCACGCGGCACCACCCGAGAAGACCTGGCGGAAGAAATTCGGTGGGCTTGTCTTTTTTACATATTACTACATACATTGTACATATAACTAGTTTTATTTGATTTCGATAGGCGCTCAAGTGAAATATGAATTTATAAAATTAACTAGCTGACCCGACAGACGTTGTCCTGTCTGAACTATGAATATTGAATTCGAATTGGAATAATTAATAATAAATTAATATACCGCCTTTTCTTATCGATTCCAATCCCTTATTTAAAAAAGAAAAAAAGTAATTATGCCAAAAATAGCGAACCGTCGGGACGAACGTCAAATGTTTGGTCAAACAGGTAACAGTTTGTATGGGAAAATAAAATTGTTGTTTTTATTATTTTACTTACAATATCAATGTTTTCTCTAGACTCTTAAACCTTCCCTGGACTCACACGAATATTTCAAGACCAAAATTAGCCAAATCGCTCCAGCTGTTTTCGAGTTTTAGCGAGACTAACGAACAGCTATTGATTTTTATATATAGAGATAATAATTAATTAAAATTTAAAAAAGATATAGAATAATTAAAAATGAAATGATAAGTCTTGAATACAATGAGCCGACCAACCTCGGACAGCGGCACCTTTTCACAAGCATAACGCAAGTGGCAGCCATCAATCTCCTCACATAATCTATGACATATAGCGATCACGTGCTCCGCCCACCATTGGTAAAAAAGTAAAAGTTTAGGTTTACAAAAAGCTTGAATAGCAAGCGACATGATATTATTAGCCCGTCATCACCAAAATATTCCTGATCACAAAATTAATTTAAATTATACAGGGTGACATTTAACTTTTGCCGATACGTGGCGTGGGCGAGCTAATAACGGTTACAAATAAGGTGACCAATGTTTTTACTCGAAAGAGGACTTTTACATAAATCATAAAGGTTCAATTTTGTTTATTATTGAAAACGGTATTTCAATAATAAACAAAATTGAACCTTTTTTACGTTGGAAATCCTCATGGATACCCGACCTCTAAACCGATTATATATACTTATTATATTATACTTCCTACAGTCAACCGAGGATGTGCACCGAGATATGGCCAATGTTGACAATTCCTTCACACCTTTATCCTTGGCAAAACAGAATTGGCGCAAGCCCCAGGTGTTAAGCATTTCGGACCGCACGACTATATGGAAAAGCAAGGAGTTACACGGAAGGTTCTACAAGGCTCTCACTGGGCCGGACGTAGACCAACTCGCTTCGGTGGCTTGGCTACGCTTCAGTAATCTCTTCGGGGAGACTGAAGGGTTTGCATGTGCAATTATGGACGAAGTTATCGTGATGAATAACTACCGGAGACATATCCTAAAGGATGGGACTGCCGACATCTGTCGAGCCTGTCATCGTCCAGGAGAGTCCATTAGGCATATTGTCTCTGGCTGTTCTCGTCTTGCTAACGGAGAATACTTGCACAGACACAACCAAGTGGCCAAGATAGTCCATCAACAACTTGCCCTTAAATATAGTCTTGTGGATACTGAAGTGCCCTACTACCAATACCAGCCTGTGCCAGTTCTCGACAATGGTCATGTCACGCTCTACTGGGATCGATCGATTATCACTGACAGGACTATTCTCGCTAATAAGCCTGATATAGTGATAATTGTCCGATTGGCGAGCCGGGCAATGCTTGTTGACGTCACTATCCCGCATGACGAGAACCTCGTTAAAGCCGAAAAAGAGAAACTCACCAAGTATCTCGATTTGGCTCACGAGGTTACCGCAATGTGGCATGTTGATTCAACAATCATTGTGCCGATAGTTGTTTCAGTAAACGGTCTTATTGCGAAGCGTTTCGACCAACACCTCAAGAAACTCTCGCTGGGTTGCTGGATTAAGGGCCTGATTCAAAAGGCTGTCATACTGGAATCGGCAAGGATCGTGAGGAGGTTCCTCTCTCTGGAGCCCTGAACCGTCGGTAGCTTAGGTCTTCGACCTCGTTTTCGACGTTTTTTCTCTATTTTTATGTATATTTTTTTAAAACATTTTGTATTTTTTTTAAATATATGTAATAATAAGAAATAAAGAGACATGAATATTTTATATTTCTGAAAAACTACATCAATTTAGAGGAAATATAGCTATAGTAAAAAAAACAGTAATACTAATAAATATCCTGGACTGTGGTAGGTATAATGTACTCTCACTACGTGACCACAATGCAACCGAAATAATGGCGAGTAGTTAATATGTGTAGCCGCGTTTATAAATTCTCCGTCTGGTGACGGATTTAGAATACACAGTTACACCACTCCATTCGTTGCAGAGAGTGTCAAAAGAGAAGACTAAACGAAATAACATGGCAAAAAAACTAGACGCAAGAGAATGAAAACTTGAAACTGAAGTCTATGCCAATCTGCCAGCGTAGCGCAGTATATCACTACTGCATAATCACTACATAATATAAAAGAAAGTCGCTGTCATCTGTCCGTCCCTATGTATGCTTAAATCTTTAAAACTACGCAACGGATTTTGAATTTTTTTAATAGATAGAGTGATTCAAGAGGAAGGTTTATATGTATAATCTTCTATACTTATAATAAATCTGTGGAGAGGTCAATTCTGTACATGAAATATTTTTCCAAAATAACTATCAGCGGGTGATTAGTGATCGATACTGACGCCAAAAATGCAATCAGTAAAATTTTTGTCTGTCTGTCTGTCTGTCTGTCTGTCTGTCTGTCTGTCTGTCTGTATGTTCGTTATAGAAACAAAAACCACTCGACGGATTTCAACAAAACTTGGTACAATTGTTCTTCATACTCCTGGGCAGGTTATAGTATACTTTTCATCACGCTACGATCAATAGGAGCAGAGCAGTGAAGGTAAATGTTGGGAAAACAGGAGAACTTACTCCATTTTTTAAGCTTCCGTCGCGTGTGCAGCCTTAATAGTTAAAGCTACACAGAAATCATGTATGACGGAAATGTTCTCCTTAAAATTATATAAAAATATTCCAAGACAGCAAATGTCTATCTTTTATGGTTGACTCACAATAACACGTGTAACTCCCGATAGCTTAGCAGTTCAGAGCTTTCTGATTATATTTGTCTACTCTTACGTTTATAACACTCTCAATCATCCCTAATTAATAAATTTTAACATTATTACCTATTTAATTTAATAAAAAATCTATACTTATAATAAATCTGTGGAGAGGTCAATTCTGTACATGAAATATTTTTCCAAAATAACTATCAGCGGGTGATTAGTGATCGATACTGACGCCAAAAATGCAATCAGTAAAATTTTTGTCTGTCTGTCTGTCTGTCTGTCTGTCTGTCTGTCTGTATGTTCGTTATAGAAACAAAAACCACTCGACGGATTTCAACAAAACTTGGTACAATTGTTCTTCATACTCCTGGGCAGGTTATAGTATACTTTTCATCACGCTACGATCAATAGGAGCAGAGCAGTGAAGGTAAATGTTGGGAAAACAGGAGAACTTACTCCATTTTTTAAGCTTCCGTCGCGTGTGCAGCCTTAATAGTTAAAGCTACACAGAAATCATGTATGACGGAAATGTTCTCCTTAAAATTATATAAAAATATTCCAAGACAGCAAATGTCTATCTTTTATGGTTGACTCACAATAACACGTGTAACTCCCGATAGCTTAGCAGTTCAGAGCTTTCTGATTATATTTGTCTACTCTTACGTTTATAACACTCTCAATCATCCCTAATTAATAAATTTTAACATTATTACCTATTTAATAAAAAAAGAATCATAGAAATCGGTACAGAAACACCAAAGTTATTCATGAAATACGCTAATAAACCATCGCGCGTGATTACTGAATCATGCTTTAAGGATTATTTTTGTGTAACCGTCGCATCGGGTCGTCGCGGGAGGTTTAAAAGGGCGGGGGATCCAAACGCGAACTTCATACAATATTTGGATTTGGCTGATGATGCGAGTAGACGTTCCGAGTATTCGCCCTTATTGACAGGCAATATTGTTTATCAGCGCGACTTTTAGTCTTTACAATAATTTAGTTTATTTAATTTTCTTTTGTTGTTATTTCATAAAATAGGTATTAGTTATTTTGGTGGCGTGTTATATTCGTTCAAATTACAAATTGTTAATAGTTATTTCTTTTTAGGTGAAGTTAAGTAGTAGTTAGTTAGTAGTAGGTAAGTTTTGGTTAATTTATGTTCAGTTTTTTTTAATAATAATAATAATAAGTAAGTAAAAGCGTAGGTACTTTTATTAATTAAAGGTATAGGTATTATTAATTATGTTATAGGTATTTAGTTTTAAGTGAAGTAGGATAGTTTACCCGGAAGCTATGCGCTGAAGTATTTTCGTTGTATAGGTACTTAAGCCTCATGTGAACGTGATCTAAACAATATTACCAATACATTAACTTAATAATACACAAGGAATTACACACTGATGGAGTTGCGGGCACAGCTATCTATATATATAAAACTCTTCCGTTAATGAGTGACTGACAGACAACGCACAGCGGAAACGAATGGCAGTAGAGAGCTGAAATTTGGCCTGTGTGTTTGTTGGGAGGAGTAGGCTACCACTAAGAGAGGATTATTGGAAATTCCCTCCCAACGGGGTGAAAACGGGGATAAATTGTTTTTTTCCGGAAGTCATTATTCCACGCGGACGAAGTCGCGGGCAAAAGCTAGTACATGCATAATATTGTAGAGAAACACTGATAAATTTAGAGGTTCATTATTGCACCGATGCAAAGCCGGGGCGGGTCGCTAGAAAATAAATAAATTACCAAACAGTTGGGTAACCATAATGTCTATAGAGGTTTAACAAATTGGGACAATTCTGAATCCGTAAAATCGAATCCCTCTGGCCAACACGGTGCAGTAGGCTAATTCCCCTCCCTGAGTAGGAGGAGGCCCAAATCAGCAATGGGTCATCTATGGGTTGAGCAGTAGTACGTTATAAAGATTAACCAAAAAAGCAACGATTTCATTTAGAAAGGAAGCTATGGTCACATTAGTTATAGATTGCGTCAAAGGGTCGTTAATGAGAAACATTTCACTTTTCAACTCGCCACAAAAATAGATAGCCTGTCCGTTGGCGTCACTGATTTTTTAAGGAATCTATATATATATAAATTAATGTTGGCCTGTATGTCCTTTAAATAATCATAAACTATGCATTTGATCTTTTGATGATCTTCAGCGAAGTGTTGTGCATGAGCCCACAAAGGTTTCTGAGGTGATACGACCAATCTTCGACAGATGGCGCCATTGTCAACAATTTTACATGACCACGCGAGTGGAACTGCGGGGCGCAGCTAGTCTATGTATTCTATCTATCTTCTATATATCATCATCATCATATATATAAAAATGAATTGCTGTTCGTTAGTCTCGCTAAAACTCGAGAACGGCTGGAGCGATTTGGCTAATTATGGTCTGGAAATATTCGTGTTTGTCCAGGGAAGGTTTAAAAGGTGAGAAAATATGCAAAAATATCATTCAGGTTTTTTATTTATTGATTCTGAGGCGGTACCAAGTTTGCCTATGTTCAGCAGTGGACGTCTTTCGGCTGAAATGATGATGAAGACGAAGTTTGCCGGGTCAGCTTGTCTCATAGAAATAAACATTTCAAAACCCGTCACGAACTTTTCTATAAGTTTCAATAAGAAAATCTGCACTGATGCAAATAAAAATATTCTTTGTACGGCTCCCGTCATCTTCTTAAGACTAAAAACACAAAACCTACAATCAAATAAAAAAGACATCAATTTTATTGTTACACCCTGTATGTGTAACCAAAATCCTATCTTCTATTTGTTAATACGTGAAGCAAACATTTTGCAACCCTTTTTACGATAATTGCGCGACGGGAAGAGTATGACATTTCCCACACATATAGTTTATTTATAGAAGCTATTATTTTTAATTAGGTATGCATAAAAAATACATTGAATCAATTAAAATAACATTACACACACTAACACGTACAAACGCATATATTATATACTCTTTTGTTTATAATTAACAAGCAACCCGCGGCGGGTTGCTTCGCACGGGTGCAATGATGAACCTCTAAATTTATCAGTTTTTCTCTACTATATTATGGATAGTAATATATTTATCTTTAAATATTCACCACAGCTCTAAAATGTTGATGATATTACAGACTCATTCTCTGGCTAAACGAATTGTAAGACACTCAGATAAAAATATCAGTTTTCTTTTCAAATCTTAAAGGACGCTATACCCATCCATCATATAACGGTGACAGGCTGTCTATTTTCAGCTCGATTGATGAAAGTTATCAGCTTTCGCCATTCGTGCAGCCAATATCTTGTTATGAAACATATCACTCTTTCGCCGAAGTTCACACGGTATGACAAAGGGCATCGCTGCTTTCAAAAGAAAAGGCGCCAAATGAAAATAAACGAAAATACTTTTGTTTAAAAAACCAATCTAACATCACCCTTATTTTGATATAAGCAAAGACACTCGTCGAAATCGGCCTTTAAATCTTTTTTTTTTACCAGTTACTTGAATGCCTTGAATGCCAGGGAAGGGCAACCAGGCTTCTGTGCTGGCCAGACGGGCTAGCACAGGGTTTCGCTTCAAATGTTCCTTCTCCAGCTAGATTTTCGGCCTTGTCAATTCCTTTATCGGCTCCCTCAGGATGGAATGGGGTAGTGAGACATTGTATTCTAGATCTATCACCACAGTTATATGCTATCTATGCGTCCATATCCAATAAGCTAACGTAATAAACAATAATTGTAAATTTAAACATTTTGATTCTAATGCCAAAATGATCATATTATGTATGACTATAACGTGTATAACCTTACTTAAGTGAAATAAATAACCTTTAATTAACCTTTTAATTATTTGCTTACACACAAGTATATTATTCACATGTAGTGTGTGCATAGCGATGTCTCTATGACGTCAATGGCAAGCCAAACGCAGCCTCGTGTTCACTAGGGCTGTCACAATTTCTCCCTCGCCCGTGCTGCCACTTTGTTGTGGTGAGGGGGCTTGCGTGCCTTAAGGATCCGTTAGGATCATACCGGCTCAGGGTCACCCATGCCAGGCGAGTCCACGGGGAGAGGCCAGACGAAGAGCGGCACACGGAGTCGTGGTGGGTTTTGGCCCTGGGGACTCCTCTGTCTTCAGAGTTGCCTCGGGAGGCTTAACCTGCCGCTACATACGGCGTGGTGACTGCAGTGGAGGGGCGGCCAGGCAGGCGGGCCACGGCTGCCGCCGCAACCGCGTGGATCGGGCGCCAGTTCATCCAGTGCCTGATCCATTACCACAATTACACACAAAATAATGTATTAATTATCTTACTAATATTATAAACGTGAAAGTTTGTAAGTATGGATGGATGGATGGATGGATGTTTGTTACTCTTTCACGTAAAAACTACTGAATGGATTTTAATGAAACTTTACAATAATATAGCTTATACATCAGAATAACACATAGGCTACAAGTTATAAAGATATTATGTGAATTACAACAATATAACAAGTCGAATTCAAAATTTCTAATTGTCAATTTTTCGACCATATTAAACTATAGACAACATAACGTTTCGCTGTCAGTTGCGTTTTGTTAAAGTAGGTTTTATACGGGCGGGATAAAAATGTCAGGTATCCTATGTCCAACTTTCTTTTTGTTTTAAATATATAATGCGGTACAAAGTTCGCCGGGTCAGCTAGTTTGCTAATAATGATCAGATGCTGAGCACTTTCGAACAAAAATTGTAGAGAAGTTTTATTATTAAGACGGTCTGACCCATAATTTTCACCGTGATACCACCAAAATAAGTGCAAAAAATCGACGGTTCAAATAAAATCAGCGACTAATGACTTATAGTGTTGCAAGTACGTGAATAAATTGTATTGAAACGATACATATTAAACATAAATTTAGAATGTTTCTGTCTACTAATCACTTACTTACAACTCCAATTTTGTTTTCTAAGACGCAAAATCTTAGTACTCTTTTTAAGGAAATGGCGCGGACGGAGGAGTATGAAATTTTTCACACTTATAGTTTATACAGATAAGGAGTGCAGAATGCTCTAAATTGAACCAATAAAAAATATTACACACACTATCCTGTATTTGACACACACACACATATAATAAATAATAAATATCCTTGGACATTTCACACAACGCCATCTCGTCCCAAGCTAAACAACTTAATGCTTGTGTTATGGTAACGAGATGGATGATAAACTACTTATATACATTTTTTTTTGTAAATACCTACATATTATAGATAGAAATGACACCCAGACTCCGAGCCAGTGCCTCTGGTTTAGACAAAGACACTGGCCCGACCCGGGAATCGAACCCGGGACCCGTTGATCCAAAGGCGGCACATCTAACCACTAGACCAACGAGGCATTTATAAAGTCTGTGGTCAAATTATTGAGAATAAAACTATAAATAAAATAAGAGTTATAGATCTATAATTTAGATTAATTATTGTATAATTTCGACCGCTTGGTGGGCAACCACTAGTAAAGATACATAAATTCATACCACCGTTCCTTTGAAATTTACACACACCCAAAACTAGAATGTTCATGGTGAATGTCACCTGAGACGGGTGACATTTTCTACAATAGATCGGAGTCAGTCAGTCACGTTACACAATGCACGACTCTCCCTGTCTCTTCCACGGTTTGAAATAGAGAATTAATAAACTACACAGTGTCAACCCTACTCGCGTCCCACGTATAAACGTTGCATTTTACTTTTCACAAACGACAGCGTAGGAGTGTTCACTGAAATACTATTTAATAAATCGTTCACAGTCCATTGTTCGAAACTATAAATAACCACATTGTCAACAAAATTGTTTTGTACTAGAGCTTTAATTTTGTAGTGACAAAATGAAATGATTAATTGGATTTTGACAAAGGCCCCATGCATGGTACCGAATGTATTGATATATTTACATTAAAAGTTATATAGTACGTATACGTGTTTTTAATTGAAGGGTATCTGATTGATCTCCCCTAATATACACTATAGCGTCCTTAACACTGTTGCAAATTTGGCTTTTATTTGCCTAACGACAAGATATATAATTTATCGCCAGAAATAATTTAGCGGCTCTTGGAGTTTGAATGGTTCACTCGATCTAGGATTACACAATCCTTCAATGACAAGAAGGAAATTAGCCTACAGTCCCGCGTTGGCCAGACGGAGTGGCTGCTAGTTTTTGGCCTTGTCATTTCCTTTTGTCGAGCCAACAACACTGGAATAGATGGAATAGGGTCGTAACAATATGTATTCTAAATCCATGACCATAAGACAAAGCGTGTCAAACACGAAAGTTGTAAAGTATTTTCACTAGACTCCGTACAAAAGGTCGCTAAAATTGATTTTACTAAAAGCCGGTACAACATTTTGACAACCATAAATTCTCTTCTATACCCTGTACAAGATAGCATGATCGATTTGACAGATGTCAATTTTTCTGATCGACATAAAGATATGATTCCGAACTACGTCGCGATATTGGGGGGGACCAGTAGTGCCCCGGTAGCACTTCTGCGTGCAGCGTAGTTCGGCATCATACCTTTACTTTGCAATGACGAACAGTGATGGGAAACAGTTAATATCTAGTGGTCCAAAAAATAACGTTTTAAAATACTTTTAACTGTGACAAGATGGTGTGGTTGTATTTTTTTTTTTCTTCTATCTGCAATCAGCCTGTAGCTATAATCAAATTTGTTGTTTGTATTTGTTTTGTTTTGGAGATATGCACATCCAATGATGTGTCATCTCATATTAAAATGGCTAGATTGTAGCCAGTCGTGATCTTTTAAGCCGGAAAACGCAGTCGCTGGTGTTCAATAGCGACGCCGCCAGGTGATTAACGTGTAGCCCAAGTCTTTGTTTATAGGCTTTGCAAGCCCTTTCTATTTCTTCTCGTATTGTGCTAATTTGAAGATACTCATGCACTTCAGCGTGTCGTATAAACCATGGGGCACTGGTCACAATCTTTAGTGCTTTGTTCTGGAAACGCTGGAGGATTTCTATGTTTGAGTGGCTTGCTGATCCCCATAGCTGTATGCCATATGTCCAAACTGGCTTTATAATCTATACTTAATTTATACTAATATATAAAGCTGCAGAGTTTGTTTGTTTGTTTGATTGTTTGTTTGTTTGTTTGTTTGAACGCGCTAATCTCAGGAACTACTGGTCCGATTTCAAAAATTCTTTCAGTGTTAGATAGTCCATTTATCGAGGAAGGTTATAGGCTATATTTTATTTTCAAAAGAATTAGGGATCCGTATGAAAATTGCGATTTTGTAACCCAAGGTGTAAAATCGAAAACCTATTTATGCGTGCGCTGCAAAAACGATTGACAATAGAACAAAATGAAGTACTACGAGTTTGTAGGTCTTATTAAAATCTACAAAAAAGTCCGCAAGAGCACATATCTAACTATCATAGTTTAGTCACAATAACCACTTTTATATTCATAAAAAAAATGCATAGAGATAAGCACGGGTTCGAAGTCCACGCGAGCGAAGCCGCGCCCAAAAGCTAGTACTTAATACTTATAATCTATATCTATACTAATATATAAAGCTGCAGAGTTTGTTTGTTTGTTTGTTTATTTGTTTGTTTGTTTGTTTGAACGCGCTAATCTCAGGAACTACTGGTCCGATTTCAAAAATTTTGTAAACCAAGTTGTAAAATCGAAAACCTATTTATGCGTGCGCTGCAAAAACTATTGACAATAGAACAAATTGATGTACTACGGGTTTGTAGGTCTTATAAAGATCTACAAAAAAGTCCGCGAGAGCACATATCTAACTATCATAGTTTAGTCACAATAACCGATTTTATGTTCATAAATAATATGCACGGGTTCGAAGCCCACGCGGGCGAAGCCGCGCGCAAAAGCTAGTGGATTTATAAATGAAGAGTTTGTTTTCTACGCTTAGTGATGAGTGTGGGTGTATTATGTGTGAAATTCTTTATCACTTTTTCTTTTGAAATAAAATTCGTTGACTTTCTCACATTGAAATTTCACGCCTTTACAATTATTATTTTCTTTTCTTTTTTGTTTACTTTCATGGTCTGAACCACCTATTTAAATTTGGCGGGAGTTCTAAAAATAACCCTGTAATATTAAATAGGAACTTATTATGAATATTGACCCATATCGCTCATCCACCCAATGTTTTATATGTCTAGTGCAATAAAGAATTTCACACATAATACACCCACGGCAACTTGTCACTGTTACAAGTATTTTAAAACGTTTTTTTTTTTGGACTACTAGATATTTTCTGTTTTCCATCACTAGCCCATCTGTCAAATCGATCACGCTATCTTAAACAGGATATAACGACGACTCAGCAATGGGTCATTTATGGACTGAGTTGGGCTCAGTGGTATTAAGGACTGATATAATCGTGATTTTACATTACCGTTTCCAATAAATAAGCATTTAAGGAACTTTTTGGTAATGTATTTAAAAGTTATGAAATTTATGAATAATAAATACATTTCTGAAGTTGGTCACAAACACGAGTTTAATAGAATACGTAGGCGTGATTCGGAATTTGAAATCGGATAGAAAATGTTTTAAAAGTTTGTTGTTATATTGAATTAAATATTATTAGAATGTCTTTTTTTAAATAAGCGGTGACTCGTAATTGGCATAAGGTACTTTAATTAATCATTTATTAAACTTGCCTTATTGGTCTGGGGGTTGGATGTGTCGCCTTTGAGACACGGGTCTTTGTGTAAAGCAGAGACTCCAGAAAGCTCCGACTCTGGTGTGTTCGTGAATTATATATAACCGCGATCAGGTTGTATGCAGTGCCGCAGTTCCATTGCCATATATAAATAAATAAAGTATGGATGGAAAACCAAGCCAGTGTTAGACCACTGGTTAATGACCCAAGACCTCCTCCCATTGTATGGATGGTATCTGGTAGCGTCCTTACCACAGTTGCCAATTTGGCATTTTTTGCCTAGGGCATATCGACAAGAAATAATTTAGCCTTTAGGTGAGGAACTCAGACGGGCACCAAAGGATTACCCTTCAACGTCGTCTTGGTCTTCCAGAGCAATGCCTGAACTATAGGGTAATTTAGCCTTTACTTAGTACTTTGAATTGTTCACTAAACCTAGCACAATCCTCCAATTAAGGAAGTATGCCTATAGTGTCACGCTGGTGGCTAGCTTTTGGCCTTGTAATTTCCTTTCGTCCGATCTTACGACACCCTCACTATAGAATGGAGTGGTGATCGTATGTATTCTAAATCCGTCACCATACGGAAAGTTTGAAACACTATGGACATGAATAACTAAGCCCATAGGATAATAACATATAACTTACTCGGTTTTCATTGGATCCAGTTTCATTCTATGATAAAAAATAATTCCGAATTTAATATCTCATTAATACTTTTTTTCACCAAAGAATTGCGTCTTCATTAGCTTTATGCCACCGCTTAGGGTGGGTCTAAGTCTTTTGTAATATTTTCTGGAAATTAATGAATGACGATAATTTTATGAATTAACTACCCTTTCTTTCCTTCTAACAACTGCTTCCAGGGTGTGTCGCTAGTTTTATATAATATCGTGTATAACAAACCAAAAAAGATCTTTAAGCGCGAAGGGTTGTTCATCCAGCCAGACGAGGTCTTATGGTCTGGCAGGGAACCGCGACGTGCTCTATAAACTTCGCTATCGCGATGTAGGGCTTTTTGGTATTTCTCGCATTTGTAGGCGATATTTCTTGATATTATTAGTCCAAACTTTTCGGGAAGACTGCTGGTCGATTCAGATCTGTACCATCGACTTACTATTCCCGAAATTATATTCTGCTCCCATCTTTGCAACGTAATATTTGTGGAGAAAATATTTTGCGCGTAACATAATTGTTTGAAGCATAACTCACAGCTACACAATTAGTCAGTCGATATGTCTACGTCAGCATCCTTCGCGTTAAAGAGAAATAAATAACTTTGCGTTTGCCTTACAGATAAGTTACTGTACAGTTAGTAAGTTAGTCTATTTATCAGTGTGGTCTATTTGGTGTGCACAGTGTAACCAACCGTTACGGTGACGTAATTGGAATACATAGTGTCACCATCCAATTCTATCCTGAGGGTGTCGTAAAAGCCGAAAACTAGCCAACTTAATACGCTTTGCCAACACGTATAGCCAGCGTGGCACAGTAGGCTAATTACCCTCTATGTAACTGAAGGAGACCTGACTCGGCAGTGGGTCATGTGTAGGGTTGCCAACTTTTTTTACAAAAAATAAAGTATATTCAGCTCTATGAAGAATATTAAACAGTATTTTAGAAAAATGAACAGTATGTTATTTATTTATTGTTTTAAATACATATTTTTAGAGCTTCTCGCACAAATTACTAATTTATAATCTTTTTTAAAAACTGTATTTGCTTCACCACACTTATAGCTGAAATTAAAATAAATGAGGAGCTCATTTTTTATTAAATTAAAAGATGCTCTATTGCTACCCTCCCGCCACTTAGCATTCATTACTGAAAAAATGTGTGAGCGTCTAAGTATAACACATAGTAATGTGTTTGCATTTTGATGCTGAAAACAGTATTTTGTATACTTTATTTTTGTTCAACAGTAAAAGTATAATTTAGTGTAAAACAGTATAATACTGTTCATAACAGTATAGTTGGCCACCCTAGTCATGTATGGGCTTACTAGTAGTAGTAGTGTAACCAACGTATTCCATACTGAGGGTGCCATACGAGCTGACTACAGAAGCTGGATACGCAGAAAATCCGTCACCCGATTGCCAAGAAGTCGCATCCTACAGAAGCATCATTTCTGCGACTGTACACATTCAGCTTATGGCACTCCATTTATGCCCAGGTCAGCAAATGATACAAGGCCACCAAATTCAGAGCATACACGCTTCTGAAGAAATATTTGTACGACCTACAAGTATTTGTTCCGTGTCTGGGTGTTTTCTATCTATAATATGTATGTATTTACAAAAAAAAAATGTATATAAGTAGGTTATCATCCATCTCGTTACCATAACACAAGCATTAAGTTGCTTAGCTTGGGACGAGATGGCGTTGTGTGAAATGTCCAAGGATATTTATTTTATTATATTTAATTGGCTGTTGGTTATTTACATCAGAACGTTCAGAGCCGGCACTTTAATTCAAACCTGGAAACAACCTAATCATAATTTAAAAATTAATAAGTCTACTCCAAGCTTTTTTTCTTTTTAAAATTTGGCCTTTTTAATACGCTTTTATTAGCTTCAGATGTATGTAACGGAATCTTTGAACATGATTTTGACCCAGTTAAACACGTCGGATTAACACGAAATTTGGCATAATTAATAAGGACCGATGACAATTCAACATTTTGACCCGTTATCATTAATAGAATAATAATAATAATAACGGCGATCAAGGTGGAAAACCGCTCTTCGATGCAATAGCTAATAGAGATGTAAATATCATAAAGCTATTGCTATATTTTTAGTGATTATTTAGCAATAGCTTAAATAATAGTTAAAAAAAAAACTAAAAAAAATACGCTCTTATAGAAAATCGAACTAAAAAAAGAAAATAAATTTTAATAAATTTGAATTATAAATAGTGTCAGAAAAAATGATTTTATTGTAAAAAAAGCGTGGGGTGCATGGTATCAATAGTTCTAAATATTTTATAAACAGATATGACTAGAACGGTTATTTTGATAATATCCTGAAAAGCAACCCACGCTTTTTTACAATAAAATCATTTTTTCTGACACTATTTTTAACCCCCGACGCAAAAAGAGGGGTGTTATAAGTTTCACGTGTCTGTCTGTCTGTCGGTCTGTCTGTCTGTCTGTATGTCTGTCTGTCTGTCTGTCTGTCTGTGGCACCGTAGCTCGCGAACGGATGAAGCGATTTCAATAAAGTTTTTTTTGTATGAAAGGTGAGTTACGGGCGAGTGTTCTTAGACATGTTTGATGAAAATCGGGTGAGCCGTTAAAAAATTAAGAGGGGTGAAAGTGGGGAAGAATAACCGAATGTCTGCAAATATAATCGAGTGGGGTCTCAAATGAAAGCGCATCACGTGCAATTTAACAAAATCTACATTATAATAAGTACCTATAAAAAGTATAAAATAAAAAGTAAATTAAAAATTTAAATATTACTTCGCGTTGGGGGACCAGGGGTCAGGTAATAAATAAGTGGGAGTGGTCCCCCAACGCGAAGTATTTATTTTTATTTTTTACTTTTTAAAGGTTATTGTGTCGGGGGTTTATTTAAATTTTTAATTTAATTTTTATTAATTCAAATGTATTAAAATTTATTTTCTATTTTTTAGTTCGATTTTCTATAAAAGCGTTTTTTTTTTTTTATAAACTATTATTTATTTAAGTTGTAAATCCTCATGGATACCTGCCCGTAGCGGCGCTAGTCGGCTTATGTGTTAAATAAGCATCTGGATCCCGAAACTTTCAACTAAATATAAAATAAATAAATATCCTTGAACATTTCACACAACGCCATCTCGTCCCAAGCTAAGCAACTTAATGCTTGTGTTATGGTAACGAGATGGATGATAAACTACTCATATAATTTTTTTTTATAATAATGCATACTTATTATAGATAGAAAACACCCACACCCGGAACAAATACTTGTAGGTCGTACAAATATTTCTTCCATGCGGGGATCGAACCCGCGACATGCTGCGCAGCAGTCGATCGCTCAACCACTGCGCCAACCAACTAAGATCAATGACATTCCTAGACAACCGGGCCACGGGTTTCGCTCCTCAAAGGAAGGTACCCTTGTGGATATGATCGTCCTACAAAGACTAAAGCGATGCATCTCGCCAGGGACGCTAACCCGTCGCTTTTACTGCACGCATTTAATCTTATGGCTTCAAATAGTAATTAAGTTAAGAGCCCCGCGGGTAGATAAGCTCGATTAAACACAGATTACGTAGCCCCTGGTCTACTGCGTGACTGATTTATTGCTTAGGCCGCATTTGCGGTCTCTCGGACTTCGTTCTTATCTCCTAATTCTGGCAAAAATGGCTTATGTCGACATTTGTGGTTGAGGATTTTCCCTTCATCCTCTCAGCAAAACTAAGTCTAATGTTATATGATATTCGACCCGAGAATCCCTTTTACTTATGTTTTTAGAGTTATACCCATCCGCGATCCATGTAGTGGCCCAAGAAATTTGGTTAGATTAGGTTAGCATCAGAAGGCTCAGTCACCCAAAGGGCAATGGAGAGGGCTATGCTCGGAGTTTGCCTGCGAGATTGAATCAGAAATGAGGATACACGCAGACAAACCAGGGTCACCGACATAGCCCACAGGATTGCCAAACTTAATTGGCGACCGCGTTCCGCAAAGTACAGTGCTGGTAGGCCTCCCATATGGTGGACTGATGACCTGGTTTAAGGTACACGAAAACGATGGATGCGTGCGGCCCTGGCTTTATGGAGATCCTTGGGGGACGCCTATTTCCAGCAGAGAACGTCTTTTGACTGAAATGATGATCAGGTTAGCTTTCACCAACTGTCAGTTTTTACGTTACTGACTACGTGAAACGACTGTCTTAAATGTTAGATGGCGGTTGACAACGTCAACTATATGTGTCCTACAAACCAGAATTCATTTACTCAAAATCACATATAGTGAGCAATCTCATGGAAAATCACTCTAACTCACCTAACAGCGCAATGAGGCGCCAAATGGTGCTGAAACCGCTTGTACTTAGTTGAATTAAATTTCAGCGCCCGCGAGTTCCAGCCAGCCCGTGATTAATTAAGATGGGTTGGTTCACCAGATTGGTAGGGCGACAAGAGCGTCATTGTTGAACCAATTTGAACTTACTGCACCAAGTAATAAAGTTGATATTGGAATTCTCACAAAAGTTTCTTTTGTGATTGCTGTCGTCATCAGTGTTGACTAAACTAATACGGTGTATCTGATAATGTTCAGTAGGTACCTTAATGAGCATGTCCTTCTTGATATAGTGTAAGGATATAGCTATGGCACCAACCCACACTATCCTGAGGGTATCGTAAGAGGTGACTAAAAGAACGCAAGAGGCAGATCACCTAGCCGCAAGAGAAGGAAACCTATATATTTAACCCTGTGCCAACCCATCTTGCCAGCGTGGTACGGTAGACTAATTTCCCTCCATGAATTTGGAGGAGGCCCGACTCAGTAGTGGGCCATTTATGGGCTCAAATGATGATGATGATATAGCTAACATCATGCTTATTTTTTAAACCCTAGAAGGGGAAATTCTTGTTCCAGATTACACCATTATCACCCAGATGGAAGGAAGCTATCTTGAAACGCATCCAAGAAGAAAGAATGCTAACCCTGGAAGCGGTATCGAAGGGCGCGAGGATACATCCAGGGCTATTCTGGGATTTGTCTGGAACTTTCCTGTTTAACATCTACGTTATGACTGCTTTGGGTATGTTGAGATGGCACCATTGATTTAGGACGAGTGATTTTAAACCACCTCCCATACAGTAGGTTAATTACCCTCCATGTAATAGGAGGAGAACCGACTCAACAGTGGGTCATTTTTTTTACGTCGGAAGTCCTCATGGACTCCCGGCCGTTGGGGACTGGCCGGGTTATGTGGGACTCGGTTTTAGTGGGTAGGTCGGGGAGCGTTTGCACCCCGACCTACCCACTAAAACCGACGGCGATCCTCGACTGCCGGACTCGAAGGTCGCGGGTTCACTCCTCCCGTTGGGGGAGTATGCTTCGCGACGAATAGACTTAATACTTACTCAAGTTCGTTCAAGATGTGTAGGGACTGGAATGGTTTGCTTTTCGTTCCGTTAAACGCGGCAGTCAAAATTAAATCATTTATTTTGCATAGGACTAATTTATTTATTTATTACGATACGATAATTTTAATTATAAAATAAAAATAAAATAAATATCCTTGGACATTTCACACAACGCCATCTCGTCCCAAGCTAAGCAACTTAATGCTTGTGTTATGGTAACTACTTATGTACATTTTTTTTTGTAAATACATACGTATTATATATAGAAAACACCCAGAACCCGCAACATGCTGCGCAGCAGTCGATCGCTCAACCACTGCGCGAACCGTGTCGTCATAGTGTCGTATATTGATCATAGGTAAAACAGATTAACATTCAGTTATTTATCTATACTATACTAATATATAAAGCTGCAGAGTTTGTTTGTTTGTTTGTTTGAACGCGCTAATCTCAGGAACTACTTGTCCGATTACAAAAAATCTTTCAGTGTTAGATAGTCCATTTATCGAGGAAGGTTATAGGCTATATTTTATTTTCAAAAGAATTAGGGATCCGTATCAAAATTGCGATTTTGTAAACCAAGGTGTAAAATCGAAAACCTATTTATGCGTGCGCTGCAAAAACTATTGACAATAGAACAAAATAATGTACTACGGGTTTGTAGGTCTTATAAAGATCTACAAAAAAGTCCGCGAGAGCACATATCTAACTATCATAGTTTAGTCACAATAACCCATTTTATGTTCATAAAAAATATGCACGGGTTCGAAGCCCACGCGGGCGAAGCCGCGCGCAAAAGCTAGTCTATTGATAAAACAACAAAACTAGTAAGAAATAACAACTAAACTTGATATATTTAAAAATAAACTTAGGGAATATATTTGCAATGTATAAATTTAAATTATAAATTAAAATGTAAACCGCCAGAAGAGAACGTTAATTTGTTAATTTCATGTACCTATGATCCGTGACAAATGATGGTTTTCAAATGATGCCTCATATTTTCCAGGGTTTGGTGCTCCGGTACCGCAGACAACTTGGGGTAGAACTTCTGCTTTGATTTACGCAGTGCTTGCTGTTCCAACTCATCTTTATCTACGTAAGTTAGACAAGTAAATCTGTTTTAATCCTAACCTTGAGCAAATAGCCTTGTAGCGAGCAACATGCTACATACTCTACACAATTTACCCGAAAAATCTGAACTAATTACATCAAGAAATATCGCCTACAAATGCGAGAATTAAAAAGTCCTACACCGCGACAGCGAAATTTCAAAAGCAATTCGCACAGTTAACATTTCCCCGACTACAACTATCGGTGGGATAGGCGCTGCGACCCCTAACCAGACATACCAACTTGTCTGGCTGGATGATCCCTTTGCGCCTAAAGCCTCAAAAGCTTTAGACCTCCACCTCATTAGAATAATACTTTTTTATTTTTATTTATGTAAGTGCAGGCAGTTGACTGCGTTCCGCCTAATGTGAAGTGGAAATGCAGTCTCGAAGTGGGGATACCTAGTGCTAAACTATACGTACAGCACTAGCCATCTCCGCCCTACCGGCCCGCAAGGTGTGAAGAGGTTCACGCTTCGTTTGAAAGACCCTATGTTGTAGGTGGGTGGAAATACGTGTGCAGGGAGGGAGTTCCATGCTCGTGAGGTGCGACAAAGAAACGAGTTGCCAAATTTCTTGGTTCGCGATGGAATGGTGGCTACTGTGAATCGGTGGCACCGAAGCCCTGCACGCGTATTACGACAAAGGAAAGGAGAGGGAGGGTTATGGGAGAATGACCCACTGTTGGGCCTGGCCATCTCCTACTACGTGGACAGCCGTGGTAATTAGCCTACTGTGCCACGTTGATCAAGTTTTTCCTTCTCTTGCGGCTAGGCTTTCGGCCGTATGGCACATTAGGCTGATTACCCTCCATGTATTTTTATTTATTATTGGTATGGTATGGTATTGGTATTATTGGTTCGCCAACAATTGTTTACACAGGTTCTATGTTTTTTTTTTATTGCCCTTAGAGGCAAACGAGCTGGCGGCCCACCTGATGGTAAGTGTAAGCCGCCGCCCATGGACTTTGCCAGTGCCAGGGGCACAGCCAAGCCGTTGCCTACCGCGAAGCGAGTGCTCTTTTTAAACCTCGTTTAAAGGAGGACATGTCGTAGCTCTCGGGAAACACCGCCGCAGGTAGTTCATTCCAGAGTCTGCACGTGCGTGGTAAGAATGATCGCTGGAAGCGTACCGTGCTGGACGTAATCGTCCCCAGTGCTAAGGGTAACATGCCAAAGTGTGTATGCAACAGTGCAACAATCACTTACAGGCGCGACTCGGCAATCTGACATTTATATGCTGAATAGTAGGTAGTAATAGTAGCTGGTGTTAGCAGGTGAAGGAATCACTTTTCTCTCTTCTAACAGCGTCATGTTTTTTTTTCACTCAGTCATTATTCCTTTTCAGTTATGAATGCTAGTATGTGCATTGTCTTAAATTTGGAGATGTACATGAAGAAACTAAAAATAAAGTTACAAGACAAACCTTTCATGGGACTAAGATCAATTGGGAAAGATAGAGGTATATATATTTTTTTATTAATTATAAGCAAATTTTATATGTGCGGTGACGGATTTAACATACATTGTATCTGCAGATCATTTCATCCTGAGGGTAAGAAACGACTCAAGAAAAATACATGGCAGAAAACCTAGCCGCAAGAAAAAGAAAACTTGGTACGAAACCCTGTGCCAAGCCGTCTAGGCGTCTGGCCAGTGTGGCACAGTAGGCTACTTTCCCTCCCTGTGACGGGAGGAGACCAGTCAATTATGGGCTGAGTAGTAGTCGTGGTTCGTCGTTTCAGCCCATAAATGACCCACTACTGGGTCGGGCCTCCTACAAATTCACGGGGGGAATAAACCTACAGTGCCATGCTGGCAAGACGTGTTGGTACAGGGTTTTCTTTTGTGCGGCGAAGCGGGTCAGGGAGGAGGACGTCCTGGCCGACCCGCGCCGCAGACGGAGGCCGGGGAGGAGGAGGCGACTGTACGCCCACCTCCTTTCCCCGCCATAGAGGCCGGTGTTGGGTCGGGGGACCCGCCACCGACGAAAGCCTCGATGACTGAGGGCGTCCCGGTGTACCGGAACGCCCTCTCTGATAGTCTCTTGCCCGTCGTTGGCGTCAACGTTGACTGCGCTTACGCGAACCGTTGGCGCCCCAAGCGTGCCGTGTGAGGGTATACCGCTGGGGTTTTAGTGGGTATACGGGTTCTGTCCCGGGAGTCCCACATAATCACCGACCTCTCCCCCGGGGGGCGGTGGTATGCATAAAGCATTTCCCCAGCGAAACCAAAAAAAAAACAAAAAAAGGGTTTTCTCTTGCGTTCTTTTAGTCGCCTCTTACGACACCATAAAGATAGTTCGGTTGGTGACATTGTGTATTCTAAATCCGTTACCACATGGATTAGTTATTGAGTTGGAGTAGTAGATAAACTAATTAATAATTAGAGCAACTGCGGCGAGTACTAGAAACAACAGTACTAACTAATTAACAAACGGAGCTAACTAACATTAGTCTGTTTAGACAATACCATTAAATTAGCAACGGTTAGGTTTGCAGCGCTTCATCAAACAAGGCAAAGTGAATTATCCGCTGCTGTGTGGAGCTAATCAGGTCGAAAATGGCTTATTAACTGCCTTGTCTGTAGATAAATCAGTTATTAATATGAGCTGTCTGTTTGTCTATTAGACTGGCTGAAACTCGCGACTTCATTCGCGTCGTATTTAACATTAACGTTATTGTTCAGTTCGCAGTTTACTTTAACTCACTAATTACTGCCTCGTTGCTAGGGGTTAGATGTGCTGCCTTTGTATCAACGGGTCCCGAGTTCGATTCCAGGGTCGGGCAACTGTCTTTTTAAAAACCTAAGGAACTTGAAAGTCTGGGTCTCATTATGTGTTCGTGAATTACATGTTTGTTAACTACCCCGCGATACAGGTTAGGTTATAGTGCACTGTATTTTGCGCGACAGAATACAGATCTGGAAATTCGGATTAGTTTGCCACAAAAATGTGGAAAGAAATGTAACTGTGGGCTGTGAAAAGCGAGGAAGGGTCAATAAAAATAGCCAAGTTACTTCTTATTACATCAGCTAATTGCAAGTGAGATTCCCGTCAAAATCGGTCCAGCCATTTCAGATATTAGCAGAAACAAACAGACAAAAATTGAAAAAATGTACGGATAAACCTAATTGAAACGGTCACCCTCAACATCTGATCAACTACAAATTATTACTGAAATTTCAGAAAGTCCAAATGTTAGTCGAAACTCTGATTTATTGAAAGTCGGACCGACTAGAAACTGGCTCGTAAGAAAAATTATGGTAAGATTCTTGTACTAACTACTTACTTGTATATCACCTACCTTATTACGGGAGTGCGTTATGTTGAACTCCTTGGGCGCGCAGAATGTAGCACCAAACCTGCTAACCAGGTCATCGGTCCACCGTGTGGGAGGCCTACCAGCACTGCGCTATACGGAACGCGGTCGCCACTCGAGTACTTTTCTGCCCCCTCGGGCGACCTTACTGCAAGCTATGTGCCCTGCCCACTGCCACTTAAATTTGGCTACACGCAGATTTTTTTTTTTGTTTTAGAGGGTAAAATCCTTTATGGACTATCCCGTCGGTCTCGGGGAAGACTGACGTGGGGCGTGTAGGACTCCGTCCCCGTGAAGAGGCAGAGGCATACCCACTAAACATCCCCCCGATGTACCATCCTGCGCAAAATCTGTTTCGTGGGCCCTGACTGTAACCTACTATATTAATATTATAAACGCGAAAGTTTGTTAGAATGGATGGATGTTTGTTTTTTCTTTCACGTAAAAACTACTGAATGGATTTTAATTAGATGTAATTTAAGAATTTACATCAGAATAACACATAGGTTACAATTTATAAAGATAATATATTGTATGAATTGTCCAAAATAAAACAGTAAGGGCCTCCGCGCATTATGCGGCCAGGCCGCGCGGCCAAGTCGCTGCGGCCAACTAATTCTTCTACGATGTATAGAGCTGCGCGCATTACGCGGCCAGGCCGCGCGACCAAAACTTGGTCGCGCGGCCAACGAAAAACATCGCGTCACATACGCGGCTTATTGGCCGCCGCGACCAATCCGCGCATTATGCGGCCAGGCCGCGCAACTGGCTGCCTAAATGCGCGGGAGACCTAAGTGTCAAGTACGCAGAAAAAAAAAAAATTTCAGCGTCTGCTCGGAGTGCTGGGTGCGTGCCGCTGTGTCCCTTTGGCAATAATATCATACTACATCATCGGAGTGGTCGGCTTTGGGGTACTCCGTGATAGAGCGCCGCTGGAAGTGGTAATGTTTCCACTGGAGTTTACCACCACTGGCGGGTTGAACGGGGTGAGTACTGTAGAGTCTTTGAAACCATTATGTTTGGCACTGGGGTTAAAAAAATACATTTCTGTAAGTATATTTCGGTTTTTCGTACAATTTGTTTTCGGTCAGCCACTTCCATGACCATAAAAAATCTGTTCGAATACACAATGTATTCTTTTTTTGGTTTTATTTAATTTTACTCTTTGGTTGTATATTATATAATTTAACTAGCGACCCGCCCCGGCTTTGCACGGGTGCAATTATAGTATACCTATAAACCTTCCTCTTGAATTACTCTATCTATTTAAAAAAACCGCTTCAAAATCCGTTGCGTAGTTTTAAAGATTTATGCATACATAGGGACGGACAGAAAAATGCGACTTTGTTTTATACTATGTAGTGATGTATGAAATTGTACTTTTGTTTTATTGTTAACTACTTATTTTGTGTCTTGTTATTAGTACCGAATAAATTATTATCTTATCATAACTATATTATCAATGTAACCGACCCATTCCGTCATATGTGCAAAATTTTGGCAATGCGAGATTTGGGCTCCTGTCATCACTCGTCACCATTTAAACCCATAAATGACCCACTAACGAGTCGGGCCTTCCCAAGTTTATGAAGGAAAATTGACCTAATATTCCACGCTCGCTTTTACGCTCTTAGTCAAATCTTACGACATTCATAGGAATGTACGAGTTGGAGATTTTATTGTATCGAATATTTAAAAAAAAAACATATTCTTAATCATCTCCACATGAACGCTAAGGCTCAGCGCAGACAGAACGGAGAGCAGCGAAAAGGATTTTATTAATGCACTTGAAAATAAACTTTAAAATTTTACATTATCACTATCACTACATAGTATAAAACAAAGTCGCATTCTTCTGTCCGTCCCTATGTATGCATAAATCTTTAAAACTATGCAACGGATTTTGAAGCGGTTTTTTTTAATAGATAGCGTGATTCAAGGGGAAGGTTTTTAAGTATAACCGACCCCCGCTTTGCACGGGCGAAGCCGGGGCGGGCCACTAGTAGTGCATAAATGCTCGAACCTGACAAACGCGCCCTCGAAGATGCGCGGGAATCCCGAGACCGCGCGAGGATTATTCCTATCTGTCTGCGCTGACCCTAACTGTAACTATAAAAATGATTTTGTTTAGGTATATAGTGTCCTGTGCAGGATTCCCAGAATAAAGGTTATTCTATTCTTTGCTTCTCCGAATAGAGCTCTGACAACTTAATTCACCCGGAGGATTTCATATTTATTTGCCTATGACATTCTGCTTGGTGGAGGTCGTTAACAGGAAACTCCAGTAACGGGTGGTTATCTACTATACCATACCTGAATCTTATGGAAACTACTAATGCTTATGATCTCTTCAACAGGTGGCGGCCCATGTTCGTATAATGTACGCGTTCTACATCGAAGGCGCGATGTGGCTGATTGCTTGTACTCTGGCAACACTGCGCAGACACAGCAGTACCGTCGCCGACCGTTTGGCAGTCAAATATAGGCTTTATGCTACCGAAAATTAAAATCAATATTGCACACGCATATAGAACGGTAGGTATACTCGTACCTTATCATAATTTCAGCTCTTAAGGTGGATGCTCCAGGGTAGCCCGCGAAATTCAAATTTTCTTACGTTTTTTGCAATTTGCAGGGCAGTGCTAGGTTGTATGATGATGAACATTTGATTCGCGGTTGTAAGACGTATGTAGTTACAGAGTTATAATCATCAAACTCATCAATACAACCCTCCAAGCTCATAAATGTGCAAGAATGACTTTGACGTTGAAAAAGGTTTTCTTGCACCTTTATGAGCTTGGAGGGTTGTATTGATGATTTTGATGATTATAATTCTATAACTACATACGTCTTACAGCCGCGAATAACATTTTAATCAACATACAACCTAGCACTGTCCTGCAAATTGCAAAAAACGTAAGAAAATTTGTATTTCGCGGGCTACCCTGGAGCATCCACCTTAAATGATTTATAACCTAGTCGGGCCTCCTCTAAATTCATGGAGGGAAATTAGTCTACTGTGCTACGCTGGCAAGGCGGGTTGCCACAGGGTTAGTATCAAGTTTCCCTTCTCTAGCGGCTAGGTGAGTTGCCTCTTGCGTTCCTGTCACATCGGAATGGCAGCGGCCGGCAGCGTCGCGGCGAGCACTTTCAGTGTGAAATAACTTTAAACTTTATCTGCATACTAAAAATGTCAGTACCGCTTGAAAAGCATGAAAAGGTCGCGACGAAGGGCCTTGGTGAAGCGAACAGCCTCGCGCCACGTGCGTCTTTTGGTGGTTTTAGCGATACTGATCTTTTGATTATGTAGATAAGGTTTAAAATTATTTCACACTGAAAATGCTCGCCGCGACGTTGCCATTCCGGCGTGACTCAGCCCTTACTCTTCTTATGACAGCTTCAGGATAATGTATCTTGCGGACACTGCGTATTCTCCGTCACCAATCGGTGTAACTACACTCGTAGGTATTTTCTAATAAAACCTTGCACTAAGTGACAAGAGTTAATTTATTGTATTTTGTCGCCTAGAATGTAGGGATCATTTGTATCACAGATCCCTTGGCGTTTTTTATGTTTCGGTGGGGAAATGCTATAGGAATACCGCCTCTCGGGGGTGGGCGGTTATTTTGGACTCTGGAACTATTAACCGGGGCACTGGGACGCCCTCAGTCAATGAGGCTTTCGTCGGTGGCGGACCCCGACCCACCACGTGCCTCTAAGATTCCTTGGGCCTGTATTTATATATAGTGTTTCTGAAGGACCACTACGTCTGGTGACGTGCGCGCAGTATTTGGATGCATGCACGCGGCTCTATAGAGGTTATACTAGAGGTGACTATATACTAGAGTAGTCCGATGATTATTAGACGAGTTTCGTAAAAGGTTAGTTATTAAAATAAAACAAAAATTAGGTAAATTATTCTTTAATTTATCCATTTCCTACAAACTAGTCAACGTGCTATGTACAGCTATAATGATTACATTTGTATGACGAGTACAAGAACCATTTTGACAAATGTCAACTGAAACTAAATAATGTATCTACTACATTGTATCACAGAACCGCAAATTATTACATACCGATAAAAGAATATCGAACATTGGTAAATTCGAATAACAAAACAAAAACATTAAGAAAATGAAGAGATTTATAAGCTAACATTGGAATAAATCGCTTTAAAATAGATAAGCATCTGCGACTAATAGTATTGGGATACATGCATAAAATTTGATTTAAAAAATTACATCTCCGCGCCTTTTTGCCACTTTCATAGGTCTGCTCTCTCAGACCTGTGTTTGTAAATAATGTTGCCCTGGTCTAACCTGATTTGGCTAACCACCAGTATTTACACGGAGCGATTGTGGTCTGCCCCAGTAATTGTATGGTTAGACCAGCTGTCAGTTTTCTGCCATAGATACCATCTAACGGCAGCCGGGTCGAACAGCTTTGCCTGACCTCTGAAGTCCGGAGGAGTTTGACTGCCTTAGTGGTCTAGGTGTTGGGTGTGCCGCTTTCAGATAACGGGTCCTCCGGTTCGATTCCGGGGTCGGGTAAATGTCTTTGTGTAAACCAGAGGCACTCGGTATCTGGGTGTCATTTGTGTTCCTGAATTACATGTTTGAAAACTGCCCCCGCGATGCAGATTACAACTAGTGCAGGGGATTCGTTTTTGAAATTTAAAAAGTGTATATTGCACATATTATGAACACCCATCCTACATCCATGTCAGACGTTGCTTAACCTCCAGACCGATTTCATTAGGCTACACGGTCCTGGCAGCACTAACTTAAATTTCTAATCTGTATTTGGCATCAATAACATCTATAAAACAGACAGTTCACACCATATCTATTCCAATATTAAAAAGAGTTCATAATATGACGTCAATTTGTGTCAAATTCATTTGTTGTAGACTGTAACATGCTGATAGTAAATCGATACTATTAGTGAAATGCTCTCCAACCAAGTCCTACCTATCCCTTGTTCCTCTTGCTTTCTTTGAGCTCATGATCCTCTGTTGTGCCTTCTATCGACTTCTTGTCAGCCAGAGCCTCTTTCACGGCGTCTACCAGGTTATGTGGCTCCGACACAGATACTTTTTTACCTGTGAATCACGTGCATATTTACCCTTTATCTCCCCTCTATAAGCTCATAAATGGTCGACTGCTGTATCAAGTCTACTCTAACTGGGTGTAGGCCAACTTGATTGATTAGCCTAAGGCTCAATTTACACTGCTGCACCGCGGAAAGGAATGCAACGAATTTGTACATAGCATAATTAACTTTATGTCAGTTGTATGTAAGGTACTAAATCCCGCGCTTCCGGGGAATCCTCGAGAACTCCCCAGCTACTAGCTAGTACCTCATACTAGTCTTGTACTCCCTGAACGGTAACCGATTAGGAATTGTTTCTTCGCACCTTACTAAAAGAAAGGTTTCCGAACGTAATCTTGTAATCAATCTAATATCCCCATTTGGTCAGTTCGTCAGTGTAAGCGAGAACGAGTGCGGCTTGAGTTAGTCTTAAAGGAATGAGATAGCAGATGAGTGATTGGTGATGCAGCTCGACTGAATTCTCTAGAATGAGATGCGCAGTAACGTTGATCGTAGTAAACGAGCGAGAACGAAGATCGAATAGAGGTAATAAAACTAATAGAGCGTAACAGTACACTAAACGAGGTGAAAAGTTTCGGAACGCGCTTTTTTGTGACCGAATAGGCACTTTATGCATTTGGCATAAAGTTAATTATGATACGTACAATTTCATTGCAAAAAGTAGCTTCCAATCAATATAGCGGCACAACGTTGCAAATTAAGCGCAATAGATATATGTATACATCGTGACTCATAATACATGGTGTTACAATAACCCGATAGTCATCCGAGGTGAGTGCAGCTTCTCAAAAGAAGCAGTTATGAGTTTAAAATTATTTTCTATCTTGAGGCATAAAGGAGCAATCGTTTTATTAGTCTGAACCAGAATTTTAATTCCAAGCAGGGGTTCTACCCATCGTTATTAATATGATACAAGCTTAGTAATTTGAAATCCATTTTGTTTTCTTGCTGCTCTCTGTGCATATTTCTAATGTTATGACAATTTCGTCACGACCAATATTTTAAGAAAAGGGGTCTCTATTTTGGTTTGCACAGGATTTGTGGTACTCTCGGTCATTTCATTATGACTATAAGGTTTTTGATACACCCTGTATAGTGAAATTCTCAGAAACCCAAAGATTATCGTAATATTAACTTGAGCAACCTACTTTCAGGTTTTCACTACACAAAAACAATTGCACATCCCAATATAAGTCCATTGTGTTATAGGACAAATAAAGACAAATCTATTCTATGGTTTGACACATAGCCACAAAGTAGACACAAGAGAGAGAAAACTTAATATGAAACCAGATGCCAAATAGGCGCAGAGGCTTGAATTAGCAGCAAATAATTTATTGGTTGCAATTATGCACCCCATTAGGCATTACAGTCGTCATCATTAATATAGTTAATATAAATTTAACAGACATACAGATCACGAAATACTTAAGTACAGAAATCAACCTACAAAAAAACTCGCGCTCGAGCAACGCATACATAGACATCGCTCACGTACAAGATCCGTGACTCGTGACGGTTAAAAACAGAGCGAGATCTAATATCATTCACGCGTCGTGTATTAAAAATTGTGCAAAAATAAGAACAAAAAGAAAGATTTATTATAATTTTTCTTTTATTTTAATTTTATTCTCAACAATCAATCAAAAATCTGAGTATACGAAGAGTATACGAATGAAATACGAGTGCCATCACAGTGTTGTTATTTTGCATAAGCCCGAGTTAATAACCAAAGCCCGAGTTAAGAACCAAAGCACGAGCGGCAGGCTTCGACTTCTGTACCTAGTTATTATGTGTATTGACGATTTCGCATTAATAAGGCTTAATCGAAATACTAATGTCGTACTTAGTACAAGACTAATGTCGTACTTAGTACAAGGCGATATAGAACAATTCATACTAAACTAAGCTCCAATAATGAAATGAAATAACTCACAATCTCACTGAGTGATTATATTTTTTCACCTATGAACAAAGAAGAGTATGTTAATGATTTGTACTCCTGTAATCTCTAACGGGGCATCATTTCAACTAGAGATCGTCCAGCTGTCAAATGCAATGCAGCTATTATTGTCGTTGCAAAACCTCATTATTCTAACCATTTTGAGGTGTTCCATTGTCAATTGTATGTTGTGTGTATGTGTGTGTGTGTGTGTGTGTGTGTGTGTGTGTGTGTGTGTGTGTGTGTGTGTGTGTGTGTGCGCGTGTTTGTGTTATTTATTCTATAAATACTGCCTGGCATAGACGAGATAATATTTAACCGAGAAATTCCGGTTCCAGATTCTGGAAACCTAACAATAATTACTTTGATGACCCCTTTCGTGAATTTGCTCATTGATTCAATATCATCCTTAGAGGCATATAGCATGATGGTGCAGGGATGTCAGATAGGATAAACAAATAAAACGACAAACTGGAATCAACTTTCGTATATTCATAGAACTTTTACATGTTATTTACAATTATATGTGACAACCATCATACTATATAAACCATCTCAACATATTTTCATCTACCTTTCAAGCGTTTACTACGTACTACAACTCAGCCCATACAATTTCATGCCTCCTCGGGCCGCCTGCAATTTCATGGAGGGTAATCAGTCTACTGTCCCACGCTGACCAAACAGGTCAGCACAGGGTTTCGTATCAAGTTTTCCTTCTCTTGCCGCTAAGTTAACGGCGTCCTTATGTCGGCTCTTAAAACACCCTCGGGGTGGAACAGGGTGACACTATGTATTCTAAATCCGTCACACATTGACTTTTATATGTTACGCATATATTAAGTTCATATATTATATAACCATGATAATGGCACGAAATATAGTAGTTTAATTATTCGTCAACCATCAACGGAAACTATTAACCAACAATTATATTATAAATATTAAATGTTATTTTAATATGAATAATGGCCAATAATATATTTATGTACAATATACAAATCAATGTCACTTTTCATTCTGTTGTAGTTTGTAAGTAAACTACAAGACATGTAATTAGTAATTTTTCTGATACCACAGAGGAAGTCCAGATTCTAATTATCGAGCATAGACAATGTTTCAATCTGATTTCTTTTGCACTACAGAAACTACGCATGAATACATTGTATCGTTTTAATATTCAGCCATGAAAGAGGCATTAGATAATTATAATACTAATAATAGTATCTAATATTTTAATGTAAGGGCTAATCCTAATTTATGGAGAAAGATTAGCCGACTGTATCACGCACCTCTTATTAGGCGATTTGCCTCTTGCGTGCCTTTAGTAGCCTCTTACGACACCCTCAGTATAGTGTGGGTTAGTGACAACGTGTATTCTATTTCCATCACCACATTTTATTTATTTTGTAAGAATTTTACGTAACGCAGTTGATCTACAGGTTAAGAAATGTCTGGCTCGTTATATAATCGGCGATAGAAAATCAGTGACATTGTCTTAATAAATAAATAAATAATGATTACAAAAACAAATTAAACCGGTAGCGACCGGTGAAATTGAATAGTAGATCTGAAATACTTCCTTAGGCTGGTGATAACGTCAAAATGCACCTATTACAAAAACTCATTAAACTCATTCACGCGTCAAACATCTCGGGATTTTCTTCCTTCTGCCTGTTAAGCGCCTTCTGATACCCAATCGGTTTATCCACTTCCATGCCAGGTCGCTCGATCATGTTCGTTAAATAATCGGCGACGCCATATCTATCGTACGGATCCTGACTCATGGCCATTAAGCAGATTACAACAGAAATTAAAAAGCCACTGACAAAATACATCTTATTCGTTTGATAAGCGTCATTCATGCTTTCTAGAAAGGTCCACGCTTTAGTCTTTGTTCGTTCACTATCATCACTATCGCGATTAGCGCGGTGTATTTGCTCGTTATACGCGCTCGAATCTGTGCTACTGGCATTTTTTGTTTTGTCTGTAAAATAAACGTATGTCTTACAACTGATGGAAATTATAACCGACTTCGAGGGCGATTTGGTGATAAATGATTGAAGCAATTTAAATGCAGGTGTATGTATAATAGAAAGAGTGATTAAGACAATTGAGGTTACAAAACTTTTTGCTTGCTTTAGAAAACTTTTTGATGATTATGTACGTAACACTGACTGGTACCTATATTTAATTCAATTTTAATAATTCTTATATATTTTTTCACACCCCACGAGGGTAAAATATGGAATTGGACATAATATACATTTTTAACCACAATGTAATGTACCCATATTCAACAAATAAAGAGTTTGATTTGATCAAAAACTTTACTTGACCTAACCGTAGATAGTACTTTTTATAGTTTTTATCTGAAATGACTAGGGTCACAAGCTTCGGTGATTTAGTGACGGTCAGTGACCATGAAATGAGGGTATTAATTTAATTGTTACTCATTACGACTCTACATTAAGGTGGTTGTTCCAGGGTAGCCCGCGAAATTCAAATTTTCTTACGTTTTTGCAATTTGCAGGCCAGTGCTAGGTTGTTTGATGATGAACATTTGATTCGCGGCTGTAAGACGTATGTAGTTACCGAGTTATAATCATCAAACTCATCAATACAACCCTCCAAGCTCATAAAGGTGCAAGAATGACTTTGACGTTGAAATGGTTTTTCTTGCACCTTTATGAGCTTGGACTCAAATCATAAATACAACCCGTATTGATGATTTGAGCTTTGAGGGTTGTATTGATTGATTTACCCTGGAGCAATCAACTTAAACAGTAATATTGATTTATGGCATAGAAAGTTCCAGAAATGTATGATTTGCAAAATGTTGTCTGCAGTATTCATTAAATACTAGTCTTAATAATATTCATATAATATATATACATGGATGTGTGAAGAAAAGTCTATATAAAGATTCTCATAGAGTATGTATATTGTTATTTATACAAGTATATTCAATACCAATGGAATAAATACCTTAATACTGTATGTAAATAAAGACCAAAATAGATTCTCATTGACTATGTACTCTCTACAGGAAAACTTGATACGAAACACTGTGCCAACCCATCTAGCCAGCATGGCACAGTAGGCTAATTACCGTTCACGTAGTTGGAGGAGGCCCGTCCCAGCAGTGGGTCATTTACTGGCTGAGAAGTACTCTCTGACAATGCGAAGATCAATTTACTTTGACTGTAATAAGTACCATACCTATAACATCGCGAAAACGGCAACAACAGTTGGTAGGAATAAAGATTGGAACAATTTACACTAGATCTGCGGGCAAACATTCGGCCTTGTAAAAATGACTGACAGGAAAGGGACAGTGGATTCGTTCAGCCACCAACACATGCTTCCCCGTCCGACCGAGCTTGGAAGAGCTCTGACAACCATACTCACGCACATGAAAGCAAGTCCAACTAATTGAAACTAGATGGCGCTCTACTAAACAAAACATGACCAGGGTAGCCCGCGAAATTCAAATTTTCTTACGTTTTTGCAATTTGCAGGCCAGTGCTAGGTTGTTTGATGATGAACATTTGATTCGCGGCTGTAAGACGTATGTAGTTACAGAGTTATAATCATCAAACTCATCAATACAACCCTCCAAGCTCATAAAGGTGCAAGAATGACTTTGACGTTGAAAAACGTCAGAAAATTTGAATTTCGCGGGCTACCCTGGAGCAATCACCTCAACGTTCACGTACCCAATTGGTGAAATAACTGACACCAAGTAAAATAGAATTTAATCCTTATAACTGCACATTTAAGTTCTATATTTATTCCAAAGCTTCTAACAATTATTTATTTTTCTTACCATCTCTGTCGTATGACACACCGTGTATCTGACCCGGCGTGTCTTCCTCTAGCTCGGCGTAAGCGCATATGAGGGCCTTCTGCTGTGCTGACAACGATTTTGGTACCTTTAAAAACAAAATTGAAAAAGTAAACGTTTCATATAGCAATGCAAAAAGATCTGCTTTCAAATAAATATAAATAATAAATAAATATCCTTGGACATTTCACACAACGCCATCTCGTCCCAAGCTAAGCAACTTAATGCTTGTGTTATGGTAACGAGATGGATGATAAACTACTTATATACATTTTTTTTTGTAAATACATACATATTATAGATAGAAATGACACCCAGACTCCGAGCCAGTGCCTCTGGTTTAGACAAAGACACTGGCCCGACCCCGGAATCGAACCCGGGACCCGTTGATCCAAAGGCGGCACATCTGCCACTAGACCAACGAACCACATTATAATCGGACCTGTCTCTGTGTGGTGATGGATTTAGATTCCATTGTGTCACCAACCCATTTCATCCTAAGGGTGTCGTAAGAGACGCCAATAGGAAATGACAAAGCCGAAAACCTAGCTGCAAGAGAAGGAAAACTTGATACTAAGGCTTGTGCCAACCCGTCTGGCCAGCGTGGCACAGTAGGCTAATTACCCTCCCGTGTAGTTGGAGGATGCCCGACTCAGCTGTGGGTCATGTAGTAGTAGATTTTTGTTCTGTAAAATTTATTAATAAGCACAGTCCAGTTTCTCGTTTCATTGGTAACCAACCTGAATCTTGATGTGGACATAGTGATCGCCATAGCCCTGATGACTGACTCGCTTCATGCCTTTCCTCGAGAGACGGATGATGGTGTGCGACGACGTGCCTGGCATGATCTGTCGGTGAATGCGATACGACTCAAAATAACCAAGGCATCTATTTTGTTTAGGTCACGATGGACACTTACAAATAGTCCACATACAGGGTTGATACGACATAGGGGCAATTTTTTTAACTGCCTATACTAGGTATAATTTCCAGGCTCTGTACCAAATATCAATTAAATTGGAGCAATAGTTTAGCCGCAAATGATTTTTTAAATTTTTGCCTCATTTGAACATGATATATCTTTCCTAACAGATGTTTATGCCTAAGGCGGGTAGCACACAGAACTAGAGTCGAGGCGCGGTCGAGGCGGAGGCGCGCGCCTCTTCTAGCTTTTCTTTAAAATAGTACGAGTTTGCAATTGCAATGGGGTATCGCACACAGCACGCGTCGAGGCGGAGGCGCGGGTAAGTCGCGGCGCGGGGGTTTACAGGCGGACGGGGGGTGTAGCGGCGTGCGCCGCGCGTCCGTCGCCATTTTGTTTCGAACTAGTGGCGCATTCATTTTGCTTGCATCAAGTTTTAAGTTTCAAGTAAAAAATATGCAAGAGTATTAAATATTTCTTCATATGCTGTACATGTTTTGAAGATGTATAGGGGCACAATCGCAAACATATTCACATAGGTGATTTCTCATTTTTTTGCGGTATTTGTATATTTATTATTCGCTGTTGAGTCACGGTTCCCTCGCAAATACGTATAAAATTATAAAAGCAAGCACCAAATGATCTGCTTTATTTAGATGGCATTCAGTAGGCGATCGAAGTAATCTGAATTTTGAGGCTAACATTCCGAAACCACATTCTACAATTTTACGGGCTCTAGACAATATGTAATTAACCTGCCTTCTTTTATTATTCAATTGTGTTCAGGGATAATGGTGTCATTAAATTACTTGTTAATGGAAACGTTGCTCACATATAAAATAGTGCTATAATTTTTGTCCTCATCCGGCCATCACGACAACATTTTGAATGCGTGTAAACAGAGCATACGCGTTTTATGACGTGGTGAGGCGAGCGCGCCGCGCGTTGCGCGCCTCTTTTGCGCCGCAACGCAGCCTCGACTCTTGCAGTGTGCGATACGCCTAACGCATTGTTTATTAACCTTAGGGGCTGTCCATTAATCACGTGATGTTTTTTTAACATTTTTTAACCCCTCCCTCCCCCTTGGTGATACCTGGTGAGGTTTAAGACTACCCCTCCACCCCCCATGAAAAATCACGTGTATTTTTTTGTACCGTTTCGAATCCATACTAATCACATATAGTATACGTAGTGTAATTAATGCCCCTATGTCATATCTACTCTGTATGATGCAATAACACATTGGATAGAGAATCTAAAAAATCGACCATTACTAGTGTTGCCAGATGATAAAACTTACCTGCAAAGTGTGGTCTTCATAGAGGCCCTGTATTCTGACGGTGCCTCCTAGCAACGCTTGAGCGACTGATATCTGTGGAAAAATGCATGTATAAAAATACTAGTAGGTTATATTTCAGGTCACATTATTTTTAACCGCGTTAAATTTACCTAGTGTATTTACAAATAATAATGCTATCCATACGGCAGTCTGTGTGTCCTTGCGTACAGGAAGAAGACGTTTGTTACTCAACTCTCAACCAACATATTTAGAGATAATTTTGAGCCTAAATCTTTACAATCATTTTTTAAATTTCTTTCTTTAAAAATATCTTATATGCAATATATTTTTAATTAGCTGATCCGGCAAATCAATAAATAAAAAAAACAATATTTTCTCACCTTTTAAACCTTCCCTGGACTTCCACGAATATTTCAAGACCGAAAATTAGCCAAATCGGTCCCGCCAGTCTCGAGTTTTAGCGAGATTCATTTATTTTTATTAATATACAGATATAGAAAGTGTGCGAGTTTTGCAATATAGAATAAGTCACGTGGTATAAACCAACTCACCATGCAATCAGTGTGCACATCGGGACCATCTCGACGGAAATACTGCGATTTCTCCACTTTGAAGGTGACAAACACTTCATTGCTTCCGACTGCCATACGGACCGTCTGTCCGTCTTCTACACCCGCCGGGACGGGAACTGTGACCTTCTTGCGTTGCACCTAAAAAAAAACTCTGTGTAGGCAATATATTTTTGAAGGTGACACAAACTTCCGGGAATATAAATAATATGTAACTAACATTAAGCATCTCTTTGATGTCAGTTCATTAAAAATCAAACCTAAATCCTAACTTAATATAGTATGATTTTTTTAAACAGTGTGAATATTCATTAGGAAGGTTTTATTGTACGACTTTTGTTCAAATAATTTCTTTGTAAAGGAGTTATGTAGCAACGAAATTGTCAACTTACACATTTAACCTTATTAATACAGACATTCCTTTATTTATTATTATATACTAGCGACCCGCCCCGGCTTCGCACAGTTGCAACGATGAACCTCTAAATTTATCAGTGTTTCTCTACAATATTATGGATGTATTATACATGAAAACCTTCCTCATAAATCGCATCGAAATCCGTTGCGTAGTTTTAAAGATTTAAGCATACATAGGGACGGACAAATGACAGCGACTTTGTTTTATACTATGTAGTGATAGTTTTATACTAATCTACTAAACCAATTACAATCATTTTTATATGGATAGGACCATCTGGAACCAAACATTAAAATAAAAAAGGACTTTTATTATTCATAGAGCAAGCGTAAAAGACTAAAAAGAACACATACAACTGAATTGAGAACCGAATCCTTTTTAAATACAGTTGAAAATAATAATTGATGTACGTCATTTGCAATATTGGCATTTGCCTCGTTGGTCTAGTGGTTAGATATGCCGCCTTTGGATCAACGGGGCCCGGGTTCGATTCCGGGGTCGGGCAAGTGTCTTTGTCTAAACCAGAGGCACTGGCTCGGAGTCTGGGTGTCATTTCTATCTATAACAAGTATGTATTTACAAAAAAAAAATGTTTTTAAGTAGTTTATCATCCATCTCGTTACCACAAAACAAGCATTTAGTTGCTTAGCTTGGGACGAGATGGCGTTGTGTGAAATGTCCAAGGATATTTATTTATTATATTTAATATACACACCGATTGACCCTTTCCTTCACACTCTACGCATGGGAACTTCACAAGCATTCTAGTACCATGACAGTGTCTGCATGTTGAACGCATCACAAATGGACCTGAAATAAGATTGTTATGTAATTCGTGTAGGCAACAAATTAGAATACAGATTGCCACCACCATATTCCATCCTGAGGGTGGTGTAAGAGCCGACAAAAGGAAATGACAAGGCCTATAACCTACCACTGATAGGAAACACGGTACCAACCTGTCTGGCCAGCAGTGCACATTAGCCTCCTGCATAACTGGAGGAGGCTCAACAATAGTGGATCTATCTGGCAGAGTAGTCGTAGAACCCATAGTAATAAGACAGTATTTTGTACTGTACTTGTGTTTGTTAATTTTATGTCCAATATTACTTTGTGTACCAACATGTCCAATAAAGAATATCAAATTCTAACCTCGTGAAAACGTCTCCATGCCAGTGCCATTGCAGTAGGTACACTTGATGGCTTTAGTGCCGAGCTCACAGCGAGAGCCCTGACACTTGGGGCAGGTGTCTACAATATTAATGTTGATGTCCTTGTTCACGCCACGCGCTGCTTCAGTGAAGCGTAGGTTTATCACAACCTGGAATTAATAAATTTGTAAATCATCATCACTATCATTTCAGCTAACAGACATTTGACATTCATTTCATTTCATTCATTCATCTGGCAGCCATAGACCTCCCCATAAAAAAATATATGCTGGACATTAATTTGTAAATAAATTGTTTGTAAATCACTACATAGTATAAAACAAAGTCGCATTCTTCTGTCCGTCCCTATGTATGCATAAATCTTTAAAACTACGCAACAGATTTTGAAGCGGGTTTTTTTTATAGATAGAGTGATTCAAGGGGACGGTTTATATGTATAACCCACCCCCACTTTGCACGGGCGAAGACGGGGCGGGCCACTAGTTGAACATAAATCATATTCAGATGATAATATTATATTATAAACATCCTTCATATTCAAATGTTTTAATTTCAATCTTCCACAGGGCAAAAAAATTATATAACTTTCTAATCTGCGCAAAATGGTACAGTAGCCTTTTTTGACATTTGACATAATTTCTCTCTCAAACTCACTTTCACTCTGAAATTGGAGTAGGTTGTTCAGAGCAGGCTGTGGGCTAAGAAGATATTTACTATTTATGGCATGTTTTAGACATCATATATTTTTTTATTCTACCACATAATCAGCCCGTAAATTACCCACTGTTGGGTCAGGTCTCATCCAATGGAGGGTAATTAGCCTACTGTGCCACGCTGGCCAGATGGGTTGGCACAGCTTTTCTTATCAACATTTCCATGTCTTGTGGCTAGGTTATTGGCCTTGTCATTTCCTTTTGTCAACATATAACACCCTCAGGATGAAACAGGTTGGGGATACTTTGTATAGGATACAACATGTTACTAAATTATGTAATTTAATCTTCTCACTAATTATATTATACATACCTCTTGAGCGGCTCCAAAGCCAAATTGGCTCTCAGCAAAGTCGTTAAAAGCTTCACTCTTGAAGCCTGCATCACCAAATATCTTTCGGAATAACTCTTCTGGGTCTATAGTGGATTTGTACTGCCACTGGTGTGTAAACCCATCAGTGCCAGATGGACCTCCACCCATTCCCATCTGCTCTGACGTTGTCCCAAATGTGTCATACTGTTTACGCTTGTTCTCGTCAGAGAGAATCTGTAATGACAAAATATGAAGTTAATCATTGAAGTTAATCATTAGGTTTTGCAAAAAGGAAAAAAAATAGAAAACAGGTTATTTAATATGAAGTTGCCGAAAGGATTATCCATCTTTTGAAATTAAAAGATTATTTAAGTAACAGACATCTCATATAGGGTTGTGATCTGGAAGGCCTTAGGAGGAAAGACAGTGTAAAGATAAATAGCATATTTTTATTCAATGATCTAGTTATTATTAGTTTTTATTTCATGTTTCTGTATTAATATAATGAAGCAAAATAATACAAATACATTTGATAGCAAGTAATTGAGTAGTTTAACACCACAGACCTCATATGCTTCGGATACTTCTTGGAACTTCTTAGGAGCTTCTGGATCCGATTTATTGGCATCAGGGTGGTACTTCTTAGCCAGCTGATAATAAGCTTTCTTGATGTCTTTGGCTGACGCATTTTTAGACACGCCTAGGACCTTGTAATAGTCAGCACGAGCGTCTAAACGGCATGTAGTGTGTATATTTCGCGTCCTAACAGCAAAGTTATCTGTGCCAAAATTCCAAGGTAAGGTTATGTTTGAGAAAATATTTGTCAACAACTAATGAAAAATTACACACACTAGGCCTTAGCTAACCGCTTCTTTTATACTATTATTGTTTCTAACGAAGAAAAGATTCTATGGAAAACCGAGAACCGGTGATGTAATGAAAGCATGGAAAACTTACGATTTCTGCTAGTTATAGATAGAATGGGACCATGTATATATTTTTCACAAGAATTACAGGCATGGGCTAAGCGGTAAGAATTTTTCGCTATATTATTAGTAAAAACTTTGCTAAGAGTTTTAGGGTTCAAAAAACCCAGGACACTCCGTGTGGGTGCCATTTTGGAAAAGAATGACTGACTGACAGTTTGACGAAAAACTGACGTACATAATTTTCTTGATTTATTTTTCTTTTCTCTTTTGGCAATTCGCATAAAACATAACTGCCAGCGTCCAGTTTACAAGATTAAAACAATTATTGTTTATAAAAAAAGTTACAGTCTATGAAAGAAATGTAATAAGACGATCAGATTTTTCAGTGATAATTTTCCCTAATAGTCTTGGGCCTAGTTCGTCAAATTACAACTGAGAGCGTTCAATTTAGTGTATAATCCAATGGCAAACTAGATCGCTCTATTAATCACCTTATTATCTTACATCTTTAAATGAACAATTCATTTATAAAAAATGACAATTTATGTTTTATTCGTGTTTTATCAACTTAAACATAAACTTGGAAGAAAATAACAAAAAAAAGGCGTTTGAGCAGTCCCAATTTAAGGCCGCTGCATACGTGACGGGTTTTTATACGGACGGGACGGGACGGGAATTATTGCAAACATCGTTTCATACAAAATGTATATGAAAGTGCATATTTCACGGAGACACGTACGGGACGGGAACGTGGCACTCACGGGACGTGCCCCATCCCGTCTGTGTTTCCGCTACGTATGCACAGTCACTCCGTTCGTTCCGGAAAGACAACTAGTAACGTCTTGATGACGCAAGTGTCGAAAATGGGGTTTGTACAGAAAATCTCCTCTTCTTGTTCACGGTCGTAGCTACTTCGTCATCTAGAGCATTAGCAATTAAAGCCAATTCTTGAAACGAAAAATCTATCTTTACATATTTACAACACTAGCACGTTAGATCTGAGCCACTGTCACGGTGCGTATGCATTTACATCACGTTCCCGTTTTGGACGAGGCAGTCACGTCCCCGTCCCGTTCACGTCCCGTCCGAGGTAATATCTCGTTACGTATGTAGCGACGTTTAAACTGAAAAATATGACTCTTCCTGACATCTATTGGCGAATAATAATACTACTTTTTTGTGAGCACAACAGCAGATGGCGTGGCTCATTAAAGTTAGCCCCTCAAAAATATGTTTTTTGCTATTAATTCGTTTGTAAATCGTTTGTTATTATTTGTTAGCTGTTAATAATTGTTTGTTCTCCATTTATTACTTTAAAAAATAATAATTAAAAATATACCTTAAAGTTAGCCCCCCACTTGCAAGTTATAATGTTTTTCCGTCAATAATAAATATTTATTTTCGATTGTTCGTACATAAAATACATTTGTTCTCATTCGAACACGAACGAAGTAGGGATGATCGATATTTGAAAAACGTCGATGTTAACATCGAACCATAAGTATCGATGTACAATAAATATCGACTGAAAAACATCGATGTTTTTTTTACATTACTTTGTTTAAACTTTACATTAAAATTAAGAAAATGTATTAATTGTTTTAGAAATTAAAAGTTTCAAGAAAACCATAACCGTTTTAGTAGTTTTAGGGCACACACTATAAGAAAATTAGCTTTGCGAGGAGTTTTCCTGTTACATCTAATGCATACTAGATGGTGCTCAAAAGAATTATTGAGGTTTTGATATTTTAATCCTGTAACATCGATGTGCCGATGTTATCGAATACAAGACATCGATGTCAAAACATCGATGTTTTTCAGATAAACATCGATGTTTAATCAACGATGAAACATCCCTAGAACGAAGTCAATCAATGAGTGTTTGCTTTGAGGTTAGACTTAATTCCTTCTATTGGCGAATAATAATACTATTTTTTTGTGAGCATGAGTGTTTGCTTTGAGGTTAGACTTAATTGTTTATTTATATTATTTGTGTCTTCTTAACGTGTTCACTTAAAAATGCCTAAACGATCTTGGAAAAAAACGCTTATAAATAATCTAACTTCACGAAGCCGCAACTCGTCTCAAGAACACTTAGAAGAGCATCGTCATCAAACTGATCAGGATTCTCAAACTTCTCACAGTGAAGACACAGTAAATACAGAAAATAATCAGGTTTCTGCTCGTCCCACACGTGCTGCTAAAGTAAGATGCTTGCAAAATTTGACTGACATTACACGAGCAGAAAGGTCTTATGATTTAGATGTTTCACGAGAGCGTGCGGCCCAACGTGTAGCTAATGAAAATAACGAACAACGAGAGCGACGTCTGCAAGATTTGCGGCAGCGTGCGGCAGAGCGTGTAGCTTCTGAGAATGACAAACAACGAGAGCGTCGTCTGCGAGATTTGCGGCAGCGTGCGGCACATCGTGTAGCTACAGAAAATGAGGAACAACGAAAGCATCGATCTATCGCCCCCGAAACCCCCTTTATACTAAATTTCATGAAAATCGTTAGAGCCGATTCCGAGATTCCAATTATATTTATACACACCGCCACAATTAGCGGAACAGAAAAAAAAGTGAGACTGAGATAATAACGCATATATTTGACGAAAATGTAATTACACACAAAATAACAAATTTATTAACATCTTTTAACAACGACTTTGAAAAGTCTTCGTTATTTTTTATTGATAAATAAAGAAATTTGAAATAAGTGAAATTCTTATATGATTATGAACCATCACAAAAAATAAAAAAAGTAAGCATTAAATAATTTAACAATAAAATTTAAGCAAAATGAATAACGAGTGTTTCCCCCTCTTGCTCTGATTACGGTTTCCATTCGTTATGTTATTGATGATTTCTTGCCACTCCTCAAGTAATGCGTTTCCAAGTTCATTCTGATTGTTGGGGGGTGGCATTCTGGATTTAACCCTTCTTTTTAGCAAGTCCCAGACATGCTCTATCGGATTCATATCGGGGGAATTTGCTGGCCACTGCATCACCGGTATACCTACATGGCTCATATATGCCTGTACCGATTGTGCACTATGAGCACGAGCATTATCTTGCATTAGAATAAAGTCGTCACCAATAAATGGGGCAAATGGTACAACATGTTCTTCTAAAATCTGATGTATCGATCTGCTGTCATGGTCCCTCCTGTGACTATCACGAACTCCGTGCGAGCTCCCAAACATATCCCTCCCCAAACCATAATCGAGCCGCCACCATAAGCCACTGTGTGTTCAAAATTAGACTGTATGTGGCGTTCTCCTTTGCGTCGCTGTCTCCCATCGATCTGTTTTAAAAGAACTCTGCACTCATCAGTAAAGAGAACCTGCTGCCATTCGTTCAAATCCCAATGACGATGTTCTCGCGCATAGCTTAATCGGTTTACGCGGTGACGTCTCTCAAGTTTTGGGCCTTTGGCAGGTATAAACGACCCTAAACCAACTTCTTCAAATCTCCTGCGAACTGTACGCTCACTTACTCGTACTCCTCGAACGTCTTCCAGTTTATTTCGCCGTTAATCGCGTATTCCTACGAACTCCAAGTTGTAAAAAACTGTCATCTCGCCTCAATGTACATCTTTTTCTACCTTGACCCCTCCTCCGCACAAGAGAATTAGACGATCTGTTCCGCTGGATGCTGCGATGAATCGTTGATACTGGTCGACGAAGCCTTGAGGCAATCGATCTGTAGGTATGGCCATTTCTTCTGATTTCATCAGCCCTAATGATTTCCAGTGATGTTAAGTCAGGCATAATAAAGAGCTTTTAATAAACAGAATTGCCTATAGAATAACAAATTTATAAAAAACCATTAAGTGCAATTTTTCAAAAAAATTACAATTACGTAGTTATTACTCGAATAAGTTGACAAAACAAATGAATGAAAAAAGTGTATGTCATCTAATTTTCTATTTGTCCGAGGTAGCTACCAGCTCTTCGGTCTCCTGTGATGTCGACTAACCTTTTTGCTATTTCCTTAAAAAGGCTTATAGCGGTAGGACCCCACGGACCAAGGACCTCGACACCGAATGGGACAAATTCATATTCGGAGCCTAGACCCCTGTATTTGTATGCTTTGGCTTTTTCAGCCGCTTCACAAGCCGCACCAGCTCTGTTGTTGGTTCCATGTAGATGGGAAGGGGCCAGTGTGTCTGAACAGGTTGCATCCCACACCAGCACCAGACCCATCTTCCATGGAATCAAACTCATACCGTCCGGTCTCTTACCATCGTCTCTTGCAATGCCAGTCGGCTCAAGTAGACTGGGCACGTTGACGGAGGTAAGGGACCGGCGTATGATATCGTTAAGTGCGGCATGTCTCGAGAAGCGGCCTGCACCTTTTTGACATGACAGTCCGTGATGTCCTAGCTTGTCGACATCACTGCCACAGGGACATTTATGAGGAGCGCAGACCGGAACCCCAAGCCGTAGACAGGTTGCGATTCGAAGCGTGTCAGGCTCAAGAAATGTTCCTGTTTTTGACGAAGGGTACGCGTCGGACAAAGAATCAGTCTAGCGATTCAAAGGGGGAACGCTGCCAGTATCTTCGGAACCTTGCCTAAAGGGACTCCTTTAAATAATATATTTTAGTATTTAAGTTTTAGGTTAATTGATATTTTTAGTCTTGTTTTATTACTTAAGTTAGTGTTTATGTAAGTACAAATAAATTGCATTTTCTATTTTCAAATTTGACAATAAATTATAAAAATATCATAACTGGCCAGTTCCTCAAGTAAAAGATTTTAAAATCCTGCTTTTTTTGTGTTCCGCTAATTGTGCCGGTGTGTATATATACAGGGTGTATATATACAGGATAAAGACCCTGTAGTCCGGAAAACGATCACGCTTAGGAAAGGTTAGGTTAGTAGGCCTAACCGAGTTTTATGTATGAATTAACTCTGGCCTTGCTACGAAAGATCGTCCTTGAAAGATATCGAAGCCACGCATAGTCATGTGTAATACCTTTTTAGAATCCCTATTAAATGCGCCAAAAATTGTGATACAGTGGCACTTTTCTGTAGAGTATTTTTTTATTCACAGTGGGGTCCGAAGTAAATAACAAGTTTTGATTTAAGAATTATTGCTTTCGTATAACTTAATATTATCTTCAACACACCCAATAAACTACCATAAATAGTATGTCTAACGAAAGGACTCATCAGTACAAATCTAGTGAAAATTATAAAAAAGATACAGGATGTAGATTGTATCCGATTTTATCAAGTTTTAGTAAAAAAAGACAATTTCTCATAAAAACACAAAATCAATTGTAATTCCGCAGGGGTTGACCCTAAGGACCTCACGTAGAACAATTTTTTGCTGCTGATGGTCCCATCTAACCGCTGGTTTCGTTTGATCCACGACTTTTTGACCACCCTGTATACAAGAATTGCTCATTTAGAGATTTAAGAGATATATATGTATATACACTTGCGTAATTGACTCATAAACTGTAAAAAATCAAGTATTTGTTTCTAATAAAATATTAAACTAATTGCACTCATGATTTTTTTCTTTATATAACCAGTTCATATTTTTTTATTATTCTATCGGTAAAATCGAAAAATATTATTCATATTTTATTAGTAATTCGTACTTAAATATAATTTCCAAAAAACACAATTTATAAAAAAATACCGAGCAAAGCTGGAGATGAACTATTCTACTATAAGAAGGATAGCTCGACGTAGGAAAACGTATTTGCTGTAAGCCTCAAAAAATCGAAAATACGTTTTTTACATCATTTTGATCAGAAAAAAAAACTACGTCGATTGGTCAGACTCTCATAATTGTAACTACGAAAAAAAATCGCTTACGCCGTAAGTTTTTTGAAAAATTTTGATGTGGTCTTTGCTGTAAGTCTATCAAAAACCTGTATATTTGATGCATTTGTTGCTTACTACTACTTACTTATTCTTCAAACAGACTTACGCCATTTTGGCAGGATGAGTTTTTTTAATACCAAAACTTACATCATGTTATCCAGTTTTGCGAAGCCTACATCTGATGAGTTTTCGGCGGTGTATAAAATAAATCTTTGACAGACATTAAGCCTCGCGAACAATCTCCTTCTCAATGGCCAATTATCATGGAAATGGCTAGAAATAAACCCGTTTCCCTAAGAAGTTCAAGTACGAGATCATGGACGTATAAAAAAAGTCGGACAGAGTCTCGCTAACTAAAAACTGTGACATCATAGTCGGCCAGATCAGCTATATGTACAGGCCAGCACGCACACTTTCACATATTAGTCGGCCATTACGCGCGTGAACGTTGATGCTTAAAGAGGCAATATGCGGCGAAAAAATAAAAACTATAAATCATGTCTTGCGTGGTAAAATGGTGTAAAAACCGTAGTGACCGAAAGAAAAACAATCCAGGAATCACGTTTCATACGTAAATGAATAATTCAATCACTTATTTACAGATTATATACATTAAAATCAATTTGTATTTGCTAGAACAAAACAATTAATTTTAAGTTCAGTGTTGCCAATATTCACGTGAGCAAATTAACCGAAATGTGGGCAATTTTTCGTTTATTATAAAAATCAATATATTATTATGGTTAATTATTTAATAGTTACTACTGGGTATTTTATTTTATATTACTTTTGCTAGATTTTGTAAAGAAAATTAAGTATGGAGAAATGATTGAATTAAAATTACTAAGTAGAAATTGTAATGGTGAAAACGATTGGATTCCAAACAAGTACAGTGTCATTTGCAGTATACATTTTGATGCGGATGACTTTTATACAACTAAAGGAGGACTCCGGCGTGTTGTTACTTATGCAGTACCTTAAAAGGTAAATTAGCAATCTACCAAGACATGCATAATACAAAAAAAAATGAAACTACGCCGCTTATTTTTTCAAAATTTAAATGTACATTGTAGCTATTGTGTCGGTATATAATAATAATAACAAATATCCTTGGACATTTCACACAACGCCATCTCGTCCCAAGCTAAGCAACTTAATGCTTGTTTTATGGTAACGAGATGGATGATAAACTACTTAAAACTTTTTTTTTGTAAATACATACATATTATAGATAGAAAAACACCCAGACCCGGGACAAATACTTGTAGGTCGTACAAATATTTCTTCCGTGCGGGGATAGAACCCGCGACATGCTGCGCAGCAGTCGATAGCTCAACCACTGCGCCAACCGTGTCGTCGAATCGTAAAAATATTCAAACATTATTTTAATCCCCAGTGCTTTATTTTGTTTTAATATTTGTTTGAGTCAAGACACGTGGCAGAGGAATAAACTGTTACTGTACCATTTAATACCAGTGCTTCTCAAGAAGTGCGCAATAAATTATAGTTAGGCAACATATATAGAAAAAATAGAATATTTAAACATACATCATAGTTAGGCAATATTATGACAAAAATATTTTTGGTAATGAAAGCATTTCTTTTAATTTAAAAACGTTTTCAACATATCTCGAAATTAGAGGAATTTTCAAAAACCTCTCAAAGTAAAAGACAGTATTATAAAAAAAAATACTCAGCATTTAGGATGTTAAAGATAAACATAACAATTTCGAAAAAAAATTTTTTATTTTTTACCATGTTTTTATTGCATAATTTTGTGTATCTTGGCAACCCCAAAATTAACTCACACATACAGAGCTGCCGCCATTTTGGCGTTTCACTTTTGTCTTAGCCAGAGTTCCGTCCGCCTTTTTTTATACGTCCATGTACGAGATGTACATTTTTGGGTTTTAATGACGTCGTAAATAAATCATTTAAAAATAATCTAAATCTGCACATTTCTACTATAGCTAAGTTGTAATTTTTTTAAAGAACAAGCCAAACGTGATCTATAAAAAAACGAATAATGGCAGTTGATGCTGAAAGTTCCGAAATTCCACTAGGAAATATGGGTAACACCAAACCAAAGGAACATTTGTATAGAGTGAAATTAATTGCCGATTTTATCCCAAAAATACAAGGACCTGATCTTGTTAAATTTATTTTTCATCTAACTGTAAAAGAATTTTTGGACCTAGAACATAATAATAAAACAGTAGACCGCCTACCAGATACCGATCGTCTTCATCGGTTCTCATTGAGTATTTTAGAAGACATCTTTCTTTTTAATACATGCTTAAATGATGAAAATTTTTGTTATGTTAATGTCAAGTTTTAGGTTTTCTTTTTAATAAACTTTTTTTTAAATTTCATTTTATATAATACTAGTGGCCCGCCCCGGCTTCGCCCGTGCAAAGCGGGGGTGGGTTATACATATAAACCTTCCTCTTGAATCACTCAATCTAATACAAAAAACCGCTTCAAAATCCGTTGTGTAGTTTTAAAGATTTAAGCATACATAGGGACGGACAGAAGAATGCGACTTTGTTTTATACTATGTAGTGATATTAAACTACTAATTACGTTCCGGGTTCAGTGGCGAGCCATGGAGGAGGCCTACGTCCAGTAGTGGACTGAAATAGGCTGACGATGATGATGAATTACGTTTTTTACACAAACAGTGTATAATGTAATTACGTTTTGAAAGTTTACAATGAATAAATATACCAAACTTACTGTCTTTTAATTGTATAAAACTATATTTTAATACTATATTTTCCCCACCCCATTCACTTAAAACAATAACATCAAATCAAAAGAATTCTTCACTGTGGCTCACATCTATATAGTTTTACTTAAAAAAATATGTATGCCACTTACAGCATTTAAAAGTTCTAAACTTATTAGAATGTTTTGTTGCCATAGAAAATTCTTCATGGTTACAGCGTTTTATAGACTTGTAAAAAAATAGTTGTTTGCTGTAAGCCACAAAAACACTGGTATTAATTGACTCAGAAGGATATCTATTTAAGTAACATGTAAAACAAGAAAAAATAAAAATACGTTTTTAAAATCATGTTCCTACGGTGTATAGTTTTTGAGTAATGATTTTTTTTCTAATTTTAGAAATGTTTTTTGGCTCTGCTGAACATTTCGTGTTTTGAGGCTTACAGCAAATACGTTTTCCTACGTCGAGCTATACAAATATCTATGATATCGAGGTAAAGGTTAATCTTTTATGTGATGAAACACTCTCTCGAACTTCTGTTGAACTATAAAGCTATTATTTTTACATTATAAGAATAGTTTTGTTATGTGAAGCCAAAATATTGACTGATTCATTGGCTTGAAATTGAAAAAAACACATAAAAAATAAAAATTGTAGAAATTAGATGTCCGATTCGCAGACCTAACCGATATGCACACAAAATTTCAATAAAATCGGTTGATCTATTTCAAAGGAACACCGTGACACGAGAATTTTATATATTAGACAAGTAGAAGGAAGATTTTTGAGTGACTCTGGCAGTTTTGGAGGATTTTACCAATTATTTAATAACAAATTTTTAGAGTTGGTAGCACTATTTTCCTGGGCAACGGTAGGCAAGATGATTTACAAACAAAAAGTGAGCTTACGAAAATGCCATGAAATCTAACAAAGATTGAAATAAAACTTGCGTGATTCTCAAACGTACTGTAATTCCAAGTGTCCGAAGTTATTTAAACTATTTACAACAACTCTACAATCATGGCATCTATAAATGTACGAGACCAAAAAATCGAACAGCAAGTAAGCTAAATCAATTACATTTTTAATTAATTATTGGACATTTACGTATAATTAAAGCTGATTGAATATTTATTAATATTGTCAACACCAGTACATAATGTTCAGTGTGTTCTCTAAGTTGTTAATTTCTTTTAATCTAGCGACAACTCATGGAACAGAAGATGAAGCAGAAACGCCAGAATTCGGGTATGGTACAAGCAAATGATCTCAGGGTAGGGTTGGCCAAACGCCCTATATCAGGCAGTCGGTCGCGGGATTTACATGGTAAGTAATTATGCAATTGGACTGTATTCTGCTCTAATGTATCAATCAATTAAATATGAGTTAGTCACACCAAACTAATTAATATGTTATGGTAAACAACTCAGTAAAAACTGCACCTATATTCACATTCCACTTAAATAAAATAGGAAGTCGCATAATGTCTTTAAGTTGGTATATTAAGGCATAATGCAGTCCAATAGTTTTCTTGTTCAGTCTTGTTCTGTTTTTCGTATTGTATCAATGATTATGAATGCTCTGTGTAATTAGTGAATACTCTCATAAAATACTTCTCACTCTTAAACCACCCTGAATTGATGAGAGTTTAGTAAATCAGTTTGCTTGTCTTGTAACATCTAGTTATTTACAGCATGTAAATGTATATTTGGTTATGCGCTTGTTTTATGTTACTACAGGATATGATGGTCCAATGCAATTTCTAATGTCTCCTATGAATCCAGACCAAGTCATCCCCTTGCAGACCAATAGGGTATCAACATATGATGGTAAGTTACATTTGCTTTATGTGTTTGAATTTGGAATGTTTTTAAATTGAATTTGGTGTTGTGCTATTGCGATTACAAAATATTTGTGTACTGTGTATGTTCTTTAAACAGGGTGAATACTTGGAATATCAAAAAACGCATAAGTGGTTTCTTGAGTCAGATTTATATGAAAACTAATACTAAATTTGTTGTAACTAACTTAGTTGATTAAAAAATAAAGAATTGCATATACAGGGTGTCCCAAAAATAGCCCGCCACAGCGACACTGGAAGTAGGCTAGCCCTAGGTCTATTCCACCAAAAAAGATGGCTGAAAAAAAGGCTCATGGATTTCGAGATATTAGAATTTTTTTGAAAATTATCCGTTTTTGTCTTTCTATGTAACAAAGAAGAGAGTCAGAGTCAGTAAGAAATTCAGTCTTTGTGTCACTTTTTGTAAAGATGGACCTTTCCAAGTCATTAACAAAATTCGTTAATTGCTATACAAAAGGTACCTAGGTGACTCACGTATAATGGTGCCTCATCATTTCAGCCAAAAGACGTCCACTGCTGGACATAGGCCTCCCACTAAGGCCGGTCCTGGGCTGCCCTCATCCATTGATTTCAGACGACCTTAACATCCTTAACCTTAACAGTTCGAGCACTTGCTTAAACTTTATTTATGATGTTTAGTTTTAGATTTATGTTTTAAGTTTTTTTATTTGGGATATCTATCAGTTATTTATCAGTTCTACTTCCAGTGTCGCTGTGGCGTGCTATTTTTGGGACACCCTGTATATCCATTTTAAACCGCAGCTACATTCACACAGGAAAGTCTGTCATTAGTTGACCTCTATTATAATGTTAGACAATTGATTTAATCAACAAACTACTGGGTCGGGCCACCTCCAAATTCATGGAGGGAAATTGATTAAATACATGCCTCATATCTTTTTATTTTTATTCATACAAAAGCCTCCTCCATACTAGTCATAACACTAATGACTAATGCCAGGCAGATTTACATATTTTCCGCTAGTAGTAGTAGTAGCTACTAATATATAGCTGCCGTTAGTGACCTCTAAAATTCGAGACACATTGATTTTGTTTTGATACAACTTCAAAAAAAGAAGAAATTCTCAAATCGTCTTTACAACCAGAAAAAAAACCATTTACAAAATGAACTAGATATTCTGCCACGTAATTTCCTTTAGTAGCGCTTACAACACCCTCAGGATATAATCTCTATATATAAAAATGAATAGCTGTTCGTTAGTCTCGCTAAAACTCGAAAACGGCTGGAGCGATTTGGCTAATTTTGGTCTTGAAATATTCGTGTGAGTCCAGGGAAGGTTTAAGAGTCTAGAGAAAACATTGATATTGTAAGTAAAATAATAAAAACAACAATTTTATTTTCCCATACAAACTGTTACCTGTCAAACATTTGACGTTCGTCCCGACGGTTCGCTATTTTTGGCATAATTACTTTTTTTCTTTTTTAATTATATTAAATAAGGGATTGGAATCGATAAGAAAAAGCGGTATATTAATTTACTAGTGGCCCGCCCCGGCTTCGCCCGTGCAAAGCGGGGGTGGGTTATACATATAAACCTTCCCCTTGAATCACTCTATCTATTAAAAAAAACCGCTTCAAAATCCGTTGCGTAGTTTTAAAGATTTATGCATATATAGGGACGGACAGAAGAATGCGACTTTGTTTTATACTATGTAGTGATTATTAATTATTCCAATTCGAATTCAATATTCATAGTTCAGACAGAACAACGTCTGTCGGGTCAGCTAGTATAAATATAAATATCCTTGGACATTTCACACAACGCCATCTCGTCCCAAGCTAAGCAACTTAATGCCTGTGTTATGGTAACGAGATGGATGATAAACTACTTATATACATTTTTTTTTTGTAAATACTAATATTATAGATAGAAATGACACCCAGACTCCGAGCCAGTGCCTCTGGTTTAGACAAAGACACTTGCCCGACCCCGGAATCGAACCCGGGACCCGTTGATCCAAAGGCGGCACATCTAACCACTAGACCAACGAGGCAGTCAATCCGTCACCACACCGATGACTACAGTAATATTACCTATTTGTGCTTACTCATGTTACGGTTTTCACACAATATCAGGCCAGTATACATTAGCAAGTCACATGCACACGCTAAACATCGCATTAGGGCGATACGCGTGTAAGACCGCTTGTGACCTTTGCGAAAGGCCTAGATTTATCTAATCCCGTATCAGGTAAAAATACATTTTAGTTGGCGTTTTTCATGGCCAACTAAAACACACAGCTTTCTTTTAGTCGCGGCTTCGCACGGGTGCGATGTTACCCGCGGGCGACGCCACGGGGCGAAGCTAGGCAAAATAAGTAGTCCAATTATGAAACGAACAAAAAATTACAAATGGCGGCATTTCGCAATTTGCTATTTGTATTCGCGTATTTGCCATATTTCGCTTGCGTAGATGAAATATCGCCAAATAAAGATAGCGAACATCGATAGCCATTTCTAATATACATTTTTGACTATGGTCGTGACGTCGATATGTTTACAGAATTAGGAAATCAGATAGAAGTGCTAACAGTGGGTGAAGGAGACGCTAGTGGAGAAGAAGATGAAGAAAGTGTGCCCGTGTGCAGCGTCGGACGAGACATGAGCACAGATGACGTGTGTTCTGACGCTGCCGTTGCTCCTTTGCAGAGGGTCGCCCAGAGGGACTCGTCTCCAACACAGGTAACGAGGAATCTAATTATTGGGCTAGCTTTAACTGTATAGGCGCCCCGATTAAGCCAATAAATTGGCGCCCTGGATGAGCCGATACACGTGCCGTCTTTGGATCACCGGTGCCGCGTGCGATTTCGGGGTCGGGCATTTGTCTGTGTAAACTAAAGATACTGGCTCTGGGCGTCTGTGTTCGTGAATTATACCTAAGTACGGTCCCGATATCAAGATTAATCTTAGAGCAGGGAAGTATTTTTTAAGATTTGGTGCCCCAGTTGAGTTATGCAATCAGCGCCCCTTGTGAGTCTATTACTTGGCTATTTAATATCATTCTAGTTGATGATGGTAGTTTGAACATTGCGCCTTTAGGCCCAGCTATCAATAAGGATGAGTCTGAGCTCAACGTAGGATCATTCATAGAATATAAGGAAAAACGTAAATTGACCTGAAAATCCATTTGTCATGCTAGCTAACGCCTTAGTATTGCTTTTGATTTTAGTAAGACCACCCAGTGTTTTGAAAATTCAGTGTTTGTAATAATATTTACACGATGCATCTTTATCGTCGTATCATAGACATGTTATTGGTAATTACTTTCTTCTTTTTATTTTATTGTCTACATTTCGTATTTTTATGACTTCTTATGATAAGGCTATAGATTATCACTCTTATTCCAGGCACAAGAAATAGAAGGGTCAGTAGAGGGTGCTGTCGAGACCTTTGTGGTGACCCCGGCCAAACACGGGACCTTGTATAAGTGTAGGATAGCCAGGGACCGAAAGGGCATGGACCGGGGACTATATCCGACCTACTTTCTGCATCTGGAGAAGGATTATGGGAAGAAAGTGTTTTTGCTAGCTGGTAAGTTATTTATGTAGTTTTAGAATTTCTAAGACTGAAGGATTTTGGTTTTATTTTTGAGGTTATTTCGGCTCTTTATAATTTATGCATCGTTTTTTACAGATTCCCAGGTTCTCTTAATCTAATATAATCTAATTGGTCTTTATGAAGTCTTTGTCAATTTAGTTTGAATCTAGATCATACGTTTTTTTTAATTATTATCAAGCCAGCCTTCCCACGTCAATGCGCATAGAAGAAGAAGAAGAACCTCTTTGATGATTTGATTTAACGCATCATTCAAATTGTAACGTACCTAGTGTGTGGACATAGACAACAGAACAAAGTTAATATTTCCTATTTGTACGCCTTGTTTTATTGTAACTATTTTGCCGCAGCAAATGTTAGGGAATTTCGTAACGCTTTGACCCCTTGCAGGCAGGAAACGAAAAAAGTCCGCGACGTCCAACTACCTAATCTCCACCGATCCAACGGAGTTGACCCGCACCGCAGACAGTTTCGCTGGGAAACTGAGGTCCAACATGCTGGGCACAGCGTTCACGGTATACGACAATGGCAAAGCCTGGAGGAAACATGACCACGCTCACAACAGACAGGAATTTGCTGCCGTTGTATATGTGAGTATCTTGCAGCACCTGGAATCTGGAACTGAAGACAGGGCACTATGGCGCTCTTTACGGTAGGCCTATGTCTAGTACTCAGCCCATATAAGACCCGCTACTGTAAGAAATTATAATCGCTTTATTTCCAAAAACCCTGAGGTACATAATATTCATAATTGTGTTTTAATTAGTTACATAGGCTTGACTTGAAGATCATAAAATACTTATTTACTCTAATTCCTAAACTGAGCAAAGCTCGTACTATAGGATTCAGAGATTCCTCATATATTTTATACAAGTTAACCTTTGTGTTAAATTTCGTGATAATTACTGATTAATTTCAATTTTGGGGTCGTTATAGTAATATTTGCTTATAAGAACCCTTAAATATTATAATGCAATTACAATGATGAAATAAAATTAAAAGTATATAAAATTAAAATAACAATAAAACAATAGATAACATTACAATAAATGAAGAAAAATATAAATAAAATAAAAATGGCAACACAAATTGATTTAAAATCGGCCACTGTGCCACACTAGGCGGACGGGTTGGCACAGGGTTTAGTATCAAGTAAACTAACTCTTGACACTAGATCAGTCTCATGCGTTCATTAAGTCACTTCGTACGACACCCTAAGGATGGAATTGGTTGGCGATACGGCAGTTGGCAATCTTTCCATGTAAATACTGGAAGTTCAGACTCAAAAATAACTTTATTCGTGTAGGTTTTATTACGTGTCCCACGCTAGGTGGTAGTTGTGCGGGGCAGAATATTACACTTCCCTACCGCACGCTGGCAAATAACGCGTGTTGTAAAAGTCAACAAAACCCAGCACGCTTGGTGGCAGGATCTAATGGACCGCCCGGCTAGCTACTCTCACATCTACGTCCGGCGCCAAGCGGTTTTACTGTGTTCCGTCGTGTATATGTGAGAGCCGGTGTCCTTGAATCGCTGGCTTGAGTTGCTTTCCATCACGCTAGCCTAACTTCTAATTCAGGTCATTGATAAAAAAAACTATCGACGTCATTTCAACATTCATGTCCTAATTCACACAACCCATCCATCTGTTCACTATCATATTTAACCTACAACCGGTTCGAAATTATGCTCTTCAGAGAAGAACAGGCAAGAAACTCTGTGGCTGCTCTTTTCATGTGATCTGCCTTGTTTACAAAACAGCACTACAGAGGCAGGAAAAAAGTGGCAAGGACAAAAATTGTATAGAGTTAAAGCGTTGGTCGTGTTTATTACTCATGTGCTCTGACCCATTGAAATCAATTATTATTTTGTAAACATTGACTGGTGTTATCTTGCGGTTGGGTTGCCAGTATTTTCCCTGTACTAGTACGACGTAGACTTATGAAGTGGTCGGATTAATGATTAGAATAAATAGTGTCACCATTGACCACACCTTTCCATGTTGTCGGTGTCGTGAAAAAAAAAACGACAAGGACAACCTAGCTGTAAGTACTTGTACGCACTAGCGGTTGGCCGCTTAGGCGGCTAGCCGCGCGGCCGGCTTTTCTAGTTTAATATGCAACCGCTTATGATTGAACGCTTTGGCGGATGAAATTTTGTTGCCGTTTAGTGCGCCGCATATTAAAATGGGAAAGCGGCAGGCCGCGCGGTTAGCCGCCTCCGCGGTTCAACCGCCAGTGTGCGTAAGGAGCCTTAGTGAGGGAAAACTTGATACAAACCCTGTGCCACCCAATCTTGCCTGTGTGGTGCAGTGACAGCGAACAGTCGAGGAACGCCGTTGGTTTTAGTGGATAGGTTGGGGCGCTAATTGCCATCTTTCCGCGCCCCGGAGTCCCACAAACCCCGATTAATCCTCAACTGCAGGGTATCCATGAGAATTTCCAACGAAAAAATAATAATAATCTACCTCGGTGAAGGCGGTTCCGGAAGGCGCAGTGCTGGTAGGCCTCCCACACGGTGGACCGACGACCTGGTTAAGGTCGCCGGAAAGCAGAGGATGCGGGCGGACCAGGACCGGCCTTTGTGGAGATCCTTGGGGGAGGCCTATGTCCAGCAGCACGTCTTTTGGCTGAAATGATAAAAATGATGATGATGACCTCGGTGAATTTGACATAAATCCAACTCAGTAACAGTCATTTATGCCAATAAATGATGATTCTACTAGATGGTAGGGTAGATCCGGCGAGAGGCTGGTAATCCTGTATGCCCTACGTCTATAAAATATAACCATACTTGCTGCGAGCCGAGATATTTTTTTTCTACTTACTTGATACTTATTGTTATATTTCACATAATTCACACAATATGTCTTTATAAATTGTAGCCTATGTGTTATTCTGATGTATAAGCTATATTATTGTAAAGTTTCATTAAAATCCATTCAGTAGTTTTTACGTGAAAGAGTATCCAACACCATCTATACTTACAAACTCAGTATCTTATGGTCTTGCAGGATACAAACGTCCTCGGCTTCAAGGGCCCACGGAAAATGACGGTCATCCTCCCAGGAATGACTCCAGATCGCCAACGGGTGAGGATAGCACCACAAGACGACAGCGAGACCCTCCTCGAGCGATGGAAAAGCCAAAACTTGGACGACATAGTTGTATTACACAACAAAACACCGGTATGGAACGAGGAAACCCAGTCCTACGTGTTAAATTTCCACGGCCGTGTCACACAGGCCAGCGTTAAGAACTTTCAGATCGTCCACGATTCTGAGCCTGATTATGTTGTCATGCAGTTCGGCAGGATTTCAGAGGATGTCTTCACTATGGATTTTAGGTATCCTCTGTGCGCTTTGCAGGCGTTTGGTATTGCACTCAGCTCGTTTGACAGTAAACTCGCCTGCGAGTGACGCGTCCTTGCGTTGTTTGGTCTAGGTTTCGTCAATTTATTTTAGGTACTTTTTTATTGTGAGGCTGATAATAAAGGGAACCCAGTATTTTTATTCACAATTACAATTTTTTTTTTAATTTGGTACGGTTTGATTAAATGAAGGCGAAACACACACAGACACCGGAGTTGTTTTAATGTTCGAATTATGTATTACGTATCTAATCATACACACACACACACAGCTACTTTCATACTAATTCGAACAAAAAGCCGTCCGCATGCGTTATCATAGCCGTAGTTACATTAATTAAACTTTATTAACAGCCTTAACAGTAAGAAAATTTAAAGTAACGGTGTCGATTCCGTAATACTTATTGAATAGATAAATCTATTTGCCCATAAGCATTGGAGGTCGCTTCTAGAAAAAAAACTCTATACAAATAAATAAAATTGGAGTGTCTGTTTGTAATATTAAAATAACCGCTTTTTACTAAGTGCATTTGTATGTTTACACGGTACATATTCCAAAACAACATTTTTTACACTTTTTTGTGTGTCTGTTTGTTTCGGGTAAACTCTGAAATGGCTGGACTGATTTTTTCTGGTAACCTGACCCGACCTGATATAATATAGAGTAACTTTTATTGACAAACCTTTTGCTTTTTGGGAGTACTTAGTTACTGAGTTTTCCACGTTGTTAAATATCACGCTAACGAAGTCGCAATATTAAAAGTGGAATACTAAAATATGTTTGTAATAAGCCATTTAATTCTTCTTCTTTTATTTAGTGGTATTTGTTCAAGTCACCGCTGGCAACTCCAAGTTTTTTTATACATTGAACGAATTTTGAAGTACGACCGATTTCAAAAGTGTTACTGAATTGACATTGATGTTTTATTGCAACTGAACGCACATTGTTTTTCGGTGCTTATTATGACGTAGGTTGTGTTAATGCGTGTATCATCGATTAGTTTAACGAATTCTCACTGTAATTAAGTCTGAAATATGTTGCACAAGGCACTCTATTTTGTACCTTATGTGATAAGATTAGTGTTTATTTCACACTGTCTCACTCGCAGTGCTACAATGGTCAGTGTTCATTGACCGAACCGAATCGCCTCTCATGACAAATATGTTGGCGAAAAACGTCAACTGATGGTCAAACCGAGTTAAAATATCAATTATTCATCTAAAATAAACCCAATTTTATCGATACCCTCCGAGATCTATACTGAAATGTATTTATATATTGACTGTGCAAAAATCAAACCAAAATCGTGTAGGTATTTTATGTTTTCGAGAATGTTCTGTATAGTACATAAGCTATAGAGAACGCCTCGGTAAAAAGTCGCTGGTGTTTGTCACCGCAAGATATCTAACATCGTTAATTTATTTAGCGTTATTGTAAACTATCGATACATGGTGAAATGTATCAGACTAGTCGATTATCGTTATCGTGTAAGAAGGTGACGCGCATTCTGCTATCAGTTTTTAGAGAAAGAAAAATAGAATAAAACCACCTTTATTCAGCAACAAAGCACACAAAACAATACAATTTCGGTTTTTTTTTTCTTTTTAAAAATAAAGCATTAATCATGTAGGTTTGTGGAACATAATGCTATAACTTCACATTGCAACTCGTGTTCGCCATTCGTATGCGCTATTTATGTTCGCTATACGTGTTTGTGTCACAGTACGGCATTGAACAATATTTACAATCTTCATCATCATCATCATTTCAGCCAAAAGACGTCCACTGCTGGACATAGGCCTCCCCCAAGGATTTCCACAAAGGCCGGTCCTGGGCCGCCCGCATCCACAGCTTTCCGGCGATCTTAACCAGGTCGTCGGTCCACCGTGTGGGAGGCCTACCAGCACTACGCCTTCCGGAACGCGGTCGCCACTCGAGGACTTTTCTGCCCCATCGGACGTCGGTGCTGCGAGCTATGTGCCCTGCCCACTGCCACTTAAGTTTGACAATCCGGTGGGCTATGTCGGTGACCCTGGTTTTCCTGCGTATCTCCTCATTTCTGATTCGATCTCGCAGGGAAACTCCGAGCATAGCCCTCTCTTTAAAATCTTGCCAGGTAATTAATAAAATAACTATTTTTTCACTATCATGCAGTGATCAATACAGAACAAGCATTAAAGTGGATTTAAAAAAAAAAGAACACTTCGTCTCTAACAACACGCTACGTACAAATTACTATTAAGTATCACATTCGTTTACTTACGATTATTGTTTACTAGTCACTTAGGTTTTAACTTTATAATGATAGTAATTTAATGTTACATTTAATTGCACATGTTGAGAACTTAATTAATTCTCATTGCCATAATTTTAAGTCGATTATTAAGGTCGGAAGCCATTTAGGAACTCGGTTTATTCAAACGGCCACGCTGCGGTATCCGTAATACATAAATGTCCCATATAATGGTGGATCCAAACAATAAATTAGCCTTTACCTCTATAACTTGTACATTATTGTACGGAAAGATGAGCGTTAGACATTAGAATTAGCACTGTTTTCGTTTTTTTTTAATTTTCGTGTGTCAGTAGCGTCGGTCTCTGTATGACTTCAGTCTCTGTCATTCTCGTATATTTCAATATGCGACAATCACAGAGCGAAACGTTTAAGTCGCATCTGGACTTATTATATCTTTAGAATGGCAAATATTATTTGTGTGAAAATATCAGCTTGTGGTGTTTGACTCCGCAACCTGTCCCCTTGTTCGAGATGGTTGATTTAATGAACAATTATTAATTTATTGTTTTACACTTGTGACTAGTTAGTGTATGTTTAAATTAGTTCACGGGAAGATATATTGAGATTTTTGACGTCATCGATGTTTCTTTACAATTATGTATTATAATCAAATATTACTTACTAGCTCCCAAATTTAATGGCTTACCATTGAGACGTCAAAAGGAAGTAACAAATGTTACTTGTATATTCAATTCAACTAGGGTTTGTAATATATACAAGTAATATGACCACTACCAATCGACCCTTGGATGACCCTCAGCTGAGTCGGGCCTCCTCCAGTTACATGGAGGATAGGAGCCTACTGTGACACTGGCTCGCCGGACGGGTTGGCAGAGGGTTTCTTATTAAGTTTTCCTTCTCTTGCACCTAGGTTATGGGCCTTGTCATTTCCTTCCTTTTGTCGTCTCTTACGACACCATCTGGAAGAAATAGGGTTGTGACACTATGTATTCCAAATGTATTAGCCAATTTAACTTTATTATATTTTTACATAAAATTATTTGTATCAAACTTAAAAATATGTCATCACTTCACAACGCACCAGTATTAACTTTCTGTAGTACGTAGGAACTTTCTTGATTATTTTGTTATAGACCTGACAATAACTTGCACTATCACTGCCTTTCCCTATCCCTATTTAATATAAATAAACAAGTATTAAATATGTATTAGAATTAATAAATGTGTGCCTACAATAGGTTACGTGTTTAGATAGCTAAATTAAAAAAAGAACTAAACCAAAATTGTATTATAAATAATAATGAAATTGACGCGTAATAATGAGCTTTTATGTCGCACGCTTAGTAAATAAACTGAATGATTTGCAAGTGTGCGTTTTAAAAACTGTGCATCGGCATTTGAAGCGATGACAACAAATTGTTTTTCTTTTTTTATCTACGGCTTGAATGCCTTTGACCCTAGGCTTGCGTGATGGACAGCAACGCCAGGGTCTAAGATGGAGCAGGCAATTCAAGGAAATGCCCTGTCGGACACCGGCTCTCACATACACACGACGAAACACAGTAAAACTGCTTGGCGCCGGACTTAAGTGTGAGGGTGGTATCGGACCTTTAGATCTAGAAGTAGTCCCATGTAGTAGAACATTGTAAAAATAAGAATATGTTAGACCAGTTTCGTAAATAGTTAAAGTATTGAACTAGATTGCCAAACAAGATATTTGTAGCTTCGTTCACACCAATCCGTAACTTTAGCTACGCCAGCGCCACTTGGCGATTATCTGTCAAAGTTTTAACTTGTCATCCGCAAAGCAGATATGATAAAACTGTGCAGTGAAGTCGAAGACAGTAAGTTTTTTTATTATGCGTGCGATATTGTTTTGTCCCAATATGTTTGTATGCTTTGAGTGTGATAGTTATAAGCTAGCATACGCACGGTTTCACTACGGTTCGTTTTATAATATTGCAGTTTAACATATCTTTAGGGCCTCCGCGCATTATGCGGCCAGGCCGCGCGGCCAAGTCGCTGCGGCCACCTATTTCTTCTACGATGTATATAGCTGCGCGCATTACGCGGCCAGGCCGCGCGGCCAAGTTTTGGTCGCGCGGCTAACGAAAAACATCGCGTCACATACGCGGCCTATTGGCCGCCGCGACCAATCCGCGCGTTATGCGGCCAGGCAGCGCGACTGGCCGCCTAAATGCGCGGGGGCCCTTAGTCTACAGAATGTAAATTGCTTTCTATATTTTTTGTATTGTAGAAACCTGGGCCTCAAACGCCTAAATAGTCAAAATCGATAGAAAATAGCACGTTTGAGGCCCTGTCTTGCAGAAAAGAGAAAGGAGTAACTTTGTTTTCCCAGCCAACATAATTATAGTTTTAAAATACGATAAAAAATAATGGCAGGATAATCTTTGTTCAAATCGCGTAAGTGCAAAGTTAAAACTCATTCGTCTCAACTTTATTCTTCGAATAAATATGGTATAGGATTGCGACCACTGTTTTGGAACTTGATAGTCGGTAAGAGCCCCGCCATACAGGGAACTATAATGCGGGGGGCCAATGTGTGTACAGCGTCTGTGAGTAGACTATTGTAAAAAGCAAGGGTATATGTGTCTACCGCTTTCTGAATATTTTTGTAGTAAAGTTGGTGTACATTTAAAGTATTCGGAATCACATACTTATTTATTTGAATTTGAATGTTGGTACTATTGTATAATACAGGATGATTTTTTAAAACTGCCAGTTGTCTGTATGTCTAGATTAAACAAACCATATAAAGATTACATAAACTAGTGATAACTTTTAAAATTTGTTGAAGAAAATATTCACTACACACAAAAGTATAGTAAATCGACCGCGACGGTCCGACAACCAACAGGATGTGTGGATTTTGTGGTTTAAGGGCTTTCAGTTTAGGTGTGATGTTAGAATAACTGTAATTCAATGCTAAAATAAAACATATTATTATTATATTATATTCTTTGACAGACAAACGTATTATCGATTCTAAATCGTCTCAATATGGCTACCTCTCCGAAAATTACCCGGTATGTGGGTGACAGATTGAAAAAGTCATAACTGGAGGGTTTATGAACTTTCAAATTAGATCCTAAACCCGCCAGATTAAAAGCCCCCAGTTTAACGCCTTTCGAGGAAGTTTTTAGGGGTAATTTTCATATACATAATTCGATTTTGTTTTAATAATACCTTTCATATATTCAGAATACCTTTCATGGGATTATTTCAATTGTCATCAGTTGGTACCGGGTCTTGAATATTTGTATTTAAATTATTGACGGCACTTTGAGGGTAAAAACGAACGTTAGGTACTGTCTATACACAAACTATCGTCATTTAAAAAAAAAACTTTTAAAATATGAATTTTGGTGTATTGTGCCTTTGGTAATTATAAGTTTAATGTCGTGCCTTTTATTTTCACGTGTACCTGATGCTTTTGTAGGCACAGACGCTGTTCTTACTGAATTTCGTTGCTTTTTACACCTTTCTAGTGTTGAATAGAATGACGAAACATATTGCTAAGAGAGGCAATGTCCCAACCAGTGCCGTATTAACCACGTAGCAAGAGTAGAAATTGCTACGGGCCCCGCGCGAAAGGGGCCCCCGCATATTTAAACCCACTCATCTCTGCCTGAGCATAATGTTTAGAGTGAAACTTATTGAGATGTGGTATGTATTAATTACCTACAAAAAATTGTAACCTGTAGATAGCAAATACACCTATTGAGTATTGAATTGTATTCTTACCATTTTATACTTAAGAACCCACTGCAGATCAAGGGATCTGAAAGAATTTGCTACGGGCTTGCGTAATCCGGCACTGGTCCCAATGTAGAACAGGTCTGTTATACGGCCGTCAACTATGCTACTGCAATTTGCTCTTTTCCTAAACAGTCCAGGGACAAATTTAGAGTAACAGACATTTGAATGTAGTTCAGTACACTCCGGGCCCTGTTGTCGTGTCGCTTTTCACGTGTCTAGTTTACAAATCTACCAACTACCTAAATTGATTAAAACAATAATGTTGCCCTAGGTCCTTGTTGAAATGTAACTGTATTTATGCGAGGCGATGATGCATGACAGCGTGAGGCAGGATCAGGTATAATTATGGATAGGGTGAGAATTATAATTTGACGGTGTCCATTTCAATCAGTTGTGTGTAATATCCGACCCCCTCCCTGCTTCGGAAAGTTCTACCATCTATGGCAGACGCGTGAAAGCTGACAGCTGGTCTAACCATAAAGCCTGTTAACCGAATCAGGTTAGACCGGTACCGACCCTAATGAACCTGGGAAAAGGGCGAGTTACCTTACTATAGTTTATTACATTTCACATTTTGTACAAGTAATTTATAAAATACTAGTGACCCGCCCCGGCTTCGCACGGTGCAATTATGCATGTTATATACGTATAAATCTTCCTCTTGAATCACTATCTATTAAAAAAAACCCGCTTAAAAATCCGTTGCGTAGTTTTAAAGATTTAAGCATACATAGGGACGAACAGACGACAGTTTTATACTGTGTAGTGATAGTGATAGACATCCTATTCAACACTACCCTTGAAATGTATTGAGAACTTTTACAAATGTGAGTGGTCTTTAGACTAGTGTAGATAAATATTCAATGCTGGCGGTAATTGTTAAATTTAGTCTTGTGTACAATAATATGTCCAAGTCACTTGTGAATTGAATTTTACTATTTTGCTCATAATATGATTACATTTGTAACTTAATGCAATTTAAAAATATTTAATTCATACGAATGCCTTTATCCATTTTTGTACTTATAATTATATCTAAGTACTTACTTATTTTGAAAATGAATGTGACAACTCCGATAAATACCAAAAATTTATATTAAAGGTCGGCGTCCATTATAACGCGTCGGCTATTGACCATTGCCTCGCATGTTAACGCGGTTACTGAAATCTGAAATTAAAGCTGTGTTATTTGTGTTGTTCCATTAGCGTCAAAATGGACACTCGCTTGATGGTCGATATTTTTATAGGTAACCTATTAATAATATAGTGTCAGTTCAGCAACAGGCCACACACTTTTCACTTATGAACTGTTGAATTTAGTAGATTAAACCTAGCACTTGCCTCATGTTGAAATGGCATTTCGATATAAATTAGCAGATTTTTGCCAAATTATCGAACTTACGCCATTTTTAGGTAAAGGATTATTAAAATATAATGTGTTATACGATAGTAAACGAGTTAATTGGCAAATTAGTGTTATTCTATTGCCGAGGCGTTGTAATGGACGCCAACTCTTAATCTTAGTGACAGATTTTATAAAATATTTTTTTTTATATTCGGATTTCAATCTGTTGAATTGTCTCAAATGTATAGGAATATCTGATATCTATTGTAAATAATGGTATTAATATAATATTTACTGTATGTATTTGTACATTGTTTTTGAAAATCAACTAAGCACTATTTTGTGTCTTCAGTTCAAAATGTCTTTGTAACAATCATGGCTTTTATGTTCTGCTTTTGGTAGTGTGATTAAGATTGCACCCATATTACAGGTACATGCTAATTATTATTAGATTTTATGTTAGTAAATAAGTCTGTTGGTCTATTGTAATGATAAGCATGGGTAAAAGACATTGACCACAAGAGGTAATTGAACATGAGCAAGTCTTTAAAATGACTCTGAACCAATATGTTCATTTATCCTGTGCTTACCTGTATAGACATTAGCAGTTTTATAAAATTTTGGACCATAAGTCCCTGTTTCCACCAGCGCAAAGGAGAGGAGATGTGTTTTGAATAAACAATCAGGTTTCAATATTTCCACATCTCTCCGCTTAGCTTTGGTGGAAATAGAATAATGAACCCTCATTGGTTATTTATTAAAAACATATCTGCTCTCCTCTCTGCTTTGGTGGAACTGGGCCTTGGTCTGTGATTCTGGGGTTAAACCAGAGGCACTAGTATTCCGAGATTTATATGTTTGCCTGTTGCATGGCTTTAGCTATACAAGGTTCCATTAAAGTGCAGGGAAGTTGTGTTAAAAAACAAACAAACTAATGTTTAAAAACTAATCTTGTTGAAAATGTTAACATTTTTAACAGTGTAAAAATTATATTAGTTGGCACAAATTGTAACGAAGGTCTATTATCAGGAATTATAATAATGTAACATGTATACTATGAATCAATTTATAGTATTTATTTCTGATGTATAATAGTTAAAAAAACTGAAGATGCTATTTTGATCTTTCTAGAAAATTCTTAAATTTGAAGAAAGGTTAATTAAAATAAAAGTCTGTACCAAGTATTATTGTTCAAATATAACATTCCTAATTTGTTTTGTGATATAGTGAATCATGAATGTAATTAATTTAAAATAAAATGTATTAATTTTATTTACATCTTTTATTGGGCTGTCATTTACAGATATACTACTACTCAGCCCACAAATGACCCACTGATGAGCCGGGCCTCCTCTCATCACAGAGAGTAATAAGTCTACTGTGCCATGCTGGCCCGACGGGTTGGCATAGAGTTTCGTATCAAATTTTCCTTCACTTGCAGCTAGGTTTTCGCCCTTGTCAATTCCTTTTGTCGGCTCATACGACATCCTCAGGATGAAATCCTGAATTATTGTTTTGGTATCTCGGACTGGAAATATCTAATATTTAAGCAATCTTAGAACAAGTAGATAGACAGTACTACAATCCAATATTTTTTAGAACTTTTCAAAACTAATAACAGTAGTAATGACAAAAAAAACAGGATGTTTTTAAGATATTTTTATTGTAAGCTTACAAATTATTCTGTCTTAGCCGCAGCTGCTTTGGGTTTCTTCGCCTTGATAGGCCTCTGGGAGCGGAGGATGGCAGACGCACGACGAAGGGTAGCCTTGGTCAAGTCAGTGCGGTAGTGGTTTGCTTTCAGTAACCTCTTCACTTTGTAAAGGGACCTCCTAGCGCCAGCTTTGAATGAACGGCGAACTGAGTTTTTGACGGGCTTGTTTGCGGCTTTGGTCTTCTTGTATACTACTGTGAAGCCTTTCCTGTCAGGATTTTCCACGACACCGACAGCCTTCTTCTGGACCAGGCCATTGTATCTGAAGGAGTTGAGGTTAGTCACATTATTGGGTTCCTTGCTAAAAGGCTTCTTGATGTTGCGTTTCTTCACCAAGAACGCATTGTTGTTCCGGATGATCATCCAGTTGAGACTAGCCGACATTTTTGTAGTTTTAATGTGAAAACTTCACTAAACACAATGTGCTCTCAACGTGTCCGTAGACAAAAAGAATTTTATATTGTCTGTGGTAAACACCGAACTGTCAAAAAAATGTTTCCAACCATCATTGTAATTTCCACTAGGTTTAAAACTTCAATTTGTGAAAGTGTATAGGATAGTAAATTTAAAAGAAAAATTAAAAAATAAGTTTTTTTTAGAAAATCCAACAAAAAAATAAAAAATAAATTTGAATTAAAAATAGTGTCAGAAAAATATTTTATTGTAAATAGCGTGGGGTGCATCGTATCAATAGTTCTAAATATTTTATGAACAGATATGACTAGAAGAGTTATTTTTATAATATCCTGAAAAGCACCCCACGCTTTTTACAATAAAATATTTTTCTGACACTATTTTTAATTCAAATTTATTTTCTATTTTTTAGTTGGATTTTCTAAAAAAACTTATTTCTTTATTTTAACTCATTAAGGTCCAAGAATGACTTTGACGTTGAAAAAGATTTTCTTACACCTTTATGAGCTTGAAGGGTTGTATTGATGATTTTGATGATTATAATTCTATAACTACATACCTATTACAGCCGCGAATAACATATCAATCAACATACAACCTAGCACTGACCTGCAAATTGCAAAAAACGTAAAGAAAATTTGAATTTCGCGGGCTACCCTGGAGCATTCGTCAGTTCTCTCCTGCATTCAAAGCGTAACGATGTGGCTGCCACTTACACTTTTGTGCTTGAGTGAAGAAGACGAGGAAAAGAAAGTTAAGTAAAGTTAAATAAGAAAGAAGTTCGCTCTTTTAGCCCTGACCCTATTAAACCATGTCAATGTTTTAAAGATTCTTCATAAAAAGACATTCAAAAATTTGGTAGTTTTATGCTTATTTGATGTTAGTCGAGTCCCCAATCCCGCATCTACTGTGCTACTGCCTTGCCTTGGTGAGGGGGGTTTGCACGGCTTCATGGTTCTATGGGGCCATATAAGCGCAGGGGCAGCCATGCTGGGTGAGCCAAGACGAATGGCTTACGGTCTTGAGGGGCAGTGATTTGCATTTCCCCAGCGAAACTAAAACAAAAAAGTCGCGACCCCAATGAAATTCAGAAAGGGGGGGGGGGAGATATATAAATTAAACTTGATTTAGTATAAAAAGGTAATTTTATTAATTTAAAATAACAACATGCAATCAAATATTAAATACTATGTCTAAAATTAGTAGAAAAAAAAGCAACTTAAATATATACTTAAAAGAAAAGAGAAAGATAGACTAAACACTAAATAAATCTAAATTAAACTATGCACCGCATCCTCAGCGCTGCAGGGGTTTGCAAAAGTGCCCATAAGGCTGGCAGCATTGCCATCTAGCGTGGCAATGCTGCCAGCCTTATTCGCTCAGCAAAATAAAGTCCAGACCTCTGGTCATGCGTGCAGTCGAACAGCCGTTTCGCCAGGTCCTTAAAGAAAGACTGGGCATTAGGGCCCCATGCGCCTAGCGTCTCCACACCAAACGGCACAAATATATAACCGCTGGTTAAGCTGCTGTATTTATGCCGCTTCATGTTTTCCGCTTCCGCCGCAGCAGTACCGGGTGCAACCGATGTACTTGGAAGATGAGAAGGAGCTAAAGTGTCGACACAAGTGGCGTCCCACACTAACAGCCGTCCCATCTTCCAAGGCATTAAAGACATCCCGTCAGGTCTCTTGCCATCGCTGCGCACCAAACCATTAGGTTCCAAAATGGCTGGTACACCAACCCTAACAAGGGCCCGACGAATGATGTCGTTAATACTGGCATGACCGGGTATACAACCAGCACTTCTGCAGCAGGACAAAGCATGATGTCCTAAAAGATCGACATTATTTCCGCAGCGACAGCGATGAGGGGCGATGCATTGTATCCCTAAGCGGAGACTGGTGGCAAGGCGGAAAGAGTTGTTATCTAGTAATGTCCCAACATTTGGCGAAGGAAACGCTTTGAGCCAAAGACGGGTCCGTACCAAACTGCATAGCGGCGCATCCCACTGTCTTTGAGAACTTGGAAAAGCGGGTAATTTTGAATTGGGACAAGCTATTTTCCACGTCTGCTTTGCTTCCTCGGTAAATGGTACTTCAAAATTCTTTAAACCTATTCTACACGGTTGGGTCCAACCACCAACAGAGGTCACCTTGGTTGAGTTGGAGCAAAAAGCAACCGTGTAGAAGTTGGTTGATGTCAATATTTGGTTGACCAACCGAGTGGACTTCCAACCACCTTGATCGTGAGCGCATCCCTCACTACCAAGGACCAATAGAGGACATTGGGTTGAAGAGCGACCGTGTGGATGCTTGTTGGCCTGCGACCGTGCGTAGTTGCGGCCAGTGTTGCCATATAAACAGATTTATCTGTATCTTTATAAATATAATTCAACTGATCATGAACGTAGAAAGAACAGCGGACGGAATCCCGTAGGTATACCATTATTAAGAAGCATAATTGTAAATTAATATTATAATACTCCTGAAAATAAAATGAAGTAAAATTATATATTTAAGTGGCTTAGGAGTCGAATGATCGAATTTTTAGTAATTATTATTTATTTTATTTTATTGGACAACAAAACAGGTAACAGTTAATAACTAAACTTAATATCTAATAAACGAATCTATCCTAGGTTGGAACCCCTAATAATGTTGACACATCATGTCGTAAAGTTACATATTAAACATAGTACAAAGCAACTATTATTATACTTTATCATAGAATCTGAAAATGTCTAAAATTTATCTTCAAGTTCTAAATCTGTCCGAAAAGCATCTTTTGAACCGTATTATGGAAATGTGAATGTAGGTATGACGACTGATAGGTGTGTGTGGAGACTACCACCTAGTGTGGGACAGGGGCCGTAAGATGATAATGGTGTTTAGAAATATGACGATTTATAAGAGTTTTGTGATGAAACCTACGTAAATAAAGTTCCTTTTGAGTTTGAGTTTGAGCATTTTAGTATGGCGAGAAGATTTCTAGATTTGGGTGAGTTTAACATAGATAATTATCATTCATTATAATTGAAACTGAATCTACTAAACCGCTAGAAAAATCCACCAGCCACTAAAAGCAATATTTCGCCACTAAAAGGGGAGTCGGAACCGTAAAACTCGTGAGTTTTAGTGGAAAATACCACTAAGTTGGCAACACTGCTGACGAGTTGTCTCAACTACACATCGTGTAGATTGAAAACCAACTTTGGTTGGAACAACCAAGGTGACCTCTGTTGGTGGTTGGACCCAACCGTGTAGAATAGGTTTTAAAGAACGACATAAAATGTTCTTTACCATTTTTTCTCTTCAAACTGCCGCTGGTGCTTAGAAAAATATAATGTGCACAACATGCTGGTGCCTGTAATACTGGCGAGTGTGCACAATAATATGGGGATATATGGCAGAACTGCTCTTAGACACTGTTGAACAGATTTAAATACTGCAAAGTAAATAATAAAAAGAAATCACAGTTTTGAGGTTCTGCATGAACCGATTAGTAAGTTATTGAAATCGATTTAATCGGATACTTACATAATAAATAACCGACTACTTATTTGGAGTCAGTCAATTGCAGATATTTTTGTTCTGTGGTCCATTGCTAGTTCGTTTCACGTTCGTCGTTTTTTTTTGGCATTTTGCTTTGGGTTTTGGTGTTATGTCAAATTCCAAACTAAAACTTGGACAATATCGTGTTAGTTCTTACAAGAAATCTTTTTTCCTATCATATTTACAGTATTACTTGTGGTAAATGTAGTTCGTGTGTGAAATTTACATGTGATTATTTCAAAGTGCCAAATTAATGTCTCGTTACTATCGGTATTATGAATCAAGTTGATCAAAATATAAACAAAGATATGTTTGATTCTGATCTGATCGACGTGGAATCTTTGGACTTTTCCGACGATCAGACGTGGTGAGTGCTGTATTCGCATATTTCTGTGTGAAACTGCTGTTTGGTAATATCCATTGCATCGCCATACACCTACACATTTTCCCCGAATGTTTCAGTGGTCGCCTAGTGATTCAGTTCCAGTTTAACCACTCTTACTTGTATTTAAAATTTACTTGCTAAAGTTGATATTAATGATAGTGTTGAATCCGCTTGCCAATACTAAAATTGTATGGATACTTTTGCGTAATGATTTTCAATGTATTTGAGACAGATGCCAGTGCACTAAAGGAAAATACCTGATTCAACAGCAATAGCAAATCCATTTTTTTGAAATAAAAACATTTGATCACTCAATTTAATATAAAAATATCCACACCATCTCTCACCATATTTATTTCATTTCAAATACACATACATATAACTTACAGTCAAACCAACTTAATTAAAATATATCATTATATTTAACAGTAACATAGTTCAATTATTTGCAATTTGTGTTTTCACAAGTCCTCAATTGTCCATTTTATGAAGAAACTACTTGATATTACATAGCAGTTAATATATAAAAAAAAAACTTATTGCAATACTGGCCACTTTCAGCTCATGTTCTTTTTATGAAACAAAAACCATAACATATACTATATTGATCACTGTCACCTCAGCCCACAGCTTACTTGTTGCTGAATTACATCCATCAGTACTACGGAAGGAAAAAATTGAGCCCTATGCCATATTAATTGGTCTTCGGGTTAGATGGGTTTTGGGTCCCGGGTTCAATCCCAGGGTCAGGCAAGTGTCTGTCTGAACCTGAGGCAAAATACAGTGCGGGAGTTTCGTTTAATAAAAAATAAAAAAATGGCCAGGCTGAAGCACAGGGGTTCATATATAGTTGTATTATAACTACTTGAATTTAAAATGCAATGCAGTGTATGCATTGTGTGGTCTCTCAAGGTTGTGGCCACATATTGCAAGACATAAAGCTACTAGTCATAATACATTTGACTTAAATACTTTTCATAAAGGCTAGATAACATAATACTACTAGAATAATCTGATAAGATACAATATAAAGTTTATTATTGTGAAAATGTTTGATGACATAAATTGCTTTTGAATTGTTTAGAGGATTATGATATTGTTTGATAAATATGCAAATTGTGATAAGCTAGCTTCTCTGGCATGCTTAAGCTTGAAGTGGGAAGATGTTTTTGATGAGTAAAATGCTACTGCTACATTTAAATGTTTCTTTTCTTTGTAGTTGGTATATCCATTGTTGTAAACAGCAAACCCCATGTGGTGATAGAGTCAGAATACATAGTGTTACCACCCCCATTCCATCCTGAGAGTGTCATAAAAGCCAACAACTTGACAAGGCTGATAACCTAGCCATAAGACAAGGAAAACTTGATATGAAACTCTGTGCCTATGCGTCTGGCCAGTGGTGGCACAGTAGTCTCATTACCCTCCTTGTAACTGGACTTGATTGTGGTTTTTCTATGGGCTGAGTAGTAGTAATAATTCAACTCTACAAATTGCTGTTTGTTCTTGTACAAATATCTACCAAATCTCTGCCTGCAATGTTGTGGATGTTTGAAACGACAGATGTTACTGGCCATATTGCACGCATTGACTGCCTCGTTGGTCTAGTGGTTAGATGTGCCGCCTTTGGATCAACGGGTCCCGGGTTCGATTCCCGGGTCGGGCAAGTGTCTGTGTCTAAACCAGAGGCACTGGCTCGGAGTCTGGGTGTCATTTCTATCTATAATATGTATGTATTTACAAAAAAAAAATGTATATAAGTAGTTTATCATCCATCTCGTTACCATAACACAAAGCATTAAGTTGCTTAGCTTGGGACGAGATGGCGTTGTGTGAAATGTCCAAGGATATTTCAAGGAAGGATATATAAAAAAAAAAATTAAACATACTGGCAGCACAAAAGAAAGATTCCATTTGCTATTAACAATTCATTCCCCTATATAGGATTACTTTTGTAAAATGACACAACAGCTAGTGTATTGTGGATATTCTATGTGGTGACGGATTTAGAATACACCACCCTTTCTATCCTGTGGGTATTGTAAGACTCGACAATGGGAAATGACATGGCCTATAACTAACGTGACCATTTTATTTCCGTGTTTGAGCGGGACGCCTACTGACTTTTGTATAAATAAATAAATATATATACATATATAGAGTACGTTGGTGTACGTAAGATATCATATTTAAGTGCAAAGGATATAGAGGTTTATTCGTAAAGCGGGACATTTTTGGACTCGTTGGGGACAGCGAGACGGACAGCCTGAAAGCGGGACAATCCCACCCAAAGCGGGACGTATGGTCACGTTACCTATAACCTAGCCGTAAGAGAAGGAAAACTAGATATGAAACCCGGTGCCAACCTGACTGGCTATTGTGGCTAGAATCCAACATATTAATGCTGGTCTTCTTGCTTTCAGGTTGTATTCAATTCCCGAGGACTCTGGGCAGAATGTTGATATTGTGGACTGGAATTTGTCCTGTGATTGGCCCTTCAACGAAGATAATGAGTATAACCAGATGGAGAGAAAACTCTATACGGTGCTTGATGAAATACTAAAAAGTAAGTCTTAAATGTAGATAAAATGTATATATTGGTGACTTTGTCACAGCCAAACTGTTGACCATGAATACTGCAAGGCATTCGAAATGTCGGTAATAAAATAATGCTAATTATTCTTGCTGATATTTTAATGAGGGAATTATTAAAAACTCGCGACTTCGTCCGCCTGGTATTTGACAATGTGGAAAACTCAGTAACTATGGGCTCCTGAAAATTGGCTGATAAAAGTAGCTTAAGTTACTCCTTGTTACATCAGCTGTCTCCCAGTGAAAGTCCCGTCAAAATCGGTGCAGCCGTTTCAGTGATTAGCCCAAAGAAAAGGACAGACAAACAATTTTTGTGTAGATTAAAAGAGTTAAAAGTATTTTTATCAGTCATGACCAAAACTTTTGGCGGCAATAGGTATCCTAATTAACGTCAATTTCAGACAGACTTCAAATGGTTATTTAGTTTTCGATTTTTTGTGCAAACACGAGACAATATTGTTGAAATAATAAATATTTTGCCTTCTTTCAAACCTTTTTATCACTTATTTTAAGTTTTCTGCCAAATTAATGAACCGATATCGATATTATTATGTGAACAATCTGGAACCAATACCAAAAGAATTATTCACATATTTTTTGGAATCGCTTTACAAATGACAGAGTTATGCGGTAACAAATATAAATTATGTAATATTTGAATAAACACAACTGAATTTATAACCTACTCCTGTTCGAAGTCGATTGATAAAAACGAATAAAATATATTGTTTTAAAATTTAATAAGATGACCTTTCCAGTCATTATAGTACTTGTATATGTATTTAATAGGATCTTACTTACGTAATCATAGTATATAAAAAACACTTTTTTATAGATACATGTATGAATACATGTATGAAAGGTATTTAAGAAGCAAATTAGCATTGTATGAATATTTTAACACCGCTAAGTACAGTTGGTATACATAAATCATACAAGACGAGTAGGAAGCGAATCAGATATTTATTCATTAGATGTGATATGTTAAACAATTTTATTAGTGACAGATTGGCTACAATCGCATATTTACCAATAAGGCTATAGCCCCGCCGCACATGCTCACACTCGCATTGGCTGCCACTCGCACGCGGTTCGTGTGAGTCTGAGCATGTGGCCGTATTTAGAACCTATGGCGCAGTACCAAGCTCCGCAGTTGCTCTCACGTGTCGACGCACACGCGTACATGCGTACATTTGGCATTTTGCACGCGTACATTTGGCACTGCGCCTCGCACGCGGCGCGTGACAGCCAATGCGAGTGTGAGCTTGGGCGGCGGGGCAAAGTGTTGGTATAACGCGGGTCGCGTAGCGCATGCGTGGCGGACCTACCGCACCCGTTAAAAGACTGCAGAGCCGACCCCCCTCCAATTACATGGTGGGAAATTAGTCCACAGAGCCACGCGAGACGGGCTGGCACAGGCGAAACGAATTTAGCCGCAAGAATATGTCTATGATAGTTTTCCTTCTATTGCCCATAGGTTCGTGGCGGAGTATCAAACTATGTTTTACACAATTAATTAGTACACTGAGTGACAAGTCTATTTATGAAATTGTTTAGAATTACAATTCTAAAACTGACTATAAATTAATAAACAATCATTTATTTTTATATTGGTGCTTTATTTTACTGTGAAAAGCCAAACATACTCGACTATTAAGGTTATTATTTGTATAATTAAATCACAGATATTGTATTTTTTTTACATACGTCAAGATCCTTTTTATTTAATACGTCAGTATTTTTTCTTTGACCTATGGCATGGATCTATCTTACGATTAAAAGTAATAACGACGTATCGTTGTAATTTTATTTTATATGAATTAAAGAAATAGTCGTTTAGAAAAACACATTTTTCGCCGAATATAGTAGAGCATGTTTACTTAGTGTCAGTAAATTTTAGTTCTGTGTGTACCATTTCGAGACACCGCGTCTTTGATAGCTACATCGTTGCACGCCCGCCACATCCTAGTCACTATGTTTATACCCTAACTATAGGGTTGCCAGGTCGAAATGAATTTACTAGAACGAAGCTTGTATGTTACTAATAGGATCTGTACGGTCTGTCCTGTGTTAATCTATAATAATATTTTAAAGAGGAAAGATTTGTATGTACGTATGTTTGAAACGAATTGGCTCAAAAAGTACTGGACCGATTTTAAAAATTCTTTCGCCATTTGCATGCTACTAATTAATATAGGCTATTTTAATTGCAAGAATATGGATTCCTACTGAAACATGTCCACCCGTGCGAAGCCGGGACGGGCCGCTTGTCACTGATAAACTTAATAAAATCTCTTCAGCCGTTTGAACATATGCCTAGAATGCTAGTGATACCTTTCTCGCTATTAACTATACTTTTGATTGTACGCTATAGTATATTTCATTACAAGTGCGGAAAGGCTGTCATTGCAAAGAGTTCAGGCGAGGGTTGACAGTCGGAACAAGTTGCAATGACTGTTCCGCATGTGTACCGAACGACTATTTTTAATACAGTTGCGAAAAAATGAAGCCATTTAATAATATAATAAAAACACAATAAACTCAACTAACTAATCGCGCCAACCGTAGAATATAAGCAGAGATTTTTTTTCTTCACCCATTCTGTTGGGCAAAACGAACTATGCCCATACAGCCAAGTCTTCAGTAGAATATTTTTATTGATATGAAATGAAAATGAAATTTAATGAGATGAAATTAAATGAAACCTAACCTAACTCATTAAATCAAATCAATAAATCTGATATTGAAACAAATGAGTAAGCAGTTTCTATTTAGAAATATACGTATTTGCATGAATCATAAAAACTTCTATGGTTTTTTTTGTAAAAACTTCATGGTTGGTTTTTATTTTTATTAGACATTATTTTGACAGTTGGGAAAGAGAACGCACGAGTTCCGGAAAGGTAAAAAAAAAGCACGAGTATGTAATAGCTCACATACCGAACGCTATACGTCCCTGCAATACGCCACTTTTTGAGCAACTGTATAAAAAAATATATTTCACTAAAAGAACAGCTTCATTAAACATAACTTATTTCGTACAAACTGTGGTATTATCACCAAGTGCGATTTGTTCCAAAAACTTATGTTTAAATTACTCCACGTAATAATTTAGTTTAATATGGCTTGGTTTTTTATTTGTCCTCTGGGATAGTCCACTGACGTCACTGGCTCATCTAATGACACCCGATACGGCTCACAGGAGCAAAACAAAGATCCTCTTCACTCACTATACCTTATTGAGTTCAAATACTATGTATTTAATGCACATCATTCATTACACGACGGCTTATTAAACTGTAACCAAACAGACAACCTCATAATTATTACGTGTGTAATCGTATCTATACTAATTAAGTATTTAATTTATTGATCGATATTTTAAGATATAAAATAATTCGCTATTAAAACACCTTCCTCTCATTTTCGTTCGGAAATACTTAGTAAACATGTTCAATGAAATATCTTTACTAAGCAACGAGGAACGTTATAGCTTGAATTCCTTCAGTAGGTACGTCTCTCTTTCTGTCTGTCTGTGGTGTAAAACAATTTTGATTTATACATATTTATGTTAGCTATGCTTGAAAGAAATCTTCAAATTCAAAACTCATTTAATCAAGTTGGCTTATTAGAGCTATTTTGACAAGTCAAACATTAAAATATAATTTAAAATTTACCATCTATCACCGGTTCGGAATGCAGCTCTACAGAGAAAAGCCGACAAGAAATTTTGTAGTTGCCCTTTTTAGATCGCTATTTTCAGGTACCAGGTAGAAGACCGTGATAGGACAGATTTTAGTCGCAAAGGGCCAAACATCAGCCAGATCTAGTCAACGGGTCCCGGGTTCGATTCCCGGGTCGGGCAAGTGTCTTTGTCTAAACCAGAGGCACTGGCTCGGAGTCTGGGTGTCATTTCTATCTATAATATGAATATATTTACAAAAAAAAAATGTATATAAGTAGTTTATCATCCATCTCGTTACCATAACACAAGCATTAAGTTGCTTAGCTTGGGACGAGATGGCGTTGTGTGAAATGTCCAAGGATATTTATTTATTTATTTATTATCTATCTATGGTTGCTATGGTGATGATGATCTTTACGAAATAATACAGTTTCGTTAAAAAAATAGACAGACAATTATTTTATAAGTACCGCGTGTACTGTGATTAGCTGTGGTTATTTTGATATTAAAAGCAGGCATTTAAAATTTATTAATAGTTTTTTTTGCTATAAATGTCAAAACGAGAATACATTATAAAAATTTTGACTCGTTTCAAACAGACCGTGTAGTATGATTGTACAACTGTTGCAACACAAACAGTCATTTAACAGAAATTTGTATTATTTCTTGTTAAAACAATACGCGTTGATTAATAAAAATGGTGTACTATGCCTCTGATCGAGTCTTAGCGTCATCATTACCCACTCCTGAGCCGGGCCTCCCCCAAATTCATGGGGGGAGAATATGCCAACTGTGCCACGCTCGCAAGACGATTTGGAAGAGTCTAGTAGTACAGTACTATGGTAGTGCGGAATGTAGTTGATCTACGGGTTCAACGCCTGGCCGAGACTGTTATTAGATACATGATCAGTATTAAAAAGGAGTGATATAAATTTTACTTGTTTGTGTCGTAGTTAGCGAGATTTTAGTCGTGTCCGTGGTTCCTTAACATTTTCAATTTTGGTTATGAACCAAGACGATAATGATTGTTAATAATGTCTTAGAGCCAATTTTTCCAACATCAGATAATAGCGTTTATACCATTGATAGTATAACGTTTAATTTTTCCATAGTTACATAGGTTTTAATCTAGGAATAAATCGCGTAACCATGGAATCAATTTAACTGACCGTTTGGACGGGCCTACAAAACTATCGTTAATAGTAATGTGTATCAACAGCACTGGTGACCCTTTTCCGAAGTCTGAGAAAAAGTCATCGTCTATTTTCGTTCTATGCCACTTCCCTGTTGCAAAATGCATCGTCTGTCGCTTCAATGGTGTCTATTTTTGGTTGCTCGGCATATTTTATTTAGGGTATGGAGTGTTTGTAAAGCATTGTGTGAAGTTTATACGAATGTTATAAAGTGACAAAAGTTTATTTGAACTTGCTCAGGAACTACAAAATTCGTTTAGATTTTTTTTTGCGTTTATGTGACCCGCGTTGAACCAACATAGAATAAAGCGTTTATCTTATAATTTCTTCCTTGAAACCGACGTCCCTATAGCTAAAGGTCATTATTACGGAAAAAGTTAAATAAATAAATATCCTTGGACATTTCACACAACGCCATCTCGTCCCAAGCTAAGCAACTTAATGCTTGTGTTATGGTAACGAGATGGATGATAAACTACTTATATACATTTTTTTTTGTAAATACATACATATTATAGATAGAAATGACACCCAGACTCCGAGCCACTGCCTCTGGTTTAGACAAAGACACTTGCCCGACCCGGGAATCGAACCCGGGACCCGTTGATCCAAAGACTTCAACTTTTTATAGCTTAATTTGAAGTCTGTGCCTAAGGCATACACCAATCAGCCCGTACATGGCCCACTGTTGAGTCGACTCTCCTTATATTGGGAGTAATTGAATGCCACGCTAGACGGGTGGCACAGTGCTTCGTATCAAATTTTTCTTCTTTCGCAGCTGGGTTTACTGCCTCGTGATTTCCTTTTGTCGACTCTTACGACACCCGCAAGATGGAATTGTATATCCTATACACTGACTTCAAAGCGTTGTTTATTTTTAATTTTAGTTGCCTAATTTGAAGTCGGTGGAAATATTTTGTTTAAACAGTTTTTATTTTTAGTGCAAATTAACGTGCTTTATAAATGACTCTAATAGTCTGACCTTTCTTCCATCTATGACCAGTCGATACACTGTCAATAGTATAACAACTAACAGCTGGTCTAACTAAATTACCGGGTGTCCCACTAGATGGGACTCTGAGGGCAGACGGCCCCGTGGAAATAGTGGTAGTTAGCAAAGTCTGATGATGAAGGCTCTGTTGAGACTATACTCAGTATCTAGATATGGTACATAAGTAAGTCGCGGAATCGTTCAATGTCACTACAATCATCCCATTACCGATACCCATAAGTGGGCCAGTGGATTTTAAACCGTTTGCTAATACGTTAAGATCCATTTTCATGGTAATAGTTGTTTGCAGGAAATTAGCCGGATGCTGTATAGTTGTTAGGTATTGATTGACAATGCATATGAGGCAAGCTACTCTGTAGTCACAATTTTCGTACTAATCTAAATGATACTAAGTTCTGCCCGCGATCTCGCCTGCTCAGTACTACTTCTACTACTACTCAGCCATTAAATGACCCACTGCTGGGTCATTTAATGGCCAGCCCTCCTCCCATCACAGTGAGGGTCTACTGTGATACTGGATAATCAATCTACTGTGTCACGCTGGCCAGACGAGTTGGCACAGGGGTTCGTTCCAAGTTTTCCTTTTTTGAGGCTAAGTTTTCGGCCTTATCATTTCCTTTTGTCGGCTTTAAAGACAGCCTCAGGATGAAATGAAAAAAGGGTTGCCTTCCGGGAGTGCAGGCAGAAGTTAAAACTCGAATCTTAACGTAGTGCAGTTTTGAATGGTTAGTGAATATTTATAAAAGTACCAGCATTTATGTGGTTAAATACAAAAATGACAATTTATATTACCTACATAAAAAAAAATCAAATCACTTCAAAACTATTATAATTATTTTACATTAAAAAGTTTATCTTCTACTTTTCCTCCGTCTTACGGATTTTCGATCAGGCCACGTGGCCTGACGCGAATTTGACATTTTATACACATCTCAAGAAAAGTGCTCAGAAAGCTCGCCGCTAAAGAAGATTTCACTTCAAAATCTATTATTTTCCACCGGGAATTTAAAGTGGAGGCGACAGCTGTGGCTTGGTCTCATTCCGTATGTACAACAGAGAAACCGGAATGGAAAAGAAAAGAGAAAGAAATATATGTACGAATTGTTTTCTTAATGAAGTGGCGTCGTAAACAAAAACCAAGATTCCGTGGTAATTGGAAAATTGCTATCGGAGGAAGCAATAATTACGACAACACGACACGACGACGACGACGACGTTTTTCTATGGCGTACTCGCTCGTAGCTCAGATTGCAATGTTATACATTTCGATATTGCTATACTGTTATTCAGTGTGGTGACGTATTTAGAATTCAAACTCAAAAATAAATAAATAAATAAATAAATATCCTTGGACATTTCACACAACGCCATCTAGTCCCAAGTTAAGCAACTTAATGCTTGTGTTATGGTAACGAGATGGATGATAAACTACTTATATACATTTTTTTTTTGTAAATACATACATATTATAGATAGAAATGACACCCAGACTCCGAGCCAGTGCCTCTGATCACTCACAAAGACACTGGCCCGACCCCGGAATCGAACCCGGGACCCTTTGATCCAAAGGCGGCACATCTGACCACTAGACCATCGAGGCAGTCAATTAGTGTTACCACCCCATTTCATGCTGAGGTTGTTGTAAGAGCCGAAAGGAAATGATAAGGCCGTGAACCTAGCCGCAAGAGAAGGAAAGCTTGATACGAAAACCTATGCCAACCCGTTTCGGCCAACGTGGGACAGTAGGTTGATTACCCTCCATGTAGTTGGAGGAGGCCCGACTCAGCAGTAGGTCATTTATGGGCTGAGAAGTTGTAGTACATATATGTAATATATATATAGAGTTCCTTACCGGCTCTTTGACACAATTTTATTGAATAGATTTTTGATTTTGACTGCCTCGTTGGTCTAGTGGTTAGATGTGCCGCCTTTGGATCAACGGGTCCCGGGTTCGATTCCGGGGTCGGGCAAGTGTCTTTGTCTAAACCAGAGGCACTGGCTCGGAGTCTGGGTGTCATTTCTATCTATAATAACTATGAATTTACAAAAAAAAAATGTTTTTAAGTAGTTTATTATCCATCTCGTTACCATAACACAAGCATTTAGTTGCTTAGCTTGGGACGAGATGGCGTTGTGTGAAATGTCCAAGGATATTTATTATTATTTATTATTATATTATTTATTTAATGTCGGCAGCTTTTTTCGAGGCGATACCTTATTAGAGCCTGGGGGGGAAAGGCTGACTTATGTGGATCTACGTTGAATGTATTAATAAATGATTCCAAATACTAATGTTTTACCATAGATATATCGTACGCACACAACACGAGTTGCCGAAAATGTGACAGGGTCAACGCGCTGATGATGCCCTGACCATACACTGTCGTCTTGACCTTTTGATAGTTTCTAGTTGCTAATGCAACATAAGACTATGTACGGTACACTTAAAGACGGTCCGTAATTGAGTTGGGAATTGACACAGGTCCTGTAACTGGTTGCTGACCCTGAAGTGCCCTACCACAGGGACTACGTGTAGAAGCTAGCCAAAATGATTCAATTAGTTTGTCAGGGTTGTGAGTAATGCGCATTGATCCGCGGCGATACGCACTCATGTGTGTGTGAGTGGTCTACTTTGTGACGTCACTATCGCGGTACTGCACAGGAAAATAAACAGTATTAGGCTGCCTGTTTTTAATGATTCCAATAGTATGCATTCATACATCCGATTCTTATATCGATACAGCCCACACATCAATTAACATTCGAAACGTGAACACTAAACGTTTCACTTTCCTTTTTATTCGTTGGCGAATCGAAATGGATTGGTGTTGCCATTAGACCTTCACAAATGACTTCAGTGTTACTACATAATAAGTTATTTAATATTTGTGCCCTGATTTCGATTTGGAAAAAGAAACTTCCTCTTATAGGCACAAATCACTAGAGGATGTTTCTGCATGACAGAAACTCACAAGACATCTGATTGAGGTAGATCAGACTGATTGTAGATAAAAAAAAATCTATACATTTTTCGAAAACAAAAATGATTGCAGTCGTAATTATTGTCCACTATCTAACCGCTGCTGCTAAATGTTGACCTAATAATCGTAAACCCGTGGTCATTTTGACGTTCACCTATTGCTCCACTGCAATTCATATTTTTACCACGTGTCGTGTCTAGGGTTGCCAACTTTTTTTTACAAGAAATAAAGTATATTCAGCTCTATGAAGAATATTAAACAGTATTTTAGAAAACAGTATGTTATTTATTTATTGTTTTAAATACATATTTTTAGAGCTTCTCGCAAAACTTACTAATTTATAATCTTTTTTAAAAACTGTATTTGCCTCGCCACGCTTATGCTGAAATTAAAATAAATGAGGAGCTCATTTTTTATAAAATAAAAAGATGCTCCATTTCTACCATCCCGGCACTTAGCATTCATTACTGAAAAAATGTGTGAGCGTCTAAGTATAACACATAGTAATGTGTTTGCATTTTGAAACTGAAAACAGTATTTTGTATACTTTATTTTTGTTCAACATTAAAAAGTATAATTTAGTGTAAAACAGTATAATACTGTTCAAAACAGTATAGTTGGCAACCCTAGTCGTGTCACAGCCGTCTATTCTTTTTTTTAAACGAAACCCTTGCATTGGGGCTGCATATAGCCTGTATCGCAAGAGGAGTTTACAAATATGAAATTCACGAACACAAATGATACCCAGACTCAGAGGAAGTGCCTCTGGTTTATTCAAAGACACTTGTCCGGGACCCCGTTATCGAAAGGCACATCCAACCCCCAGGCCAACAACTTCAGTTTCATTCATTCAGTCTTTTTCATTCAGTTTCATTCACTCAGTCACTCCGTTTTCACGTTATGAGATTTATAAACCGTGTCCGGACAATGATGAACACAGAAAAAAGGAATTATCCAAATTGATGCAGTAGTTCTAAAGTTATGCGCGTCTGTTGCTACTCTAAACATTAAAATAAAAAATAATTTATATATGAAACTCACCGTAGGCTTTACAATCTCACTTCGGATACCTGTATTTTTGATCAAAGATTTTTCTAAGATTCAAGTTACTCGCAGAATATCTTATAAAATGGATTTTATATATCATCCAGTACCCAGAGTCGTCCACTGTTGAAAGTAGGCCTTTCAAAAACCCCAATATGTAATGTCTGTCCTAGATCGCAACCATTATAATGCAATCCATTCATCTTATCGGGAGCCGTCCTACCTACGCTACATTCTCCAACACGTGGTCACTTTAAGACCTGTTACCCCAAACACGAGAAACGCCGAATACTGTCAAGTTGTCAAAACAAATGTTATGTTCATTCAGTGTCAACAATAACAAGTGTCAAAACACAAGTAGCATAAATGCGCGCATAATCTTCAAAGCCGGTCCTTTCATATTTTGTAACCTCAATACATTCATTCTGGCCCACATACCTGCTTGCATGAAGTATCGCACCGTAATGCTTAGCATGGCTCCAATACTGCGGATGCTTTGCCTTATTTGGGACATATCCACCTTCCTTTTGTCATTGATGGAAAGTCTAAAGGTGGATCTATACATTTGCTTATGTTGAAATTATATCTTTGTTTATTCTGCGTCTTAGTCTTCGACGTAAAGGTCCAGTCTGGAAATAGGTGGCCCTCGATGAACAGATCGGTTTCTCCTGATCAAGGGACTAGTTTAAATTTCGAAAGAACAATTTTCTAATTTATGGATATGTCTGCGACTGCGATTTTAGAGTCAACTTCCTTAAGTGTTACAAGATTTACAGGTTCTTTGCCAGTTTAGCAAGTTCGATATTCATCCGAAATATCTTAAATCGTCAAATAAAAAAAAAATGCTGTAATTCTCTTATTCGACATATGCTCCGATAATGTCTTGGGTAAATGCAGTGTTTTATTTCCGCAACATTTATTGAGGTCGTCGAAGTTACAGCCTACGAATGACCCACTATTTAGTAGGACCTCCTCGGAATTTATGGAGAGAGAGAGAGTAGCCTACTGTGCCACGCTGGTAAAACGGGTTGGCACAAGATTTGTGTCAATGATATATCACTGAAAATCATATATTGAATTTTCAGTGTAAATGAATAAATGCCTTTATCTCATCAAGATGTCTTTCTCTCGCGTTCCTTAAGTCGCCTACGACACCCTCAGGATGGTATAGTGCCTTTGTGTATTCTCAATCCGTCACTTTTTATTAAGGTATAATAGCATAGTGCATTTGACCGCGACATATCAGGGGCCGCGTAGGCCGGCTTCTGGTCTACATATTGAGATGAAACATGTATCGAGTTAATTGTATCTACCTCAATGCAACTGAACTGAATAATGCGGTTTTCAGATCACAATGAAATGCAGAAACATTTACCCGAGCATGATTACAATTTCATTATGTAAAGGTCGTCGTTATCATTACGATACTAAATTTTAGCTATCTTTGTTTCGTCATCTGCTCGCAATACATATCCTTATAGGTGATTAGTCTCCTATAGCTCGTTTAGTACGATTACGTCCTAAGGGGCTGTCCATTAATCACGTGGGGTCGAAAGAGGAGAGGTCAGGCAAAAATCACGAAAAATCACAAGGGTGTAGGGGGGTATAGTAAAATATCACGTGTATTTATTTTTTCGTGAAACGCGTGATTTTTAAACCGAAAAGCGGCGTGTAATGTATATAACTTTTGAGTGTAAGATTCTTTGCAGGTACTAAAAACTACACGTGATTTTTAATGGGGTGTGGGGAGGTAGTCTTAAACCTCAGCACGTATTACCAAGGGTTAAAAATGTTAAAAAAACATCAAGTGATTAATGGACAGCCCCTAAGTTTTAGTCAACCTACTCATGCAGTCCCACAATAACATTCTGACGACTGTCATTCAAATTTCCTGACCACGTCTGCTCTTCTGCATAACGCATGCAAATTGACCACAAATTTGGCTTTGGCGCCAATTACCCGTTTCCACAGCGCCTTGCGTTGCGAACAAAATCATTACGTTTGTGGTTTACATCAGTAACACTATCAAGCTAAATTGGAACTTGAAATCGAATGCTAAGGTTTGTTATTCTACGCTAAAGATGCGTTTTTGATGGGTTTGTTGAACTCCCTAGCCAGTTATCTTCCGTGTCATTCGCTTAGTTACATCGTCACAAATTAAGTAAAACTAGTTCTATATTAGCAATCAACGCCATGGTCATTACTTGGTTGGCCAGCGGAAATTGGTCCACGACTAAATAAAGACCATCATTTTTTTATTGCCCAGATTTTAACCCGAATTGTCTCACTGTCTGAGTGGATTTTATGTCCGTGCTTATTTTGATTTTCATCCCAAATTTCAACCACTTTGGTGACTAAAACTGATAGGTAAAGCTGTCTTCAATAATAATGAGACACAAATAGACAAAAAGATAATTGCATTTTAAATGTTGTTTTTGAATTAAGACTTGAAATCGTTCAGGTGACATTTTATTCCACACTTATTTTGGATTTAAAAAAGAGTATTTAGTTTTTATTTCTTTTGGAAGTCTACTTTCACCGATTATATAACTGGAGTGTAAATGGGAACGTTGGAAGGGATAGGCCAAGAAGGACATTCCATGACCAAATATGTGATGTCCTAAAGAAAGCTCAGGTCAGAAGCACCCCAAACCAGCTCAGGTCAGAAGCATGCATGTAGAGGTTGATGAAAGTGAAAGAAGCGAAAGTTGTGATCCAGGATCGTAGCAAGTGGAAAGATGTGATCTCTGCCTACTCCTGCGGGAAAAAGGCGTGACTTTATGTATTTAGGTTTTAAGAATCTCAATAAATCCCGGCCTGTAGAGCACATTATGAGAGAAAATAATAATAAATGGATAAAAGACGGATAATAGAGGAATACAACGAAAATGCTGGTCTGATAAGAGATATTGTAATATTGCGGATCCATTGTGGTACAGGAAAACACGAATTAAAGTAAAAGAGCTGGAGAAGGCCTTCGTGTGGCCAACGCCTAACTACTACTCGGCCCACGACTGACCCACTGCTCAATCAGGCCTCCCCCCATCACAGGGAGAGTAATTAACCTACTGACTACTTGACTGCCTCGTTGGTCTAGTGGTTAGATGTGCCGCCTTTGGATCAACGGGTCCCGGGTTCGATTCCGGGGTCGGGCGAGTGTCTTTGTCTAAACCAGAGGCACTGGCTCGGAGTCTGGGTGTCATTTCTATCTATAATATGTATGTATTTACAAAAAAAAATATGTATATAAGTAGTATATCATCCATCTCGTTGCCATAACACAAGCATTACGTTGCTTAGCTTGGGACGAGATGGCGTTGTGTGAAATGTCCAAGGATATTTAAAAAAAAAAAAAAAAAAACTGTGCCACGCCGGCCATACGAGTGGGCGCAGGGTTTCGTTTCAAGCTTTCCTTCTCTTGCGGCTAGGTTTTCGGTCTTGTAATTTCCGTTAGTCGGCTTTTACACCTCCCTCAGGATGAAATGGGGTGGTGACACTATGTATTTCAAATCCGTCACCACACGGAACGGAATACCTAACTAATGTTGATTTATTTTGGTTTAAGAATGACTTTGACGTTGAAAAAGTTTTTCTTGCACCTTTATGAGTTTGGAGGGTTGTGTTGATGATTTTGATGATTATAATTCTATAACTACATACGTCTTACAGCCGCGAATAACATTTTAATCAACATACAACCTAGCACTGACCTGCAAATAGCAAAAAACGTAAGAAAATTTGAATTTCGCGGGCTACCCTGGAACATTCACCTTAAATTTATGTTGGCAATAGGGTTCATGATTTCTCGAGCTTTTCAATTTTTCGGGTCTCGAGAATTCTCGAGGCTAATTTCTCGGGACTCTCGGGTTGTCGAGAAATTTACATTTACGTACGTTTTCTCATATTATTTGGTTCCAATTGAGTCTAAAAATCAGTGGTTTCCCTCTCAAATAAAAGTATCAAACTAATTATAAAACTTTCATCGAGGTTATTCAAAAACATTAATCTTATAAATATTGTTTTATAAAAATATTACAGAAAAAAATATTATTCAGGCTCATAATCATAATGACAGCACCATTTTTAGTTGGTTATTTAGAACTTAAACTAAACAAAAAATCAACATGAAAGAAAACGTAAATATTAGGTTGGGGAAAAAGTCTTTTCGCATTATAGTATGTATGAACTTGTAATAAAATCTTCAGTCCTGATCTTGCACCTTCAGATTTCCACATGTTTCGGTCTCTTCAGAATTCTTTAGGCAGTGTCAGGTTAACATCACGAGAGGACTACCAAAACCACTTGTCGCGGTATTTTGATCAGTAGTCCCAAAATTTCTATAGCAATGGGATCATGTACCTACAAGATGGCAAAAAGTTATCGAACAAAATGGTAGCTACATACTTTAGTTAAATGTAAATAAACGATATTAAAAAATGATTTGAAATTTCTTAAAACGTGCGACGAAACTTTTTCCCCAACCTATTATCTTAACTGACATTACATTAGGATCACAGCACAATTACAATTGGGCTGGTTATTTAGAAAAAAAAATCAACTTAAATCTTGTAAACAAAATAGCTTCTATAAAACACGAAAGAAATCTATAATATCTTAAACTCAGGTAGAAAGTAAATGTAAATTATAATTTCATTACAATCATAGCACCATTTATGGCATGTTAATAGAATATAAACAAATTAAAACTCTGCAAGTTTTTTTTCTACAAACATACATGATTTCTCGAGTTCTCGACTTTTCTCGAGCTTGATTTCCCGGGAACAAAGCCCAGAGATTTCCCGGGAATTCTCGGCTCGAGAATGCCCGGGAATGAACCCTAGTTGGCAATAAAGGATTATGCCGCCTTTGGATCAACGGGTCCCGGGTTCGATTCCGGGGTCGGGCAAGTGTCTTTGTCTAAACCAGAGGCACTGGCTCGGAGTCTGGGTGTCATTTGTGCTCGTGAATTACATATTTGTAAACTGCCCCCGCAACACAGGATATGTGCAGGGGTTTCGTTTAAAAAAAAACAAACCATACCATATACCCGGTCTGGCTTCGTACAGAAGCTACCGTAACTTAATTTTTGTTATAGCCAAATTGCACCCAATAAGTTACAGTCGTTTTGTAGCTTGTGAATAAACTGTGCGACAAACAAGCATTACTTTGATGTGTTCGCCATTACAGAAAGAATCTTGACACAGAAATCGAATTTCCATTTATCCTGTTATGTTAGAAGGTTAGCAATGGATCTCTTGAGAGCTTACAAGATAATGATATTTACCAGATATATTAGTCCAATATATGTATAGTTTTACTGCATCACTATATCCGTTGCCGCGGTTCAGTTTGCACAGTGAATTATCGATAGTTGTTATTGTGTCATCGTTCACGTAATCGAATATGTAACGATTTATTATATTGGCTTCTTGTTGACTATCGATAATAGGGTTCATTCCCGGGAATTCTCGAGCCGAGAATTCCCGGGAAATCGTTGGGCTTTGTTCCCGGGAAATCTAGCTCGAGAAAAGTCGAGAACTCGAGAAATCGTGAACGTTTGTAGAATATAAACTTGCAGAGTTTTAATTTGTTTATATTCTATTAACATGCCATAAATGGTGCTATGATGATAATGTAATTATAATTTACATTTACTTTCTACCTGAGTTCAAGATATTAAAGATTTCTTTCGTGTTTTATAGAAGCTATTTTGTTTACAAGATTTAAGTAATTTTTTTTTCTAAATAACCAGCCCAAAATTGTGCCGTGATCCTAATGTAATGTAAGTTAATATAATAGGTTGGGGAAAAAGTTTCGTCGCATTTTTTAAGAAATCGTTTATTTACATTTAACTAAAGTATGTTTTGTTCGATAACTTTTTGCCATCTTGTAGGTAGGGACATGATCCCATTGCTATAGAAATTTTGGGACTACTGATCAAAATACCGCGACAAGTGGTTTTGGCAGTAATCTCGTGATGTTAACCTGATACTATAGATAAGAGACCAGGGGCGTAGCGTGCCTTGGTGGGGCCCCGTATAAAAATTTATTTGCCCATGAATCATATGTTTCATTTGTTTATGTTATATGTTTATGTTATATGTTTCACTTCGCTGTTTTTTTTTACCCTTCATGGGCCCCATGAAGGGTAAAAAAAACCCAACGAAGTGAAACATTTCTCACAAAAGAAAATAAATTCCTTTTTTTTGGCAAACTGATTAATTAAATGATTTTTAGCTGATGATGACTTTAGATTTTCTAATATTTCTGCCTCTGAAATAGAAAAAAAAGTTGGGAAGTTTTCATTCATTTTTGCTTCCGCACGGCGGGGCCCCCGCGGCCCGGGGGCCCCGTATAATTGATACGGCTGAGACGGTTCTAAATAACCAACTAAAAATGGTGCTGTCATTATGATTATGAGCCGGAATAATATTTTTTCTCAAATATTTTAAAAAACAATATTTATAAGATTAATGTTTTTGAATAACATCGATGAAAGTTTTATAATTAATTTGATACTTTTATTTGAGAGGAAAACCACTGATTTTTAGACGGGATTGGAACCAAATAATATGAGAAAACGTACGTAAATGTAAATTTCTCGACAACCCGAGAGTCCCGAGAAATGAGCCTCGAGAATTCTCGAGACCCGAGAAATTGAAAAGCTCGAGAAATCATGAACCCTAATCGATAATAAACAATACGAGAAAATGTTAGTCGATATATTGTGAACGATCGGTTATTGACCTTTATGAAAGTAAACATTTGACATGGTTAGTTATACCTTTGAATGGTCATGACTTTCTCAGGTAAGTACGGAATGTATTATGATGATTAGAGTCCAAAATACAATACGTGTGATAGTTTTATTTTTGTTGAGTTCACGTGTTCCGTGATAATTTCGGCTTCGCATTTATAATCTAAACACGGATAACGAATTTTAGCACTGTAAGTAATGGAATTTTTTTTAATACAAATACTTGGTGCCTTTACGTTTTACTAGCGACCCGCCGCGGCTTCGCACGGGTGGAATGATGAACATCTAAATTTATGCATATATTAAACAATAAATCTTCCTCTCGAATCACTCTATCTATTAAAAAACGCTTCAAAATCCGTAGCGTAGTTTACAAGACTTAAGCATACATAGGGACAGACGACAGCGACTTTGTTTTATAATATGTAATGATACTATGTAATGATTATGATGATGAAAGTGACGAATAAATGACGTCATTTATTTTTGTAGAATTTCAACAAATAGCTAGTCTCGTACCGCCTCAGAATAAATAAATATCACCTTTTAAACCTTCGGACTTTCACGAATATTTCAAGACCAAAATTGGCCAAATCGTTCCAGCCGTTCTCGAGTTTTAGCGAGACTAACGAACAGCAATTCATTTTTATATACAGGGTTGATACGACATAGGGGCATTTTTAACTGCTTAAACTAGGTATCATTTCCAGGCTCTGTACCAAAAATCAATTAAATTAATAGCAATAGAGAGAGAGAGAGCAATAGTTTAGCCGCAAATGATTTTTAAAATTTTTGCCTCATTTGAACATGATGTATCTTTCCTTACAGATATTTATGCCTAACGCATCGTTTATTAACCTTAGGGGCTCTCCATTAATCACGTGATGTTTTTTTAACATTTTTTAACCCCTGCCTCCCCCTTGGTGATACCTGGTGAGGTTTAAGACTACCCCTCCACCCCCCATGAAAAATCACGTGTATTTTTTTTGTACCGTTTCGAATTCATACTGATCACATATACACTCGAGAGCAATGAATCCGGGTCACTTAAAGAATCCTAAAAATCTCGGAAACTAAAAATGCTAGGTTAATGCAATAAATCGTATTTAATGGACAATGTAATACTCCTTAAATGAAGGTATTAAAACTTCTTAGTTATTGTAAAGTTATATCATAAAAAAATCAAACTTGAAAAAGGGCCACTTTCGAAGATGGAACTACGAAATTACAGCATTTGGTTTTGCTTTTGTTTGTAATCTGTCATTTATGTGGGTACATAAACCATGTTGATAGTGCTCTATATTCATTATTCAAGCTGATATTATGTCGCTTACGCCTGAAGAATGCACCAGAATACTTACAATGCTGGAAACCGGCCGGAGTCAGCGCGATACAGCCAGGACTGTCGGTGTGTCGCTGTCAACAGTACAAAGAGTTCTCCGACGTTACGAAGAAACTGGTTCTAACCTACGCAGACCAGGAACGGGTAGAACCAGGTGTACCACAGCACGAGAACACTGATACTTGGTGAACACCATGCTTCGAAATCGCTTTCTCACAGGAACTGAACTCACAAATCAGTTTCGACGCCTCGGAGGAAGTAACCCAAGTGCATGGACAGTAAGACGTCGGCTTGCTGAATCTAACTTAAAACCCCTTAGACCTGCAAACGGCCCTAAACTGGAGCGTGGGCATCGTATTTCAAGACTAAGATATGCCCAGAGCCACGTAAATTGGAGTATTGAAGATTGGTCAAAAGTTATGTTCTCCGACGAATCAAAATTTATGCTACACTATACGAGGGTGAATCAAAAAGTTCTTAGAAGTGCATATATATGAAACCTTTTTGGATCAAGTTCGATATTCAAATTAAAGAGTGTCTATCACACTATATTTATGCAGACTGTCACTTGTTTTTGTCAGTTCGTTCGCATGTAATAAATTTTTTTGTGCAACAAGTTGCTAAAAAGTCAAAATTATGGATAAAAGTGAGTTACGTGCGGTGATACAATATCTCAGTTTGAAAAAAATGTCTACGAAGGAAATTTTTTTGGACATTCAGCAGACATTAGGGGGTGATGCTGTACCCTATTCTACGGTTGCGTACTGGGTGGCTGAATTTAAAAGAGGTAGATCAAGCTGTAAAGATGACCCGCGTTCTGGGCGGCCTTCAACCTCCGTTACAGAAGAAAATGTCAAAAAGGTTGAGAATCTGGTTTTGGAAGACAGAAGAATGACTATAAAACATATAGCTGAGATCCTAAAGATATCTTTTGGTAGCGTTCAATCCATTTTAATTGATTCACTGGGGTTCAAAAAAGTGTCTGCAAGATGGGTGCCACGAATGTTAACCGACGAAAACAAAAAGCGACGTTTGGAAATTTCCAAGCGTAATCTCGAAATGTTCCAGCGTGATTCGGATAATTTTTGCCGTCGTCTTGTCACCATGGATGAAACGTGGGTCCACCATTTTGATCCTGAAACTAAAAGACAAAGCATGTCTTGGAAACGACCATCCTCTCCATCCATTAAGAAATTTCGAGTTGCTCCTTCCGCTGGCAAAGTTATGGCCTCTGTGTTCTGGGATAGTGAAGGAATCCTTTTTATTGATTACATGCCAAAAGGCCAGACGATAACTGGACCCTATTATGCAAATTTAATCCCGAAAGTGCGTGAAGCGATTAAAGAAAAACGTCGTGGAAAACTGTCGTTGGGCGTGTTGTTCCTTCAAGATAACGCTCCTGCCCATCGATCGGAAGTTGCGCTCAACGCAATCCGCTGTGCTGGCTTCAATCTCCTTGACCACCCACCATATTCTCCGGACTTAGCCCCAAGTGATTTTCACTTATTTCCAAAATTAAAAGAGGAAATTCGTGGAACAAAATTTCACGATAATGACGCGGTTATAGCTGCCGTAGAGGACTTTTTCGAGAGTCAAGAAAATAATTTTTTTTCACAAGGAATAAGGAAGTTAGAAACGCGTTATTCTAAATGCATTGCATTGGAGGGAGATTATGTAGAAAAATAAAATATTATTATTTAAATCTTTGCATTTTTTAATATTGATTCCAAGAATTTTTTGATTCACCCTCGTACAAGCACGATGGAAGACACAGAGTGTATCGAAGACCAGGGGAAAGATTCAAGCAAGCATGCATCGAAAAAAAAGTAGCCTACGGTGGTGGGTCTGTACTTGTGTGGGCCGGAATTTCTTCTGAAAGTCGCACAGAGCTGGTGATCATAGAAAACGGCTCTTTAACTGGCGTAAGATATGTGGAAGAAATCCTCAATGATCACGTTGGTCCATTTATGATCAATTTAGGTGAGGATGCTATATTTATGCATGACAATGCCCGATCTCATACAGGTAGGATTGTGAATGACTACCTTCAAGAGATGAACATTACTCGTATGGAGTGGCCAGCGCGCAGCCCGGATATCAACCCTATCGAGCATGCTTGGGACGAGCTAGGCAGATGCGTAAAACAACGAAACCCTCCCCCAATCACGCTTCGTGAGCTCAAAATTGCTCTCACAGGGGAATGGGAGAATATTCCCCAAAATCGTATAAGGAACTTGGTGTACAGCATGCCAAACGGCGTAAACGCAGTAATGGAAGCACGAGGAAGCAATACGAAGTATTAAAATTTAAGAAAATCGTAATAAAGTTCAAAAATTTCATGTTTCCTATTTTTGTTTTAAGGAGAGATCAGCAGTTTTTTTCTTTATGTAATTTTGTGTTAATAAAATGTATGGTGACTCATATTTTTTTTACTTTCATTTAAGGAGTATTACATTGTCTATTAAATACAATTTATTGCATTAACCTATCATTTTTAGTTTCCGAGATTTTTAACATTCTTTAAGTGACCCGGATTCATTGCTCTCGAGTGTAGTATACGTGGTGTAATTTAATGCCCCTCTGTCATATCAACTCTGTATATAAGAAGATTATAGTGAATGTGAATGAATTCATTTTCAATGATTGAAGCCATTTTCATTCGGGTATTGTTGCAACGACTGATTGTCACAAAGTAAATTTAGCAATTAGTTAATCTAATTACTTGTTCCAGGTGAAATCTTCGCGGTGCCAGACAAACACAAGTTCGATTCGCGAACGTACGTGAAGCCGAAGAAGAGAGTACAAAGGCCCACTATTCAGAGCATAGTCGAAGTGTCCAACCCACCCTCGATGTCGCCCAACGTGTCGCTCAACCAGTCTGCCAACAAATACTTGACGTATAATAAGTACAATTCACCTTTGGGCCCCATCAGCCCAATGATTAGGCTTAAAACCTTCAATGTTGACACTAACACGGAGAACAGCAACACGGTTAAGGAGTACGCTATGAAGCGGCGGAGTTTGGTGCAAGATGATGATCCGCAGGTGAGTCTCAGTCTTGGTAGTGCATTTAGGGTTAGGTAAAGAAATTTGATAGAGATTCGTCTTCTTCTTCCTTGCCAGTTCTGTCAATTCTCAGAGACTCGTTCTGCCTCGTTGGTCTAGTGGTTAGATGTGCCGCCTTTGGATCAACGGGTCCCGGGTTCGATTCCGGGGTCGGGCAAGTGTCTTTGTCTAAACCAGAGGCACTGGCTCGGAGTCTGGGTGTCATTTCTATCTATAATATGTATGTATTTACAAAAAAAAATGTATCTAAGTGGTTTATCATCCATCTCGTTACCATGACACAAGCAATAAGTTGCTTAGCTTGGGACGAGATGGCGTTGTGTGCAATGTTCAAGGATATTTATTTATATTTATTTATTTATTTTTTGCGTCCGTTATTTGTAAATCGATTTGGAAATGTTTTTTATCCAATTTGTAGTGCCTTCTAGAAATTGTATCAAAATTGGTTCAGTTCGTTACAGCCCATAAATGACTCACCACTGGGTCGGGCCTCCTCCAAATAGCCTACTGTGCCACGCTGGCAAGATGGGTTGGCACAGGGTTTGTATCAAGTTTTCCTTCTCTTGGGGCTAGGTAATCTGCCTCATGCTTTCTTTTAGTCGCCTCTTACTACACCCTAAAGATGATATGGGTTGGTGACATTGTGTATTCTAAATCAGTCACCATTTGTTCAGTAGTTTGCTATAAAGATTGAAATAATTGAACAAAACCATTTGTCGAAAGGCAAAGTTGTGTATTCTTGGACGACTTAGTAGAGTTGGGTCACAAAAAGATATGCACAATAAATAAAAACTTTAACAGAACTATCGACATCAAGAAATATCGCCTATAAATGCGAGAATTACCAAAAAGTCCTACATCGCGATAGTGAAGTTTACAGAGCAATTGGTATGGTAAATAAATTGCCTGTGATGGTCGTCCCTTTGCGACTTAATATGTATTTTAATTTAGTAGTATATATATTGACAAACGATGGCAAATTAATAACAGGAAAACTATAGGAATTAGACTACGCCCCAATATCCGTTCAAGTTCATTGCATTGCGATGTAAAAACGATTGCAATGCTAACGGGACAAACAGCTGGCGCGTTCTATTATGTGTTTCATTACCAAGCCCGGTGTGTCTGGCCGTGAACCTGTTTGACGTAGGCGATCTGGGAAATTTTGCGCTTCAATACAGTTTATACTAATTGTTTGAGTTTTTTTTATCTATGACTTGAATGCCCTTGACCCTAGGCTTGCGTGATTAAAGCAATGACAGGGTCTAAAACGGAGCAGGCAGTTCAAGAAAATGCTCTGTCGGCCACTGGCTCTCTCTCGCATACACACGACGAAACACAGTAAAACTGCTTGGCCGGACTTACATGTGAGGGTGGTAGCTAGCCGGGCGGACCATTAGATCCTACAACACGCGTTATTTCCCAGCGTGCGGTGGGGAAGTTTTATATTCTGCCCCGTCCCCCATACGGGGAAAAGTCGGGGAGTATTCCGTGTGGTGATGGATTTGAAATCCATAGTGTCACCACACCCATTCAATCCTGGAGGTGTCGACAAAGAGCAATTCCTTGAAGCAATAAGTTCTCCGGAAATCGCGGAATATCAGCGAAACAATCTATAAAATAAATAACCACCCAAGCGAGTAGAATAAAAAAGTACGCTTGTTTTGTAACGATAAATGTGAGGAATTAAAACCTCAAATCGAATGGCAATCGACTCTCAAAAATACATGAAATTGGTATGCGTCATTTGGTTATTTGGATTCGGTTTAATCCAACGGTCAATCGTCTGTGGATTACAGTGAAGGAATGCGCATATCAGGCCCATTTAAATTGTGCTTATTTATTGTAATCTGAGTTCTGTGACTGGGCTTGTGCGAAGTATGAACCTTTGAAAACCAGTACGTTCAAAAAGTCCCACGGTTCAGTCAAGTCCAAATTCTGAATTTAGTTTGTATTTGTTTAAATCGCACTGGATCTTTACCGAACTTTCAGGGATTGTCATGGAGAGTTTAAATCAGCATATAGTTCGTCCGCGTTAATAATGCAGTACGTAAATGTCTATAACTATCACTACATATTATAAAACAAAGTCGCTGTCGTCTGTCCGTCCCTATGTATCCTTAAATATTTAAAACTAAGCAACGGTTTTTGAAGCGGTATTTTTAAATAGATAGCGTGATTCAAAAGTAAGGTTTATCACTATCATCACTATCACTATCACTATCACTACATAGTATAAAACAAAGTCGCATTCTTCTGTCCGTCCCTATGTATGCATAAATCTTTAAAACTACGCAACGGATTTTGAAGCGGTTTTTTTTAATAGATAGAGTGATTCAAGGGGAAGGTTTATATGTATAGCCCACCCCCGCTTTGCACGGGCGATGCCGGGGCGGGCCACTAGTTATGTATATATAGTAGCGAATTTAAAGGTCCATCATTGGACCTTTGCGAAGCCGGGGCGGGTCGCTAGTTTTATATAATTAAATGATAAAGGACAGGACACGACTGTTGCGTTTGAAAGTATGACTTTAAATGGCCTCTGTGAACTTGACTTTCAAATTAGGAACGATTTGATTGGTTACGCGATGTGGCGGATGTGGTATACTTAACGTGACCATTTTTTTTCGTGTTAGAGCGGGACGCCTTCTGAATTTTGTCTATAAATCAATATAATATATATAGGGTGCGTCGGTGTAAGGTGTCATATTTAAGTGCAAAGAGTATAAAGGTTTATTCGTAAAAGCGGGACATTTTTGTTCTCGTTCGGGACAGACAAAAAAGAATCTGTATACTAATAAATCCACCCATTTGCATCTGCGCTGTAAAAGTATCAACCAGACGACGATCAGCTTAAAAATTCAAGGCACAATGTCGCATTCATAGAATACATCGCGCAGGTTTCAGCTGGTCCATTCTGGGAAGCATCGCTCGTAAATTATGCATAGATTTTCGCCGCGACACCATATACCGATTTATTCAACTGCCTTGTTGGTGTAGGGGTTGTGCCGCTTTTGGATCACGGGTACCTGGTTCGATTCCGGGGTCGCGCAAGTGTCTTTGTGTAAACCATAGGGACTTGCTCGGAGTTTGGCTGTCATTTGTGTTCGTGAATTACATAACTGCACCAGCGATACAGATTATACCTACTACAGGGGCTTCGAACGGTTTACCCACTAAAACCTACCCGCGCAGACAATTAGTGGGTAAACCGGCTGGGGACCTATAAAAGGTTTCCCCCACTATAAAAAAAGGGGCTTCGATTTCTCAAGAAAGAAAGATTTATGGATTTACAAACCGGTCTATTCAAGACCATTTTTTTTATGGAAACGTAGTTTTTTTTTATTATAACTCGCGCAAGAACACTATGCCTCCCAAGGGTGATCCGATAAGAGGTGTTGGAATCATCGCTCAGGCTGGAGCAGACAGTCTGGGGAATGACCTCCATCTTACGAAATATTGCTTCAAAGTAGCACCTTTTGTTTCTTCTTTTTTTGGTTTCGCTGGGGAAATTCTTTATGCATACCGTCTCTCGTGGTGGGGTCGGCCATTATGTGGAACTCCGGAAACTACTCGTCTACCAAATAAAATCCCAGCGGGATACTCACACGACACGCTTGGGGCGCCACAGGGTCGCGTAAACGCATTCCAATCCAAATAACACCTGTCTAGGCTGCTGTTATCTTGCGCGTAGGTAACGTCAGCAGCGATCTTTTTGGAGAAGCATAGTGTGGGCAGCATTACGCGCCGGTAGCCCGTTACCATTAGCCGGGCCGAATGTGCTCCATCCTAGTAATATAAAAAGACAATCTAATAACTTTGCTATTAAAATTTAATTTGTATCAGGTTAAAAATAAAACAATAGCCGCTCTAGACTGTTTGATCCGGTGTTTTCACGGCTCATTATGAGTTGTGGTCGCTGATCGTTCGACCTGTTACGTCTTCTTAAATTGATATTCACCCGTCCATAATCAATTTTGCTGGCTGAACTATTTTAGTTTTAAATGCGTGCATTCATTTTGTCGTAGCAAATTCCGCCCATTATCAGAAACTGAAGAATTTCGCTCGGTTCTACGTATTATAAACATGTATCGGCTGAGGTTTTTTTTATACTCGTATAATTCACGAACACTAATGACATCCAGACACCGAGTAAGCGTCGTAATCGAACGAGGGACCTGTATACCAAAACAAAAGAGCTTACATGTCGGCACTCAAACTTAAACGGAATAATAATTAGATCTCCTCGTGAACCTGTGGTGTGCCAAACGAAACGTGTCAGGGTATACCGCTGGGGGTTTGATTGGTAGTCGTGTGTTCCGAAGTCCCCACCCTCGAGGGGCAACGTTATGCATAAAGCATTTTCCCAGCGAAATTAAAAAACGGCCTCTACATTGCATGTAGGTAAAGAGCCATAGAGCTGGGAAGTGGTTGCACTCGCAACTCTATTTTATCTTCGTGTAAACAAATTGTGATTTAAAAAGAAAACAATTATAGAGCTTCTTGACAGGTCCATCATGTAGGGATAGGGAACAGACGAATATTTGATTTTGATGTCATTTAAAAAAGGAATAAATCCAAAGTCTTCAGACTGCCACTGTGGAGTATTGTGACGTATTATATTTAACTGTTCGGTTCTTATCAATGTTGTAATATTATATTAGCAATAACATTGAGTCACGGTACGGATAATGACCACGCCTAGTGCACAAATGGGACAAGCCGTGTTATGAAATGGAACGTGATTACACGTCAGGAACAAGGGGTTACTGTATAACTGCTACTCCATTCAGCCCATAGATGACCCACTGCTGAGTCGGGCCGCCTCCAGTTCATGGAGGGAAATTCGCCTACTGTACCACGACACTGTAGTAGAGTTCCATGGAGTTTCTTTGCCTGTTCTTCTCCATAGGATCTACTTTTTGGAACAAGCAAATCGCTTCCTAACTTCACTTTCGACCTTTCAAAAACACCTGTACATAGGTTCAATTGAAATAAGTGATTGGGGTTTGAGTTTTTTTTTGGTCTCGGTTCGATTCCAGAGTCGGGCAAGTGTCTTTGTGTACGTCAGAGTCATTTGACGTCTCTGAGTCTGGCTGTCATTTGTGTTCGTGAATTTCATGTTTGCTAAATACTCCCGCGATACAAGTGCAGAGGGTTCGTTTATGCTTTAAAAACAAAAAGTGTATTGGCTGAAATGATAACGCCACCAATACAATTCATGGAGGGGTAATGCTCCTCTCGGTATAGCCGACATTAATTCGGAGAAACGGCATTTAATGTCACTTCCGCACGACTTCGCCCACAGATTAGTACTTCGATGAAGATTTATGTTGACCATATAGACGGTATCGGGGTCAATTAGCTGTCTCTACCATTTTTAATCTTAATACTAGCTTAAAACTATCACATGTGGGTTGCTGTTTGTATAATTCTAGTTTGAGTTAGTGATTTTAGGTCTGCGGTTTTTTTTTGTTTATCTTGTTGTTAGATATTTTTCGATCTTTTACATCTAGATCACCCAAAGACCTATCCGATTGTATATAGAGTGTAAAAAACCCTATGGCCATCCGAAGTGTATACAGCGTGAAAACTGACAGCTGGTCTAACCATATTACCGGAAGTCCTACTAAATGGGTCGAAGGGAGACAGCAGTAGCTCCATATACCACAACTCAGCCCAAAGATGACCCACTGCTGCACAGGGTTTCGTATTAAGTTTTTCTTGTCTTGTGGCTAGGTTATTGGCGTTGTAATTTCGTGTTGTGTTGTGGAATTGTGACGTATTCGTGCTCTTGAGCACACTTGAACGCGACGCTAGCGCTAAATGGTTTCAATATTGTGTGGCCATTGGATGAACTAATCACTATTGGATTCAATCCAATATTAATTTTACAAACTATCCAGCACGGGTGGGAGCGTGGGATGGGAGTCGGCAATGCAAAAACCCGCCACCCCGCCCTGCGATTAATTTACGACATGCTAGTGGAGTATGTACTAGGTGGTATTTTACACTATTTCATATTCCATCAAGACAACTGGTGTGACAGCTATGTAATCTTATTTATAAATTTCTCGTGTCACAATGTTCGTTCCCATACTCCTCCGAAACGGCTTGACCGATTCTCATGAAATTTTGTGAGCATATTGGGTATGTTTGAGAATCGGCTTGGTAGGAATTTCCAAAAAAGGGGGGTTTGGGGGGGGGGGTAATTATTTGGCAAAACAACGTTTGCGGGATCAGCTAGTAGGACATAAACATTGATATATTAATAAAGGTGAGAGACTCTGTTTCTCTATCGTCACTGTATGACGTGTGGTTGTGGTTGTTGCGATAAATATCTTCATAGCGGAACAATATTACGTAAGTTCAGCGCTATTTGTAAATATGCAAAAAGTGTGTAATCGACTTGTAGTGGATTTTCTAATAATATACTTGAGACATGGGCATTAAAGTTCAATGTTGCTAGTATGTTTGTGTTGTGGATTAGAATATTTTTGGTAGAACACTCGCAGTTGATGTCGTGTACACTTGTTTTGATGGCTAATTGATTTTCTCGTGCATTTTATCGGCGGCGCGGCGTAAAGACGTTTTTATTATATAACTAGCTGCTGCGTGCGACTTTGTCCGTGTGGCGTGGTATATAACACAAAATATTTTCAACTATTACAAGGACATGTAGGCCCTGTAATAGTGCTGGTAGGCCTCCCACACGGTGGACCGATGACCTGATTAAGGTCGCCGGAAAACGATGGATGCGGGCGGCCCAGGACCGGCCTTTGTGGAAATCTTTGGGGGAGGCCTATGTCCAGCAGTGGACGTCTTTTGGCTGAAATGATAATGATGATGATGATTACAAGGACTATTATGATTGATGATATTTTATATTCTAGAATATTTTTGTATTATTTTTACATATAAAATATTTAGAAAGTTACTAATGAACAAATAAGTTGTATTAGTCCTTCCATCAGACACCCCCAGGTTGATACAGCGCTACTGTTTATGCCAAATATTTTGAGTACAAAGTGGAGAGAAGTTCGCGCAAACAATTGCGTGCGTTACGCGTTCCTACTTCTTCTACTACTGCTCAACCCGTATATGACCCACTGTTGAGTCGAGCCTCCTCCAGTTACATGGAGGGTAATTAGCCTACTGTTGCCACGCTCGTCAGGATTGGCACAGGGTTTCATATCAAGTTTTCCTTCTCTGGCGGCTTCGTTTTCGGCCTCGTCATTTCCTTTTGTCGGCTCTTACGACACCCTCAGGTTGGAATGGGGTGGTGATGTGCTCTAAATCCGTCACCACACGGTTCCTACTTCGCCAACGCCCATCTCCAAATTATTTGGCGTGGCCTGTTCCTCTCTCAGATCTTCCCAGGATTCCATAGTGACTTTGTTTCCAGCTGGAAGACGTGGACATGACATTGGTATCGGAGACGTCAGGGCGCATGTCAATGGAGCACACGCACTCGAAACCGATCAACATCGACCTGTCACAGCCTGCACATAATCTTCACAACACGTTCAACAAGTAAGTAATTATTTATTTAAAGTTCGTTTATGTTTGGGCTAGGCTGCAGTATACAGGATGGGTTGCCTGTGGGAACGGATTTAGAACCAACTCAGTGTAAAACCCTGAGGTAGAAGTCGTATAGGCGACTAAAGGAACGCAAGACGCAGATCAACTTTTTTTTTTTTTTTTTTGTTCCCGGGGTAAAATCCTTTATGGACTATCCCCGTCGGTCCCGGGGAGGACCGACGAGGGGCGTGTGGGACTCTCCCCCTCTGGGGGCATACCCACTAAACATCCCCGGGGTGTACAATCCCGCGCAGGATCTGCCTCGTGGGCCCAGACTCTCCACCACGAGAAGACGCAGATCACCTAGCCGCAAGAGAAGGGCTTGATAGGAATCCCAGTGCCAACTCGTGTGACCAGTGTGGCACAGTAGGCTAATTAAACTCCGTATGGTAATGGGAGGTAAGCCTCCGCCTCAGCGATGGGTCTTGTATCGGCCGAGTAGTAACATTTTCGATATGTACCTTGCTTAAGGTGGATGCTCCAGGGTAGCCCGCGAAATTCAAATTTTCTTACGTTTTTTGCAATTTGCAGGCCAGTGCTAGGCTGTATGATGATGAACATTTGATTCGCGGCTGTAAGACGTATGTAGTTACAGAGTTATAATAATCAAACTCATCAATACAACCCTCCAAGCTCATAAAGGTGCAAGAATGACTTTGACCATGAAAAAGTTGTTCTTGCACCTTTATGAGCTTGGAGGGTTGTATTGATGATTTTGATGATTATAATTCTATAACTACATACGTCTTACAGCCGCGAATAACATTTTAATCAACATACAACCTAGCACTGACCTGCAAATTGCAAAAAACTTAAGAAAATTTGAATTTCGCGGGCTACCCTGGAGCAATCACCTTAAGACAACAAATCTCAAATTTAAATGAGGTTTTAAAGTAGTTAGACAAAATATATCTTGGGATTGTTCTTTCGTATACTACCATGGAGGTTTTGATAACATGTGGTTTAGAATGTATAGTGTCGCGACCCTATTAAGACCGACAAGAGGATATGGCAAGGCCGAATATTTAGCCGCAAGAGAAGGAAAACTTGAAGCCCCTAGGCCAAACCGTCTGGCCAGCGTGGCCATGTATTGGGAGGAGGCCCGTCTCAGCAGTGGATAATCTTATTATTATTACTTATTTATTTATTTCTTTAATAACCCTGCTCAAGTTTTTTTTGGGCGGCAAAAGGCTTAGGCGATGTTCTCTATTGCTATGCAACTTTACTATCATTGGGTTACCAGTTTACTTAACAGAAATACATAGTTAATTTCGCAGTTATAATATTATCACTTGCCAAACTTAAGTGGCAGTGGGCAGGGCACATAGCGCGCAGGACCGACGCCCGATGGGGCAGAAAAGTCCTTGAGTGGCGACCGCGTTCCGGAAAACGCAGTGCTGGGCGGCCTCCCACACGGTGGACCGATGACCTGGTTAAGGTCGCTGGAAAACGATGGATGCGTGCGGCCCAGGACCGGCCTTTGTGGAAATCCTTGGGCGAGGCCTATGTCCAGCAGTGGACGTCTTTTGGCTGAAATGATGGTGATGATGATGAATATTAGTCAGAGTTAGGATTGCCGAGGCTCATTAATTATTCTGCATGACTTAGCATCGCCTTATCTAACGTGATAGGGAAAGTAGGAAAAGACGCGTCGATCAAAAGACCGTGCGATCTTCGTTTTTGTTCACCCGCGCCTTTGTGGAGCACAAAGGAGAGACTCACTTTTACTTTCAATCATCTGTAATATTCACCTGCTTGATTTGAAACTATATAATTGTATTACAAAAATCCCAGTATAACAGTCTCAACCTCTTCAACTCGCAACTTAGTTACTGAAAAAGGGACTATAAGTTTTGTTTTGCACAGTATACGTTGCTTTTGTACTTAAAACCGTCAATTGTCATTCGGAAAGTGCAATGAGCGTGCATTAAAATACGCGCATTAACATAGGTACATATTGTATGTTCTATTTTAATTTTAATTTTTGGTACTGTACCTGCTGTCTGTATACTAAAGTAAAATGAGACTATATTTTGCAAAAATCTCCTCTTTAGTACTCAACGATTTTTCCATTAAATTGCTTAGATTTATTTATTTGATTTAAGCTCTTTTCATTTTCAATTACAAAGTTGACGGTGCAATTTAATTGTCATCTTCATAATAGATAGTTTAAATATTATAGTAGGTATACATATATAGTAGAAGGAAGGTGAGGTCGTGCAACGTTCTAAGTGGACGTTAAACCTTACAGTCCTGTTTATACGATTCGAAATAAGAATTTCACACAATAGTCATATACGTTGATTACGACGGTTTATTGAACAAGTGACGTCAGAGTAACATTCCCCGCTCTATAGAAGGTGCTTCGGGAAGGTTTTAATTTGACGCAGTTCCCTGTGTGTACCAGGTGGCTACTAACATTGTACTGGGTGGCGCTCCCCCAATGTGCCCGAATCGGCGTCTGGACCGCCTCCCCACAGTGGGCGCTGCGCTATTTTAGGTTATAAGCTTTAGTACTCCGCAATGAGCGCTCTAACGAACCTCTTGGCTTCATACACTCTTTCACGTATAGATTCTGTGTGACTGGTTGTAAACAGTGGGAAAAAATACAAGCTATAAACAGTATTCATAATTGAATTAGTAGTGAGGAAAATGCGTAATGCATACCAGGCTAAAACGCTCATAACACGACTGGGTTATGTAGGATAAAGGATTATATTATAAACTAAAATCCCCACGGTCTTCACTGCCTCCACGGCGGATTCCAAAGAACTATGGCTCTATAGTATAAACAATGGTTTTTGTAATGACTTTTATACCTATTTATTATATTCACTCAACTGTGAAAGACAATAATATTTTCTTATCTAACAATAAATGTTTTAAAGAGGTTGTAACACCTGTAGTTTAACTCGTACAGGTTGTAAGAAAAGGTTTTAAAATGATATTACAAATGAGGCCGGGAGGATATCCATACAAACATATCAATTATGACCGATGTGTTATTCTGATGTATAAGCTTTATAAACTGTATTGTAAAGTTTTATCAAAATATATGAAGTAGTTTTTGCGTGAAAGAGTAATAAACATTTATTGTTAAAAGCTTTTACGTTTATAATATTAGTAAGTAGTACTGAATTTTTTTATAGCTACTGTAATATTCTGGAAGTTGATACCGTCAATTGTTGATATAAACTTAGTTCGTTTAATGGTCTTTAAAAATCTGCTAAGGTAACTTTTATATATTTTCCTGGAATGTAAATGCCGGAGTCATGCTAACGTAAAAAACAGTGAGACTTTCTCAGGGGCGAACCAGATTCCTTTGTTAGGGGAGTCTGAGCTAGTATTACAAGAGGGTCTGTTTATGGTATCAAGTAATTGCCTATAACAATATTGTACACGGGTCGTTGTCTTTGATAGGATCATGACTTGCACCGTGACCTCTAAAGTAGTACACCCTAATTTACTCGTCTGGTCGAGTGACGTCACTCCATAAGATGCGTCTAGGATTTGTTGTTATTCGTGAAAGAGTGTGATGAGCAAAGACAAATGGGGTTTTATTCAGCTTAGTAATTTTGCTTGGTTTTATTTGTGCTTTGCTTTGAGATGTTATCATATATTCCAAAGGTTTAAAAGAACTGGATAGTAATTTTGGTTACTGGAACGAAATAATAAAACAAATTCTGTATTTTGTTCAAATTGTGGACGTGAGACGTTAAAATGTTTAGCGTGATATAATAGAACAAATACTTATTGAAACCATCATTGCTTTGTGTTTTAGATTGTTTGGTTATCTTTTGATAAAAGTGATTAAAAACTCGTCAGTCGATGCATGCAGACGATTTTGGTGATAACGCTATCGCTCTACATTTTGTGCTAAAACTGTTTAAACTAACAACATATTGAAATTATCTCCATTTAAACCTTGCTTCGTCCTTCCCTGCATGCGTTATTTTAGCGGAACTTTTGCCTACTCAAAGTTTTCCTCGCATTTACCTCTAAATACTTTAACGATAGCATCTAAAAGAATTGGAGTACTTGGTTTCCTCATCGACTGCACAATCCCAAACTGTTTCTTCTCATCATATCTTCATAAGTATCCCGCTTTCCTATCGTAGCATATATCATCACCCTTCCATCTACGTCTAATAATCCAACATTTCAGCTAACAATTGCTAGTTCTTCAAATAAATATTCATCAAATCTGTTAACCTGATTCCCTTTATTGCAGAGGTCTCACGAACATTCTTAATGAACGAGGTAGTCTAAATATGTACCAGAGTGGGGAGTCTTTAATGAGGATGTCTCCCCCGAGCCTGGTCTCGTCATTCCTGATGGAAAATTCAGGAACGTTCAACCCGGAATCTATTGATAGGAAATCTTTAACATCGCAGAAGGACTCCGGTAAGAATGTAGCTGACACCACTTTCTATGCCTAATACTCCACCTCAATAATATTCACACAAAATTATTTAACGAATCCATTGTGTCAGTGCAGGATCCTTGTTAGTAGTGCTTTGTGTATTTCAGGATTACCTCCCTCAGGTCGCGACAGTATCGATCCAATGATGACAAGCATGACTCTCAGCATACTCGACGAAAAGGATATGAGCACGAGTTTCCTCTCTCAAACCACTTACCCAGATAATGATAGTCTCATAGATTCTCTCCCACCCAGTTTAGTTAGTTCTGTCAATTCGTCCTACGTCATATCCAACACGTCCAAACCTAAGGATAGCACAGATTCCAATAATATATTCAGCTCAGCAACGTTCACACATCTCGAACAATCTGAACGACTCTTATCGGCTCGGCCACGGTGTCAGCTCTTCAACAGTGTAACAAGACGTGAAAGAACCATACGCAACTCCGAAAGTTACACCAAATCCCGTGAGGAGGCCTGTCAGATAGACACCAGCAAAGTTCTGAACGAGAACTCCGACAAGATAGACTCAAGTAAACCCCAGCCAAAAACAAGTCCTGATATGACCGAGACTATCACATTACACTTCTCAAATAACCGGTTTAGGCGCACCAATGATGCTGAGAAGGAAAACTTTGAAACTGACGACGCGTTTTACAAAGATATGGGGCTTCAGAAGCCAGAAGACTTGGCTAGGAACAGTCTGAACGTCACGCTGGGGAAGCAGGAGTTGAATGAGATAATACAGGCAAGGCAGAAGTTGTCTTTAGCGCGGAAGGGGTTGCCTTCTGAATCGGAGAAGCCTTTACCGAACCAGGTGGACACGTCTCCCATAAAGACAATACAATTGCCAAATCAAACCATAGTGGTGCCTCGACATAGTATGGAGAATGCATCCGAGTTGTTGTCCAGAAGGAGAGCGTTGAACGCCAATGGGTACGACAAGCAACCAGAGCCTCCAACGAGAGAGACGCCTAAACGGAATGCTACGTTCAAAAAGGTGTCCCCAAGGGTGCCAGCGATGGACACAACAGTTGTATATGTCAAGTCAGATGAGAATCAGATCATTGATATCAATTCGGCGACAATGAACCTCATCGATGCCACGTTGCAAGACGACGGCAGGGTAAGTATTTTGTTTGACATATTAGATCGATAACACTTTATTGTACTTATGCGACATACAATTTAAAACATTATAGAAATTCTCTTCAAATGCAATCTCTTCCAGGCAACCAACACATTATTTATTTACGAAAAGAAAATACTGAAGGGAACGTTTTACGTCAGCATCAATGAATGTTAGTGAAAGAAAATACTATTGGACTAATACTATTTTATGAATACGGTTCTAGGCAAAAACAACGTGACGTCTTCAAACAATAATTTACTCGTATTTTATCCTGCACGTTGTTTTTGTAGTTGCTTTTGTTGACTTGTTGGTCTAGGGGTTGGATGTGTCACCTTTAGATCACGGGTCCGTGGTACGATTCCGGGGTCGGACAAGCGTCTTTGGATGTAATTTGTTATTATAATACATACAGCAGGTGTTTCCGGAAACGAACCGGAGTCCGGTTGATCCGAAGTAAATTCACATTAATCACCCAATTTGTTTCTTTCCAGCAGGACTGGGGTTCACAGGAGCGTGCCATGGTTGGGTCCAGTGAGAGTACAGACACAGGCACATTTAGCTCGTCCAGTCCGCCCGACAGCGTACCAGATACAGCACCCATCGACCCACGTAAGTCCTAAACTCAAGACTTGATAAATGTTGTCTCGATGCTTGTTTAGCGTTTCGAATATTTCGCTATAAAGTATGTATCGATATTATCATGTTCTCGATAACGCGCTCTCAAGGTTTTGAGGAGATTTTCTCTGTCATTCATGCTCTGGTTTACTGATACATTCCTGCAGGAATTCAGAGCAGCCGTGGTTACACGGTAACCACGTAGAATAACCACTGCGATACAGTTCTTGTATTCTCTCCCTCCTACCATATGGGATCTTCACACGATACATGAATAATCTACTAGCTACTATTCTTCAGACCCCCACTTCCAACGGTATATTTTTATTTATTTATTTAACTTTATCCATTTTTTTTCACATTGGCGGACTTAATGCCTACTGCATTTTCTCCCATGTCCCACCGTAAGGTCATGCAAATATTAAGTAGTTGCACTTTTGAGGATTAGGATCATGATGTTCAACTATAAAACCAAAGGTTGCCATACATTTCCAGGCACACAAATAGCGTCCACCCCACTCGTACCTTTCCGCAAGGGAAAAGCAGACCTACTCAATCTGCACAACACAATCTCGCCCATCTACGATATGGTCGACGATAAGTCCTATACCGTCACCAAAGTGGCGTCACCAGCCAGTACGGATCGCATGTACGACAATCACAGCACGACTGTGGTGAACACCGCGACGATGGTGAAGAAGACGTCTGCAAAAAGGGATATTATGGCGGGGAAGATGAGTCCAGATAAGAAAATGTTGGCGACCCCTCCTAAAATATCGCCGACGAGCTCTGGTGAGTCAGATTTCTGGTATTTTTCTAGAATATGAATGCTGCTTTTTATATACCATAACTCTTAGAGTATGAATGAGACCATATCAAAGAATGAACGAATGAAATTAATGAATATGTGTTTTTCCACTTAGCACTCACAACGACCACGCTCACGACCACGGTTTTCGCCGTTCCACTTGGTTCTGGGCGTCACAAATAGTCACAATCATTTACTCAAGTGGAATGGATATTGGAGCGTTTTGGGCGTTCATTTAAATAATAAAAATGGCGCATTTAAAAATACTAAACAAAAGGTTGATAAAAAGTTTCATTATATATTGGTTAAGATGATTTATTAAAAAAAAAAAGTATATACTTTAATTTTCAAGGAGTATTTAACTAATTTATGATCGTATTTAATAAAAATGCCTATATCGGAGGCAGTTTGAAATTAGTTGGTGCGTAAAAATAAAAATAAAAGTACTAGTTCGTCCAGCTCAGATAAAGAAAGAAATAGAATTTTACAAATCTTTGATCGTGAAAAACGAAAAGTTTGACCACATAATATTGATTTGATAATGTCTTGTCCGATCTTGTTCGGTAAAAAAGAACGATATTGTTATTGTAGCCATGTTTCTGCTTTTAGTTTTTAAAATTGGCGCTCAAATTCTCAAAACGCTCACAACGACCCACCTTTTGAGATGGGGCGTCGTGAGCTTGGCGTGAGCATAAGTAATGGCGTCATCAATGACGTTTTCGCCGCGACCACAACGATCGTGATCGCCATGTGGAACGCCTGAATGAACATTTTAGGCGTTGTGAACGCCAAGTGGAACGTACCCATAGTGGACACCACTGGTTTGCTTGTTTACAATCTAAAATAGTACCACGTTCCAGCACATGAGTAACTACAACACAAGCTATGAAACGACAAATCTAAATTGTGTTAGGGTGATTACCTTAGGAGACGCCCACAAATTATGTAACTTAATATCAGTTAGACAGAAGGGTTTGGCAGCTGTTTTGTGTGGTAACTACTCATGTTCCTCCGTTTAGATTTAATGCAATAACCGGCCTAGTAAAAGCACCGGCTTGACTATTAAATGCACTCACGGCTTGATTTACTGTGCAACGGCACAAGCGACAAGTCAGTCATATAGAAACATTATATACATGCAGAATTTAGTTTAGTTATAAGTAACCTAGAAAATAAGTGGTATTCAATCGGTTGAACGGGTTTCTTAAAACGTAGCTAGCAACGCTGTCGATTAAGTTAACTTTCAACAATGAAAATATTAAATTAAATCGGCTCATCCACACACACACATGCAACTAAATTATAATGCAGTTCTACTAAGTTGTTCGTGAAGTCTAGTGTTGCCATTTTATGAACTACTAGCGGACCCGACAGACTACGTCCTGTCAAAAAAATTGACTCTTTTGACGTTAGGAACACACCTACATTGCTTAGACAACAGTGAGTGGTTGTCATTTAATATGATCATTATACAATAGCAATAAAGCTCAAATTGTCTCTACATTTTAGTTAGAAAACGTTTGTATGGGAAAAAGAAAAAGGCTGTTTTTAGGGGTTTTACGGCAATTATTCGAATTTTTCCGTAAAAACCATCCTTGAACTACAAGGAACATTTCAAAATAAGAATTGGCCAAATTGGTCCAGGCGTGGTTGAGTTATGCGGATACCAACACATTTTGCGATTTATTTTTATATTATAGATGGCATTATAACGTCTGGCGGCGCCTTTCACATCATGTACGTGCGTTTGGCACTTACTTGATTAGAACAATTGTATATCCTAATTATATCTAGTAATATACTTATTGAAATCAAAAAAGGTCAACGACAATTTTGTTCAATATTTAATACGTTAGATGTCATGCTTATAAAAAACACCTGCGCAATAATGCCTAATTTATTAACCATTTTAAAAGGTTACAATTTCGTCATTTTTCATGTCTATCTTATCAACAAAAAAAAATACAAATTTTAAGTCCAAAGTGTCATGTTACCTTTACCTGATTAGAATCATTTGTTACCTTATTAATCCTTTGGAAATTAGGAGTTTATTAATTGTATTTTAGGAGAAATAACAGTGGTTGGTACTGGTAACACATAAATGTACAGATAAAAGATGACATTTGATTAAGTTTCACTGGTCTGTAGATAAAATGTCTAGTTAATACATGGTCAGTTATTTTTCTTGTCATGTTATTTTATTTTAGCTTCGCACGGCTCTATGGTACCGCCATCGGCTGTGAGGAAAACAAGCTTGCCAACATCAAAACTTAGACAGTACAGTTCACATAGGGAACTAAATAGGATACCAGGTGAGTTAGACGTTGATGCCATCGCATTTGCATGGAGTGGATCCAGGGGTTTCTTTCTTTGAATGCTCTTTGGGCTAGGTCGTACATAGTTTATGTATGTCTTTTCTCTTAGTCTTCCACCCCGTTAGTGATGCAGCAGTTATCTGTCCTCTCTGTTTTGCATGCTTCTGAATCTGCTACTTTTCCAATGTAAGTTTGAACACACGTTAGTAGTACTTTCATGGAGAATATTGGAAGATAATGTTCCAATAAAATTGTACATCATATCCTGGCGACATCGATAACCGTGCCCTAAAATCCAAACAACCTTCTTTCATAATAGATGTCGCTTCGATCAAATCGAAAATAATGACTATGTGGTCGGTCACGTTTAAATTCATTTGTATAGATTTCCACTTCAGTGTACATTGTAATATTTACTTTCGCTGCATCACTATCCAAAATGTAAAATGGTCTGGTACCCCAGTGTTTCTTAGGCTTTACCCTGACTTCCTAACTTTCCTTTCTCAGTCGCAGAAGCCAGCAAGTCCTACTAATTTTACATCTCTCTCTCTCTCTCTCTCTCTCTCTCTGTATGTTGATTTTCCCTTAACTTCTTGATACGATGCGACATTCAATTCTCTTTATTTGTCAATTAAATTCCTCCTTGCTCCACTTCGCCCCAAGTCGTATATTTTTCTTTCTAAGTAGTTCTTCGTTCTTCGTAATTCTTATTAAATTCTTGGTTTTTTATATTCTTGGTAAAATTACAGTCATTTTTCTGCCATCTCATTTCACCTGCCTTTAGTGCTAACGTACTCACGCTATCTAACTCTGGGTTATGATGTATTGCTGATAAACAAATTTAGATGTATGCATTTAATGTAGTTTTTAGAATTTAGAAGTCGTAATGTCCACAGAAAAAATCTAGGCGTAAGAGGAGGTGAAGTACATATAAATTGGTTCGTTCAATTTCAAGTTGGCTCATTTGAGCTCTTTTGACACGTCACATTTTACATTTACTATTTACCAGGAAGATACTCTGTAGTTGCTCTTTAAATCGAATACTGTACTAATACTATAGTGTCAGTTTGGGATATATGCCACACGCATTTGACACAAGCACTTGGGAAGAACTTTTGAAGCTTTTGAAAGCAGATTAAGGGCCTCCGCGCATTATGCGGCCAGGCCGCGCGGCCAAGTCGCCGATGTATATAGCTGCGCGCATTACGCGGCCAACGAAAAACATTGCGTCACATACGCGGCCTATTGGCCGCCGCGACCAATCCACGCATTATGGGGCCAGGCCGCGCGACTGGCCGCCTAAATGCGCGGGGGCCCTAATACTAGCAATTACATCGTTTCGGATGTGCACGTCGAATAGAATAACGTTACATATCCCAACAATCATCAATTTATTTTGAACCTTATTCTTATAGTTCGAACGTAATTTCTTGTTGGAAAGAAAACATGCAACTGATTCGATTGAAAATTATGGCTTTGTCTCATCTGGCTACTTCTTGAAGGCCAGAATAGTTTGATCCATAAAAAAATGATTTTCACGTGTGTTGCCGTATTGTTGTTTCGTAGCGGGAATTCCGCCTCCGCCGAGCGCGCATCGCGGCAGCCTGGCCGGGGGTCGAACCATGATCCGCCGTAACGTCTACGCGTCCAACCCAGCGCTAAGCCCCACAATGCCAGCGCCGCCGCTGCGACTGCCACTTTCCACCGAGTCTTACACAGTGACGTCACTACAGGTACAATTCAAAATAGTATATCTCATTAAAAGTGCGGAAAGGCTGTCTTTGCAAAGAGTTCCGACAAATGTCTACCCGAGCCGAGGCGCAGCCGAAGGCGAGGGTTGACAGTCGGAACAAGTTGCAATGACGGTTCCGCACGTGTACTGAACGACTATTTTCTACTACTACTATACTCACTGTAATTAATTATTTCGTCAGAATTTTTACCCAATATCCTTATAAATTGTAGCCTATGTGTTATTCTGATGTATCATCACTACATAGTATAAAACAAAGTCGCTGTCGTCTGTCCGTCCCTATGTATGCTTAAGTCTTTAAAACTACGCAACGGATTTAGAAGCGGTTTTTTTGAATAGATAGAGTGATTCAAGAGGAAGTTTTATATGTATAATAAATGCATAATATTGTATAGAAACACTGATAAATTTAGATAGAAACTTTCGTTTTTATAAGATTAGTAGGACAGCGCGCAGGGCCGACGCCCGATGGGGAAGAAAAGTCCTCGAGTGGTGACCGCGTTCCGGAAAGTGCAGTGCTGGTGACCTGGAGTTAAGGTCGCCGGAAAACGATGGATGCGTGTGCCCCAAGGACGGCCTTTGTGGAAATCCTTGTCCAGCAGCGTCTTTTGGCTGATGATGATGATAAGTTTGGCGTTTCTTTGGCAAGTGAATGGTCCGTTTATGGTGCGTTTTGTTTATTATTTGAAAGCACGATTTCTAGCGGTGGTTCGTAGACATATTTTATTAAATACTATCAAACGAGTCGCAAACTTCATCATCAGCCTATCTCAGTCCACTGCTGGACGTAGGCCTCCCCCATGGCTCGCCACTGAACCCGGTCTTCGGTTCTATGCATCCAGTTGCTGCCGGCTGCCCGTCGCAGATCGTCGCTCCATCTAGCAGGGGGGCGTCCCACCCTACGTTTGCCAGTCCGTGGTCTCCACTGTAGCCCCAGCGGCCGTCAGTTCTACGACAGATGTGGCCAGCCCATTGCCACTTCAGCTTGCTAATCCTATGGGCTGTGTTGATGACACGCGTTCTCGGTCGGATGACTTCATTACGAATTCTATCTCGTAGCGAGACACCGAGCATAGCCCGCCCCATAGCTCGCTGAGCGACTTTTAGCTGATGGACTAGCCGCACCGTCAGTGTCCACGTTTCAGCACCGTAGGTTAGTACGGGTAGGACGGGTAGGACGGGTCGCAAACTTATAACACCCCATTTTATGTCAGTGGTTAGAAAATAAATGTATTTTTTCTTTTTGCAGAAAGCTGATGAAAAGTCAAAATCTACAGAAGCGGTGCCACCAACGCCTGCCTTAGTCCGACAGGGCACAGAGACATTACGGCGGGAAAGGCCGCAGAGTCATTTAGTTGCCCCTAGAGAGGTAAGACTACTAACTACTACTCAGCCCGTTAACGATCCACTGCTGAGACGGGCCTCCTCCATACGTGGGGGGTTACCTACTGCGCCACGCTGGCCAGACGGATTGGCAAAGGGTTTCGTTTCATTGGAATGCGTTTACGCGAACCTGTGGCGCACCAAGCGTGTCGTGTGAGGGTATACCGCTGGGGTTTTAGTGGGTAGACGAGTAGTTTCACCCACCCCACCCCCGAAAGGGGGGGAGAGGGGGTTGTATGCATAAAGCATTTCACAAGCGTCAACAAAAAATAAAAAAAAAGGGTTTCGTGTCATGTTTACCTTCTCTGGTGGGTAGGTTTTTGTAATATCCTTTTGTCGGCTCTTACAACACCCTCAGGATGGAATGGGTGGCGATACTATATATTGTAAATCCGTCACACCACACGGAGAGGTAAGAAGTCGTACATGATATGTAATTTATTATTGCCGATCGCTTAAATGCTCGAAATGTTGATGGTGAAATCGACTTTGTGGTGTGTGGCATAGGGTATATTTTTGTGTGCTAATCGGGTAGGCTTTTGGCGGCGGTGTAAGTTGGAAGTTATCTTCTCTACCCATGCACTTAGCGCAGAAGAGGAGCAGTGCAGAGAAGATAACTTCCAAATTACAGATTATGACTAAAATACAAAGGATTATGAAAAAAATAAAATGTAGAAAAGAGTTGAACCTTGATACTACTACTATTCAGCCCATAAATGACCCACTGCTGAGTCGGGCCTCCTCCAACAAGGTTTCGTATCAAGTTTTCCTTCTCTTGCGGCTAGGTTTTCGGCCTTGTCATTGCCTTCTGTTAAATCTTACGACACCCTTTGTATAGTAATAGATGCTGACACCATGTATTCGTAATCAGTCATTGGAGGAGGCCCGACTCAGTATTGCGTCATTTATGGGCTTAGATGTATTGGGATACCAATTACCATCTTTCCGTACCCTGGAGTCCCCCAACGGTATCCAACCAAAAAGAACTAAAAAAAAACGGTTATCGGTATTTCGATGTGTCAGTCACGTGTAAACTAGCTCGTTGGTCCAGGGGTTAGATGTACGGCCTTTGGATCAATGGGACCCGGGTTCGATTCCGGGGTCGGGCAAGTGTCTTTGTCTAAACCAGAGGCACTTATTCGGAGTCTGGGTGTCATTTGTGTTCGTGAATTTCATGTTTGTAAACTGCCCCCGCGATACAGTTTATACCTTGTGCAGGGGTCTCAGAACCCCCCCCCCCCTTAGCCATTGTCGAATGGATCGATTACGAAGTTTCCCAAACGACAGATGGCCCGCGCAGACAATTAGTGGTAGGTTTTAGTGGGTAAACCGTTCGCAATCACAATCTCATCGCGACCGGGACTCCCACATACCCTACCTATAAAACGTTTCGCCCACTAAAAAAAAAAGGGCTTTCAGCCCCTTGATATACGTTGTGAGAGCTTTCCTTAAAAAGCGGTGATGGTTAATTAGCTTTGTCATCTGTGTTTGTCATGTTAATGTGTCTAATTATATGTGCTGTGTCGTTCATACATTGCGAGGATGTTACTAATTTTACATATTGCGTCAACCGATTCAGCGTAGACGATTTTACAAGCCGTTTTGTCTATTTTACTCTAAAATAGAGTTATATTTAAAGTTTATAATTATTTACTCTTTATTGCATACCACGAAACGATTACAGAGTGAGAGGCTGATTCTAATTTACCTAAAGTGTACAGTGGATGCGATCTCTTATAGAGAACCTATAACTTTAATAAGCTCAAATAAACAGAACAACAACAGAACTTTCGGTAATGAATATTATGGTTTCTTGTTTGTGATTACTACAACTGTGATTGCCAAACCAATACGCTGCATATTGGAAACCATTTTACACTAATCATACGATAAATATTTTTGGTCTACATTTATTTGACGAATTTCACATTGAAGAAACTTGCCGATTTTAGTAGGTACCCTTCTAATAACGCCATCTACCGGATATCAAAATAAATTGTTGTTCTAGGTAGGAGATAGATAGATAAACTCTTTATTGTACACCAGAAATAAAAACTGAACACAATATATACAACAATTTGTACAAAGGGCGGTCTTATTGCTAAATGCGATTTCTTACAGACAACCTTTGTATCTCTGGGCTTCGGGGGTCGGCCATGTGTCTTTCGGTAAACCAGCTGAGTCTGACTGTCACTTGTGTTCGTGAATTACATGTTTGTAAACAGCCCCTAAGATGCAGGTTTATGTCGAGTACAAGGGATTTGTTATATAAAAAATAAACAAAAATTAAAAAAATTGCATTTGTCGAATAACGCCATCTATCCGCCATCAAAATAAATACAACAGTCCGGTGATTTTAAAATTGCAACTTTATATATTAGACTCAAACTATCGTATATATTTGGAGTTGTCTTTAAAATGTATTTTTCTACGCTGAATTGTTTGACCGTTCACACCCAAATGTACTAACGACACGCAACCAACGTTGCTTAACACCTGTGTGGGGCAGCTGCGGTCGGCGGGAGCTAGCAGTGGAGTGCCTGTCTCTATGCGCGCCCATCAAATGCCTGTGAGTGTCTTATTAACCTTCATACACACTTCAGCAACATTGACCCACTCTTACAGTCCTCGCCAATGTTAATGGCCGCTCTGAATGTAGCCTCATTACGCTGCGCACAACACAAAATCAGGTATCAGCGGGACGTACGCGGGGCGGGGAGGCAGAGCACGCAGCGCGCCGTTTTTCACCCGCAAGCGCCCTCGCCACCCGCATGTTAGTGTGAGTGAGCTACGTTCGTATTGGTTATCAAATGTACGACGCGCAAGTTCGTATCCACGGCTACATTCAGAGCGGCCATAAAGATTGGCGATGACTGTACAATCCATACAACATGTGTTACAAACATTGGCCGTATCTAACAAACCACACAAAACTTGTTACAAACATTGGTTATGATGTAAGCAGGCAGCCGTTAAAAATTACTATATTGAGTATACCACATACATCTGAAGTGATGACGGTAGATATGATTCTTGTCTTATTTGTGCTTTTGTCATTTGGGCGACAACGTTTCATTACAAAACAAATGTTGTATATGGTATCTTTTTCAATCGATTTAAACTACTACTACAAAACATCCCACTGCTCAGTAGCTACTCGGTAGTGGGCAATTTTTGGAATGAACAGCAGTATTAAAATGAGAACGATTTTAAAAATGATTTAGTATTGTTTGTGTAATATTACTACAAGTATAGATCGTTTTCTTACACGGGTGTCCTTAATTCAGTTTTGTTCAACAATTACACCCATCTGTAACTTATTCTCGCTATATTTCAGCCGCCGCCCACTAGGCCGTATTCGATAGCGGGATCAACGCAGCTCCGAATTTCCAGGCCTGCCTCGGGACCGCCAAACAAACTTGCACAAGGTAACTTATAATTTTATTGTTAACCGACGAGGAGTGACAAAAGAGGAGGTTGTCAATTCGATTAGCATTTACTTTTTATGAATGTACACTGTTCACGCTGAGATTTATGATCCGTTTTAAGGTGGGTACTGACCAACGTTACGAGGTGTAATGTAACGTGTTACACAGCGAGCATTCGTGCAGTCAGTACGTCGTGTTACTGGGAAATCAGCGACCAAAGACGTACTGACTGCACGAATGTTCGCTGTGTAACACAATACTTTTGGCCCCGTAACGCCGGTCAGTACCCAGCTTTACGTGATTCTTCTAGATGCGGAATAGTTGGTCCTATAAAAAATTAACATTTCGGTCATTACGCCGCTGTACCAAGACATTGTAGGCAATATAATATGTTGTACTACGAACTTGGACATCTGTGAGTCTCTGTCCAATATAGTACTACGAACTTGGACATCTGTGAGTCTCTGTCCAAATATAAAAAGTGTATATCAAATTTAACGTAATTTAATTTAAGTACCTATATCTAAATGTTATATTCTTCCATATTTTTTTTTAATTTCCAAATTTTACTTATTATTAATGATATAACTTTTGGCTTAGTTTTTAAATTTAAAAGTATTGTGCATGCTGTGGTCTCCTATAAGTGAAGGAGTACACTGTTTAATACCTGATGTTGCCATATAACAATGAATCATGTATTGTGCATATCTTTTGTTGGAGATCCTTATTAAAATAAATAAATAAATAAAATAAAACATAGTTTGGTCCAGTAGTTTTCATTGTATGTTTTTTTCGTGGACGATGTAATGTTAGTATGTTATAGTCTAACTGAAAATCATACTGTGGTGTACAGAACAACATATTAGAGACTAAAAAGTAAACAAAATAGAAAAAACTAACTTTTACATTCGTTGTCAAGCCAGGCGCGGTAACCCACTATTACATTTGGGTTGACACAGATTTCAAACCTATCAATAGGTAACACATAGAAATAATAGTATATTTATTTTATTATATAACTAGCGACCCGCCCCGGCTTCGCACGGCTGCAATGATGAACATGCATACATGTAAACGTTCCTCTTAAGTCAATCTATCTATTAAAAAAATCCGCCCGCTTCAAAATCCGTTGCGTGGTTTTAAAGATTTAAGCATACATAGGGACGGACAGAAGACAGCGACTTTGTTTTATACTATGTAGTGATAGCATATTAAATAATATATTTTATTATTAACTTTATATAAATTAATGTATACTTTTTAGTTTTTGAAATCGATTATTTTATAGATAGATAGATAGATAAACTCTTTATTGTACAAAAGAAATAAAAAAACAGTACACAATTTAAGCAACAATCATTTGTACAAGGGGCGGTCTTATCACTAAATGCGATTTCTTACAGACAACCTTGAGATGGACATTGTTAGGAAGAAGTTAAGAAAGGGTAGTGAAGTACAATATTCAAAAATTTAGTAAACAAAGTTATGCAATTACAAAAAATATTAAAAAGAAAAGATAGTTTAAATATTAAATACTGTGGGAAAGTTTGTAATACATACAATACATACATTCTAATAGTACTTATATATTCATATGATATATATACCTATATAAATACATACCAATATATTGACAAGTGATAGGATATGTGCTAAGTGTTTATGACAGCTAGGTCGTTATAAGAAGTGTTCTTTTACCATTTTTTTAAAAATGGTTAATGACTCTGTGCTTCTTATAGAAAATGGCAAGGAATTCCACAAACTTGCAGCCCGCGCAGAGAATGATTGGCCATAAAAGTTTGTAGTGTGAGAAGGAATTTTTAGTATCAAGTTTTCCGATGACCTAAGAGATCGTGAATGAGTGGTATGAAGAAATTCGAATTGCTCTTTGAGATAACGCGGGCTAGAGGGATTAAACAATATGTTGTACAGTAGGCTAAGAATATGTGTATCCCGGCGACGGCGAATGGGAAGCCACTTGAGCTTAGTGCGGAATTCTGAAACATGATCATATTTACGTAAACCAAATATAAATCTTATACAGAGATTTTGGAGTCGCTCAAGCTTGTCTAGTTGGGCTTCAGTGAGATCTGGATAGCTGGCATCGGCATAGTCGAGAATAGGGAGAAGGAGAGATTGAGCCAGCGCAATTTTGGTAGTAGTGGGAAGAAAATTGTGGATTCTACGCAAGGATCCAGCAGAAGCAAATAGTTTGCGACTTACTTCCTGCAACTGAGGGTTCCAAGAAAGCGTTTGGTCAATGAAGATCCCTAGGTTTTTTATAACATTAGTAAACGGGATGTGAATTCCATCTAAGAATACCTGTGGCACGTTGGACCAGTTGATTTTGGAAATCATCCGTGAGCTGCCGACAACAATGACTTGGGTTTTAGATGGATTGACCTGTAATCCGTATGATGTACTCCATTCAGCTATTGAGCGTAGATCAATGTTTATACGATTGATTATCTTAGTTTATTACTTACATTCAAGATTGACCCCTATTCATTCCATAAAAGGGCAGCCGGTTAAACCAGACCTAGGCCACGCGACCGAATCCGCGCATCGGCTAGTTTGATACAAGTGTTGTGTATGGGTTACAGCTACGACAGTGACTGAACAGCCGCGGCCTATGTCAAGCGTCGAACCTCGAGCCTCCGGACTACCGCGACCGTCAAGATTACCCGCTCCACGCAGAGCGCTCAGGTGACGTCTCGCTCCCTCTTTAAGCTGGGATAGGTTTAAAATTACAACAATTAAACTGCCGAAATAAATAAAAACAACGAGTTTGAAGTAAAATTTCTCTGCATCTATATAATACTAGCTGACCGGGCAGACGTTGTCCTGCATGATATTTGTTTACCGACTGCAGCGCCATCTGTCGGGCTGATTTGTGAATCTAAATCATCCTCGGTGCCACCCAAACGCATACAAAAAATTTCATTCAAATCGGTTCAGCCGTTTAGGAGGAGTTCAATCACATACACACGCACACAAGAAATATATATATTAAGATGTGCTTATGTTACTTCCGTGTGATGACAGGACCGATAACCTAGCCGTAAGGGAAGGAAAGCTTGATACGAAACCCTGTGCCAACCCATCTGGCCAAGTGGCACAGAAGGCCAATTACACTACCTGTGATGGGAGGAGACGTGCAGACGGGTTGGCACAGGGTTTCCTATCAAGTTTTCCTTCTTTTTCAGCTAGGTTTCCTGTCTTGTAATTTCCTTCTGACGGCTCGTACGACACCCTCAGGATGGAACGAGGTGGTGACACTATGTATTCTAAATGCGTCACCAGGCGAAGGCCTATCCCGTGGAGATACAGTCAGGGCCCACGGGGCAGCAAGCCCGGGACGGTGCACCCCGGGGACGTTTAGTGGGTATGACTCCGTCTCCTGACAGAGGCGGGGGGGACTCCCACACACCCCCTGTTGGCCATCTCCAGGCTGGCAGGGATAGTCCATAAAGGATTTTACCCCGGGCAAAAAAAAAAAAAAGGCGTAGGCCTATGACATGAATTATGTAACAGCCATATGTAACAGCCAATCTTGAGTGTAATGTATAACAATCTCACCACAGTAAACATTTGAGCCGAAGCAGTATCTCAACTTGATTTTTCTACAGGCCACCTTCAGTATACTCTGCAGCGCCAAGCGACGCGGACCACTACTGACATTTAGCGTGTTGCAACCTCTTGGCCAGAGCACCGGACCGCTGACATGCTCACGCCATCTAAAACCGCTGCAAGAATACCTGATTAGTAGTACAGAGACAATACCGCACTGTTCATCGATATTTAATCACTATCTAAATAAATCGAGACAGACAATATCGAAATTTCGGCGAACGATTACTTTACCGTCAGTCATAAACGAAATATTAAGCGAAACGAATAACGTTTTTAATAACGTAATAAACTTATAGATAATTCTGTTGCCATTTCCAGTGTAGCGTTGTCTCTGTGGTTACTATATTGTTAAAAAAGAATGGTGTACAACTTATGACTCAAAAATATATTACTATTTTTCAACAATAAACCACACAACACTCACACATGGCTGTCGCAATCATTTAAATGACGCGTGGGAATATTATTTTATACTTCAATAAGCATATCAGTTGGTTTTTCAAGGCCAAACATATTATTTTTAATTGAAGCTTCTGTGATAAATGCCTAGTGGCTGTCAAATAGAGAGCAAAACCTTTCTACTGGTAATTTTTATCTCATTATACAATCTTTTAAATCTACCGAGACTGAACAATCGGAACTAGAATACCTTTTATTTCTTTTTCCACACTTTATTCAGTGTAAATTATACGAAAGCCATGTGTGTGTGTGTGTGTGTGTGTTTAATCATACTAATTTGAATTAAAATGTGAGCCCAACAATGCCTAAACTCGGCCCCTTGTGAAATTAGAAAAATCAATTTTGGCTCCTTTTTGGTTAACAAAAAAGTGTCTTGCAACTACAATGGTGCTACCTATTATATGAAACTGCCTCGTAGTGGCGTATGAGCATGTGTCATCTCATCTCGGTCATTTTTAGAAGTGTTAATACTGTTTTAATATTTACTGTACACTGATTGACTGGGCCGTATGTCTTCAATTCTTTTATACGATTACCTTCTGTGATAACATGACTTGATTATTGTATGGATGACTGGCTAGCATGTTAAAGTAGCTTATAAACATCTTGAACAAAAAGACCGTGGTGAAGTAAAGAAGATGAAGAAGTTCCCGCTTGCCATCAACCAATCGCGTGGTCTATGTCTTAAAATATGCTTGCATGTGGCTCAACGTATGTGTAAGCTACTGTACTGACGTGTTAAATGATTATAAATGTTTATATCGTAAAGGAAATTGTAGAGATGTGCACGAAGACTGAATTGAAATTAAACAGAAAATCCTCATATGAAAGAAACTTAATAAAACAAAAAATACGAGTTTTTTTTTAAGAGAATTGTTTACGGTATTTTAGACATTTCGCTTGAAAATCGATTGAAATTATTTGTATTCCATAATTGATTTTTAATTAAATGTACAAAAATCTCTTAATAGTTCATGTTATCGCGGAAGTACTAATATTAACTAATTATGTACTAAAACTGTTTTAACCATTTTTCGATAATCGATTTACCTTTAGTATTTTCTAGGCGTCGTAAAGAGACTAGTAATTGACCAATACGAACATTTTTGAACGTAGAACGCAATTTGATAGTATGCAGAGACAATAATTTGTAGGAGTGTTTTCGTTGTAAATGTTGAGATTTTTCCTAATTTATTTTCATATTTTAATTTTTGTATACATGACAGTTTTGCTTGGACATTTTTATGTTAATCTGTGAAGTGTAGTGTAACAAATGGGCTCTTTTTTAACTTGAAATTTTGAAGAAGATTTTTATTACTGGCTACAAATTTTCAAATTTGGAACGGCCCTATTATGTTACATATTTAGCGCTAAAAATCATTACCATTTTTTTTTATTTTCGACATTCAAAGTTTTTCTTGAAAAAAATTTTGCTATGTCTCTCATCGGGGTTGAGAAATTCTCTTTTCAAACTGAAAAGTATACACATTTCTCTGACCTCTGACTGTGTCGTCTGACTCAGTACATCGGCGCTCTCTGACGTATTCTCATAGATCATGACGCTCAAAATTCTAAATGTTGCTAACCATCATGATTTGGTACAAAGACATACAAATTAAGATATTATTCCTACGTTATTTACAAATTTAGCGAGTAGCGTATCAAGTGTTGGTTTATTAATTTATTTCATAGTAAGGTTTTTTGCATTTTGTATTTTCATCTTAGATTTTATAATTGTTTAGGTAACTTGTAATTTGAATATCGACGCGTTAGATATAAATTTTTATATACGATTAATATAGTCTCATTTGTGTACTAATTACTGTTATATGTATATACCTAACTTAACTCGGCATATAATAAAATACGGAAATGTAACTCGCCTCTATTATAAAACACTTTACATTTAATACGCACAAAATTATATATGTATATTTTATAAATAATTTAAATGTACATTTTGTAAATTCCAGTGTTGCTGTTATTTAAAAATGAATCCGCTTCCTGTACACTCCTATATCAATCAAATAAGCATATCGCCATATTGAATTTAATTCCATTTCGCCTAACTTGTATCCATACATCGATGTTATCCGGCCAAATTGTATTTCCATGTATTGTTCACAGTATACTAGTTTTATGGTTGTATATTTTGTAAACAGCATGTATATGAGCAGGTTTTTCTTAACGTCGTTTCATATGTTTGCTGACTCATTGGTTTTTAAATATCAATGTGGCACCAAATGAAAATTTTTTTTTTTTGAAAATAATATCTAGGTAATATAATTTCGCAAATAAAAATGTTTTTTTTTACATTCGTATTTTGTTTCCGTTATTTTTTCAATGCCATTGTGGTCAACTCACTTATCATCACCGACAGAAGTTGTGACTCAGAACTTAAAAAAACAGCAATTTGAAAATAAAATTGATACTGTTATTTTTGAACTGAGAAATCGGAAATGAAAATTAAGTGCCACGGCGATACGTGACGCTTATTACGTCTTCTACAGCCTGTCGTAAAGGGTACAAGCATAGTGATAGACGAGCGCTGCCTATAGCGGGCATAGCAACACGGCGGATATAAACGAACCCTAATAAATTGGCCACGAACAATATCCTTCTTACTTAGCTTAGCCAGCTTCACTGGTCACAGATGGAAAGTTAATGGCGACAACTATGAACGACTACGACGCTAGTAGAAACATATTTTAACAAATTTTAATACAGAACCGCGTACGTCCTTCTCCATGTGCTTTTTTATACTACAATTCCGCATACATTCTTCCTCGCTTGACGCTTTGCAACTTTCACTGTGTTCGTACCCTAAGACGAGACTCGCTGGCCAGTCCGCCAGTACCTGCGGTTTATTTAAACACGTTGTGCCTTATTTAGGTAGTGTAAGGGATTTTGTTTTCATTTTCTAATAAAACTTATGTATTTGATATACAATTGTTTTATTTCTAATACTTGATGTGAAACTAGCTTACGTTTCTGCTCGCTTTGATTTCGGACCCGAGCGAAAACAATTCTTTATTTTCCTCGTATGTATGATTTCAGTGTGGTGACCGATTTAGAATACACAATGTCACCAACCCAAATCAGCCTGTGGGTGTCGTAAGAGGCGACTAAACGAACGCAAAAGACAGATCACCTAGCCGCAAGAGAGGGAAAACTTGTTTCAAACCCTGTGTCAATCCGTCTTGCCAGCGTGGCACAGTAGGCTAATTTCCCTCCATGAATTTGGAGAAGGCCCGACTCTGTAGTGTGTCATTTAGGTGATGATGTATGATTAAAAATATATCATCCTTAACTACTACTGAACCTAAATGGCGTGTTTGAGGAAGAGACATGAATTTAACCTAACTTTTCGGTCCACGACAGACCCATTAGGAACCCACGGGTCTTCTTCGATTACAATAGGGTAAGTTAATGCCACTCCAGCCTGACAGGTTGGTACAGGGTTTCGTATTAAATTTTCTTTGTCTACGTTGACTGTATGACAGATGACTTTAGCTAGCATTATGGGAGACGCGGCATCAACTTGCGCTACAGCTAGATGCTCAGAAGACAGTTCATTATCCTAAGTGATTAAATCTTCATGTTTCCAAGGAATAACATTAAATTTGAATTACTTGTCGATGCAAATGCTTTACGCTAATTTTTCCGCAAGAAAAATGTATGGGAAATGGCAGTTCTAAAATGCGGATGCTTAAGGTGAATGTTCCAGGGTAGCCCGCGAAATTCAAATTTTCGTACGTTTTTTGCAATTTGCAGGTCAGTGCTAGCTTGTATGTTGATTAAAATGTTATTCGCGGCTGTAAGACAAGTTAAGTGCATATTGGAAAAATAATCATGTCACATTATTATGGCAGTTGTTGAAAAAGCATTACTTTTAATTATACGTTAATGCCAGTGGGTAAACAGTAGCTAATTAATTACATTAAGAATTATATAATAATTAAAATACCAAATTGCCAAATGGAATAAACAGCTTATATGAAAATGGGAAAACGTTAGCAAAAAGTTTTAAATTTTAGTTATAGAGAAACGATCATGAAACTTGTTAAAAGGCGTGTGTGTTACGTGTTAATACATAATATTATAGCTATTTAAATATTTAATAAGCTCTTGGAGTGTCTATTTTTTACGCATTTCCCTTTGAAAAGTGACTTAGTATTGCAATATGAAAAAAGCATATCCGACGCTAGCGCCCAACTGTCACCTTGACATTAGTTTGCGCGTGTGAGTGTGTGTGTGAATAATAATTACGGACGTTACGATATGTGAGTGTGCGACGTCGTGAGTGCTGTCTACGAGTAATTTTTGCTTTTTACCTTTTTATTTTTATAAATTTCCGATGTAGACGAAGTGATTAGTAACATATTAACCTTAAGTGATAACGATTGTGATATAACAAAGCAATGGCTCCTAAAATACGCAGTGTTTTCATCTACTATGTGATCCAGTGCAATAACTCGTCACTTCGGTTGTTTGTCAATGACGTCTGCGTTTAGCGCAGCAAAAAGTGGAATTTTAGTTTGATTGTGACAAGTAGTGCAAACAGAAATAATACAAATTGTGCTAAATTGATGAGTGATCGTAAAATGGATGAGTGTCTCCTTCATTGGAACCGTATTTTATCAACTGGGGCCAACAGAGCTGGCTCATGAAGAAAGGGTTCGTTTACCTGTTTATGTTTACTTTATATTTTACTCATGTGTCGAATACTTTGACATAATTTATTTTTTAATAATTATGGCACTGTTACGAAAGAGAATGTAATTAAGTTTGAGTGATATAGGTTATGAGGAATGTACACAGGGCGATAATTGTTTGTTGTTGTGATTAATAGGTCTAAAATATGTCCTGTGGGCTGCCCCGAGAGTATAGACCTATTTTACGAATCCGGATGCTGATTATCGTGGCTGGGATGTGTTATTTTTCTTTTGTTACTTTCTCTTGCCCATAGAGTGAAGGGAGCGAAAGAGATGGCTAGATGTGCGATCTAATGTGTAAGAAAGAGATAGTGCTCTACAAGTAAAGTTGTATGGCCATGTTAGAATATCTATAGGTACATCAAAACTTTACTTTTCCTGAAAGGTACTTTTATAAACGAAACTTTTAAAAACCTCTAAGGATAATAAATATGTCTTACTAAACTAAAATATGCTATTTTCAGCTATAATAATTGTCTTTGATTTCTTTATTAATTTTAGTGATTTAAATAAGTTCTAGTTCTTTTGGTATTGCCATGTTAATTATGATATCTAATCAATGACAATTATCTATCACTGCATGATAGCTTCTCTTGTAGCTGTGGTGAAATCTACAACTATGCAATCTATTGGCATGGTATCTCCATTAGATTTTATTTTTGTTAAATTCAGAGCTTTCTATTCAATTGTTATGTATCCATTGCTATTACCATCATCAATACATGTTTATTTCAACGTGGTAATTGAATAGTGTGATAACTGAGTATACTTGAACTCATATTCTAGATTGCCTTCTCTTTGAGTTAAATTTACAGCCTTCATCTTATGAGCTGACTTCTAAGGTGGTGGCAAAATACATGCTTATGACCGATTTCAATGTTCTGCAGTTCCTTTACTCGAATCCAATGCTTGAATTGTAGTACCGTAGTATGGTTGTTAGAAAGATCTAGCATATTTACAGATACTCCTAAGTTCTTTGAATTAACTACTACTATTAAGCCCCTAAATAGCCCACTGATTCAAGCTTCCTCCAATTACATGTTTTTATATCATGTTTTCTCTCTCTTGTGGCTAAGGTATCGGCCATGTAATTTCCTTTTGTCAACTCTTACGAAACCCTCAGGTTGAAATGGGGTGAACACTGACGCAAGGACTCCAATACTGGTTTTTATAAATTTTAGTTTTATATCTAAAAATTGACTACTTATAGATTTATAAAAAAGTGATCAAAATCTACAAACTAATAAATTGGTAATAACCTTAATATACTGCCGAGCTTATTATAACCGCCGTAACCAACATTTTTTACCAAATTGAGTTAGTTACATATTCGGAATCGCCGTATCGAGATCTATAACGTTGTCTTTGACAGTTTATAAAAAAAGTGCTAGTATGATAACATTTTTGATTTTTATAAGCGCAGTTACTACAAAAAGTAAAATAATTTAAAACTTTAAGCGCCATTTTCTAGGAACTTCCTGTCATGCACTTGCCGCTCTTATCATTAGCACGGCAGTATAGCTGAGCAGATTTTCTTTAGACAAGGTAGACATACCAACATATCAAACCTATAACAACTCTTTTTGCATAGGTGGTTAAAAGGTGTATTGCATAGAGCACTGTTTCTTTTTATAAAATACACTCACTCATTACATTAAATGGCAGTTAATGTGCTTTCAAAATACCCCACAGTTTAAAACATTACCTGGAACAGTTAAGAAATAAATATCTATTATATTTTTTAATCTCAGTAAACAGACATTTTAATGTACCATAATATAAGTAGATAATTTTATTTAACACATATTTCATTCAAAATAATGCTTTGATAAATTTCCATTGACAGCTAAAACATTACATAACTGAAAATTTATTTTAGGATACATATCAAAACCATCCACATAGTTTTTTACAAACATAATGTAGGTTGATAGCAAACTATTTAAAAATGTTTATCATTTATCTTAACAGAACTAGTTTTCAATATTGCCCAAAACCACTCATGGCAAGGTCAAATGCACACTTATATGACAAAAAAATATATAAATTATGTTCAAAATTAGTGTGTTCTATTATAGCTTATTAATTAAAATACAGCAGTTCATATGTTCCAACTTTTATCTAAGAAATAAATAATACTACTACCCGCTACCCAGCCCATGGACAACCTAGTGTTGAGTTAGGCCTCCTCCAGTTACATGGAGGGTAATAAGCCTACTGTGCCACAATGTATTCTAAATCCGTCACTGTGTGTGTTCCATTATACCTTGCTAATTACAATAAAGCACATCATATTTCTATGTTATTGAAACCATCAATGTCTTGTTCTTGATGGGATCTTTTTGACTTAAATAATAACTCACAGACAATCCAAGTATTAGGAGTTGAATTCTGTTGCTCATACACATGCACAGCATGTTTGGAAAGGACTATAATGAGTTTTGATATACATGCATTTATTTGTATTGCAATGGGTTGAGATATTATGCTGTATGTTTAATTTGATGTGTTATTTGTAGCTGTTACATTATATCAAAACACAATGCATATAAACAAGTTCTTAAATCTATGCTCAATCCACATTAAGTAACACTTCTAAAAAATAAAGAAATTTTATAATTGAAAAAGTCTCTATGGCCTTTTTCCAATATCATTTTGATGTTTAAATGACCGCCAGCTGAGACAGGCCAAGTCCAAACTCATGATGGGAAATGTACTATGCTAGCATTGTTATCAAGTTTCCTTCTCTTAGGGCCTTGCCTTAAGAGAAGCTTTGCTCTTTGCCTATTGCATTCCTTTATTCGCCCTAAGGGGCGACCCACCCTCAGACGGAATGGGTTGGTGTAATTATTTATTCTAAACTAGTGGCCCGCCGGGGCTTCGCCCGTGCAAAGCGGGGGTGGGTTATATATATAAACCTTCCTCTTGAATCACTCTATCTATTAAAAAAAACCGTATCAAAATCCGTTGCGTAGTTTTAAAGATATATGCATACATAGGGACGGACAGACGATAGCGACTTTGTTTTATACTATGTAAAGATTAGCTGCTGTGCCTTTAAACCGAAAAATCCATAAATAGACTGCAATCTAGTTAAAAATCGGTGTTTACAATGGCTTCATCACTACAAATCTGGGGATGTGATTTGAAAGACTTAAATTAAATTTTGTAGCGCAAATATCTTGCGGTTTAAAATGTCACATAAGTTCCTTATTTTTTTTCTTTTGCGAAATTTTACAGGTCTTCTTTGCATTTACTTTAGTTTTCCAGAAAATTCGAAAGCCACACGAGCGAAGCTGCACCCTGAAGCTAATACTCCATAAATGTCCACCGTCTACTTTAACTACATATTAACTTTCTGTCTTTGCCCTAAATGTTATTTGATTTAAAAATATATTCCACAATACAAATGTAAACTGGGCTAAATACGTTTCCATTGGAACTCTATAATGGCGCAATTAATTCAAAAACGATTGCGCACACGTCGATCTTGTTACAACCTCGTTATCGGTGTTTACGATTGGGCGACTTTTTTATTGCTCAGCATAGAAGGGCTATACGTATATTATCGGAATATAATGAAGAATATCCCGCCATGTCGATGGAAGAGGCCCATATCTGCATTGGGTATATAGGGTATCAGGCCGTTTGACTACTGGGCTCTTATGTCAGTGAAATGTATATAATTCAGTCTGCGACGTTTGAGGCTACTGTTTGATTAAAATAAATATAAATAAATATCCTTGGACATTAAACACAACGCCATCTCGTCACAAGCTAAGCAACTTAATGCTTGTGTTATGGTAACGAGATGGATGATAAACTACTTATATACATTTTTTTTTGTAAATACATACATATTATAGATGGAAAACAACCAGACCCGGAACAAATACTTGTAGAGCTTACAAATATTTCTTCCGTGCGGGAATCGAACCCGCGACATGCTGCGCAGCAGTCGATCACTCAACCACTGCACCAACCGTGTCGTAATAAATATGTGTGCAATAAAAATATGGTTTCAAGTGTACCCCCTACTTTCCTATTTACGTTTTTAGTGACATTCGACTCCAGAAAGTTTTTAAGTACAGTCGAATTAAGTAATAGGAATATTTTAGTTCCTCTAGATTCTCGTGACTCGAATACCTATGTGCCAGAATCAAATGCCGAAAATATTTTATTACATGTAATTACTAACGGCCTCAAACGTCACACATGTCGTGTCGTCTGTCCGTCCCTATGTATGCTTAAATCTTTAAAACTACGCAACGGATTTAGAAGCGGTTTTTTTAATAGATAGAGTGATTCAAGAGGAAGGTTTATATGTAGAATAAATTCAATAGATTGTAGAGAAAAACTGATAAATGAAGAAGTTCATCATTGCACACGTGCGAAGCCGGGGCGGGTCGCTAGTATAATATAATATCCTTGGATATTTCACACAACGCCATATCGTCCCAAGCCAAGCAACTTAATGCTTGTGTTATGGTAACGAGATGGATGATAAACTACTTATATACATATAAGTGTTTTCTATCTATATATATAGATAGAAAACACCCAGACCCGGAACAAATACTTGTAGGTCGTACAAATATTAAAGTACATAATCCCTGAGTAGCGAATCCCCGAGATAGCCGTGAAACATAACCACAGCGCCTTCATATGCTAGTTAATTTAAATCTCGATCGTATTTAAGAATTCTTTAGATTGACACGCCTTTTACACAAATGTAATCGAAATTCCTTTATCCGTTCAGAAGCTATAACGCGACAGATAGACACACTAGTTGTCATTACCTTAGCCGTGCGTATTTAAGTATTTTCAACGTTACGTGAAATTACCTTTCGATTTTGACTCTTATGTAATAAAACTTAGAACTCTGCTTTAGATTGCGTCGCTTGACCCATAAACTACCGATAGCGTTCGGGACCACCCAGTTTTGTTTGTTTTTGTTATAATCGGCAGTATAGCTGGTTTAAGGATCCTTTGTACCCCGCTCTACACTGGGCAGAGGGGGAGCTTAACATCGCGAGCTTGTACGCACAAATCGACTTCTTGCATTTTTTTTAAATATGTGTGAGTAGTAAGATTCGATGTATAATTTCGTAATTAAAAAAAATAAGGTAAATGGCCCTCTCCTCTCTGTAGACCGCGTTATTCACGTAAGATACTCTTTTACACATGTATTTTAGCTGGACTGAATAGAATAGAAAAATGCTTTATGTACAATTATGTCGTTCACAATCATCATCATCATCATCATCATTATCATATTTTAAACTACTATTAGGTAACCTCACTTATCGTAAACTCCATAATACAATAACCGTGTACCTAATAACCAGCTTGTTTACGTTGGTTCCGAAAGGCGCTTAACTGAAATATGTTTTTTTAATTAAATTTGAATTTAATCACTAACCTACAAAAATAAACATTGACTTATCTCTACTATCTTAACTTCCTACTATTAACGCTAATTATTTTCAAATAGAAAAAATATTTAAAATGGTAACCATTTATCCACAATATGAAGATAATGATAGTTCTTCCTTTTGATAGTGTTAAAATTAATGAAGGTACCATATTCAAATAAACGCTTCGATGCTCGCATCCGATATGCTTATGTGATGCCGTTTAATTATTAATAAGGATCCATAGTATGTTAAATTGTGTAAATGATGCACGATAATACAGCTACTCGGTTGCACGAGAATTAGTTTAATCCCAGATTGGTGAGAACCTCAGTTTGGACGCGTTTGAATAGTTTCCGAGATTCTCGGAACATGCCAGTTAGTGTGTACCGCTTTCGGAATAATTTCTCTTTGGAATTTCATCTTCTGAGTATTGTTAAGACGACGCAAGAAGTAGTCAGTCTAGTTTCAAAAGAAGGAACATTTCTTGGCCTACTCTTCCAGGAGTGAACCTCGTGACTTTGAAATCGGGTAGGCTAGGAACGTTGTGGGTTTAAGTGGGTAGGTCGGGGCGCAAGTATCATATTTTCGGTCCCCGGAGTCCCACACAATCCGGCTAGTCCCTAAAGGCCGGGTTACCCACGAAAAATGGTTTCGGGTTTGCTACCCGGTGTCAAAGCGTTTGGGCATCGTGGCAAAGCTAATTTCCCACCATCAACTTGGTGGAGGATCGTCGAACAGTGGAATAACTTACGGGCTGAGATGATGATGACATCAACCCATTTTATTCGATGGGTGTCGTCCGAGGCACCATCGCAAATATTTCCTTAATTGCGTAAATGTTTTATTTTTGCTATGCTATTTTTTATTGTTATTAAAATTAAAGTTACCTAGTTCAATTATGTCGTTTCATCTTTTGTAAGATTTAATACATGGAAAGTTTTCTAGTCTGAAATAAAAGACTTATGAAAAATGTGCTATGGACATAATTATGTCGGTATTTTCTCGATTTCTCCTAGTAAACTGCAGATTATAAGAGGAATTATTAATGTTTTGCTGGGCGGTTTGCCAAGAGTGCTAAGACTGAACCAAATCTCGGATCGGTTGCAAACTTTATTACAATTCATTCACCTGTGTTCTGTATCCAACATTATTTTATTTTAGTTAAAATGCACCATACAAAGAAACCCATACCATCCTCTTCATCTGGCCCGTGTAGTGACGGATTTGGAATACACAATGCCATCATCCCATACCATCTTTAGGGTGTCGTAAGAACGCAAGAGGTAGATCACCTAGCTCTAAGAGAAGGAAAACTTGATACAAAACCTGTGCCAATCCACCTTGGCAGTGTGGCACAGCAGGCCAATTTCCCTCCATGTATTTGGAGGAGGCCCGACCCAGTAGAGGGTATATTATGGGCTGAAACGACGACGACTAAATTAGGCCTCATTCTTTGAGGGAAATTAAATGATGAGCCAGTGGGATTTTCACATGATTTCGTGTAAAATTTTCATTCTTCCAATCCGTCGTGTAGGCTAATTTACCTCCATGAATTTGGAGGAGGCCCGACCCAGTAGTAATTTATGGCCTGAAACGACGACGGCGGATTAAAAGAAACATGACAGTCATGTATGTATTGTTTGCGAGTGCTCTTATACCTACTGCTGTTGGCAGAACAAGCGAAATCAACCAACTACCATCTTCTTCTAATATATAAAATTCTCGTGTCACAGTTTTAGATGCCAAACTCCTCCGAAACGGCTTGACCGATTTTGATGAAATTTTGTGAGCATATTGGGTAGGTACGGGAATAGGACAACATCTATTTTTCATCCCCCTAAATTTTAAGGGGGGGTCAAAAAAATAATTTGTTTATTTTTTAGAGAAAATTTTTTGCTTTTATTTTTTTTAGATTCAGCATAAAAAAATACAAACAACCCTAAATGTTCACCCCTCTACGATCAACCCCTATTTAATTACATGGCAAAACAACGTTTGCGATAGGAGATGTTGTATAGATCTGGAACCATAAGACATAGAGACTTGAAAGTGGGTTGCGCGGGGGGGTTGTTAAAAAAGGGGTTGCGGGGGGGGGGTTGCGCGGGTGATGGTTAATTATTTGGCAAAACAACGTTTGCCGGGACAGCTAGTATATACATATAGATTACCAATTGATCCTTCACATTACACGATCATCACGTTGATCAAAAGACGATGTACTTGAATTACGACAGTCTCACGTTTTGAACGAAAACAAACGCACACATCGAATAATGCCGATTCGTCTGGCAATTGACAACTAGCAGGCAGACGGACTTCAGTTTTTACATTTGTATTTTTCAAATGGGCATACAACATGTACACATTGATGTGTCAATTTAGTGATGACGTCACTGGTCTGTGTTATGTGTTGATGACGCAAATGACGTATTTAGCACGTCACAAAACCATTCGACTGAGAGTGTCGTACAAGCGACTAAAGGAGCAACTCAATTCCTATTGATTTCACTTTATGCCAACGATTTTTTTTTAAATTATTTGTTCGCAATATGAATTAGACTGATTTAGACTCCATAGTGTCACCACTCCATTCCATCCTGAGAGTGCCGTAGAGCCGACAAAGGTCTAAGCCGATAACCTAAGAGATACAAGATAGGGAACTTCGTTCCAATAAACCCTTTCATTTTTTTTTTTTACACATACCACGGCCGTTGGGAAATGGCTGGGGTATGTGGGACTCTAGATGGTAAATTGCGCCCCGACCTACCCACTAAAACCGACGGCGATCCTTAACTGCCCAAGCCAGGGCCACGGGATTCACTCCCATTGCAGAGAGCATGCTACGTGTCCCTGGGGGCCTCGGCCCGCCTCATAGTGGAGCCCCATGCTCCGAGGCGGGCCCCTCCGTTCCAATAAACCCTGTGTCAACCCGTCTGGCCAACGTGGCACAGAAGGCCAATTACCCTCCATGTAACTGAAGGTGGTCCGGCTCAGCAGTGGGTCATCTATGGTTATGGCTATCTATTTTTTTTTTTTTTGTAAGAAGAAGACTTTTGGACGTATAACTGACTGCCACTGAGTCTAGTATTAATATCTGAAACAAATTTGTTACCTAACAATAAATATTTTGTAAAAGCTGATAACAAATAGATGTTTAAAAAAAAACCATGACGTTTTTGTGATTGCTACGAAGAGGCTCAAAAGCGCTCTTGCTTTCAACAAAGAATTTTCTCGGAAAATAGGTCGCCTTCCCCCATTCTGGGAACGCGATTTTATAGTTTACCAAGAAGTCTTTGATTAAGAAGTAAACCACTGGATGTTGATTAAGGGTCGTTAATAAGATTTGATAAACTGGTGATTTTGGCTTTTATCCTGTTATAGACGTTTCTCTACAGCGTGATTTATAGTGTAGTAAAAAGTTGACCGTGTGGTGATGGATTAGGAATACATAGTGTCACCTACCACCTCATTGCATCCTGAGGGTGTCGTAAGATACAACCAAAGGAAATGACAAGGCTGACAACGATGAATAAAGAAGTAAAGAGTAATACAGAGTATTTCGCTCTGAATCAATTACATGTTTGTATTAATTGATATTATGTTTTAACTAGAATATTGTATGTATAGGGGAGTTTCTATTTCATTCCATATACATAAAGATTTTTATTTTATTTTAACACTATCATAAAGACGATATAGACGTTCCTATAACTACCGGTGGTTAGACAAATCAGGTTATACTAATGGCCGTCACTAATGGAATTAGGAATCGGAAGGAAGAACATTTTGTAAAACCCCACGTAAAACCAAGTAAAATGGTAAAACCTCAGTCAAATACTAAATGGAAAAGATGAGTAAGCGACCACTGGCAATAGCCGGGATTAACGCCAGGCAGAAGAAAATTGTGAAGTTTCATTAAATCCATTCAGCAGTTTTTACGTGAAACAGTTACAAACATCCATTCATCCATACTTACAAACTTTCGCGTTTATAATATTAGTAGGACTAACTGAGGCGTCAATACGATTTTGCTCCCGTAATTAACATATTAATTGTCTATGACATGTCTTCTAATTGAAGTAGATAGAAACTTTTAATTATTCTCCGGTCTCGTTTGAGCAGGCGAGTGTCTAAAACTAATAATAGAAAGGGAAACCGATTCATTAACCCGGTCGCTCCGTCTACACGCCATCGGAATCTTCCCTTTGGGGTCGCCTCCGTAATAAATGCTTTGTTTTCCACCGAAATTACACAATGAAACGACTAAATAATCTGCCTACATAATTAAATATTTAATCTATGGTTCATCATCATCATTTCAGCCAAAAGACGTCCACTGCTGGACATAGGCCTCCCCCAAAGATTTCCACAAAGGCCGGTCCTGGGCCGCCCGCATCCATCGTTTTCCGGCGACCTTAATCAGGTCGGTCCACCGTGTGGGAGGCCTACCAGCACTGCGCCTTCCGGAACGCGGTCGCCATTCCAGGACTTTTCTGCCCTATCGGGCGTCGGTCCTGCGCGCTATGTGCCCTGCCCACTGCCACTTAAGTTTGGCAATCCGGTGGGCTATGTCGGTGACCCTGGTTTTCCTGCGTATCTCCTCATTTCTGATTCGATCTCTCAGGGAAACTCCGAGCACAGCCCTCTCCATTGCCCTTTGGGTGACTTTGAGCCTTCTGATGGCGCCCATAGTGAGCGACCACGTCTCTGTTCCATAAGTCATCACTGGCAACACACATTGGTTGAAGACTTTTGTCTTCAGACACTGTGGTATTGGGGACGAGATTATCTTTCGCAGCTTCCCAATCTATGGTTATGGTGTTACATATTATTAGAGTTCTGTGGCTTATGGAATGTTTGGTAAAGGTTGTTATGACCGTGTGGTGACGTGTTACATATTGTCACCACCACATCTCTTCCTGAGGGTGTCGTAAGAGCTGGCTATGGATATAAACGTTGTCACAAAAATATTCATTTGTCATCAGTCATTTGAAATCGGCGCTATCGGCATAACTGATTCTCCTCCAAAAAAAGTTCAAATTCGAACTACAAGAGAACGAAATCTTGTTTGATTACTAGCTGTTCAACGTGGCACGCCTTTGGATAACGGGTTCCCGGTTCGATTCCAGAGTCGGGCAAGTGTCTTTGTGTAAACAAGAGGCAATTGATCTTAGTCTTGGAGTCATTTATGTTCGTGAATTTAATGTTTAAAAACTGCCCCCGGGGTAAATGTTTATACATACATACATATACATATAATCACGCCTCTTTCCCGTAGGGGTAGGCAGAGACCACTTCTTTCCACTTGCTACGATCCATACATACTTGTTTCGCTTCGTCCACTTTCATTATTCCCTTCATACATGCTCTTCGGTTTAGGGTACTCTTGACCTGGCCTTTTTTCAAGACGTCCGTGATTTGGTCTTGAAACGTCCGCCTAGGTCTTCCCCTTCCAACACTTTCATTCACACTCGCCTTATACACTTTTTTCGTCAATCGTTCTTCATTCATTCTCTCGACATGGCCAAACCATCTCAGCATACCTTTCTCAATTTTTGTCACTACATCTTCTTTCAGACCACAACGCTTCCTTATCTCACTATTTCTTATCCTGTCACTCAGTTTAACTCCTATCATACTTCTTAACGCTCTCATCTCAACTGCATTTATTCTGCTTTCATGTTTCTTCTGCCATACCCAACTTTTTTCACTTCCATACATGAGTGTCGGAACCAACACTCCCTCATGCACAGCCAGACGAGCCTTGTTAGACACCTTCCGACTGCTCATAAAGAAGTGCAAAGCTCCGTTCACCATGTTCCCTGCATTCTCTCTTCTTTCGATATCACTCTCACACTTTCCATCTCTTGTGTTTATAGTGTAAATAAATACATGTATAGTGTTTTAGTGAGTTTATGGTGTGGGTTGATGATACATATCAAAAAGTAATGTTGTTTTTTTCTTTAACAGGAGAGAGGGAACCGCTCCTGCCCCTTACCATGATCCGGAGTCCACACGGTAATGTCAAGTAATTTATTATCCTAATACATGAAAACCTCGTGCGTAACCAAATCGATCTGCAGGCTAAGAAACCCCTGGGTCTTGTAGATGACTTGGAGGGCATGCAAAGCCCCGACGGCTGACATAGATGATATCTATTATACTCGTACAATAGTTATTGCTCATAATAAACCCGGAAAGCGGGAGTGTCAATAAAAGTATCGTAAGTTACGCCTCATCAATCGGTCCAGCTATTTCAGAGATCAGACGGACACACTGACATAAATTGTAAAAAGAATGTTTTGGTATATGTACAGTGTATACATCCAAATGCATTTGGTAAAAAGCGGTTATTTTAATATTACAAACAGACACTCCCGTTTTATTTATTTGTATAGATAACTAGGGTAGACGAAGAAACGGAGACGGACTTGTCGGCTGATAGATCATTAAATCCATAATTAATTAGCACCAGCATGGTCAGCCGACCATAGCCAATTAAAACCTGACTTACAATATAATAGTGCACAAGTGGCCAGTATCATGGCAGTTACAGAATTAATAATTAGGTGTATAATAATAGCTTGAAACGCCGATGTGTTGACGGATATAGGATACGTAGTGTCATCAACCTATCCGATTCTGAGGGTGCCGTACGAAACCTCTAAGATTCAAGGAACTAGAAGGCTGAACACCTAATCGTTAAGGTGAATGTTCCAGGGTAGCCCGCGAAATTCAAATTTTCTTACGTTTTTTGCAATTTGCAGGTCAGTGCTAGGTTGTATGTTGATTAAAATTTATTCGCGGCTCTAAGACGTTTGTAGTTATAGAATTATAATCATCAAAATCATCAATACAACCCTCCAAGCTCATAAAGGTGCAAGAAGAACTTTTTCAACGTCAAAGTCATTCTTGCACCTTTATGAGCTTGGAGGGTTGTATTGATGAGTTTGATGATTATAACTCTGTAACTACATACGTCTTACAGCCGCGAATCAAATGTTCATCATCCTACAACCTAGCACTGGCCTGCAAATAGCAAAAAACGAAAGAAAATTTGAATTTCGCGTGCTACCCTGGAACATTCACCTTAAAAAGAAATACATGACATAGACAATTTGCTAACCCGTCTGCTACAGTACATTTTAATCGCGCAGTAGGTTACTTATTTTATGACACGATGACGTACTTATTAGTGATCGTGTTTCGGATGTTGAAATTAAAGTACATAGTTCGTTGTGATTAAATGCTTGACATAGACCCTTTGCTAACCCCTCTGGTACAGTGCAGGTTAACCCCGCAGTAGGTTATTTACGGATACAGCTGATGATGACCTTTGCAGCAATCGTCTTCGGGATGTTAAAGTAAAATAAAAAAAAAGGTTGTCGGATTTGGCTATTAAAATTGAGTCATATTATATAATTACCATTCTATGCGGCTTTTTTTAATTCTTCCATCGAGTTTTAATTTGATAGCAGTGCAAGTGGTGCCGTGAAATCTGTTTTTCTGCGTGCACAGGGAACGTTATCAATAAAACAAAATTATAGGCGGTACGTTTAACTGTTTCTTTGTACTTTTGAAGACAACTGTCTAGTCTTCCGAGACCACGGTTGCGGCATAGCATTCCGAACGTCGGGAATGAAATAATGTAATATACACATTATACACGCGATAAATCCGTTAGTGTGTAATTTCAATAAAATCAGTCGTTTGAATATTTGTTTGTCGTTACAGACCATAAATGACCCACTACTGAGTCGGGCCTCCTCCAAATTCATGGAGGTAAATTATCCCTACTGTGCCTACCCTACAAGACGGGCTTCATGTGAAATACTAACAAATTTGTGACGGTTACTTAAAAAAAACTTTAAAAAATCCCTAATTAAAATTACGAAATGTATATTACCTAAAGCTCAATGATAAATAATGAAAGATGATCAATGAAAAATTACATACCTATACCATATTTCAATTTATTATTGCACGAATTTGGAAAAATAATTATTATCTACTATTAATTGTTATACATATATTGCAAAGGTGTAAAATAAAAGGCTTTTATTATTTTATTTATTTACTTAAAAAAATACAACAGATCTGGGTTCACGCGAGCGAAGACGAATGCTGCAGCTTGTTACTTCACAATTTTGGTGAACTGGATTGATATGTCACAACGTTTAACATTTTGTTGCTCGTCTATTGTGTTAATGATCATGATTGACGATTATTTAAATCGAGTTTCCGGAAACCACGATCAGATTTCTATCTAAAAGCCCCGTAAAGTCGACACGCAAATATAGGCTTGTTTATTGATGTTTATTTGTTTAATTTATATCTTTAAGTGTAATAAAATAGTTTATGCTTTAACTTGATCTACTGATGTTTATCGTAAACTTACCTAGAAGATGGCCATTCAAAGATATTTTATTATCCGGTTTTATAAGTGTTATCTCTTCTATCATGTATCAAGTGATTAGTTCGGTATCTGATCATTATCTTAAGGTTTTTGTGCCTCGTTGGTTTAGTGGTCAGATGTGCCGCCTTTGGATCAACGGGTCCCGGGTTCGATTCCGGGGTCGGGCAAGTGTCTTTGTCTAAACCAGAGGCACTGGCTCGGAGTCTGGGTGTCATTTCTATCTATAATAAGTATGTATTTACAAAAAAAAATGTATTTAAGTAGTTTATCATCCATCTCGTTACCATAACACAAGCATTTAGTTGCTTAGCTTGGGACGAGATGGCGTTGTGTGAAATGTCCAAGGATTTATTTATTTACAAAAAAAAATGTATATAAGTAGTTTATCATCCATCTCGTTACCATAACACAAGCATTAAGTTGCTTAACTTGGGACGAGATGGCGTTGTGTGAAATGTCCAAGGATATTTATTTTTCCTACGTATAATAAGCGCTTAGTTATTATGTAAATGTCAATTGTTTAAAGAAGAAGAAGTAGAAGGTAAATATAGTTTTTATTAAATACTAGCTGACCCGACAGACGTTGTCCTGTCTGAACTATGAATATTGAATTCGAATTGGAATACTTAATAATAAATTAATATACCGCCTTTTCTTATCGATTCCAATCCCTTATTTAATGTAATTAAAAAAGAAAAAAAGTAATTATGCCAAAAATAGCGAACCGTCGGGACGAACGTAAAATGTTTGACAGGTAACAGTTTGTATGGGAAAATAAAATTGTTGACTTTATTATTTTACTTACAATATCAATGTTTTCTCTAGACTCTTAAACCTTCCCTGGACTCACACGAATATTTCAAGACCAAAATTAGCCGAATCGCTCCAGCCTTTATCGAGTTTTAGCGAGACTAACGAACAGCTATTCATTTTTATATATAGAGATAACACGATATAAAAGCCGCCAAATCCTTTACCACCCTGTGCAAGGATCGTGAAAGTCTGACACATTTTTTTTTTTTATAAAACCTAAACCTTTGCTCTCTAACCTGTATCACGGGGCAGTTTAAAAACATGTAATTCACGAACACAAATGGCACCCAGACTTGGAGCAAGTGCCTCTGGTTTAGTGGACAAGGACACTTGCGCGACCACGGAATCGAACCCGGGACCCGTTGAACCAACGGCGGCGCATCTGACCCCTAGGCCAACACGTAGTTATTGTCATAGGGTATATATATAAATATATATTGACTGATTGCAGCTATGGTCCGAAACTAGTACCATATCTTCCTAGAGTGCCACATTCTATTGAGATTTGGCAATCATATTGGCTATCTCAATGTTGTTAATTACTTCGCAAGATATAGATTCTGAAATCTTAACACAAGATTTCAAATCATTATCCGACCAATTTGATTTTATAATGAATAAATGTGTACAGACCAGTTACTGTACAATGTGTTTTTTGTCACATAATGTTTTTTTAGATAACAGTCGGCAGCTGTTTGGTTCAGATATCGTATAGAGACATGTTGGCGATACTGTCGTTCGCGTGTGTAACTCGTTATTTATTTGAACTCGTTGTGAACTCTTAATCTGTATTATGTCCGTCGTCTTTTAGTTGGTTTGGTTGGGCAAGTCAAGGCCTTTTCGTCATTCATTGCGTTAACGTGTAGTGTTTCTCTCATCTGGCGAACTTGCTCTCACTATGCTGGTGAGTGCTTTTTGTGAACAAGATCGATCATTTGAAAAAAAATAAGCAACTGCAGATTTCTTGCCGGCTCTTCTCTGTAGAACAGCACTTCGAAACGGTGGTAGGTTCAGCATGAATGTGGGTGGACGCAAGGGTTGTGGGAGATCAAATACATGGGAATGGATTGTAAGAATGAGGAATTCTGTATGAAAGGCTTGACAGTAGATATGACGACTGATGAGTGTGTAGGGAGACCTAGCTTGGGACAGGGGCCTGCGACGATTCTTACAAGTTTTATGATAATGCCTGCCTCGTTGGTCTAGTGGTTAGATGTGCCGCCTTTGGATCAACGGGTCCCGGGTTCGATTCCGGGGTCGGGCAAGTGTCTTTGTCTAAACCAGAGGCACTGACTCGGAGTCTGGGTGTCATTTCTATCTATAATATGTATGTATTTACAAAAAAAAATGTATATAAGTAGTTTATCATCCATCTCGTTACCCGTCCATCTCGTTATAACACAAGCATTAAGTTGCTTAGCTTGGGACGAGATGGCGTTGTGTGAAATGTCCAAGGATTTTTATTTTATTTTATGACAATACCTACGTAAATAAAGATTTTGAATAAACCTACAACTGACTAACCTATTGGTTCTAGTTACTGAGCGCGGCTGTGCCTGTCAAATATTTTCGTAACTCTTAAAAACATTTGAAATGTAAATTAATAAACTTGGAGAAATATTTTGCGAAAAAGTTGCTATGTGTTTAAGGATTTTCTAAGAATCAGCCGTTACGAAGAACAGAAAACAGCCCGTGGAAATACTTAATGCTTCTCGGAAAGAGACCTTGTTATACTATACACGGTGATTTTTTCCCATTGTTTTCCCGCGGCAGATCGATTTGCTATTAGTAGTACTATCGATTGATAGCGATAAATTAAAAAAATAAAAGGATTTTTTTTTCAAATATCAAAAAAAATATTACAGCAACTCGAAAGCGTGAGAAGCAATAGTAATTCACCAAACATAATATTAAAGTAGGTATCTACATACGAGATACCGGCGCCGAGCACGGTGAAAGCCTCCCCTCCCTCACCACCCCCTATACCCGCTATAACCGCGCCGCCTCAGTTAGTGGCGAATTGGCGACTGTCGTCGCACGCGCGTTATGTTTTCGTGTAGTGGCGTTTGAGTGCAAAAATGAATCGGCACTACAAATATTCTAACTTAGAGTACGTCGCTATGGTGCAACTGTACGCTCGGGCTGATTATGACTCCCACGCTGCCCAGCGGCTTTATGCGGCGCCGCAACACTTGGAGTCGCTCCGTCTTCGCGGGATTTTGAACCCCCAAGTCCCACAGGCCCGGACAATCGTAGCGGCAACACAGCGACTACTCGATCATGGACAGTTTGAGACACCAGCGCATGCACAGGGCAGAGGTCGATTGGCCGTTTATTTGCCAGAGCTCGATGAACAAATTATCGAATTCTTCGAACGGGATCCTCGCCGGAGTACGCGTATGGCTGCGGCTAGGTTTAACGTAACTTTTATGTGTAGTGTATCGGGAAGAACACGAAACGCGCGACGCGTTGATAACTGCGATAGTGGACGATTTTAATATCGTAAGAAGTGACAGAGACACTCTAGTGAAATTGAAAGACAATCAAATGAAACGTGCTCAATTGTGCATTCAACGAAATGGGTTGCACTTCGAACAATTACTTCGGTACCGGTGAGTGTAATTAATTACTTTGTAAATAGCAAAAAAATCATAGTACGTAGGTTAGTTAATCAAAATCATTGTAAATAAGTTGATCCCAATTTTTTTAATACGCCGTAAATACTTCAATAATACAAATATTTTTTTGTATGATATTAAACTTGTTAGTAGTTTCGTATTTAGTTAGTTGAAGGTAAAAAGTATTGTTACGCCGCTAATGAGTGAATTCAAGAATCGCATTCCGTACCGAAGGCTATGGCTCAGGGTTCCCAAAAGTAATGGGGAGTAAACAAAGGCTTTTGTTTCCCACGTTAGTTTCTTTTGTGTTGTTGTAACAATAGCGTCTGTTAAAATGCCGACACCTATTGTAGGTGTTTATTTTTATGATGTTTTTTTACATTTCACCGGCTGATTAGCGTGTGAAAGACTGTGTGGTAATGAAGTATTTATAACGGTCCTAAGCCCGTTAAAGTATGAAGGAAAAATTGCAAAACTTTTAGGTAATTAGGTTTTGGTGTTGCGTTAACAAGCCCTCGTGCTACAGCTTACTACGGAAGGTATTAAGTATCAGCTGATAGCGCAATGAACCGCGCGTCGCTCGCGCCGCGCCCGCCGCGCGCTGCCCTGACTATTGGTAGGACGTCGCTTTCGAGTTTTGTTTTTCACAATTGTAAATCCGACATTTATTAATAATTAAATTATTTGTTGTTATAAATCGTTTGTACTACCGGGAGGAAATCATTTCCCTGCGGGAAAACATCCATTTCAATTTCACGGTGTATAAAAACTTAAATTGAATTATTATTATAAAAATAATAACTTATACTTTATTGAAAAAAAAAATGATAATTTTGAAACTGACATCAGCTATTCATGCATTATGCAGTAATTCGTATAATATCACGTTAACAATAATTGAAATAACGACAGCAATATGTAAAAATGGAACTACAACCATTTAAATTTAACTCGGATAAAGAATGGGTTTAACAGATAGTTTGTTTCTACTTTTACTTCTCAGCCCATGAATGAACCACTGTTGAGTCGTGCCTCCTCCAACTGCATGGATATAATTAGACTACTGTGCCCCGCTGGCCAGATGGGCTGGCACAGGGTTTCGTGTCAAGTTTTCCTTGTCTTGCGGCTAGGTTATCGGCCTCGTCATTTCCTTCTGTCTACTCTTACGGCACCCTCAGGATGGAATGGTGTATTCGTAATCCGTCACCACACAGACTTAGTCGATGTTTATGTAGTTTGTTTATTGTTATTAAATCCATTTTATGTTTGTACTAATATTATAGTGTCTGTTCGGGACGTATGCCACACGCCAGCCTTAATATTTTTACGCAAGTATTAAGGCTCGCAAATCCATCGTGTCTGGTGGGCACGTCGATAGCAAGCGAGTCCAATACGCGGATATTGGCGCATGTGAAATTGTATTAAAAAAAATCTTTCGTATTTTTAGAAAAAACAATGTCACCAAACCATTATGTCCGGCGAGTGTCGTAAGAAGCGAGGCAAGAAGGCGACAGCCTACTGGCAAGCTTTGAACCTTAAAATCTTGAAAAACCCTGACATGTTTTTACAAATCCTGTGCCAACCCGTCTGGCCAGCGTGGCACAGCAACTAATTTTTGCTGGCTCTCTCTCTACACCCTTTTTTTCAGGAGTGATGACAGTAGGTATTCCCAATCACCACACTTCTTTTTTGTTAAGCGTTTGTTATATTGATTTAACTATATGCACCCGCATACATATTTAATAATATCATCGAGTGAATCAATAACTCACTTATCCGGGTCCAGGTGTAGCACCCACCCTATTTCTCTGGCTGAGTCACAGAATACACATGACTGACAGTAAAACAACTTCATATTAACGTTACAAATGTCAACACTCATTCTACGTCCCGTTTTTTGGCGACAAGTATTTGAATTTCGAAAATTAAAAGGAGACATTTTTCTCGCATCTCATCCGCCAACTGCGACACTTCAATTTTGTGAAATTAGCCTACTGTTGGCACAGGCGCTGGCAAGACGGGTTGACACAGGGTTTGTATCAAGTTTTCCTTCTCTTACGGTTAGGTAAACTACATCTTCCGTATCTTAGGTCACCTTTAGTATCAAATGGGTTGGTGATATAGTGTGTTCTGAATCCCTCATCTCTCCTCCAACTACAGAGAGTTGGCAGTCAGTTCCGCATATTTCTCTTTGTCTTTGGGTAGGCGAACAATTTCGGCAAAACGTTACTAGTGATATAAAAATCACAAGTATTTGAATTTCGAACACGAAGCCAAGACGTCGCCATTGCTTTCTTTTCCGCTCCTAAAGTTTTTTTTTAGTTTTCTTTGAGGATAGTTGGGATACGGTTTAGTTTTTGTCTATACTATGTTAAAGCGATCGTCGACCCTGAGTACTTTGTTAGCTCAGAAACTCTGAACGGCCGCTTCGGAGTGTGATATGTCAAACGTGTTTCGTCAGTTTCGCCGGGATTTGTGGTTTCTTCGGATCATTAATTTAGCTCATCGACTTTCTTTTGAAGCACGGTTTCGAGATGCGCAGTGAATTTATCCGATCTTTTTGTGGCATAGTTTAAGGAACGTTCATGTTTGGAATTACAGTAAGAGGATACCGCTCTATTAAAGGTATTCGTTACAAGTATGTACTCGAATTATCAAGGTTGTACTATGCATATAATCCATAGTGATAGTCCGTAACCGTGATTACTGTGCCATATGGACGTGTTCAACATTAAGCCCCGCCGCACATGCTCAGACTCGCATTGGCTGTCACGAGCCGCGCGCGAGTGGCAGTATTTAAAACCTATGGCGCAGTACCAAGCTCCGCATTTGGTCTCACGTGTCGACGCACACGCGTACATGCGGAGTTTGGTACTGCGACACGCACGCGGCGCGTGACTGCCAATGCGAGTGTGAGCATGTGCGGCGGGGCACTTACACTACATAGCCCAAAAATGACCCACTAATTACCGTCCATGTAATTGGAGGACTAAAAATTACATTGAGGGTAATAAGCCTACTGTGTCACGCTGGACAGACCGGTTGGCGCAAGGTTCGTATCGAGTGTTCCTTCTCTTGCAGCTAGCTCCTCGCCATATTATCTTTCTGTCGGCTCTTACGACACCCTCAGGATGGAATCGTGGGACTACGTGTTCTAAATCCGTCATCGCACGGAATGTATACTATTGTTTATGTATATTTAATTAGCTTAGTTACGTTAAGTAGTCATAGTCACAAGCAACATTACTTATGTATTGAGTTTCTAAGAATTTTGTCTGTCGATACCGTGACTCCGTCCATAATTATAAGTTGGCAGTGAAAGTAAATTCTTCGTTTCGCATAGAGCTCTGTGCATTCACAGTTTGATTTAATATTGCCCGTTACGCCTTCGGGGAGTGAAACCCGTAGCCCTCGTGCGAGTATTCGAGGACCAGGGCCACGGGTTTGTACTTTCCGCGCCCCGAGTCCAACAAACCCTGGATGACATAAAAAAAAATATTGCCCTAACAAACATCTTATCAAGACTTACTATTTTGCGTAGTAAACTAGTTTCAATTTCTTTGAATCTCCGGTCCAAAGGCCGACGATATCTTGTTAGCTCTTAAAGTATTTATGTTAACAGAAATACTGGTGTTGCCTGATAGTAAATTTCGAAAACTATATTACGCTATTGTATTCAAAATTGCATGTGATTTATCGGTAAGCGTAAACTGCCCTCAGCATAAATCTCAGAACGCGTTATTGCAAAGCTATGTTCGGCCTGAGGCGATAACAGGAGGGTTTTAAGTAGGGATGGGAGAATTGTATCCGGATCCGAGGCTGGTAATAAATATCCGAATAATTTGTTGGTCTGAAGAAAGAATATAGATAGTTGTTGGACCATAAACAAACTTAAGTCAAGGTACTTATGTAATCATCATCATCATCATCATCATTTCAGCCAAAAGACGTCCACTGCTGGACATAGGCCTCCCCCAAGGATCTCCACAAAGGCCGGTCCTGGGCCGCCCGCATCCACTGCTTTCCGGCGACCTTAACCAGGTCGTCGGTCCACCGTGTGGGAGGCCTACCAGCACTGCGCCTTCCGGAACGCGGTCGCCACTCGAGGACTTTTCTGCCCCATCGGGCGTCGGTCCTGCGAGCTATGTGCCCTGCCCACTGCCACTTAAGTTTGGCAATCCTGTGGGCTATGTCGGTGACCCTGGTTTTCCTGCGTATCTCCTCATTTCTGATTCGATCTCGCAGGGAAACTCCGAGCATAGCCCTCTCCATTGCCCTTTGGGTGACTTTGAGCCTTCTGATGGAGCCCATAGTGAGCGACCACGTCTCTGTTCCATATGTCATCACTGGCAACACACACTGGTTAAAGACTTTTGTCTTCAGACACTGCGGTATTGTGGACGAGAAGATCTTACGCAGCTTCCCGAACGCTGCCCAGCCGAGTTGGATCCGACGATTGACCTCTTTCTCGAAGTTGGACTTACCTAACTGGACAGTGTGTCCCAGGTAAATGTAATGGTCAACAACTTCGAGGGTAGAACCTCCGATGTTAACAGGAGTGGCTTGAACATGGATGTTAGACATGATCTTCGTCTTCTCCATGTTCATCTTAAGGCCGACTCGTTCGGAGGCTCCACAGAGGCCATCGAGCATCGTAGTGAGGTCCTCCATGGTTTCAGCCATTACGACTATGTCGTCAGCGAATCGAAGGTGAGTGATGTACTCGCCGTTCACGTTAATGCCCAGCCCTTTCCAGTCCAGAACCTTGAAAACATCTTCCAGTGCAGCGGAGAACAGTTTCGGAGAGATAACATCTCCCTGTCTAACACCTCGCTGCAGCTGGATCGGTTTCGAGGTCTGGTCCTGGAGTCGGACTGACATGGTGGCGTTTTCATACAAGCACTTCAACACTTCGATGTACCGATAGTCGACTTGGCACCTCTGGAGAGCCTGCAATACTGCCCACGTCTCGATCGAATCGAAGGCTTTCTCGTAGTCCACGAACGCCAGACAAAGGGGCAGGTTATACTCCTCGGTCTTCTGTATAACCTGCCGTAGCGTTAAAATATGGTCTACGGTGCTGAAGCCTTTTCGGAAACCGGCTTGTTCGGGAGGCTGGGAATCGTCGAGCCTGCATGCGAGACGATTCGTGATGACCCTCGAGAACAACTTGTAGACATGGCTCAAAAGTGAGATGGGTCTGTAGTTCTTCAATAAGGTGTTATCTCCCTTCTTGAAGAACAGCACCACCACACTTCTGTTCCATGCCTTTGGCGTTCGTCCTTCGAGTATGACGGAATTGAACAACTTCTGAAGGGCCCTAAGGATCGGTTCTCCACCCGCCTTCAAAAGTTCTGCGGTAATGCCGTCATCACCCGCCGCCTTGTTGTTCTTAAGTTGCTCGAGAGCCATCCCGATCTCACACAGGCTGACGTCCGGTAGGTCTTCTGTGTAGTGCCGGGTTAACCTAGCTCGTGGGTCGTTTGCTAGATTTATGACGGGTTCGTGTGTAGACGTGTACAGTTGTCCATAGAAACTCTCGACCTCACCCAAAATCTCGGACTTTGACGTGACGATCCTGCCGTCATCAGTCTTCAGCCTGACGAGCTGGCTTTGCCCAATAGACAGATCCCTGGCGAAAACCTTGGAGCCCCTGTTGCGTTCAATAGCCTCTTCAACACGAATCGTGTTGAATCGGCGTATATCACGCTTCAGGGACTTTGATATCTGTCTATTGAGCGTCCGAAGCTGCGTCGCATCATCTGAAGACTTCAGGACCATTTTCCGTCGCTCGTCCATGAGATTTAGGGTGAGGTCCGAGAGCTTTTTGGCCGTTTTCTGGCGTTGGGTCTTACAGAACTTCGACCCAACTTTGCGGACAGTCTCCACGAACCCGTCATTATTATCGTCCACGTCAACGCCTAGGCTAATAAAGCGGTTCTGCAGTTCGAGCTGGAAGCTTTCCGGGTTTTGAATCTGAACAGGCACGGGACGCAGCGTAGACCTCACCATGCGCGACCTTTCAAGCTTGACGTCGATATTCAATGTGCCTCTTACTAAGCGGTGATCGCTTCCGGTTTTAACCATATTGATCACGGAGACATCATTGAATATGTGCTTTTCCGTCGACATGATGAAGTCTATCTCGTTTTTTGTGGTGCCATCCGGACTCAACCAGGTCCATTTCCTCTGTTCTGGTTTTTTGTAGAAGGAATTCATCATATAGAGTCCCTCCTTCTCCAGAAAACCAGCCAAAGTCTGGCCCCGTTGGTTCCGGTGTCCAAAGCCAAATTGCCCCACTTGCAGCTCATCTCCGCTCCGCTTGCCCAGTTTCGCGTTAAAATCCCCCATGACAACGGTGTAGTGCGTTCTAGAGCCATGTATGGCCGAGGAAATGTCCTCATACATTATCTCCACCGCTTCGTCGGGGTGTGCCGAGGTCGGTGCGTATACCTGTATGACCTTCAGCGAATAACGCTTGGTTATTCTGAGTATAAGGTACGCCACCCTGGTCGACACACTCTCGATTTTAACAACGTTGTTCACAAGGGACTTGTGGACGATAAACCCAACACCACCTTGGGACTGTTGGTCGCCCTCCCGGAAGTAGAGCAAGTTGCCGGATTTGAGGGTTATCGTGTCCTCCCCCTCTCTTCGGACTTCAGACAACCCCACTACATCCCATCGCAGCTTGCTCAACTCTTCCTCGAGTTCTATGATCTTCTCGTCAGTCCGCAGTGTCCGTGTGTTGTATGTTGCCAGGTGCAGCCGTCGTTTTTTGTGGTAGCCGGATCTCTGCCGGAGATTGTTCGCACCCCCTGCCCCACCGTTACCTTGGCTGCTACCGTGGGCGAAGGAATAGCAGGGCTGCCGGGGACTGGGGGCCGTTTTTAAATTTGTGACAGTCATAGGGGGGGTTTGCCATAATCGCCACGCTTGGCAGGCGGGTTGGCGATCGCAGTATCGGATGGCCGATTCTTGACAGAACGTCGCTGCTGCCCAACGTCTGTTGTCCCTTAGTCGCCTTCTACGACACCCACGGGAAGATATGGGGTGGTAGTATTCTTACTCCGCTACCACACGGAAATTATGCTATTATACTAATAATATTATACTTAACTTATGTAATAAGTAAAGTATAATATTCCGAACAGAAAATGTTTGCTTTAAAAACTGTACCTACACTGAAACGTATTTTTTTCATAACTGAACAAAACAACTAATTTCTAATATATGTCATTTAGAAATGCATAAATCTGCAATGTCAGTAATCTTCACACGTATATTTGCCATTGGTATCAAGTTCTTGGTTTTACTTTTGAAGTAGGCAATAGGTATAGATTCGTCATTAAGAAAAAACAGATGAGAAACACTAAATTGCGTGCCCTGTATGTTTTATAACAACAACTTATATGTGTCGACCCGCTTCTGTACCGGGCCTTTTTCAGTTCGATGGAGGGAAATAAGACTCCTGTGTCTTCTAATGTGGTCACACGGCCTGGTTCGTCTGCGAGTCCTGCCTTGTTTGCACTTTATGGATGCACATTGCTGGTGGATTTATGTAATCTCATCTCTATTAGTCATGTAGTCTCGAAATCAGCCATTTACATGGACTAAAGAATAATCTGCGTGTTGTTTAAAACGCGCTTATTTTGTACGCATATTACTCAGGGATAATATAGAAATGTAATAGTGAAAGAAATTTTCAAATCTGTCTAAGTAGTTATAGTTGCAGTGTGTATTCTTTAAAAAAATACAAATTTTCTCTTTTTATAATATCGGTATAGATATCGAGTCAATATCAATTATATTGATCCGAGTTGGACTACATCTCTAGCTGTGATGCCCAATGCGTGTCCAGATTGCGTATTGAATTCTTTGCTTAATTTATATTGGCCTCCGTCAGTAGGTCCAATGAGAGAAAGTATCAAAAATTTTACGATGTTCTCAACGGCACAAATGAATACTTGTATTCGAAGAATTTGCGGTAGTATCAATGATGTTACAAATAAAAGGTGTAGATACGTTACCTGTACAACATTCGATCTATAAAAATGGCAAGCCAACGCACACATAGTTAACTTAATATGCAATATGCACACTGCTTTAGATGAGTCGTGAAAGTAGGATGGTATGATTTAATAATCACGTGCTAAATAGAGACAAATATAATTTGTTGTGATGCGTCGTCACATGCACTAGAAACAATATAGATTAATTATATCAGACATAACATTTTGACAAGACTGTGACGCGTAATGACATCTATCTCTTTTGCACTTGGTAATGAGGATACTTTTGTTCCACTCATCGAGTTTTACCGCCATATTTTACGAATAACATTTTAATTTGTAAAAAATATTAATTATATTACAGAAATAGTGATAGTTACGAATGATAAGTGATTCCTTGACTTTTAGAAGTTTTTTTAGAGTAATTTGTGCAATATCTCATAACACACGACGGCATTTTCAATTGTTTTAAAGCACTTTTTACACACGGCTCTTGACGTGCATCTGATGACGCCAGCGACGCAACACTGAGGTCAGGTTTGCTAATTAGCCTACTTTTAACGTGCCGCTTGCTGACCGCTTATAACCCATCTACACCTTTTTACTTGTAATATCATTGGGTAGTATGTATATGCATATGAGATTTGTATGTTCACTATGTATTATGTAAAGTCTTCGCCAATATTTATGGCCGCTTTGAATGTAGCCGCATTACGCTGTGCACAACACAAAATCACGTATCAGCGGGACGTACGTGGGGCGGGGAGGCAGGGCACGCCCGCGAGCGCCGTTTTTCACCCGCAAGCTTCCTGGCCACCCACGTGTTAGTGTGAGTGAGTTATGTTCGTATTGGTTATGAAATGTACGATGCGCAAGTTCCTACCCGCGGCTACATTCAGAGCGGCCATAAAGATTGGTGAGGACTGTACGTAACCTTTTCGTCAAATTGTTTTGATAGCTATTTCACACAGAAATGTTTTACAGATTAGTTATTGTTAACCGTAAATTAAATTTAATAATCGACTTCTATTTACGTAGTTCTAATCTACGTTTAATTACTAATCTCAATTAGGAGTTTGACCTAATTACCAAAAGTGACTATAATTTACTGTCAAGCAAAGGTTTTAATTGTTAATGGCTAAAACGAGAAATTAAATTATTAACTTTTACCTCACAAAATGAAGTCTGAGGAAAAATGTCTAGACGGATTTGCTACGATCAATTTGAGATTCTGAAGTCTGAAGGACTCTGGAGTTACGTTTGAATGCAACGTGCTCAGAACTTTTGTACTTGCAGCTGTTAAACGCGGGGTTTTGAATAAAATACGTCATCTTGGCTGGGCTATTATTCAAGGCTGGTTTATCCACGTGGTTTTATACTTATACCACTATGGTGGGTGGTGTTTAAGCGTAAGCCTATGAACGTTGGCATCACCAGCACAGCTGCTGTGTGTCGTGTCTTCGTCAAAAAATGTGGTAGCAGAGCGAATGTAGGTTTCTTCAGGTGCCAATACGACACTACTACTACTCAGTCCTTAGATAATCCACTGCTGAGTCGGGCCTCCTCCAGTTACATAAGGGGTAATTAGCCTACTGTGCCACGCTGGAGGGGTTGGCACAGGGTTCCGTATCAAAAATCCATCGCCTGCGCAATATAGACCCCGGGAGGAAGGCGCGCTGCGTTCCGCGCGTGCCTCCCAGCGGTGGATGGGGGGAGGCTACTATAGCTATCCCCCACGTAATCGGAGGGGCCCGCCTCGGAGCTAGGGGCTCCACTAAACGAGGCGGGCTGAGGTCCCCAGGGTCCCGGAGCATGCTCTCCTATTGGGGAGTGTATCCCGTGGCCCTGGTTCGGACATTCGAGGATCGCCGTCGGTTTTAGTGGGTAGGTCGGGGCGCAATTTACCATCTCTACGCGCCCCGGAGTCCCACATATCCCGGCTAGTCCCAACGGCCGGGAATCCACGAGGATCTCCGGGCTTCCGTATCAAGTTTTCCTTCTCGTGCGGCTAGGATATCGGCCTTGTAATTTCCTTTTTGTCTGCTCTTACAACACGCTCAGGAAGGAATGTGGTTGTGACACTATGTATTCCAAATCCGTCACCACACTTACCAGCGAATAAATTCGCTAGTACGTGTGCCAATACCATACTTCCCATGATCCTCACTCGTGATCGGAAACACAATACCATACAAGGGTAAAGATACTTGGCTGCGATATTCTGTGAGGATCTTCCCCTCATCCTGCCTGAGTTGGGGAACTCCAATGAGTTGGTGGTAATCCTTAATGCCCCCGTTATAACCGGAGTTTCTGCATAAAATGTGTCATTGTGACTGTGATTTGCACCAATTTAGATAAATGGCCATTTGTTGACTTATTATTATAATAGTTTCGTATGTGCAAATTAAATATGCACATTCATTTAATTATTCAATTTACTCCGATATATGTATATTAACATAAATTGCTTCTTTGCAATAACAACTTGACGTGTCCATAGAATGATTCATTTTATTTTGAACCCTATTGTTATGATCGAAAAGTAGTTTCTAGCAGAAAAGTGTATGTTGACATGCGACGATGTTCTTGCAAAGAGGCGCAATGTTATCTATGTTTATTGAGCCATTTTAATTGGGCGATTACTAACAATTCTATTCTTTCAATAAATAAATAGACTTCTTTTATATGACTATTGTAACTCAAACTCAAGTTTTATCACAAAACTCTTATACATCGTCTAATTACCAATATCATCTGAAATTCAAAATCACATCATTTATTTTGTTTGGGTCACGATGGACACTTACAAAAAGTCAACACATTATTCATAATGATATTATATAATAAAAAGGTTTATCGTCTACCACCAGTTCGGAGCGCGACCACTGCTGAGAAGAACTGGCAAGAAACTCAGAGGCTTATCTTTTTTTTTTCATTGCGGTCCTATTTCTTATAAAAATGTACAATAACATAAATATGAACATAAAATACTGGCACTGAACAGCTAAGTTCCTTAAGGCCCCTGTCCCAAGCTAGGTAGTAGTCTCCATACACACCTATCAGTCGTCATATCTACATTTTTTTGTTTTTTTTTAATTTATTTATTACAAGCAATAGTTACATGTTTACATATCATTTGTTCCCGGTGTAACAAAAACCTGCACAGATTTGTTCATACACGATGCCTCATTCTTACGATCCACCCATCTCCCACATCGTCTTGCGTCCACCTACGTTCAAGCTATAAATAATAAATAAATAAATATCCTTGGACATTTCACACAACGCCATCTCGTCCCAAGTTAAGCAACTTAATGCTTGTGTTATGGTAACGAGATGGATGATAAACTACTTATATACATTTTTTTTTTGTAAATACATACATATTATAGATAGAAATGACACCCAGACTCCGAGCCAGTTAGACAAAGACACTGGCCCGACCCCGGAATCGAACCCGGGACCCGTTGATCCAAAGGCGGCACATCTGACCACTAGACCAACGAGGCATCGGTTCGGAATGCTGCTCTACAGAAAAGACATGAAAAGAGACGACTAGTAAGAGGCAACAAAAGTAAAGAGAGAATACACAAGGCATGCTTACTGAATCGCTAAAAAGCTGTTGATATTTCGCGCCCTATTAGCCATTGTTTTTGGTAACGCCGAAATGAATTATATTTATCGCTCGTCGCCACTGATTTATCGCTTTTAAGTAAAATTAATAGTTTCAGGATGTCGACAGCTGCACGATGCTTTAGGGTTGTCAGAAATTTCATTGCCATTGTCATTTAAAGTACAATAAGTATATTTTGAGTGTGGGGATGGATTTAGAATACTTTGTGTCGCCACCCCGTTTTATCCTGAGGGTGTCGTAAGAGTCGAAAATAGGAAATGTCAAGGCCGAAAACTTAGCCACAAGAGAAGGACAACTTAAATAAAATAAATAAATATCCTTGGACATTTCACACAACGCCATCTCGTCCCAAGCTAAGCAACTTAATGCTTGTGTTATGGTAACGAGATGGATGATAAACTACTTATATAAATTTTTTGTTGTAAATACATACTTAATATAGTTAGAAATATTTTTTTTTACGTCCGATATCCTCATGGTATACCCGGCCGATAGGGACTGGCCGGGGTATTTGGGACTCCGGGGCGCGTAGAGATGGTAAATTGCGCCCCGACCTACCCACTAAAACCGACGGCGATCCTCGACTGCCGAAACCAGGGCCACGGGATTCACTCCCATTGCGGGAGCATGCTCCGTGACTGATACGAAACGCTGGGCCAACCTAATTACCCTCCATGTAATTGGAGGAAGCCCGACTCTGTAGTGGGCCATTAATGGGCGGAAGCGACGATGAAGATATCTAAGTCTTACAAATGTAGCGAACACGAATGTTCATGTAAAATGACAGTCACATTACAGTCGCCAAAGAAAAGTGTAGCGAAGTGAAGTGCCACAATAAGAAGAAGGGTTATAATTGTCAGCAAGTCTGACAACCCTGGCTGGTTCTTTGACACGCGTTTTGTGACAGAAGCGTTTCAAAATAAACAGCCCACAGGAACGCGCATCCATATGTGCTTAGAGCAATCACATGTGAGTGGCGTCTGTGAGATACACCTTTTTAGAGGGATATACTGTCAATTATCGGGACCGAAGTTTATTTGTGTCGTCGCATTTAATCATCGTCTCACCCTTTGTATGAACGGGACTCGAGACGGATAAAGAACCCACTATTGAAGAGATTTTATACCAATTTGACGGAGGTATGGAAGTTAAGCAGTTTATAACGTGACATCACGTGTCCCTCTAGTCTCTCCCGTGACGAATGTAGGTATGACGACTGATAGGTGTGTGTGGGGACTACCACCTAGTGTGGGACAGGGGCCGTAAGATGATAATGGTATTTATAAATATGACGATTTATAAGAGCTTTGTGATGAAACCTACGTAAATAAAGTTCCTTTTGAGTTTGACCACGTCAGGTGTAAAATACACGGGATAAATCCGTTGTTAAGTGTTTAATTTCAACGTGTTGGAACGTTGATGGACCCCACGTCCGTGCAGAACATCTTAGCCACGTGGGAGGGGGACACTCAAAATTAAATTACTTATGAGTGGCTAACAGGGAAATGGCAAACCCATGAAGAAATAATATTGAAATGATACATAGTGACTTGACATTGGCTAAACACAAACCGTGAGAGCCACAAGAATAATAAAAAAAAAAAACGTTGATGGAGGTGATTTTGTAATGTAAGTAATGCTAGTCAGACTGCTTTGCCCTGTTTCGTATCAAATTTTCGTTCTCTTGTACATAGATTCTCTGGTCATCTAGTTTCGTTAGGTGGCTCGTACGATTTCGTCTCTCCCTCTATGGAGCTATGTATTAAAAAAACAAATGAAATAATGTATAGCCTTCATGCTACTACTAGTCAGCCTATATACAGGGTTGATACGACATAGGGGCATTTTTTTAACTGCCTATACTAGGTATCATTTCCAGGCTCTACCAAAAATCAATTAAATTGGAGCAATAGATTAGACGCAAATGATTTTTTAAATATTTGCCTCATTTGAACATGATGTATCTTGATATTTAAATATCAAGACCAAATAGCTATTACCAAACATAAGCTAAGGAAGCACCTACTGAGAGTAGGTTAAATGAAACACCAATGTCGCAGGTGCCAAGGCGCAGGGTACGATAGACGAAAGAAAAAAAAAAAAAAGAGCAAATAACTACCATTCATTGCTAAAAAGAACACGGACTACAAGTCTGTGGTGTTGTAACAGAATAAAAAAAAAAAAAAACATGATGTATCTTTCATAACAGATGTTTATGCCATCGTTTATTAATCCAACTTAACCATTAATCACGTGATGTTTTTTTAACATTTTTTAACCCCTCCCTCCCCCTCGGTGATACCTGGTGAGGTTTAAGACTACCCCTCCACCCTCCATGAAAAATCACGTGTATTTTTTTGTACCGTTTCGAATTCTTACTAATCACATATAGTATACGTAGTGTAATTTAATGCCCCTCTGTCATATCAACTCTGTATGACCCACTACCGAGTCGGGCCTCCTCCAGTTACATGGAGGGTATTTTGTTTACGGCGCTGGCCAGACGGGTTGGCATAGGGTTTTGAATTAAGTCTTTCCTTATTATTTCCTTTGGTCGGCTCTTACGACACCCTCAGGATGGAATGGGATGGCGATACTATTTTTCCTAAATCCGTCACCACACGGAAATTGCTACACCACACACGGTGACCTCGCTGCTACTGCATGTCGATCTGATTTGCATAGCAATGTCTATAAAGAGTAATAAATATCAGGTTTCTCAATGTGAAGCTTGCATAGATTTCTTTTTGCTATCGTTACTAATTCTACCTGAACAAAATAAGTTTAATTTGTTACCTGTCATGTCCGATATATTTGCTTGAAGATTATTTTGTATACTTATATATTTTACATGTCTTATTATAATTAGTTGCTTGCTAAGAACGGCGTAGACGGGTTTTGGGTTCGCAAATCTAGCGGTATATGCCTTGTCATTGTGACATCCGGAATTATTTAAATGCCCAAACAACAATTTGTTTAGTGTTGCCCAATAGTCCTTATAATAGTTGAAAATATTTAGTGCGCATGCCCGAACATCCGCCATGTTTTTCGGGCACTTTATTTAAAAATGTGATGTGTGATAATGCTTGTTGCACAGCCATATTTATGAAAAGTGCCCGAAACTGTCATACTGCTGCGTTTTTTACATGGCGGACGCGCCTGCGATATTCATACTATAAAAAGGCATATTATAGGCTTTGGATCCGTCAAAAGACTCAAAGTCACCCAAAGGGCACTGGAGGGGGCTATCAGGAGATACGCAGGAAAACCAAACTTAAATGGCAGTGGGCAGAACACATAGCTCGCAGGACTGAGCTCCGGAAAGCGCAGTGCTGGTAGGCCTACCTCCAGGTGGACCGAAGCTCTGGTTAAGGTAGCCGGAAAATGATGGACGCTGGCGGCTCAGGGTGTGAAAAAAAGATGTCGAGAAGTGGACAATACAATTGGAGCATATAATGCGGAATCTTGAAAAGAAGACATGCTTCGCAGCAGTCGTGGTCACGGGGGAAGAGTTGTCTTCCATATTGTTCAAATCCGTTTAACCCGCGAATAATCGTGAAGACCTAAGAAATAATTGTGAATTCCATAAAGAAAATGTTACATACACAAAGGCCCGATTTGACACTCGCACACATACTTAATGTGACATGTACTGACGTGGTGAATGTCATCACAAGACTTTTTCAAAGTTATGAATGCAGGTTAAGGAGGTTTGGTTAAGCAGGTATTATTGTCATATATCCATATGTATGTATTTACAAAAAATATGTATATATACGTAGTTTATCATCCATCTCGTTACCATAACACAAGCATTAAGCATTAAGTTGCTTAGCTTGGGACGTGATGGCGTTGTGTGAAATGTCCAAGTATATTTATAATATTTATATCTGGACGATCTCTAGAAGGTAAACATGTGTTTAATTTCTTCCTCTATTTTGTCATTGTAAAAAGTCCGTCTGGCGCATAGTTCTCAGGAGAAAGTGAAAGGTCGCGTTCTCTCTGCGTCCGTGATATGTTACACGGCTATATTGTATGTACACCAAATTCGTAATACACACACAAAGGTCCAATACAATAAGATTGGTTCGTGTTATTCTTCGCGTGACACCATTTACTTATTACTTGTGTTACGTATGTATGGAATGCTGGTGTTGTTTCATTATTTTTAATTCGCTTTTTTTTCGTACGTTATGCGTTGAAGACTCGCGTACATTCATGATAACTTCTCCGATTTTTACTTCTCGATTTAACGTTCTTGTTATTTCCTTTTGTCGGCTCTTACGACACCCTCAGGATGGATTGGGGTGGTGACTCTGTGTATTCTAAATCCGTCACGACACGGATTTAGATCGGATTCATATCAGCATTGACAGATATGAATGGAAAACATCAGGCAGAGCTGAAAAAAGTCTAGTTTTATCCCACTGATCTAGTTTAGTATTAGACGGCCGCTACGTATTTATTACTCTCGGAATTTATTTTCAGATCTCGCTTAGTGTTGGCGGATTAAAAAATAATCATGTGTGTATACAAAACACGCTAGTCTCTGCCAACGCAGTGTTAGTAACTCAATAAAGAGAACGTACGGGCTTTTATAGAATATCTATCGATACATTCTTCTTGTTCTTTACGGCCCATAATACCCACTGTGAGTCGGGCCTCCTCCAATTACTTGGAGGGAAATTAGCCTACTGTGCCACGTTGACAAGATGGGTTGGCACAGGGTTTGTATCAAGTTTTCCTTGCTAGCGGCTAGGTGGTATGCATCTTGTATTCCTTACGACGTCCTCAGGATGGTGTGGGTTGGTGACATTGCGTTTTCTAAATGCGTCCTCATACGGAATAAATATCTCTGTTCACTGAAACTTATTTGTTACTGTTCACTTGAAATTGAATAAATTACCTTTTTAATAGTAATTTTATAACTGTCGGCTATACAGTATGATACCTAGATAGTTTATATTGACATTGAATACTTAGGTATTTATTTGACATTGAACAAGTCACCGTATATTTACAATGGATTATGGAAAAGTTTACCTTTATTTATAACTAGTGGCCCACCTCGGCTTCGCCCGTGCAAAGCGGGGGTGGGTTATACATATAAACCTTCCCCTTGAATCAGTCTATCTATTAAAAAAAACCGCTTCCTAATCCGTTGCGTAGTTTTAAAGATTTATGCATACATAGGGACGGACAGAAAAATGCGACTTTGTTTTATACTATGTAGTGATTTCATTTTAACATGTTCTAGAACAAAACATAGTTTGAGAATCCACTAAGGGAGTAGTTCGTTCGCCTAAAGAATAACCTAAGTAAATGTGTATTTTGTATATTTAAGATAAAGGACAGGACACATCCGTTGCGTTCAAAAATATGCCCTTAAGTGGTCACTGTAAACGTTATTTTCTAATTAGGATCGATTTGATTGGTTACGAAGCGTGGCTTAGCCGGCGCTTAATGATAGCTCATTGCATTCATAAAGCGAACGAGCTATAGCTCTTCTTTTGCGTTGATTTCCAATTGTATTAGTTCCTTTTTTTGCAGATAGCTGCCCAATATCATTATTTAGCTGTTGCTGCAATATTAGTAGGATTATGTTTGTATACGCCTACCCGTTACTCCGACATTTTTTTTAAAATAAAAGTATTACAACGTTCCCATAACTGAGAAAGTATTTATCAAAATCGCAGTAGCCGTTTCGTAGTTCACTTAGACGGCAGGCCCAAACATATATAAAACAACCTATTTTTCTACCAGCCGTGCTTTGCTGATGTCGGGGTTGGATGTGCTGTTGTGTTTGGATCGCCCCGGTTTGATTCCGGGGTCGGGCAAATGTCTCGTGTAAACCAGATGCACTTGCTTTGTGTATATTTATAAATAATCGTGCGATACATGTTAAAAAAAAATGTAATTATTTAAAATTTTGCTAGATACTATCGATAATACGAGTAGATTAAAACAAAGTGTTTTATTCATAAACGATGTACGGCCGTGAGTAATCAAATTGAATTGTATGAACTAAATGTCACCCAAATACATTATTAATTTCGTCTTCATTGTCAAACCTACTCTTGCTTTTAAATATAGATGCTATGTGCTATGCGTACTGAACATTCTGGAATAATCTAGATTTCGCCATCGAAAATGTGTTCGGCCTAAGTCTGGAAACTTTGTTGATGTTTTCAAACTAAACATCTGTAACGGACAACTTTATTACAATTGTAATAAGCCTTCTCAAAATTTAAATAATTTTTGTTCCAAAACATTTTAAAAAAGGAACTTCTATGTAGTTATTCATTTAGTTTTAATTTAACCACCGGTTCGGTATGCCACTCCACGGAGACGATCCGCAAAGAAACTCCATGGTTGCTCTTTTAAATAAAAAAGTTACAATTAGGTCTTTAAACAAACAAGATCGACGAATTAGTGCGGCATAGCCAGATAAGCCCAGAAAGTCCGTGCGGTGACGGATTTAGAATACATAGTGTCACCGCCCTACTCCTCCCTTGACTGCCTCGTTGGTATAGTGGTTAGATGTGCCGCCTTTGGATCAACGGGTCCCGGGTTCGATTCCGGGGTCGGGCAAGTGTCTTTGTCTAAAACCAGAGGCACTGGCTCGGAGTCTGGGTGTCATTTCTATCTGTAATATGTATGGATTTACAAAAAAAAATGTATATAAGTAGTTTATCATCCATCTCGTTACCATAACACAAGCATTAAGTTGCTTAACTTGGGACGAGATGGCGTTGTGTGAAATGTCCAAGGATATTTATATTTATTTATTTACTCCTACCTGAGGGTGTCGTAAGATCCGACAAAAGAAAATGACAAGGCTGAAAATTCAAATTCAAATAATTTATTTTTCATCCCCCCATCTCGGAAAGAGTATATTTGCTCTTCGATATCTGAGTGCAAAAGCCGTTTTTATTCGCTAGAGAATAAAGTATTTTTGCTCTTCGATATCTGAGTGCAAAAGCCGTTTTTATTCGCTAGAGAATAAAGTAAAGATTATTCTGTAATACTTACCTGTCATAATGTAGTAATTAATATCTAAACTGAAATAAAAGTGTACCTATCTTGTGATTGTAAACGTTTTTTTTTGCATTTAGTCATTTCCTCGCTGAGGTGGAATGAAAAGTTACGTGTTGCACTCGAGTGCAAAGATTTTTCACCTCGTGCTCTTTTGATTCCCTCGCTAACGTTCAGGATTCTAATTTTTAATTCTAATTTTAGAATCCTTCGCTTGCTCGGTCATCAAAATTGAACACGCGGTTAAAAAGCAACTTTGCACTCTTGTATAACAAATAACTATTGTTTGTGTTGCGATGGACACTTACAAATAGTCAACCCATTATCCATGCGCTGATGACCATAAGAGAAGGAAAACTTGATACGAAACCCAGACGGGTTGGGTCTGGCCAGCGTGACACTGTAGGCTAATTACCCTCCATGTAATTGGAGGAGGCCCGAATCATCAGTGGATCATTATGAGCTGTATGGTAGTAGTAATATAAATAAATAAATAAATATCCTTGGACATTTCACACAACGCCATCTCGTCCCAAGCTAAGCAACTTAATGCTTGTGTTATGGTAACGAGATGGATGATAAACTACTTATATACATTTTTTTTTGTAAATACATAAATATTATAGATAGAAATGACACCCAGACTCCGAGCCAGTGCCTCTGGTTTAGACAAAGACACTTGCCCGACCCCGGAATCGAACCGGGGACCCGTTGATCCAAGGCGGCACATCTAACCACTAGACTATAGATAGTTAGAAGATAAGAATATAATAGTGTTAAAAATTAAAGAAAGAATACTAAAGTCTCAGCTTATGGCCGAGGAATAAGAATTAAAAAAAAAAAAAAAAAAAAAAAACACTAGACTAACGAGGCAGCCACTCACCCGTCTTGCCACTGTGCTTCCGTGGTTTTGGGGCAGACCCGACTCAATACTGGGTCATTTATACGCTGAAATTTACAATTTTTTTCTCGTATTGAGCGGTAGTTATAATAAACAGTTTATACATCGATGTCACTGTATTTGCGTGTCACTATTTATAGTCTTTATAGACTAGGGCGGAAGCTTGAGAAAATGGTAAAAAGTGAAAGAAAATAATAGTAGGATGAATCTCGTTTTAAAGGGAAGAGAATATGACAAAAATTAAAGGAAAAATAATTTACGGGAGGTCGGCAAGTGGGAAGGGGGAGATTATAAGGGTAAAAAACGTGTTTTATCTCGATTTCCGGATGAAAAATTAAATGACAAAGTTGTAGGTGATAAAAAGATCTACAACTTTTGTATTTGCACTTTTCTCACATAGGTACCCTCAAAATTTACATAACTTTAAATAACCAAGTACAATTCTTTTTTCTCGAAATTTGGTGAAAACTTACCTTTTTATGTCTCAAATACACAGTAATTTTTATTTTAAATGGTTTCCATAGGACTTGTAGTTTTGCCGGAAATCGAGATAAACTGTTTTTTACCTTCAAAATGTCCCCCTCCCCACTTCTCGACCTCAGATCGCCCGAAAATTATGTTTTCTTTAATTTTTGTCATATTCTCTTCCCTGTTATTCCCTGTTAATAAACCAATGTAGAAATTATCGACATTGGTTTATTAGGCAGTTAATTTAGCTGTTTAAGGGACTCGACATTGTAAAACTCGAAATAGAATTCTCCGCCAACTCATCGTGCCAGCGTATATTCCAAACTCAGATTACAATTGTGAAAATAATTCTTGTATGTATTTCCTTCCTTTATGTTTTCGCATCGAAACCTAAATCGTAAATTGACTTTGTTATAGACCTGCCAAAACGTGAAGAAGGACTAGGCTACTTTATAACCAAAGCTGGTTCTTATAAGGGATACAGTTTTGTACAAAACTTTTTCGTTATTTTTGACGATGGAGCTTTACAAAATGATATTCAACATGAACTAGCTAGCTAGTAAGTTACGGATTTGAAATAACAATACTCCTGAACCCAGGTCTACTGTGAAGATGAAAAGTGAGGCAATGGTATGAGTAAAAAAAACAAATTGTATATCATTTACTCCGTACACTATCCAGAGCTCTGATAATGGAGACCAAAATAATTAGCATACTATTTGATAATTACTTATTATTTGACCTCGCCGTTGGTCTTCAGACGCGTGCAAATTTGTATCTACACCCAATAATCACAGAGTTGATAATGAGACTACACTCACTCTGTTATCGTAGAGCTGTAATAAAAATTACAAATAAATTCTCCACTAGCCTTCAGCCTCCGTTGTATTTATAGCTGTATCTTATCAACTATTGTTATTTAAAATTATGATCTACACGCTGAATGCGTGGGTATCTAGATTTCCAGATATACTCGTAAAGAAAATTCAGATTGGTATTAGAATATTGTTTATCTTGCGATACATGCTATCTTTTTACATCTAATCGGTGTTTTTCTTCGATATGTTGATTAAGCGTGTATTGTGTTATGTAATAATTAAATATCTTGTAGGTTTATGATCTTGGTGTAAGCCTTTTTGAATTTATTCGTATTGACTCTTCTTTTCTGGATTTGTCTGGCAGCTTGAGATTGTCTGCGGCTTCGTCTGGGCCACTTTTTGTTATACATACCATAATCAATTCTCTGTTTCTCAGTTATACTATGAGTTTCTATCTTATTTTTTACTAGCGACCCGCCCTGGCTTCGCACGGGTGTAATGATGAACATCTAAATTTATCAGTGTTTCTCTACAAAAGTATGCATGTATTATAATAAATAATTCCTCTTGAATCACTCTATCTATTAAAAAAACCGCTTCAAAATCCGTTGCGTATTTTTAAAGATTTAAGCATACATAGGGACGGACAGACGACAGTGTCTTTGTTTTATACTATGTAGTGAAAAGATGTGACGTTTTTCTAGTGAGTTAATTTGCACACGCATATATACAGCTTGTAATCTAGTGATGTGCTAGTAGGCCTCCCATACGGTAGCCAGACGACCTGGTTAAGGTCAGCGGTAAACGATGGATGCGGGCGGCACTGGGCCGCCCTTCGTGAAAATACGTGGGGGAGCCTATGTCCAGCAGTGGACTTCTTTTGGCTGAAATGATGATGATGAACCTACGTACCTACTCTATATACGATTGGCTAATGCATTTCTAGTGAGACTCCTAATAAAGACCGAACTTGGTCACCCGAACGTCATCGACTTCCAGATACCATGCATTAAACTATTCGATAACCAAAATTTCCAGAGACGTGGCGTTGAAGTCAAGGGTGCAGAAAGCGCTAATAGGTACGTGACAAATGGTCCTTTTATCTTTGGCAAACAGAGGCCACGCTTAATCACTTTTCAGGGCCTGCGGCGGGCATTTTTCTCAATTCTTGACGTTAATAAATCAGTCTTGCGATTTGCAACTTAATGTTACCTTAATGACGTGGCGAGCGTTCAAGGTTCGGAGGTAATTCGTGTGCCCCGTTTGGGCACTTTCTGAGATGTGCACCGTCACTTGTTATTGTGTGAAAATGTGTGGCGTAAGAGATGTTATTTCGACCACTAGCACAACCAGCGGTATAAATAAAATTGGAGTGTCCGTTAGTCATTTTTTTTTCATTATAATTACTTTATTTAATGCCAGACGTTTCGAATACGCTGCAGCATATACACGCGATAAATCGAAAACGCGATTTATATATTTAGATAACGCGGCGAAAACTGAAGAAATATTTATTTGTTACTAGCTGACCCGACAGACCTTGTCCCGTCTGAACTATGAATATTGAATATCGAATTGGAATAATTAATAATAAATTAATATACCGCCTTTTCTTATCGATTCCAATCCCTTATTTAATGTAATTAAAAAAGAAAAAAAGTAATTATGCCAAAAATACCGACCCGTCGCTCGGGACAAACGTCAAATGTTTGACAGGTAACAGTTTGTATGGGAAATAAAATTTGTTGTTTTTATTATTTCACTTGCAATATTTCTATATTTTCTCAATTCCTAAACCTTCCCTGGACTTCCACGAACATTTCAAGACCAAAATTAGCCAAATCGCTCCAGCCGTTCTCGAGTTTTAGCGAGACTAACGAACAGCAATTCATTTTTATATATAGAGATTTAAATTTTTGTCTGCCTGTTTCTTTGTTTCGGCAAGTCTCTGAAGCGGCTGGACCGATTTGACGTTTTTTTTCACTGGTAGATAGCTGATGTAACAAGGAGTAACTTAGACTGTTTTTATTGACACCCCTCAATAGAACTGTCATCAGAATCGGCCGTACATTTAATTTTTGATATCAAAGATTCAGGCGTGGTTGCTTGTTTTCTTACTAAAACCTCACTTTCACTATAACATGACGTTACTATTTAGCAGTTTGTAGTTAGCTATTTAGAAGTCAAAATATCAAGCTGTTTCGGTTGGTATGATATGTTAACCAGGATTAAACAACTGTTTCTTTTTTTTGTTATATTCCTCTCCTTCCTCTTCTTTTTTCTCAACTATCTTATCTCATTCACCTAAACTAAAATTACATACTGAATTTGTTTGAAAAAAAATATGTTTTTTTTTTTATTAACTTTTATTATTTTTATTAACATGTTAGTATGGAGTAGCTTAGTGGTTGAATTGTCTAGCTGTAGTCTTATTGAGCGGATCATTCTAAACCCTCATGGTGGACTGAGGCATGTATTTAAATCTGTCACCATTTAGTCAACTATACTCAAATCCTCATAACTCGAACAAATTCGCCTTTCATATCGGCAAAAAACGTTCTCATAGCTGTGATCTACGTAACACCTTGGAAGATGTTTATCATTGGCTAATGGAGTGCAACAAATTTAAAATGCAGCTAATAATAATTTTTCAAAATTCCAGCTTAAATAATGTGCATGTGGCCGCTTATCATAACATAATGCCTACGCCGAATAGTGTTGATATCTGTAGAATATACAATAGAACTGGCATACAAAATTGTATAAAAGTCCCTTTTAACAACTAAAGAAATAAAAAACCCCTCATAACTTCTGTCAATCCCGTCCCCAGGTCAGAATAAAACTTCCCCACCGCCCCACGCTGGGAAAAAAGTGCGTGTTGTAAAAGTCAACAAAACCCAGCACGATTGGTAGTAGGTTCGAATGGCTGGCTACCACCCTCACATCTAAGACCGGCTCCATGCAGTTTTACTGTGTTCCGTCGGGTGAATGCGAGAGCCGGTGCCCGACGGAGCATTTCCTTGAATTGAATACCCCATATTTGACCCTGGCGTTGCTTTCCATCACGCAAGCCTAGGGTCAAAATAATTCAAGTAAATGGTAAAAAAAAAACTCAATAGTTTTCGTCGTCAGAAAAAGCTGGTACTAACAAGCGCGGCTTTTCCCAATAAGGCTGGCCAATTATGAGAACTGGCTTCACGTACGCAAAACAGATGATGACCTTGCCTTGCTCGATGCCTCCCGTGTTAATGAACCGTGTACAAACACGTCTGGTAACGTCCCACTTCCGAATTAGCGCCTTAATGTGCGCAATATGGCTCCGGTATTAATTTACGTGGTGCCGAATTTGGAATGAGCAGATTCTGCAATAGGCTCTTTTGGCGGATTGGTTTGTGAGCAGCATTTTTTAATGGTCTTGTCAAACAACTTTATCTCTTATCTCAGCTTAATAAGGACTATTAAATCAGATAACGTGTGGTCACGCATTTAGAATACACAATGCGACCAACCCATACCATCTTTAGGGTGTCGTAAAAGGCGACTAAAAGAACGCCTCCTGCGTTTTCCAACTCTGAGTACAGAGGAATCCCCGGAGCCAAAAACCACCACGCCTTCGTGTGCCGCTCATCGTCTGGCCTCACCCCGTGGGCCCGCCCGGCATGGGTGGCCCTGAGCCGTTATGGCCCCAACTTTAAATTCAAATTCAAAACTCATTTAATCAAGTTGGCTCATTAGAGCTCTTTTGACAAGTCAAACAACAAAATAATATTTAATTAAAAATTTACCATCTACCACCGGTTCGGAATGCAGTTCTACAGAGAAGAGCCGGCAAGAAACTCTGTAGTTGCTCTTTTTAGATCGCCATTTTTAGGTACAAGGCCGTGATAAGACAGTTTATGAGAGCAAACGCGCGCAATAGTCGCAAAGGGCCAAACATCAGCCAGATCTAATCAACAATACTAACCTTCTAACGCCCGAGCCCACCGACCCCCAGCAACGGCACCTGTTCACAAGCATGACGCATGCGGCAGCCATCGCTCTCCTCAACCATATTGCAGGGAAGAGAACGACCCGTCGCACGACGCCACCACTGCCATAAGTCTTAAAGTCGGATCCTAAAGGCACGCAAGCCCCCTCACCACAACAAGGTGGCAGCACGGTCGAGGGGGGTGATACAAACCCTGTGCCAACCCGTCTTGCTAGCGTGGCACAGTAGGCTAATTTCCCTCCACTCCTGTACTTGGTGGAGGCCTTACATGGAGGGTAATTAGCCTACTGTGCCACACTGGCCAGACGGGTTGGTACAGGGTTTCTTTCCAAATTTCCTTCTCTTGCGGACCTTTTGTCGGCTTTTACGCCACCCTCAGGATAGAACGGGGTGGTGACATTATAGTGACTGATGTCATCACACGGTTAGTGCACCCAAATTCATTACATACTGAAGATGCGTATGCATTAACATCAACTTAAATTTTAAAAAAATAATGCAGTGATTCTTCAGTCATATTATACTGACCTACATAGTGTTAATATGTATCGTCTTATATAGTTTCTTGAGTTAAGAACTTGTGGGAAACACAGTAGCGAACATTACTCCACGGCATTAATTATTCTGTGACTAGACTCAGATTACTAACAATTTGCTAATAATTACTTCCACTATACTTGGGGCTCAAGTTATAGCTTTTCCAGGACTTGACGTCATCATCATTCATCATCATTTCAGCCAAAAGACGTCCACTGCTGGACATAGGCCTCCCCCTAGGATCTCCACAAAGGCCGGTCCTGGGCCGCCCGCATCCACTGCTTTCCGGCGACCTTAACCAGGTCGTCGGTCCACCGTGTGGGAGGCCTACCAGCACTGCGCCTTCCGGAACGCGGTCGCCACTCGAGGACTTTTCTGCCCAATCGGGCGTCGGTCCTGCGAGCTTTTCTGCCCACTGCCACTTAAGTTTGGCAATCCGGTGGGCTATGTCGGTGACCCTGGTTTGCCTGCGTATCTCCTCATTTCTGATTCGATCTCGCAGGGAAACTCCGAGCATAGCCCTCTCCATTGCCCTTTGGGTGACTTTGAGCCTTCTGATGGAGCCCATAGTGAGCGGCCACGTCTCTGTTCCATAAGTCATCACTGGCAACACACATTGGTTGAAGACTTTTGTCTTCAGACACTGCGGTATTGAGGACGAGAAGATCTTTCGCTGTTGGGGTAATCTTAAACATAGAATACGGTTGTCAAATACATAACTCCATCCTTAGTGTTGTATTCCTGCACTAAACAAAGGTTGCTACTGCTACCGGTCAATACACTAGCCAGCTATTCATGCTGAACAACACTATGCTTGACCATGACGGCTGTCTGTCTAAGTTAGGCGACAGAGATGGTAACCACCTAACATCTAAAAGCAAAATGTTTAAAAAAAATGTCTGTGTGTCATGTTCAATGTTATTTAGTCTTTACCACCAGTTCGGCACTCCATTCCATAGAGAAGAGCCGGCAAAACATGGTTGTCCTTTTATTTAAAAAGTAGAAACAAGTCTGACAGATTAGTGAAAGCAATCACACGCATAAACATATAGCATAGCCAAAAATGATAATAATATAAAAAACATGAAAATTATAAAGAAAATGGTTCATCCTAAAACTGCACTTCACAAATGTAAAGGCTGAAAGATCAGTGCTACTAACAAAGCCGATGTTACCCCCAAGCGTCACTATCTGTTAGATAGTCATTAACATGAAGTAAACATTTTTACTCACCTTCGATTCGCTGACGACATAGTCGTAATGGCTGAAACCATGGAGGACCTCACTACGATGCTCGATGGCCTCTGTGGAGCCTCCGAACGAGTCGGCCTTAAGATGAACATGGAGAAGACGAAGATCATGTCTAACATCCATGTTCAAGCCACTCCTGTTAACATCGGAGGTTCTACCCTCGAAGTTGTTGACCATTACATTTACCTGGGACACACTGTCCAGTTAGGTAAGTCCAACTTCGAGAAAGAGGTCAATCGTCGGATCCAACTCGGCTGGGCAGCGTTCGGGAAGCTGCGTAAGATCTTCTCGTCCACAATACCGCAGTGTCTGAAGACAAAAGTCTTTAACCAGTGTGTGTTGCCAGTGATGACATATGGAACAGAGACGTGGTCGCTCACTATGGGCTCCATCAGAAGGCTCAAAGTCACCCAAAGGGCAATGGAGAGGGCTATGCTCGGAGTTTCCCTGCGAGATCGAATCAGAAATGAGGAGATACGCAGGAAAACCAGGGTCACCGACATAGCCCACCGGATTGCCAAACTTAAGTGGCAGTGGGCAGGGCACATAGCTCGCAGGACCGACGCCCGATGGGGCAGAAAAGTTCTCGAGTGGCGACCGCGTTCCGGAAGGCGCAGTGCTGGTAGGCCTCCCACACGGTGGACCGACGACCTGGTTAAGGTCGCCGGAAAGCAGTGGATGCGGGCGGCCCAGGACCGGCCTTTGTGGAGATCCTTGGGGGAGGCCTATGTCCAGCAGTGGACGTCTTTTGGCTGAAATGATGATGATGATGATGAAACATTTTTAACGACACCGGACTTTTAAATTTTTTTAATTTCATTGGCACATTGGCGTGAACGCCACGCCACTCCTCTGACTTGTTTTAAGTTCCACTGTTCTAGATAGAGATGCTAGAAAAGTTGTATTCTCAGTGTACAATAAGTTTGTGAGTTAATTCACAATTTGTTCCATCCATTTGGAATCGTATCGTTGCCTCTCGCAATGTTATTGTTTACGTGTTGCGCGCGGTTTTGTTTAATGTTGTGAATCAGGTTTGTTTAGTCATACCGCCCTACTTGTTATGATTAAGCGATGTGTTCTAGTAGCATTCTCAAGTGCTGCTAACCGGTGTACTGATTCGAGATGACTTAGGCCTTTGTTGCGGCGGGTCGTTCTCTACCCTGCAATATGGTTGATGGCTGCCACATGCGTCATGCTTGTGAACAGGTGCCGTTGCTGGGGTCGGTTGGCTCGGGCATTAGAAGTTTACTATTGTTGTCTAGATCTGGCTGATGTTTGGCCCTTTGCGACTATTGTGTGAGTTTGCTCTCACAATTCTTGTCTTATGTCGGCCGGCCTTGTACCTGAAAGGGCGATCTAAAAAGAGTAACTACAGAGTTTCTTTCCTGCTCTTCTCTGTAGAGCTGCATTCCGAAGCGGTAGTAGATAGTAAATAGTCAATTTTCAATTTTAAATGGTGAATTTTCTTTTTTTCTTTTATTATTTTTCTTGTCAAAAGTGTTCTAATGAGCCAACTTGATTTAATGAGTTTTGATTTGATTTGATATTTTTCGAACTTTGAGTACATAGTACGTCATATTCAGTGGCTTGTCCGTGTGGTGACGGATTCAGAATACATGGTGCCACCACCCCATTTTCCTTCTCATACCTGACCTGCCTCTTGCGCTCCTTTAGTCGCCTCTTACGACACCCTCAGGATAGTGTGGGTTGGTGACATTGCACGGTCCATTTTACCCGACGCATATTATATTCACACAATGACTCGAGTTTTCACAACAGTAGCTACAGTATTTACGCCCGTTCCCAGAACGTCTGTTATCACTTCTCAACAAGGGCTTAGCTAAGAGACACATTTTAAGTTGAGTTACGTCTCTTAATTTAACTGCGCAGTTTACGGACAACAGTAAGTTACACGTGTAAAGCTCTAAGTTTATGTTAACATGTTTGTGCGTAGTAACAAACGTTGAAAATTAAGGTTCTCTCACCTCTCGTTTCAATGTTTAGACCTGTTTGGCTGTGTTACATAAAAGTTGGAACACAAAAGGTGGTATAACAAAGACGGGGGCATAAGTGAAACCAATAATTTCCTATAATAACCAAAGCAATTGCTCCATTGTTACACTTGAGTAAAGAGTTCGGTACTATTTTCGGTTGTTACCTTATATGGCTGGTTTTGCTGGGTCTTCGTTGCCTGTTTTAATATACTACTAGTAGACCCGGCCACGCCTTGTTGTGGCTAAGGTTTTTGTTATATTATATTTAATATTAACAAACATTCATTTAATTTTTAACATAGCGCCATCTGTTGAATACTTACCTACTCAAGTCAAGAGATATCGACATCTGTTCAAAAAGTTTGGAGTTAACATATTATTGTGATTGTCAAATAATAGACAAATAATCTATATATTGCTGTTCGTTAGTCTCGCTAAAACTCGAGAACGGCTGGACCGATTTGGCTAATTTTGGTTTTGAAATCCAGGGAAGGTTTAAAAGGTGAGAAAATATGAAAGAATATCATTCAGGTTTTTTATTTATTCATTCTGAGGCGGTACGAAGTTTGCCTGGTCAGCTAGTTTGCAATAAAATAATAGTGCGAGTATAAATTAAGAAGTAAGCTATCCTATCTTTTATATTCATAATTAAATTGGTAATATATCAGAATACTCATTTTCTGCTCAACTGCGCAAATATTTCCGTACACACGAGTAACCCGACGTCTTAAGCTCTTCGGTTAACGAATTGGTTCATGTCGGCAATAATTTATAAACTGGAGAATCTTTTAGACTGATTGGATTAGGAAATTACACCTGAAGCCCTCTGTATTTACGGCCAACCTATAAAGCGGTTGAAATTTACCATAAAGTTGGAAGCATTTTTGTTGTGATCATAATGTCGGATGTAATGCGATGCGAATTAATTTGACACTAATCGAATAAGCATGGAAACGGCTATAGTGTATGTACCACAGTCCTTATTACTTACAGTTGTAATTTTTATTACTTAGGCTTCATAAATCAAAATGTTTGACTGATCTAGCTGACTTGTCTGCATCATACGACAGATATGTTAAGGATCTGAATATATATATAATTGGACGACACGGTTGGCGCAGTGGTTGATCGATTGACTGCTGCGCAGCATGTCGTGGGTTCGATCCCCGCACGGAAGAAATATTTGTACGACCTACAAGTATTTGTTCCGGGTCTGGGTGTTTTCTATCTATAATATGTATATTTACAAAAAAAAATGTACATAAGTAGTTTATCATCCATCTCGTTACCATAACACAAGCATTAAGTTGCTTAGCTTGGGACGAGATGGCGTTGTGTGAAATGTCCAAGGATATTTATATTTATTTAAAGGCTTAAGATTAATTTACACATAGCTCATTTTTTTACTATGCTACATGGAACTAATACTACCTACCTTCGGTTTGTTAGTATGTATCTGTCTCAAGTGAAAACTACTGAACGCATTGGTTGAAATTCTAAGTGGAAACACTAGATGAGCAGGGTTTGAACTTCGTGTAAAATGTTCTAGGCGTTGGAAGCAATAATGTTGTTAATTATCTTAACTATCGGCTCAATATCGCTTGTAGAATTTTCTTCAAACAATACCAAAGAGTTCTACATAGTAGCCACTAGTAATAGTATCGTAGGGGTGTGTACAACTAGGTCAGAGTAGTACGTAGCGATAAAGTGAAGCCGACGACACGGAGCGCGGCCATGTTTGCGTTTTGCATTCACAATAACGTGCTAAGCGGGATGTGGATGGCCGCTTCCGACCTGGGAATATAATCTCCATACGTACGTAAACATAATATATCAAGTGTGTTGACAACTGTGGACGATTTGAGTGACATACTATTAGTTACGGATGTAGTATTCCGAAAACCAGATAATTGCACCAATTGAGGCAATTTCCAAAATTGAAGACTGCCTCGCATTAAAATATCCTTGGACATTTCACACAACGCCATCTCGTCCCAAGTTAAGCAACTTAATGCTTGTGTTATGGTAACGAGATGGATGATAAACTACTTATATACATTTTTTTTTGTAAATACATACATATTATAGATAGAAATGACACCCAGACTCCGAGCCAGTGCCTCTGGTTTAGACAAAGACACTGAACCGACCCCGGAATCGAACCCGGGACCCGTTGATCCAAAGGCGGCACATCTGACCACTAGACCAACGAGGCAGTCCTGAACGCGTGTCTCTTTAAAAAGGCAGAACAAGAATGTTTTAGTGTCCATATGGTTCCTTGCTCGACCTCTGAATTGGGCGGACCCTGAATATACCAACGAGCTATCTGAGCTATGTATTTGGTAACGCTCTGAAAGTTGTGCTTTCCGGGTAATCGCTAACGTGACAGACTTAAAATACGAAGTCGAACTAACTCGTTTTTTCCTGAGAGGATCATACGATGCACAAAAGAAGGAAAAGTTGATATCAAGACCCTAAATTCGTACGTCTGGCCAACGCGGTATAAAGTAAGCTAATATCCTTCCATTAATTTGTGAGTAGGCCTGAATACGTTAGTGAGTCATCTACGAGCTGAGACGGTGAAGTGTAGGCTAGTTAAATGTTATTTGTGAGTACACAGTTTATTTTAAATATTAAGTGATTTTGTTTTGTGTTTTATTAAACTCGCTTCATTAGCTCCAAAGATTATACTGTAGACACAAAGGAACCTTATGTCATCTTTTAATTTAGTATAGAATTGTTAAACTTTACCCCAGACAAAAATAAACATCCCATCAAAAAAATATCATGTAAAAAGGTTCTAAGTTGTTGCTTCCACCGTCAACATATGTGAGATTTCATAATTATATTTTAGCCAGCTTTTAGTGGTGATGGAAGAACTGTACGACAAATTAGAAGTACTATTAAAGGACTACTTGTTTTATTAAAACACTCTCAAAACAACGCCCTCAAGAAGAGGGCGCTCAAATGCACGTTTATAATGAACATTTGATCTCGTATCTATTTATCAAGTCTCTGTGCTCTATGCTTTAATCAAGGGTAATTGCTCAAATTGAAAGCAAGCATTGATACTTCCTGTATGTGTTTTCTTCGCGACAGCATTGGCATTGAGTGGGTGTAGCAAGACTTCGGTCGCATCGACGTCCATATTGCAAAAATTACGGACACGACGCCACGTGTCAATGCGTCTGGTTACGGCAATCTTACTCGTATCTTTATTGACTTGTGCAACGCTCACTTCACCTACGTAAAAGGTATTTTAGTGGCGCATAAAAAGGAAGCGTATCATAATTCTGTTTTAAGACTATTTTAAAATTGTTTTTGTGTTATTTACTTTACGTCGGTGAGAATGTGCTGCTTTCTGATAAATAATATACCAGATTCATTTTAATATCTAGAAAGGAAGATGCTTATATGTTTGTCGAACGTGTAACGTTATTGATATCTTGGTCAACTGTGAACCTATTTCCATGTTTATTTTTGTCTAGTTATTTTTGTGCATCTCTTTTTATTGATACGTTTACATAATATTTAGTGTATTAGTCCTTTTGGCCCGTATGGTTGTTGGTCAATAATATTTAATTGTTCAAACTAAATAATTAACATCAAGTTATGATTGATTTGTTGGTTAAATATTCACGATACCATTAATCTAATTGCAAAGCTTTTGGATGGGAAGCTTGACTTGTCAGACGATCATTGTGGTATTTAATATGCATTAGAGTTTTTTAATCTAGTCTAGGATAACGCCAGCTAAATATAGTTTTAGTACTTGCATGCTTTCTACTCATATCTTCAAAAGAATTTTCTCATCAAACATTTCTATAGCTCGCACTATGAGATAGATGAGATTTAAAATTTTGACGTCCTTACTAAGTAATACATTAGTGTAGATATGGGTGCCGAAACAGTGTAACATTTAAAAAGAGAATATTTTTGCCACATAAACGTTTGAATTCTGAATCCGAGTGTAACCAAAGCACGCACAAATTTCCATCACTGTTTAAATTCAAACAATGTCAAAAAGTTACCTAATTTAACAATAGAATGGCGTTTCCTCGTGAAAACTACACTTGTGCAATTGCAGAAAGTTAATAATTCCTTTACGAGATGCATTGTTATTTCTGTCCACATTCAAACAAATTGATGTCAATGTGGGATATATTTGTGGACGGCTGTATCATTGGTGCCTCGCTGGTCGTTAGTGAGCCGAGCTCGTGAATATTCCGATCGCACTCTTGGAATCCGAATATTTTACGTGTGGAGATGGGAACACTAGTGTTAACCCAGATTCTGGTAGCTGAAAGCAGGTCAATCAAAAAATATATCGTCGTCTTCTTAGCCGAATTACTCTTGGATATAAATGGACTTGGCGCAGTGGTGGTAGGCCTCCCACACGGTGGACCGACGACCTGGTCAAGGTCGCCGGAAAAAGATGAATGCCCAGGACCGGCCTTTGTGGAGATCCTTGGCGAGGCCTATGTCCAGCAGTGGACGTCTTTTGCCTGAAATGATGATGATAATGGACATGGGTGTTTTCTTGATATCGAATATTTATGTCTTCGACATTATCCTATAATATGTGTACCTTCATTTCACTCCTCAAGTGCTGTTTTAGTAATTTCCAACAAATTACCGACAGTTTCCCTGCGAAATTGCAAGTTGCAGAAGTTTACTTTGACGTCTTTATTAATGTTTGCATAGCCTGGATAGATATATCTTGGAGGTCAAGTGTTCAAAATGCTGGAAACGTTTCCTCATGTACAAGCTGAGCAAATATCTCAAGTTTATTTAGTATTTTACGTTACTTTACCCGTGTCATTAACATGTTTTGCACGTTGACAACGCAAATTGCGATTCGAATTTGGTGTCAATTGGTGATGTTGTTTGTAGTTATTGTATCATAACGCCGTGGACCGTGGTAGTCAGATTATGTGGTATAGCTGGTTATATGGACATTAAATAATTAACAAACAATTGTGTTGCATACTCTAAAACAATCTCTGATTCATAATTAAACATTTTCAATTAAATAAAATAAATTACAAAACCCATAATAACCAATAAACTAACATTGGCAGTTGGTGTCTATTGGTTATTCGCTTTTTTATTAATTTTATCGTTTTCGAGAACTATTTTTTTATAAATAACTGTTTTTTAGCCCGTATAAGGGTCAGTGCCGACCTACGGAGTGGCGGCGAAGAGACTAATTCAGTAACAATTTAAATTCAACCTAAAACGCTGCAGAATACGACTGTATTTAGAATACGCTCGCCGCGCTTTATGTCGCTCGCCGTCATTGTATTTCGTTGTACCAAATACCGTTGTATTCTGAAGCGATTTAGGTTGAATTTAAATTGTTACTGAATTAGTCTCTTTGCCGCCATTCCGTAGGTCGGCGCTGACCCTGACTCGGAACCAACAACTAGTACGTCATCCAAGAGTATCCAAATTTGCCTTTTGACAAATAGTTATGTTCACTTATTTCAAATTGCACAGTACCTTGCTGAAGATCATTATATGATCAAATGCCTATTTTACGATTCTATATGTACGAGTATAGGGTATAATAGCCAAACATTCACGGTGTTTGTTATTGAACTCCTCCGAAATGGCTCGACCGATTTTCGTTAAATTTTGTGTACATGTCGGTTAGGTCTGCGAATCGGGCAGCATCTATTGTTCATCCCCCTAAATGTCAAAGTCAAATAATTTATTTTGCATAGGACACAATGGACACTTACAAATGTTAAAGGGTATCCACAACAATATTTTTTATTTTTTAGACTAAATGTTTTGTTTTTATTTTATGATACAGCAAACAAAAATACATACAACCCTAAATTTTCAGCCCTCTACGATCAACCCCTATTAATACCCTTAATAGCTATATTTATAAGGCAAAACAAAGTTTACCGCGACAGTCGGTTAGGTCTGCGAATCAGACAACCCTAAATGTTAATGATGATGATGATACAATCTTATTGATATCATATCTTAATGATCAACTCTTATTTTTTGATAGATATTTATATGGCAAAACAACCTTTGCTAGTTTTTATATTTAAGATAAGATTATTAAAATTAACTTTCGTTAATTAGCCCCATGTTTTCTACTGTTCCTTGTATATCTATACCAAATTTTATCAAAATTGCATCAGTGTTTGTAACACCAATGAAAAAGTAACTGACTGAGTTACCTTCGCATTTTAACCGCTTCGATTCTAGCCGTGTCGTGTTTGTATGGAAGACCTCGAACTTGAGTTAAGGTCGACAATCGACAATGTTTGTATGAATAAATATATCTTCATATATTGTGAGTATGTATGAAAGGTGTGAATGTAGATATGACGACTGTTAGGTAACATGATAATGGAAATTTTAAATATGAAGATTTATAAGAGTTTTGTGATAAAACCTATGTAAATAAAGTTCCTTTTGAGTTTGAATTATTATGTTACTAGCGACCCGCCCCGGCTTCGCACGGGTGCAATTATATTATACCTATAAACCTTCCTCTTGAATTGCTCTATCTATTAAAAAAAACTGCTTCGAAATCCGTTGCGCAGTTTTAAAGATTTATGCATACATAGGGACGGACAGAAGAATGCGACTTTGTTTTATACTATGTAGTGATATGTATTTCTTTTACCAGAAATCGTCGTTTTAGCCCATAATAAGTCCACTAATGAGCCGGCCCTCCCCCAAAACATGAGGGGAAATTAGCCTAACGATTGTGCTAGAGGATGCAAAGTTTGTGTCAAGTTATCCCTCTCTTGCGGCTAGGTAATCTGCCTCTTGCTTTACTTTATTGGCCTCTTACGACCCCCTCAGAATGGCATGGGTGGGTGATATTGTGTATTCTAAATCCATCACCACACGGGCTAACTTACTTACTACTCAGTCCATAAATGACCCAATGCTGAGTCGGGCATCCTCCAATTATATATCCTTGGACATTTCACACACCGCCATCTCGTCCCAAGCTAAGCAACTTAATGCTTGTGTTATGGTAACGAGATGGATGATAAACTACTTACATACATTTTACTTTTTTCGAATTACATACATATTATAGATAGAAATCCCAATCATCAACACCCAGACTCCCGACCCCGGAATCGAACCCGGGACCCTTTGATCCAAAGGCGGCACATCTAACCACTAGGGTAATTAACTACTGTGCCACGCTGGCCAGGGTTTCGTATCAAGTTTTCCTTCTCTTACGCCCGGGTTTTCGGCTTTATCATTTTTATTTCCTTTTGCGGGCTCTTGTGACACCCTCATGGCGAAATGAGTAGGTGAATCGTAATTATCCATTAATTAGATTAACATAATCATGCTTATCCTGAAACCATTCTCTAATTAGTACCATTAGTGGTTTCTTTGTTTGTGGCCATCACAAAAAGGTTTTGGGTTATCGCTGGTGCCCTCAACCCAGTGTTATTTTTCACTATCGGCGCTATTATGTATTGAGAACGTCACAGTTTTATTAATGAATGTTAAATTCACATTATTGTGCCTAGTTATAATAAAGCATGAACATAATTTATTAATATATTTGTAAATCACTATCACTACATAGTATAAAACAAAGTCGCTGTCGTCTGTCCGTCACTATGTATGCTTAAATCTTTAAAACTACGCAATGGATTTTGAAGCGGTTTCTTTTAATAAGAATAAGATAGACTGATGCAAGAGGAAGAGGAAGAATATTGTAGAGAAACACTGATAAATTTAGAGGTTCATCATTGCACCCGTGTGAAGCCGGGGCGGGTCGCTAGTTTTTTACATAAAATTTAGTTGTATTGATACAAAGGTTACTTTTTAACCTATCTAAGAAAATATACAATTTGTGCTATATATGTGTTATGCATAATTTCGCCGTTTATGAACCGATTTGATTAGTATTGCCTTTTTATCAAAATCGGTTCAGTAGTTTGCTACTTAGGTTAAACGTAAACCCAATTTTGTTTGTCTGGTAGTTTACTACAGGATTAATGTTCGATCTATCTACTAGATGGCGTTATACATGTGAATTTGATACGGACCGTAATTTTATTGTTATCTTCGAAAACATTTCGTGAAAATTGTAAACCATAGACGGCAACTAATAATGTAGATATAAAAGTGTACAATTTCATAGATTTCCAAACATACCTAATTCCGTCAAAATTTACTTTGCATGCAATTATAGGAAATATACAATGAAAACGAACAGTCGACCAAAACAAACTGAAAGGTATTTAACGACGCGAGGGAGCGGTGAGAATTTCACTTCTTCCTGAAAATTAATGAGAATGCCGCTTACGACGTTTTAGCAATCCCACTTCGGTCCTACACGGCGACGGTGGCGCGCCCGCTGCCGACTAATGACTACTGTGTGAAACAACAAAAACATCTCCGTTTTACTCACTCTTCAAGACTTAGAACATTGCCGTCTCCTTCCCACCGCACCCGGAGCGGCAACGTAGCATTTCAACCCGGATAAATTACGTCCTATTAACTTCGTTCCGGTGTTCGATTTAAGCTTTAATGCCCCTCGCGCGAAGGATCGAAATTGCATAAGAAGTTTTATTTGATCGTAAATGTTTACCTTAGACTTTATTGCTTACATTATAAAGTCGATGTTGAATATTTGCGGGTGTCGGATATGGCGTTTCGGTTCGGTGTGTGATTATTAATTTGCTGTCAAATAAAGGGGCCGCTCACTTGGGCGTGCGTGACGACACAAATTTCTGCCATACTTTGGAATCGGTGTTTATTTTTTTGTTGCCTTGACTTTGGATTCGCAGACTGACAGACATTTTAGTGCACTATTATATTAGGGCCGCGCTATATGTAGAATTGCCGCAGGGATCTAATTAGGCGATGTTGATGGAACGTAAAGATAGCATTGTTTATTGCCGATGTATCTAGAGATGCGTGCGTGAGGTAATTGGAGGTTAATTGGAAAACGAAAAGAAAGTCGCTGTTGGTTTTGTGGAAGTTGATGACCAGTTGATTTTTTGTTTTATCTATTGAACTATAAGTACGTGTAACCAACCCGGTTGGTGATATGGGTGTTGGGTGTGTGCGAGGCTACTAAAGACTATAGAAAACAGTTAAGGGACGGTTCACATCTGACGGAAAATGCGTCGCGTATTTTCCGCCGCGTAACGCCAAAACAGACAAATGTATGGTAAAACATTCAACCTTTCACCCCTAACCGATGATGCGTTAATGCGTCGAGCGTACAGCGTCTGTTCCGCTTCCGTCAACGCAATAACGCATTGTCGGTCGACGTAAAAACGGAAAAATGTTATATCAAAAGATACTCTTTTAAAGTTGCATATAGACAATGGAATTGGCCAATTGATATTCTTTTAGTATTTAAAGGATGCACCCAATTTCGACTTTTCCTTTTACGATCTTGTTCAAAAGCCTCCCAAATGGCAATTATTTCGATGGGCTTCATTTTAAAATTCAATATCACTCAATACAACCGCTATGTAGGTGCTGAACGGAACTGACTGCACGCGTAATGTGAAAGGCCTAATTTGACCGAATAGACGCGACCGATGATACGCACGACGCATTTTCCGTCAGATGTGAACCAACACTAAATCTTCTGTTTTCTTCCTTTCGACCCAATTTGATATGACACTTAGCTTTAGTACATGTCTTCTTACCATGATTTCCAATCACTACCAAGCACACTACACACAGCACCTAGGCCATACCGTACGATGCAGTAGAAATTCCCACCTTGAAATTGGAGGAGCCTGACTCAGCAATAGGATAAGTAAAAGTCCCTTTAGACTCGTTCGACCCCACTTATTATAATATTTGGTAATCGGAACATACTTAGTGTTGTATCGTTAGTTTTTTTCTCTATTGAATTTCCCATGGCCATACCAGTGGCCTTCCGAAGATTTTATCTCCCTGATCCAATTTGACCTCATTTTTATTCAAGTCACTCTCACAAACGGGTCTCCCGTTTTTTTTTCTGAAAACTAAAGTATGCGTTTATCCATATAGCCGACAAACAAGTAGAACAATGACCTTGATGAGCAGTAGTTGTAGTGGTCGGTGACATGTGCCGCCTTTGGAGCAGCGGGTCCCGGGTTCGATTCCGGGGTCGGGCAAGTGTCTTTGTCTAAACCAGAGGCACTTGCTCTGAGTCTGGGTGTCATTTTGTGTTCGTCAATTACGTGTTTGTAATGTCAATTATCTGCCCCCGCGATACAGAAAAAAACTTGAACACAGCCACTTTTAGCTTATGATATTTGCCGGCTTTCAAAATGTCAAAATTAGTTATGATGAAAATTCCTAATATGTATATTGTTTACATTAGGTATATGTTTATTGTCGCACGCTGAGTATTAAAGTGACCGAATTAAAAAAAAACCATTTTTTTGGCAAATCGATAAAAACACTTTAAAAAAACAATAGTTAAATTATTTTTATCGATTTGCCAAAAAATGTTTTTTTTTTTTAATTCGGTCACTTTAATACTAAGCGTGCGTTGTGTCACCTTCGAACAATACAATGAAACTGTCCCCTCAGCCCTCCCGCCTCTGGTGTCTGTGTCTGCCTTCAGTCCTGACTATTAGTGATATCTTCGAAAAAATCCTATAGGTACCTACCTACATGTACAGTTTCTTTTATGCTTGGGTTTGAGTTTACAAGTCGCGAAATTAACTGTTTTTGTACTGATGTAATTACAATGAGGTAGATGCGATACCGTGTGGATTTAGGATACATAGTATCATCACCCCATTCCATCCTCGGTGTGTCGTAAGTGCCGACAAAAGCAAATAACTAAATAAAACTTTCCAACCTCATGCTGGGAAATAACGCGTGTTGTTAAAGTCAACACAGCCCAGCACGCTTGGTGTTAGGATCTAATAGTCCGCCCGGCTATATACCACTCCAACATCTAAGTCCACCACTTTTACCGTGTTCCGTCGTGTGTATGTGAGAGCCGGTGCCCGACAGGGCATTTCCTTGAATTGCATGCTCCATCTTAGACCCGGGCGTTGCTATCCATCACGCAAGGCATTCAAGTCAAAGAAAAAAAAAATGTACTAGACTGATAACCTAGTCGCAAGAGAATGAAAACTTGAAACAAATATCTGTGTCATCACTTCAGCCTACACCCGACTCAGCAGTGGGTCATTCATGGGTCACAGTGGAATGAGTTAAGTGTAGCACTCCTACCCAAATATCATTTGTCAGCACTTCCGGCCATACACGTAGCACTAAGTAAATGTATAATCAAATATCAGCAACTAGGCAGTATTTAAGACCTAGAATAAGTATTTTTAATTGATTATTGTTTTGTCTTTGGAATTAAACGTCTCGCTGTTTAAATAAATAAATATTTTTTAAACTAATCTCTCTCCGCGGTTCCTAATTTGTACCACTTCTACCCAAATATCATTTGTCAGCACTTCCGGCCATACACGTAGCACTAAGTAAATGTATAATCAAATATCAGCAACTCAGCAATTGCGCAATCTATAATTCAGCAGTTTATTAGTATTTAAGGCCTAGAATAAGTATTTATAATCGATTATTGTTTTGTCTTTGGAATTAAACGTCTCGCTGTTCAAATAAATAAATATATTTTTAAACTAATCTCTCTCCGCGGTTCCTAATTAAGGTGGATGCTCCAGGGTGGCCCGCGAAATTCAAATTTTCTTACGTTTTTTGCAATTTGCAGGGCAGTGCTAGGTTGTATGATGATGAACATTTGATTCGCGGAGTAAGACTGTAAGACGTACGTAGTTACAGAGTTTTAGTCATCAAACTCATTAATACAACCCTCCAAGCTCATAAAGGTGCAAGAATGACTTTGACGTTGAAAAAGTTTTTCTTGCACCTTTATGAGCTTGGAGGGTTATATTGATGATTTTGATGATTATAATTCTATAACTACATACGTCTTACAGCCGCGCATAACATTTTAATCAACATACAACCTAGCACTGATCTGCAAATTGCAAAAAACGTAAGAAAATTTGAATTTCGCGGGCTACCCTGGAGCATCCACCTTAATGCGTTTACGCGAACCTGTGGCGCCCCAAGCGTGTCGTGTGAGGGTATACCGCTGGGGTTTAAGTGGGTAGACGAGTAGATTCCGGAGTCCCAGATAATCGCCTTCCCCACCCCTGAGGATCGGTGGTATGCATAAAGCCTTATCCCTTTGCCAACAAAAAAGAAAAAAAGTGGGTCATTAATGAGCTGCGTAGTAGTAGATGTGCTACTATACTACATATTTTTTTTTTGTCTTTTAAAATAAATATCCTTGGTCATTTCACACAATGCCATCTCGTCCCAAGCTAAGCAACTTAAGGCTTGTGTTATGGTAACGAGATGGATGATAAACTACTAATATACATTTTTTTTTTGTAAATACATACATATCATATAACTGCGCCAACCGTGTCGTCAAATTTGAGAAGACTTACTTATCCAGCAGTTCTTCTCAAAGAAACCTTAGTGTTCTAGAATCAACAGGTGCTCGAAAAGCATCCAAAATTGACAATGCTATTATGTTATGACCAATAGTCATATATACTAGGAAACAGTTGTTCGCTTTTCATTGGTGTATCAGGAGACAAGTCGGTTCACTTTTCAATAAACAATTTAACGCCATCCAATCACACATGTTAAATTATTGGGTGAGTCGAAACACATAAATTATAATACCAAATGAGGTGTTAATTACTTTCGATTACCTCTCTGAAGGTTGAATTGATTAATAAGTAATTATGTAATCATACAGTTTGGTGGCGAATAGATATCGGGTCTTTTAGTCAATATATTAATCAATGTTTATGCAACTTAGATGCAAGATAGAAACGTCTTCTTCGTAATGTGGGATAATCGACTTTTTCAATTTTTTTGGTGAAAACCTACTGTATTGGAGCTGCACAGACAGGTTGGCATTGGCTAATTTTCATTCTCCTTCTCTTGCAACCAGTCTGTCCTTCTAAAGTGTTCCTTTAGCCGTAATTACTTTAACTTAATTACTCAGTCTACTGCTGACCATAGGACTCCCGCACAGATCTCCACAACGTACAAGTTTGCGCAGACTGCATTCACTGACTTCCAGCGACCTTTACAGGATCGTCCACACATTTGAGGGTTATCCCATGAATCGCTTTGACATACGTGTTTACCACTCAACGAGACTTTGAGCTATATCGACCACGCATCCTCTTTTTTCCTCATTTCTGATTCCATAACGCAGAATAACTCCGAACATAGCTTTCTCGATTTCACGTTGAGTGACGTTCAGCCGCCTAATAAGTCCCATTGTGATCCATATGTAATGAATTAGACAGTGACACTAGAATAAAGCTACTGCATGCATGGTTTTTTGCATGACGGATAAATTTCAATGTTAAAGGTTAAAGTCAATAATTTCATAGTGTAAGCATTAGTCTCGTCTTTACAGTATCGCAACATCACACGGTTACAATTTACCATAATGTGAAAACACTGCTTTCGATGAGTATTCGAGCGTGCTTGTCCGAGATAAGTGAAGTGGCACAATAACACTTTTGATAAGAACTACCAGGCCACGGGTAGCAATCCAGTCCGATTATAAACCAACAATTATATTTACATAATATTGTGTAAAATATTCAATTATCGTGGTGCTCAGTAATAACTAAGAAACTATATTTAGTAATATCTGAATTATATAGGGATATGCTTTACGGGTCAAAATAATTTGTGATTGTAATTGATTAAAGAATCTTTCCAATTTATATTGTCGTCATACATATAATAAGCAACAGCAAGAAAGGAAAACTTTGGCATAGCAGAAGATATGGAGATTAAGATAGAGAAAGGCTTTCGCATTTTTTATAAGGCGAATGGGGAAGTTGGTAAAAATCTACCAGATGACAGACTACCCACATGATCGATCATCATCTATGAGAAACCACCGACGAAATTAAATGAAGTGAAATACATAGTCATAGTTGTCTCAAGTGTGTAGTATCTCTGCCTACTCCATGAGATTGTATTGTACGAGTATGTGTTGTGTATGTCTGTATTCCTTTCCATAGCATTTATTTATTTAAATGCTTCATGCAACTATGTACATAGGCGGACTTAATGCCATTAGGCATTATCTACCAGTCAACCTTTGGGTGATTCAGAGAGGTAATTAACGGTAGATGCACACTAGCAACGAGAGGAAATACAATAGATTTAAGAGTTATTAAAATTAAAAAAGAAACTCTTTTGATCAAGCATTATTGATTTAAAAGACTTCACAGGTCAAATAAGGTAAATTTTCTAAATACTTAACGCACAATTAACGTTTCGTGATACAGCAATTAGAAAACTTTTCTCAGACGCTCCAAACCAAACGCTAGACACGAGTCCAGAATTATTAATTGTGAAGGGGTCAAGAGTCGGAAGAAAGGGCTAGTGCTCTGTTCTTAAAGCTTAGTTCAGACTGTTCAATTGGGTAACAAATGCCAAAAAACAGTCTGACTGCAAAAGCTGGTATGCAGTAATGGAAATAATTGATCAAGATGACTTAAATCTGTTAAAGCATTATTTTAAGCCCAGTCGAATCATAAATATTACAGAATTAATCGACATTATTTGTAAATTTAGCACGATTTAATATACTTTTTACTCTATTTCACTAGTTATCTTATCGTCATCATCATCAACCCACATTAGTCCACTATGTACAGGTAGGCCTCCCCTAATGGGCGTCATAGCGCCCTTAAAGTAGAAAAGACTCATCCTATACGTAAATAAAATTACTACAATTTTTGAAAAGCTCCTAGCCCAGTCAGAAATCACCGTTAGTTCTCGTCCGAATTTATACACAGTTTGTAGGATTGATGTATTATTCGATTCTTATAATATACTAGTGGCCCGCCCCGGCTTCGCCCGTGCAAAGCGGGGGTGTGTTATACATATAAACCTTCCTCGTGAACCACTCTATCTAATAAAAAAACCGCTTCAAAATCCGTTGCCTAATTTTAAAGATTTAAGCATACATAGGGACGGACAGAAAACATCGACTTTGTTTTATACTATGTAGTGATTACAGCTCCCACCTAAAATACCTAATACGCTCTTCGTACAAGTCGTGAGTAGCATACCTAAACAGAATTATTATAGTCAATTTAACAATGTTCTGAACTTGAATTTACTATATTGAATATCAATCAAACTTTTTCGAGATTTCAATCTAAGCGATTTAGATTAGGTCCACTAAATTAAAATGGAATATTGCTTATTTTAACCTGTTAAAGTCCAGATTAAGCGTGGAACAGTACCAGTAAGTTACCCTATTATTCTACTGATTACATAGGTATAGATTGTCTTGTAAACTAGATACAGTGGATGAATTTCCAAGCATTGGCTGGGCGTCTATGTGTCGATATTAGTTCCAATGGATTTATTGCTCTTCGGAAGATTCTACTAGACAAAATGGACTTTATTCCGCCGAAGCGCCGCCGCCGCCGCGGATCAGAACTGTATCGCGTAATACAATTGTACATTTAAAACGCTTTGTGGCTAGACGGCTATGTTGCTTACTGAATGGGTAATATATTCAGCTAATCTGTTACGAAACGTATTGTCAAATTTTATGATCATGCCTATTTGTAGTCGTCGTTTTACGAGTAAACGGTATCCGGATTCGAAAGGGGTTGTGGTACTTTTAACGACGGCCTTCTGTATTTTTTCTTCTCAATCCATTTATACATAACCCAATGGCGTTGGTTGGTTGAAGTTCTTCCGTGGTAGGCCTACTGGACCATGTAGCCAAAAAGTTTCGTATCAAGGTTTCCTTGTCTAGCAGCTAGTACGCCACCAAACGTATGGAACTCGTTCAATTGTTACATTAATCCGTTTAGATTTTGCAGTTACACATTACAATCGTTCATTTTATGCCAATATCGCAAACCTCACATAGCTATCATCATTGTCTAGATTCAACAGTGCGAGGCAGCGCTTCTATGTTTAATACAAATCTATTTGTCTGCTGCTGTCAATGGCTTGATATATTGTCTGTATTTCTGCGCGGCATTCTATTGGACATTAACAACGTAGCTCTCGATGCTCTATAAGTTTCAATATATTCTTTTGTGTCATGGAGATTGGAGTACTTGGAAGATTTCTCTACAATCACTTGCACTTCTTGACAATCTTTGAAAACTAGTAGGTATATGCACAATTTATTATTATTGTAATCGTTCGTTTCAGCCTATGGATGGCCCACTACTGAGTCGGGCATCCTCCAAATTCATGGAGGGAAATTAGCCTACTGTGCCACGCTGGCAAGACGGGTTGGCACAGGGTTTGTATCAAGTTTTCCTTCTCTAGCGGCTAGGTGATTTGCCTCTTGCGTTCCCTTAGTCGCCTCTTACGACACCCTCGGGATGGTATGGGTTGGTGACACAACATATTCTAAATTCGTCACCACACGGAATATTGTGAATATTGAACTTTTGATTATTTAGAAACCCAATAGGTGTATCGGATGTTTTTAATTGTCGAAAATAAAATAGCTTGTTTACACTCTAAGACAACTGTTATATTTTCCGTCTCTTACCAATAGACAAGTGCTACACGCGAAATCACAGAAATACAGTAAAACTACCCGTCTAGAGTGCAATTTCAACGTGTAATAAAATCAAAAACCTATTTTCGATATAACAATTTTCCATCACCTTTTAGAATGATAATGGTTAATTAACTAACAGTGGCGGATTTACAGATTTGCCGCCCGTAGGCTTTTTATGCCGTCTCTACAGTTCCGCAGACGACCTTTTTTAGACGTCCACTCTTTTTGACGACCTTTTTTTTAGACGTCCTAAATCTGCCGCCCCTTGAAACACCCCTAGACTCCAGCCTACTGGTAAATCCGCCACTGTTAACTAATCGGCACAACAGTGCGGCGCTGTTGTTGTGAGTAAAAACAAAAAGGTCAAACCGACAAGGCCGTTGGAAAGGAACTTATCGCCAGTTGGTACGGAGTGAAGACGATGAAATTGCGATAAAACGTCAGCATTTCGGCTCGGAATTATTGGCCTTTTAAATAGGTACATGTCGACGGTGACCTAGGCCATTGTTCTCTGGTTGTGTAATTAATAACATGGAGAGCGTTGGGCGTAGGTTAAAATGGTAGGGTAATTTCTGGCTTAGAAACTTACCTCACGGTATTATACGTCTATATGAGGAGGCTGCCTCGTTGTTCTAGTGGTTAGATGTGCCGCCTTTGGATCAGCGGGTCCCGGGTTCGATTCCCGGGTCGGGCAAGTGTCTTTGTCTAAACCAGAGGCACTGGCTCGGAGTCTGGGTGTCATTTCGATTTATAATATGTATGTATTTACAAAAAAAAAATATGTAATCGTTATGGTAACGAGATGGATGATAAACTACTTATATAGGTATTTTTTTTTTGTAAATACATAATTATTATAGATAGAAAACACCCAGACCCGGAACAAATACTTGTAGGTCGTACAAATATTTTTTCCGTGCGGGAATCGAACCCGCGACATGCTCCGAAGCAGTCGATCGCTCCACCATTCTGTCACCACTCCATTTCATCCAGAGGGTGTCGTAAGAGTCGACAATAGGACGTGACAAGGCCGAACGCCTAGCGACAAGAGAAGAAAAACTTAATACTAAACCCAGTGCCAACCCGTCTGGCCAGCGTGGCACAGTAGGCTAATTACCCACCATGTAGTTGGGGAAGGCCCGACCCGCGCAGTGGGTAAATTTGGTTTTGGGATATGAGGAGGCTATATCAGGATTTACACGCTTTGACCTACTTCAAAAGTGTTCGTCTGTAGAATTGCCCGTTAAATTGAAGTAGCGACATCTATTTACAAAATAAGAACTAAGCAATTTAAAATAAACGCAACCGAAGATGGCGAGTAACAATTGGTACATTATAAAAAATGGACTTGATGCTTATCCATGTCATAGTATAATGATTGTGCCAAATTGTTCTTTGTTTGCAATAAATCCTTATTCTTCCTTTTGTCATAATTCCCGGATCCATTACGATAACTTTTTGCAATGTAAAAAATATGTAATAATAGTAAATTAAAATCGAATATTTGCAAATGGTTCTCGTGTTAAACTCGTTTTGTCGAGCAAAGTTCAATTAACGTAACGTTCCGTGTTATCTTTTTATGTTTGGTTATAAAAGTGATGTTGATTTGTGCGTTTTGTGCCTGACAACACTACGTTATTGAAGTTATATCTTATTATTGTACTTATATGTACCTACTTACTACATAAAGTGGGTCCCATATCGGCTCATGAATGACCAGCCTTCCTGCCTTTTGCATTAGCCTGTTGTCCCACGCTGACTAGACGGGTTGACACAATGATGGTAGCGCTGGGTTATCTACCTTTTGCGCCCCTTTAGTCGCCACTTACGACATCCTCAAGATGGAATGCGTTTGTGACAAGTTTTTTAGATTATAGACACGGACAATAAGACACCTGTCTTTGCCAGGCTGTAAGTCTAGTTTTGTTAATCCATTGGGTCTTCTGAATTAGCAAAATATTGTTAGTGTGTTATCAAAGCCGTAAGACAAAGAATTCAGCAATTCTGTGTTAAAATGCATCCTTCTTTCGAGGTATCAGGTCAATATCAATCAACTAACTTCGGGGATTTACAGAAGTTGATTCTTCATAATTCTGTACTTTTTTCGTAACCAAATCAGCGTTGTTTGGAAAATGAAACTTTCAGATTTTCGAGCTTGTTATAAAAATATATTTTTTTTTGTACAAGACCTCTTTTAAGCATATTATTTTCGAATTTGTTATTGATAAAAATATGTAATATTGATTTGGCTCGAAGTTACAGAAGGCTAGGGCCCCAAATTGCTATTTTCTAACACCGTGCAATTTAAGATACGTCCCTAACTAATACTGTAGTACTAGTAATATACCAAAACTGTCAAAATTGACAGTCCAAAGCACTTAGTTTGTCAGTTTTGTCAGTTTTAGCAGATTAATGCTAGCGATTTTATCATGTTGGACGGAGCACCTCGATAGAAAATAGCGGTAGGGTGTTCCATATCCATGAGAGTTTCCAACGTTAAAAAAACTTAAAAAACACATTAAAAAACAAAAGAAAAGAAGTTTTGTTCGTGGTTCCTTGAATGTTTCTCTGGTTATTTAACATGTTTTTAATTATTTCTCTCATTTGTTGCAGGTATGTACGCTGCAGTAGCTGGAGAAAAGGTTGTTAAGCTCTCTCCTTGGAGATAAGCATATTTGTGATTGGACCCGTCTTTTAACTAGCATATAAATAACGGCCGATTAGATTCTTCATCTGTCTTCATAGTTAAGATTTCTTTTTTTAAGACTCCATAGATTGAACTGTTTGATGGTTGGTTGCAAGTGTCGCCTTAGATCGTCATCGTCATCACCATTTCACTCTGTAACTAACCCACTGTTGAGTCGGGCCTCCTCCAAGTCCATGGAGGGAAACTAGCCTACTGTGCCACATTGTCAACATACTTCTTAGAACAGGCTTGCTTGCGATGCACTTGCATGGAGGGAACGTAACCTTCTACTGATCACGGGTTTCTAATCCAAGGTCGGGCATAGCGCCCGAAGCCTCAGCTGCTGTGGGGTGGGTTTCCCGCATCGGCTTTTCGTTCGTGAGTTATGTTTTTGAAAAGCCTTCGCGATATAATTTACTAGCTGACCCGGCGAACTTTGTTCCGCATTATAAATATTTAAAACAAAAAGAAAGTTGGACATAGGATACCTGAGATTTTTATCCCGTCCGTATAAAACCTACTTTAACGCAACTGACAGCGAAACGTTATGTTGTCTATAGTTTAATATGGCCGAAAATTTGACAATTAGAAATTTTGAATTCGACTTGTTTATATTGTTGTAATTCACATAATATCTTTGTAACTTGTAGCCTATGTGTTATTCTGATGTATAAGCAATATTATTGTAAAGTTTCATTAAAATCCATTCGGTAGTTTTTACGTGAAAGAGTAACAAACATCCATCCATCCATCCATCCATCCATCCATCCATCCATCCATCCATCCATCCATCCATACTTACAAACTTTCACGTTTATAATATTAGTAAGATGTCTAACTAGTTATTGATCAGTTCGCAGAGTTAACGATAATTCTATATTATCGTAAACTCGACGAAAAACCGGCAAAGTTTGCCACAAAAATGTGGAAAACTGTTTCGATATTAAGCTATGTTTTGTATTTTTATTTGTACAAAAAAGTAATAAATAAATAAATAAAACTCAGTAACTATTGTCTCCTGAAAGTGTGTCAATAAAAGCAGCCTTAGTTACTCCTTGTATGATCAGATATCTGCCAGTGCCATCAAAATCGGTCCAGTAATTTCAGCGATCAGCCTAAACCAACAAACAGACAACAATTTTTGTTTTGGTATATGTACCGTTTAAACATCCAAATGCGATTAAGATTATCACTATCACTACATATTATAACACGAATTCGCTGTCGTCTGTCCGTCCCTATGTATGCTTAAATCTTTAAAGCTACGCAACGGATTTTGAAGTGTTTTTTTTATAGATAGAGTGAATCAAGAGGAAGGTTTATTTATATAATCCATGCATAATATTGTAGATTAACACTGATAAATTTGATAATAAATGTAGAGGTACAAACAGACACTCGAATTTTATTTATTTGTAGAGACGCAAGGAAGGTTTTTTTTTTAAATACTAGCTGATCCCGCAAACGTTGTTTTGCCAAATAATTACCCCCCCCGCAACCCCCCTTTTTGGAAATTCCTACCAAATTTCAAGTCTCTAGGTCTTAGGTTCCAGAGATTTCGTGATGACTCAATCTATCTATGCAACAGCTCCTATCGCAAACGTTGTTTTGCCATGTAATTAAATAGGGGTTGATCGTAGAGGGGTGAAACAATTATTTTTGGTGTGGACCCCCTCCTTAAAATTGATTGAAAAATAGAAAGTAGCCGATTCTCAAACCTACCCAATATGCTCACAAAATTTCTTGAGAATCGTTCAAGCCGTTTCGGAGGAGTATGGGAACGAACATTGTGACACGAGAATTTTATAAATAAGATTACATAGCTCTCACACCAGTTGTCTTGATGGAATATGAAATAGTGTAAAATACCACCTAGTAGATACTCGACTAGCATGTCGGAAATTAATCGCAGGGCGGGGTGGCGGGTTTTTGCATTGCCGACTCCCATCCCACGCTCCCCCCCGTGCTGGATAGCTTCAATGCATACTGGCATGACCAAGTTTCGTGCACAAGTGCTTTTCCGTAGACGACTAAATAATTGGTAGGCGGATTAAAATTAATAATCGATGGATTAGTTTTTTTTAGGACTAGTTGATCGGCTAACTCGACAAGTTGGTTTATCGGGATTTTTTATTCAGCAAGAAGATTTTTTTTACGCTTATAGACAAATAAAATTTTATTCATCTTAGAACTTATAATCCTTATAAACTTATAAACTTATAATTCGTTAGAAAGGCATGCATTGGGGACAATCGTTAGCGCCCCGACCTACCGACTAAAATAGCCACTGCTGAGTCGGACCTCCTCCAACTACATGGAGGGTAATTAGTCTACTGTGCACGATGGCCAGGCGGGGTTGGGCACCGGGGTTCGGTTCAAAATTTCCTTCTGCGACTAGGGTTTTGACCTTGTCATTTCCTTTTGTCGGCTTTTACGACACCCTCAGTATGGAATGAGGCGGTGACACTATCTAAATCAAATATTAATATCCTTACTTAAAAGCTTCTACTACTAATGACTACCTGATTCTGCAGGGTGTAACAAGAACTTTATAGCCACCCTAAGGCATAGAGCTCAAAAGAAGCAGTTCTGTGTGTGGGTTTTTTATCTTGAAGTATGAGGGGGCTGTCCACATTTTCCTCAACGAACATGTATGTTGTAGGGAAAACCAACCAAGTAGTCGTAATCGTTATTATTGTCCTACACGTTTAAAAATGTGTGTTCCATTATCATTCCATGGTTATTTCTCAAATTATTACTATTTCGTCACCAGCTGGTGACTAAAATATTAAGACACTCGACGAAACTCGAAGTTCCTTATTTTTGTCTGAATTTCAGCACACACTTAATCAATATTGCTATAGATCTGTTTTGGATATAATATGGCTTTTTTTACGCCCTGTATATAAAAACTAGGTCATATTTTGAAATATTTAGAAAAAAAAACGATGTTATGACTTAAAAAAAACACCGAAAGTCCCAGACAACCTGTTAATTAAAAAAGAAAAACCACAAATTGTATACGGATGGAAGTCCAACCCGCAATAAAATCACGGTGCCTTTAATTATCGTAGAACTTTTAAAGCCATTGCGTGTTAGCTTAATCAAATTGTTCATTTCGCGAAATGAGAATTGGCTACTGATTGTTTAACGTTGGAAAGAGACATCTACTACAATACTAAATAAATAATAAATATCCTTGGACATTTCACACAACGCCATCTCGTCCCAAGCTAAGCAACTTAATGCTTGTGTTATGGTAACGAGATGGATGATAAACTACTTAAATACATTTTTTTTATAAATACATACATATTATAGATAGGAATGACACCCAGACTCAGAGCCAATGCCTCTGGTTTAGACAAAGACACTTGCCCGACCCCAGAATCGAACCCGGGACCCGTTGATCCAAAGGCGGCACATCTAACCACTAGACCAACGAGGCAGTACTATCTCGAAATGTAGCAAATTTAATTGGTAATGAAATTGGTACCCCGCATTTTGATTGTTTTGGAACAATATTGTATTGTTATTACTACTACTGCTTACTACTGTTACACAGCCCATAAATGACCCACTGCTGAATCAGACCTCCTCCTATTACAAGGAGGGTAATTAGCCTACTGTGCCACGCTGTCCAGATGAGGCACAGGGTTCATTTCAAGTTTTACTCCTTTATCGGCCTTGACATTTCCTTTCGTCGGCTCTTACGACACCCTCAGGATAGAATGGGCTGGTGACACAGAGTATTCTAAATCCGTGCCAACCCATTGCCTACAACCTTAGTGATACCACGTGTCCAACTGTTGTAGTAAAGTCGTTATAAATAATAAACGTACTTGTTACATTTTAAAAGTGTATTTAAATCATCATCATCATTTCAGCCAAAAACGTCCACTGCTGGACATAGGCCTCCCCCAAAGATTTCCACAAAGGCCGGTTGGGCCGCCAGCATCCATCGTTTTCCGGCGACCTTAATCAGGTCATCGGTCCACCGTGTGGGAGGCCTACCAGCACTGCGCTTTCCGGAACGCGGTCGCCATTCCAGGACTTTTCTGCCCCATCGGGCGTCGGTCCTGCGTATATTTAAATGCCAATATCAAATTAAGCTATCCATCCACCTTTGTATTCATCCATATCAAAATAAATCACCAATAGACGGTAGCGAGGGAGGGGGCATTGAAATGCTGCTTACGGCATAAGCACAGGTATAAATAATCTTAAATATTCAGGTGTACTGTCAAAGTTTAACTCGCACGATTCGGAACTATCGAAGATTCAAACACTTGCTAACTTCGGTTAATTCGCAGCCTTGGATTTAAAGCTATTAGTGTAGTATAATTATATTTGTGTTACCACAGACCCGTTCGTCTCATCTAAGTTATTATGAAAGTTTCGTGTGTACTTGTAGAGTCGTCGTCGTTTCAGCCCGTGAGTGACCCACTACTGAGTCGAGCCTCTTCCAAATTCATGGAGGGAAATAGCCTACTGTGCCACGCTGGCAAGACGGGTTGGCCAATGGTGGTCCTTATTTGATAGAGTCGTGGTTTTCCTTGGAATCAGTTGATACTTATTCCACTATTACCAGTCGAAACCGAAATATCTGAACTGGAAGGATTGTACTGTGAACCGCAAAGTTTATTTCGGTAAATCCTATTAGGAATTTATGCACACATTCGATACAGGGTCGATGATGGGAATTAAACAGAGCGAGAGCGGTGGGTGGCTCACACGAGCCTGCAAATGACACCACTCAGCTTGTGAGCCTGTTCTACAGTATACATATGCCAAGCAGTATGTTAACTTAGATCCCTTTCGGAAACTTCAATTCACACCAGTTTATATTAGTCAAAATGTAATGATTAAGAATAATATTAATTGACCGTTCGGTGATTGTCGGAGTAAAATGGTTCACAGGGGTAAAAGACTGTTTACAAGGACGGGGCAGAATATAGAACTTCCCCACCACACGCTGGGAACTAACTCGTGTTGTAAAAGTTAACAAAACCCAGGACGCTTGGTGTTGTGATCTAATGGTTCGCCCGGCTAGCTACCACCCTCACATCTAAGTCATCAAGCAGTTTTATTGTGTTCCGTCGTGTGTATTTGAGAGCCGGTGCCCATTTCCTTGAATTGCCTGCCCTAATTTAGACCCTGGCGTTGCTTTCCATCACGTAAGCGTAGGGTCAAAGGCATTCAAGTAATTGGTAACAAAAAAAGTTGTCCGAACGATTCAGTTGGTGTGTTCGGAAACTGTAAATTACCATGTGACGAATTCTAGTTAAGAAGTTTCATCCTCACCTTCCCACTCTTATCCACTGCTGGCACTTAAGCCTCCATTAATGAGCGCCCGTTCTTAAGCCTAACGCAATCAGCTGCTTCCCGCAACCTTCCACAGATCGCCGCTTCATATGGCAGAGAGGTCCGCGCTCTCCACTCACATGTATATTTTATTTTTTATTTTATTTTCCAATGTAGCTCTGAGCATTGAGTTCGAATATGCCGTTTACGACGTCAGCATGAAGTTGGCCTACTACTTATTCTGAGACCAATAGTAACCTACCGCACCGCATCACGTGACAATGTTGCTGTGGTTCCCTCCCACTCGCTTTGTGTTATCCATGTGTAAGTGTACTGCTGATTTATCGTTATTCTACATTCATCTTTATAGATAACTGACAAGTAAGAAAGCCAAGTCCTGCTGAACTTATTGTACTAAAGAAACCCATCACCTGATTACCTCTTATGCCACTAGATGGGTCTCTGATGTTGTTTTTTTATGGGTCTCTGATGTCAGACGGGAAACACTCCGTGTTAAAAAAATTAAATTAAAAATTTAAATAAACCCCCGACACATTGACATAAGTTCCCTTTAAAAAGTAGAAAATAGTTGGGGGACCGCTCCTACTTATTTATTACCTGACCCCTGGTCCCCCAACGCGATGTATTTTATTTTTATTTTCTACTTTTTAAAGGGAACTTATGTCAATGTGTCGGGGGTTTATTTAAATTTTTAATTTAATTTTTATTTTCTGCTTTTTATAGGTACACGCTAATTATGATGGGTATCCCCCCCCCCTTTAACGCCTAGAGCTTTTTCAGGGCTCAACTGATTTTCATGGAACATATTATTTTGTAATGTGCACGTGATGCGCTTTCATTTGAGACCCCACTCGATTATATTTGCAGACTTTCGTTACTCTTCCCCACTTTCACCCCCATAACTTTTAAACGACTCAACCGATTTTCATCAAACATGTCTAAGAACACTCGCCCGTAACTCACCTGTCATACAAAAAAACTGTATTGATATCGCTTCATCCGTTCGCGAGCTACGGTGCCACAGACAGACAGACAGACAGACAGACAGACACGTGAAACTTATAACACCCCTCTTTTTGCGTCGGGGGTTAATAAGATTGGGAACAGGCTAGGAAGATTTTTTTTATCACTTACTCGTCATCATCATCATTTCAGCCAAAAGACGTCCACTGCTGGACATAGGCCTCCCCCAAAGATTTCCACAAAGGCTGGTCCTGGGCCGCCCGCATCCACTGCTTTCCGGCGATCTTAACCAGGTCGTCGGTCCACCGTGTGGGAAGCCTACCAGCACTGCGCCTTCCGGAACGCGGTCGCCACTCGAGGACTTTTCTGCCCCATCGGACGTCGGTCCTGCGAGCTATGTGCCCTGCCCACTGCCCCTGCCCACTACAGTTACTTATCAGTTACTATTATCTAGTAAATATAGCAAAGCTATCAATAAACCCAATCGGTATAACGCCACGGGCGTATAAGTCGCTTTGGTTTAATTAACAAGTAATGAACAGGAAAACAGCTGCGTCGTAAACCGCGGCGAAATATATTCATGCGAACTGACGAATCATTTATTATGCAATTAGATTTCTCACACTTGTAGATAAAAAGCGGATGGTTTATAAAATATTGATTGAGTAACATAATAAAACTGGCTTCTGTAGGTTAATATTTTTGTGAGACTTTAATCATGTAGACTTAGCGTTAAATGTTATTCCCTCAATTAATTAGGCAAATATTAAATACTTCATAAATGAAATGGAAACCGTAGAATTTACGCCGATCTTTGTTATGTAATGTGATGTTTCCTAGAAGCTTTTTCAAGAAGCACAGCGCTGTACTCTTACACAAATCTCTAAAAACATTTACTGACGCTTAATTCCAAAACTATAAATCTTAAAAACCGTTGGCCATAGCCCGAATTAATGTCCACATCACCATTCCGAATGGCAAATACCACAATAAAACCGTACTGTATGAGAAAATGCGTTTAATGAAAGAATGTCCACACTACGGTCTGGCAAGTTTCTCGGAAAGGTTCAAACTTTAGCGTTAGAATCTCGGCGGCGATATATCTCTAGATCTCGTCTCGACCGAGGCTTCAACCGCGCTAGGGATGCGCGTTGCGCCTCCTTTTTTACCGAAGGGAAAATATGGCCTTTCATTGGCCTGTGGCATCAAAGCATTTGAACAGGATCCGAAGTTCGATATTTGAATAGACTCAAAATATACGATGCGACATGGCGATGGTTCTTTTTGCAAATTTTGGTAATCTACGAGTACACCAATCGTGTGAGGGCGGGACATATGACACGCTCTTGACACAATACTTGGCAACAAGATTTTTAAATTTTGTTTTTTATTTGTTTGAATGGTGTTTTAATCGACTGTCCGTAGCTAAGTTTGACGAAGTTTTGATTCGGATGTTAAACTAGTTGCGACGGTTTTGTTTTTAATTTACAATTTCAGTTGCTTCCTTAAATATTAACTGGTCCATTGTTTTTTTTAACATAAGACAGCTACTTTAACTACAGAGGGTAATAAAGATAGCATCAGTAATGTTATTTTCTGTGTACTGATTTGTTGTCTTGATGTTTCAAAGAACTATAGTAAAATTAATTTTGATAGGTATTCTAATGAAAGAATTTGAAGGTCTCTTTGTCTTTGTTATAGCCGACCGTTTCGAATATTTTGTTCGGCTTCAAAATCCGGCTTCATAATGTAAATGGGTACAACCCTATTTTGCCGAGTTCCCAGTAAACGTTGTGGACACTACGAAACATATACGAGTGCACAAATAACGCTTCTTTCTGTGTCGATGTGTTTATCTTTAATGGTACGAGTATTATCATTTAAGTGGAATTGATAAAGCCTCCTGAGTGAACGAGGCTCCGCGCTTGAGTTATGCGTTGCCAGATGTAGGGCTAATTTATCAGAATGGATTTCATTGTCAAAAGGTTTTGATTTATTAATGATGTTTAGAAACGCCTTAGGAATATAATGCTGCAACTTCATAGCTACTGCAACTGATTGCTAATGCTACCTTCAGTCTGTGTTGAAGGAATTTGTAGCCTAGCGGAGATGGGTTTGGAAAGTTCAACCTCCACTGTGCTTCGGAGGGCACGAAAAACCTTCGGCATTGACCTTCTACCATCTACGTAGGTGTTCCACGTAGTCAAGTAGTAACTGACTGCTGATCTAAGCAAATACTGGTAGTTTACTGGTAGTGCTGTACCGTGTACTGTAGTAGTAATGGTAGTTTTTCCCCCCCGGGTGTGGACGGGTCAGAATATTTCACTTCCCCACCGCACACTGGGAAAAGACGCGTGTCAACAAAACCCAATACGCTTGTTGGTAGGATCCGGATATCCTGATAAGTCCGGCAAGCAGTTTTACTATGTATCGTCGAGTGTATTCTGTGAGAGCCGGTGCCCGACAGGGCATTTCCTTTAATTGCCTGCTCCATCTTAGACCCTGGCGTTGCTTTCCCTCACGCAAGCCTAGGGTCAATTATGAACTAAAACAAGTTACACTGGTGCCCACTCCAATGTAAATGATATGGGTAAAGACGCTCACCTTGAAGTGTCTTGACGATAATATGAATATGGTTAAGGGATCTGAAAATAAACATTGGTTTATTCTAGTTAGCTCCCGAAGACACTTTCGAATAATCAGATTAATCAAATACGAAACATTAGCATTGTTCAGATGGCTTAAAAATATATGTGAATGAAGGTGTCTAAGAAGCGACTAAAGGTTTGGATACATACATTTTCAGCCAAAGTAAAGAAGCTTAACTGGCAACTCTAATGTAGCGGGTTTCTCCTAGATATATCAATTGCCAGAAGTTAGAATAATAAAGGTGAATCTATAGATGACTATGATTACTAACGTAATGCTTGTCGATGTAGATAATCTAAACAAGAAACAACATACTTACCCTAATATCGTAATACCAAGACATTATTGTATATTAACTTGTCCATATTCAGGCGACGCTCGGTCTAGTATTAGACGTTTAACCGAAGATAAATGCTTGGCCATTTATTGAGTCTCTCAGATTTCATTCCACGGCTTGTCGCGACCAGTGGCGTGGAAACTAGTTAAGTTCTTGGGGAATACGTTTAATGGTGGCAAGTTTATATGTTGGTCGTAGTCGTAGGTTTAAATAGTATTAAGATAACGCGCATGCGCTCATAATGTTGCGCTTAAATCGCCTATTTTTGCAGGGAATCACGACATCGTATTCTTTTTTCAAACCTGATTAGAATTCTTAATTGATTTTGTTGTTCATTGTTTTATTTTTAATTTATTGTTGATCTGTTAAGGTTTTCACTGACTGATTTATTTTTAAATGTCCTTAAAAATGAGGAATAATAGAAAAAGGGACCGTGACATAAGACCATATGAACATGTTTCGAAATAAGCTGCGGCAGTAGGAGCTTAAATATCCTAAAGCTTTGTGGCTATCTACGTAGGAAGCCTATGTTAACAGTGGACGTCTTAAAGTCAGTCTATGAAGGACTGAGCAATTATAATCAAGATTAACTACCAGCGCAACAAAATTCCTTTTACAAGATTCACTAAAAGATTGAACCGCGGGGCGCAGCTAGTATGTGGCTACCCTGGAGCGTCCACCTTAACGCGTTAAATTAACAGTTAACTATAATTACTTTATATGGGCAATGGAGAGGGCTATGCTCGGAGTTTCCCTGCGAGATCGAATCAGAAATGAGGAGATACGCAGGCAAATCGGGGTCACCGACATAGCCCACCGGCTTGCCAAACTTAAGCTCGCAGGACCGACGCCCGATGGGGCAGAAAAGTCCTCGAGTGGCGATCGCGTGCCGGAAGGCGCAGTGCTGGTAGGCCTCCCACACGGTGGACCGACGATATGGTTAAGTTCGCCGGAAAGCAGTGGATGCGGGCGGCCCAGGACCGGCCTTTGTGGAGATCCTTGGGGGAAGCCTATGTCCAGCAGTGGACGTCTGTTGGCTGAAATGATGATGATGATAATTACTTAACTACTACTACTCAGCGCATACATGACCCACTGCTGAGTCGGGCCTCCTCCAGTTACATAGAGGGACCTACTGATCCACGCTGGCCAAACGGCACAGGTTTTCATAACATTTTTTCCTTCTCTTGCGGCTAGGTATTCGGCCATGTATTATCGTTATGTTGGCTCTTGCGACCGTCAGAATGGTTGGTGACAACATTGTAAGTGTCCATCGTGGCCTAAGCATATGATTTACTACCCACCCGCCCCAGCTACGCAAGGGTGCAATGATGAACCTCTAAATTGATCAGTGTTTCTCTGCAATATTATGGATGTATTATACATATAAACCTTCCTCTTGAATAACTCTATATGTTAAAAAAAATTGCTCCAAAATCCGTTGCGTAGTTTTAAATATTTAAGCATACATAGGGACGGACTGACGACAGCGACTTTGTTTTATAATATGTAGTGATGTCACCATACGGACAATGACTGATGACCTTTAACGATCACCACTAATCCACCACTAATCTCCCAACATGAATGAAAAATGAAAAAGTTGTTGCCTTAAACACTTTTATCCATAATTGGCTGATATGACATAATAATACATTATTGTGACGTTTTGTACCACAAAAAATAGAGCATTACTGATTGAAATTAAACACTTTTTACAAGTAGTCTTCAAAAGTACAAAGAAACAGTCAAAGCTACCGCTTATAATTTTGTTTTATTGATATAATCATGTTTGCCTATAATTGTGTTTAATTTTGATGTGTAACTAGCGACCCGCCCCGGCTTCGCACGGGTGCAATGATGAATCTCTAAATTTATCAGTGTTTCTCTACAATATTATGGATGTATTATACTTAAAAAACTTCATATTGAATCACTCTATCTATTAAAAAAAACCGCTGCAAAATCCGTTGCGTAGTTTTAAAGATTTAAGCATACATAGGGACGGACAGACGACAGCGACTTTGTTTTATAATATAATAATAAATAAATAATAATAAATATCCTTGTTCATTTCACACAACGCCATCTCGTCCCAATTTAAGCAACTTAATGCTTGTGTTATGGTAACGAGATGGATGATAAACTACTAGCAAAAAGGTTAGTCGACATCACAGGAGACCGAAGAGCTGGTAGCTACCTCGGACAAACAATCAGTCTAGCGATTCAAAGGGGGAACGCTGCCAGTATCTTCGGAACCTTGCCTAAAGGGACTCCTTTAAGGTGAATGTTCCAGGGTAGCCCGCGAAATTCAAATTTTCTTACGTTTTTTGCAATTTGCAGGTCAGTGCTAGGTTGTATGTTGATTAAAATGTTATTCGCGGCTGTAAGACGTACGTAGTTATAGAATTATAATCATCAAAATCATCTATACAACCCTCCAAGCTCATAAAGGTGCAAGAAAAACTTTTTCAAGCTCAAAGTCATTCTTGCACCTTTATGCGCTTGGAGGGTTGTATTGATGAGTTTGATGATTATAACTCTGTAAGTACATAAGTCTTACAGCCGCGAATCAAATGTTCATCATCATACAACCTAGCACTGGCCTGCAAATTGCAAAAACGTAAGAAAATTTGAATTTCGCGGGCTACCCTGGAACATTCACCTTAAATAATATATTTTAGTATTTAAGTTTTAGGTTAATTGGTATTTTTAGTCTTGTTTTATTACTTAAGTTAGTGTTTTCTAAGTACATATTACTTAAGTTAGTGTTTATGGAATAAATAATTTTGTTTATAAACTACTTATATAATTTTTTTTTTGTAAATACATACATATTATAGATAGAAATGACACCCAGACTCCGAGCCAGTGACTCTGGTTTAGACAAAGACACTCGCCCGACCCCGGAATCGAACCCGGGACCCGTTGATCCTAAGGCGGCACATCTAACCACTAGACCAACGAGGCAGTATGTAGTGATAGTGATAATCTTAAAACCCTAAGACATCATTAGAGCATTACTGACTTTCGTACAGTAATCATAACAATATCTAACAAGTCGTCCGAGGCTATGGATCTATAATTTGTTTCCACATGTGTTTATCATTCGCGTGCTAAAGTCAGTCCTAAGCGGCAGTCCATTGTTTCACAAGTGCATAGGGTTGTGTCCCTGTGGTGACGGATTTAGAATACATAGTGTCGCCACCCCGTTGCATCCTCAGGGTGTCGTGAGAGCCGACAAAAGGAAATGACAAGGCTGACATGCTAGCCGCAAGAGAAGAAAAACTTGATACGAAACCGTGAACCAACGCGTTTGGTGCGTGGCACATTTAGCTTTCCATACATGAATTTGGAAGAGGTCCGACTCAGTAGTGGGTCATTTATAGGCTGTAATGAACCAACTTTGAATCGCTCATTCCACTCAGGAGTCTACTTTAGATTTCAAATCAAAGCCTTACTTATAATAATACTATGTTCCCTTGTGATAAAGTACTGAGTACCATCATCATCATCATCTCAGACAAAAGACGTCCACTGCTGGACATAGGCCTCCCCCAAGGATCTCCACAAAGGCCGGTCCTGGGCCGCCCGCATCCACTGCTTTCCGGCGACCTTAACCAGGTCGTCGGTCCACCGTGTGGGAGGCCTACCAGCACTGCGCCTTCCGGAACGCGGTCGCCACTCGAGGACTTTTCTGCCCCATCGGGCGTCGGTCCTGCGAGTACCAGACTACTATAATTTTATTTTAAACCTGTTTAATTTTATTTTCTCATGGAAGTGACTAGTATTTTAATAAGAATCTGAACCTTCCAATGTGGTTGTGAAAACATAAAGGACCACTCCATGAGGACGAAGTTTTTTCAATTCTATTTCTGTCATTCATTTCGACATGTCAGTTTAGAAACGTAGACGATTACGCGCGGATCCCGGTGACCCGAGATATTTTTATCCCACCCCATCTACTGGAAAGTGACAACCCTGCGCCCCAAACGTAATCGGCTAAGGCTTGTGATCGATCAGCTCGTTTGATGTGGTGCACGGTTTTTGTTATGTGTTAATTATTCTACAATACTACCGGTAATTGAATTTAGCGTCGACTATTACTTGTTGGAGATGGTTTAACTTTGTTGGCACATTATGATTTTTATATTTTGATGAGGTTGGGTGAGAGTAGGGACATCACCATCGTCAACTCAGCTTAAAAGACCGCGTATATGTGTGTGTTGTTAATTTGATACAGCATTCGTAGGATGTGTTTACAATGACGTTTTGAATATACACAAAACCTAGCAGAGATATAAGGAAAACCTCATTTGAGAAGGTTATAAACAAATGTATCTATAAATTATAATTTATGCCTGTGGTTGAGATGATGTACAGATAATGTCACCTTGATTCGTAATCGTTGCTTATCTTTTTTGGTAATGCTTTAGCACTCGAATTTAGTTAAGGATCTTGAAGGCGTTCGTCACAGTAGCATGCAGCATGCTAATTTTATATATCTAAATGCACATCTGTGAAACGGACACAAGGACGAATGTGAGTACAAAAATATGTGACCCCTCTATAGATTAGTGCGTATGCATTGCCGTAGTATTACAGCCTGGAGCCAATGATATAACAGGCCGCAAGAGTGGGGCAGAGGGAAGCCTTATTTCTATGATCAATTTTCCCCAAGTAACATCGCTTGACCGCCATGTCTAAGAGTAATGAAAATAGATTACTTACATGTACAATTGAATTGGTCACTTCTTTCGAAATAGCTCCGATTATGCAGTCGGCTCAGTGGTTTCGTAATGTGAGATATGAAATATAAAAAAATAAATTAATATCATTGGACATTTCACACAACGCCATCTCGTCCCAAGCTAAGCAACTTAATGCTTGTGTTATGGTAACGAGATGGATGATAAACTACTTATATACATTTTTTTGTTAAATACATACATGTTATAGATAGAAAACACCCAGACCCGGAACAGATACTTGTAGGTCGTACAAATATTTCTTCCGTGCGGGGATCGAACCCGCGACATGCTGCGCAGCAGTCGATCGCTCAACCACTGCGCTAACCGTGTCGTCTAAACATATACATATGTACAGGTGTCCATCGAATGGCGTAGTATAATATAATTTGTTATGTCCTCTTGCTATTATGCTGATAAATATCTAGTACCAGGCTAACAGCACGCTATGAGAGGTTGACAAAAGTTCACAGGTCAAGGCGAGTCGCGCCACTGTCGCCATTTTTCTGCCGCGGGTCGAGGACCGCGCTACAATGCCTATGTCCCGTTACTCTTCACTATCCATGTCCTCCTAGTACTTGCAAAAATTTTGATAGAGAGATATACTATTTAAAAGTAAGCTTATGTCGTCTACCCAAGAAAATGCTTCATTTAAAAGACAGAATATATTTATTACTAGCGACCCGCCCCGGCTTCGCAAGGGTGCAATGATGAACCTCTGAACTTAGCAGTGTTTCTCTACAATATTATGGATGTATTATACATATAAACCTTCCACTTAAATCACTCTATCTATTAAAAAAACCCGCTTCAAAATCCGTTGCGTAGTTATAAAGATTTATGCATACACTAGCTGACCCGGCGAACTTTGTTTCGCCTTAAAGGCAATAAATGAGCAGATATTTTATTTTATTAACTTTTTATCAGGATAAATATAAATAAAACATCTATGATTTTAATTATACTTTATTGGCCATCTATTTTAGTAACTGCACTTTTCAGTGAATCACCTTGTGACAGACGACATTTTTCGGTTTATTATCAGGCGCATGAACATAATTGATCTTGGGAAATACATGAATTTTCTAGATTTAGGCCACAAACTTTCCAGGATTGGCCCTGTGATTTATTAATGGTCACGGCGAATGCACGACGGATCGGAAATCATTAAAACTAAAACGGTATATCAGTTGATATCGTCGGGATCCTCGGATGAGAAATTCCTCACCTTCCAACTTTACTTTGAGTATATTCCATTGTTCATCAATTCACTTACCACCAAACGCGTTCCGTTGCACAGGTTTGGTGGTTTTGGTTTATATATTTTTCTCTTTTTTTACACAGTCATTATATTTGAATTAATGCAGTGTACCAATGATTTCATTCTGAATTATGTTAGTTACTTTATGTCATCTACATATATATATTCTTAGCCGCGAAAACAGCTCGCTTAGTCAACCATTCATTATTTTTGTGTTTGTGAGTTCGTCCTTCGATGAACAGAAATTCTGAGAAAATAAAATCAATCCAAATATTTCGATGATTAGAGGCAAGCGCTTATTTCGGCGGCAGCAGTCGATCTTGGAATTAGAGGCAGTGTTTGGCAGAAATAGCCAGACAGTAAAATCATTGCGCCTCCAAAACATCTCGAGTCCTTGCGTAGGTGTTCGGTCGGATCGGATAAGTGCTTCCAATGCACGTGTATACGCTATTGTACATTCGTCCCGGATGACGATTTTCCATTTTGATAAAACTTTAGCCGCTGAGGAGTGTTTTGTAATATTACATGGCATCTATAGGTCCAATGCGGACGCAAGTATGCAAGCAGTAATTAGTGCTGCCACCGTATCGAAACGTTGCTCGATCCTAATTATGTAGTACCTACTTTATAAATTTATTCTTGTGTCTCGAAAATTATCTAGTTGTTGATCTCTTAAATTTGCTCGACGATTTTGCATTCCCAACCGAACCGTTTCACGGGCTGCCTCGATTTGCTCTTGTGATTGAGAAGCACGGATTCAAGCCATACTAATGCGGTGATCTTCACGTGCATTATTTAGTTCTTCTTCATTGTTCGGCACAATAAGCTAATATTTACTCGAAAGAAATACATCAACCGGTCAACTTCAAAATTTCTAATTGTCAAATTTATCAAACTATAGACAACATAGCGTTTAGCTGTCTGTGAAGTTTTGTTATTCCAGCAGTTGCATTTTGATAAACTATGTTTTATAACACGGAACGGGATTACACACATTTACACTTTCAGGTTTATAATATTAAGTATGATTTTGTGTCTTGTCCAACATCCATATATTTAAAAGAAAGTCGGACATAGGATACCTAAGATTTTTATCCCGTTCCCGTAGAATGTGATATAATACCTACGTGGTATAACAAAGCGCAACTGACAGCGAAACTTTATGTTGTCTATATTTAAATATGGCTGAAAATTTGACAATTAGAAATTAAAATTTAACTTAATATCGCTATACATTTACACACAATATCTTTATAAATTGTAGCCTATGTGTTATTCTGATGTATAAGCTATATTATTATAAAGTTTCATTAAAATCCATTCAGTCGTTTTTACGTGAAAGAGTAACAAACATCCATCCATCCATCCATCCATCTATCCATCCATCCATCCATCCATACATACTTACAAACTTTCACATTTATAATATTAGTAGGATAGGGACGGACAAACGACAGCGACTTTGTTTTATACTATGTAGTGATAGTGATTTCTGGGATTTTTTTACTAGTCATCATCCTCATAATTTCAGCCAAAAGACGTCCACTGCTGGACATAGGCCTCCCCCAAAAATTTCCACAAAGGCCAGTCCTGGGCCGCCCGCATCCATCGTTTTCCAGCGACCTTAACCAGATCATCGGTCCACCGTGTGGGAGGCCTATCAATCAGCACTGCGTTTTGCGGAACGATGTCTATGTTTCCACTAGTATTAGGCACAAATTAATTGGGTATAGAAGTCAAGCTCATTTATGAGTCCCACTTTACCTACCTCGTGCTAGGGTTATCTGTATAGCTTATGCGATAATACTATCGTGGTAGTGGCACTTGTACCTAGTTATTTGATTGATTGTTGATCGAACTGTTTTAATAACTCTTTTTTGTTGCTCTATCTTTGCGCAAATAACACCACATGACGCGTGTATGAAGCTTATGACACGCATCGTCGCATTGTTCCCAACCGTACCCAAGTACCATGTCGGTGAACGATGACTTTGTATTAATATTTAGTTTGATTTCTGTATCTAACTATTTTGTGTAAAGGGTAATAAGTTATGTTTTATTATTTTACTAGCGTCCCGCCCCGTCTTCGCATGCGTGCAATGATGAACATCTAAATTGATCAGTGTTGCTCTATAATATTATGCATGTATTATACATATAAACCTTCTGCGTGAATCAATCAATTTAATAAAAAACCGCTTCAAAATTCGTTGCGTAGTTTTAAAGATTCAAGCATACATAGGGACAGTCCGACGACAGCGACTTTGTTTTATACTATGTAATGATGATAATGATTTCTCAGAATACACTTTTGACAAATTTAAATTACTTTAGCAATTATCATCCTATTGTGTCTGTCTTTCGTGTTATCCAGACAGACGATACTACTCAACACATAAATTTATTTTGGCATTCGTGCCTCGTTCTGAGAAGCAAGCAGCTTTAATCAAACTTTTGTGGGCCATCTCTAATGGAATCGCCGAAATCTCTATTGTTACTTTACAAGAGTTGTTATTGTATATCGAAATTTCGTGCTCAATCCGTTTTCATTTGGAGAGGTTCATTACACGAGTTAACCGATAATCGTATGGTCGTGTGTTCAACGTAGGCCAAGAGGTGGCGTGACGTTTTTGAGAAGAATGCGCCTATTGACGTTTGCTACCGAAAAGTTGAAAGCCAATTATATGGAACGGATACTAAAAAATTTTGAGCCAGGCACAAATTACTAAACGCTAAGCCACGTGACTTTAAAATGTCATCCTATACATTTAAGCGTTGCAGATACCGTTAGCGATCATTTTGAAATTATATGTATGCATAAGATTGGGTGGCTAATATGTTGGAGTAGTTGCAGCTAAAAAGTATGTGTGTCAAAGTGACAAATATGTATGAGTTAGGTTGGAGTGTGTGTGTGTGTGTCAAAGCGTGTATGTGTTAATATAAAATGTTTTAGAGAACGAATGATTGATTGAGTGAATTCACTTGAATGTTACACGCGCCATTATTAATTTGTTATCTTGAAATGTATACGGACAATTTAGGTTTTTTCGGTTTAGTTTATTGAATACATGCGTATCGTGTAACCAGTCTCCCTCCCTTCGGCCACGATTGCAGCAGAGCAATCAAAGTGTCAAGAAATAAAATAATTTATTATCCCTTATTACAACAGCATCCCTTGTTTGATTAGGGATTAGGTTAATTTTAGCTGGATACGGTAAACGATAGTTACGTTAGACCTTGCTTTTTTATTAGATCTGCAGTCTGCACCTTTAACCCGTTTACAGTGCTGTAGTAGAAAAAAAATTGCGAACCAGGCCCTAGTATCGTGATAAAGTGTCTTGAAGAGAAGTTTAATCAGTTTTGAGAAACATAATTTCCTATATAAATGTACTTATAAGATGAAACAGTTTTGTACCTCAGCTCTCCGAGTACAGTTGCGTGGCCGCGTGGGAACGTGCCACAGAAGCGAAGCGTCCAGCGAAGTAGCTTATCTTGAAATATCGACGCTGACACCGACGCGCGACACTACAGCGCTAGGAAAATTGTTTATTTATTTAATTAATTATTTTATTTATTGAGCCCTCATAGTGCTGGTGTTTTCTGTGTCGTGTCGATACTAATAGTAAATGTGCTGCTGGCTGGTTTGTCGAATTAGTGGATAATTTTTTGATTGGAAGTTATAAGTACAGACTTCTTATTGTAGTATTAGATTCGTTCTGATGTTAGTATTATACTCTTCGAATCCCGCCAGGGATCAAAACGATCTTGCGTTGTAAGGATTTATGGTTTCTTATATTAATACGACTATTAACCACTAACGGCCCGCCCCGGCTTCGCACGGGTATTTAACATTTTTCAAAAATCTGTCTATACATGGTATCGCAGACATTTTTTGTAGATATTGATGTCTGGGAGAGAATGCCTCTATGCAAAAGTTTACAATGGCGGACTTAATCCCTAAAGTATTAAATGTCCTCTATAAGAATGTAGTACCTACTATGCTCAATTTTTTTTAATGTAATTTAGAACATTTTCCGCGTTTTCATACAGATCCCTAACTTTTTTTGAAATATTCTATCGCCATCAGGGATAATTTTCAAATCGGTCCACTCATTTTAGAGCCTATTCAATGACATCAACCAATCAAATATTTTCGTTTTGTGATATGTATTAGTTTAGATTTAAATTGATACTGGTTTCTTTTCATATCTATACTCTATACTAATATATAAAGCTGCAGAGTTTGTTTGTTTGTTTGTTTGTTTGAACGCGCTAATCTCAGGAACTACTGGTCAAATTCCAAAAAATCTTTCAGTGTTAGATAGTCCATTTATCGAGGAAGGTTATAGGCTATATTTTATTTTCAAAAGAATTAGGGATCCGTATGAAAATTGCGATTTTGTAAACCAAGGTGTAAAATCGAAAACCTATTTATGCGTGCGCTGCAAAAACTATTGACAATAGAACAAAATTATGTACTACGGGTTTGTAGGTCTTATAAAGATCTACAAAAAAGTAGCAGTGCGAGAGCACATATCTAACTATCATAGTTTACCACAATAACCGATTTTATGTTCATAAAAAATATGCACGGTTTCGAAGCCCACGCGGGCGAAGCCGCGCGCAAAAGCTAGTAAATTATAATCGAAAATTATACTTTAAATTTTTTATTGTGCTCTGTGTGTTGCATGCTTTGTGGCAAACGTGGTCACGTGACATGGTAGATAGCAATAGTTTTACAGTAATCAATGTATACAATTTAAAATGTTTTGGCAAAGACCAGCCAGTTTTCACATCTATTCGCAAAGATTGTTTACATATCTATATTTTAACTTCACGTAATTTCACGACACGACATTTGCTCAATGTACTGTCCCGGTCGTGGTGCACATAGCTTTAGTATTTACCACAAAGAAACCACTGAATTCGCTCAAGTAATTAGCATTCCAACTTTGATTATTATACGCAGGCTGCGCGGTCGCACCCTTGCGCAACAGTCGTTGAGACATGATTGGTTGAATTAAACCTAAGCACTTAGACACTTGCCAGTGATGACATATGGAACAGAGACGTGGTCGCTCACTATGGGCTCCATGAGAAGGCTCAAAGTCACCCAAAGGGCAATGGAGAGGGCTATGCTCGGAGTTTCCCTGCGAGATCGAATCAGAAATGAGGAGATACGCAGGCAAACCAGGGTCACCGACATAGCCCACAAGATTGCCAAACTTAAGTGGCAGTGGGCAGGGCACATAGCTCGCAGGACCGACGCCCGATGGGGCAAAAAAGTCCTCGAGTGGCGACCGCGTTCCGGCAGGCGCAGTGCTGGTAGGCCTCCCACACGGTGGACCGACGACCTGGTTAAGGTCGCCGGAAAGCAGTGGATGCGGGCGGCCCAGGACCGGCCTTTGTGGAGATCCTTGGGGGAGGCCTATGTCCAGCAGTGGACGTCTTTTGGCTGAAATGATGATGATGACTTAGACACTACTCTAGATTACTAAATCTAGTTTACACTCTGCTACTACTACTACTCAGCCCGTAAATGACCCACTGCTGGGTCGGGCCTCCTTCCATCACAGGGAGGGTAATTACCCTACTGTGCCATGCCGGCTGGACGGGTTTCCTATCAAGTTTTCCTTCTCGTTTGCCTAGGTTTTCGGCAATGTCATTTCCTTTTGTCGGCTCTTACGACACCTTTAGGATGGAACTTCCCCACAGCACGCTGGGAAATAACGCGTGTTGTAAAAGTCAACAAGACCCAGCACGCTTGGTGGTAGGATCAAACGGTCCGCCCGGCTGGCTACCAGCCTCACATTTAAGTCCGACGCCAAGCAGTTTTACTGTGTTCCGTCGAGTGTATGTGAGAGCCGGTGTCCGACAGGGCAATTCCTTGAATTGCCTGCTCCATCTTAGACCCTGGCGTAGCTTTCCATCACGCAAGCCTATTAAGCCCCCAACTACTCGGCCCTTAAATGACCAACTGTTGAGTCGGGCGTATTCCACTTAGCACAAGCTTTCGTTTCAAGGCTCTTACCACACCCTCAGGTTAGAATTGGGTGGTGAACCTATTCTAAATCCGGCGCGGACGTCCGCATTGTTCCATATTTATCTTCTCTTTGGACAATCTAATTCTAGGCAGTCTGGAATATATTTAGTCCATAAATAAAATCACTGTGTAAAAATCAACCACACTTGTAATTCATATAATGGCGAATGGCGCCAAAAACAAAAGAAAGCAAAAAAGCGTAGGCCATGGCATTCCATTTTTAAATTTGTTATCGGCCAGCATTATACATATCACAGTCATATTCCCACTATTTCACTAATCCATCCAGAAAATGGTGTACGAAGCAAGTATGCCATTTTCCTTCTAAGCACTAATAGATTAGCTGTATTTCACGATGTGTATGTTTAAAATATTGCGGATTCATCGCATATTCAAACTGTAATAACATTTAACAAGCACGCGCACAGTTTTTATAGGCAAACATAAAAGTGGCTGCGAATGCCCATCTTATCGTGTCATTTAATCTGAAAATTAGTTTATACTGCGTGTTTATACATTGCCGCGGCAAAATAGCTCCGAAATGCATTAAAGATTGGAGTACGTAGGTAGTCTGTTGGCTCGCGTCCAGCTGCCCTATTGCGGCCTTACCACCGATTAATCAAGCTCAGAATGTCCGGCTCGTATATTGCCTAACTTTGATTTTAGAAGCCACTGTTACTAACACTACTAAGTAGAATAGAATAGAATAATACTCTTTATTGTGTGGGTGTCATTTGTGTTCGTGAATTGCATGTGTGTAAACTGCCCCCGTGATACAGGTCATACCTAGTGCAGGGATTTAGAACCGGACCTGCGTGACTGGGGAAGTACGACCACCTTACAGAAAACTGCAGGCAAATAAAACCATTATTGGTTGGTGTTGGCTTTATTAGCTTTCAGCGTCATGCTTTTTATAAAGGCTAGCAACGTACACGCATCTTCTTTGGTGTTACAGGTATGCATAGGCATACTTACCATCACGTCACTAACTTGACCATTTGCCTCACTCTTTCTTTAAAAAAATATCGCCGTATTGATTTCAATTAATAACGATTTGTCACGGACGTGCTACAAAATATACATTGAACTATCACTATATATCTGGTCCATAAAGCCCCGAGACTTGAAATTTGGTAGGAATATCCCTTTGGTCAAGTAGAGATTCGTGGTGCGATGATTATGTTTCATATGGCACAAAAATGTTGACCCGGGAAACCCGGTCAGCTAGTACTAATACGAGACAGACTGTCTTTTTAAGTGACTCAAGATTTAAAAACACGTTGATAGTCAACTGCCAATATTAACGTAGTAAAACAAGATTTATAAACAAATTATTTTACGGTAACTCGAAACGTGACAATAGGTACCAAATTAAAACATTTCACGAGCAGTGCGTTTTGTACTGGCTTGCTCTGTGGCACAACTGTGTTGCTTCTCGACGAAATTCGAAAGCGTTGCGAATTTACAACGTGTATAATGCAGCTTATTATTGCCATTGCCATGATTAATGGTTTTCGACCGTCGCTGTCACTTTTTTATAGTTAAAAAATAGCGTACGCCACGCCACCTGCCTGACGGAGTTGTCGAATGTCTACTTCAAATACCTGTGTGTTTCGCGTATTTAATCTTATTCGTGTCATAAGCCGGATACAATTACAATTTAGTTGTTTCTATGCAATCTTATAGGCAACTGTAATAAATATACTAGCGGCTCGCCCCGACTTCGCACGGGTATATTTAACAAAAAATACAAAGTCTGTTATAGTATATTAGGCTATTGTAAAGATACCGCTAAACTATTGTCATCATCATCATCGTGTCCGTCCACTACTGGACATAAGCCTCCCCCAAGGATTTCCACGACAGCCGTTCCTGAACCGCCCATCCATCGCTTTCCGGCGACCTTAAGCAGTTCGGCGGTCCACCATGTGGGAGGCCTTACCAGCTCTGCACTTTCCGGAACGCGGTCGCCACTCGAGGACTTTTCTGCTCCACTGGCCTTTTCTGCCGGCTCAACAGTGGGTCATCTATGGGCAGCTTGGTCATTTACATAATCAGAAATGTAGAAGTAAGATTTTTTTCGTAAAGCTTCGTCTTGACTGTCTTTTTAAAGGCATTGCGAGGGAATTGCTTCTCTTTGTTACATGGGTAGTTGGTTATAAAAGCGTATACATTGACCAATGAAAGAAACATTTCTTGATACACTGCTGAGTATTAAATCACCGAAATCATTCGAAACTCGGAAACCGTGTCGCTGCTAGGTGGAGCTAATATCTGCGCACAGCTGCAGGCGGCATCTGGATGCGACAAGTTGATGTTGACGACATGTGCAGCAATGTACTCAAACGGGCTCATGTTGATCATGAAACGGGTATAATAAATACAATTCACACCTTCCGTGTTGTGGCGGATTTAAAATAAATAGTGTCACCACCCAATTATATCCTGAGGGTGTCCATACAGCCAACAAAAGTGAAGGAAAACTTGACAAGAAAGGCGTCTGGCCAGCGCTGGCTATTTTTTTTTTAAAAGTAGCCATCACGGGGGCTGTTTACAAACATGAAATTCACGAACACAAATGACACCCAGACTCGGAGCAAGTGCCTCTGGTTTACACAAAGACACTTGCTCGGCCCCGGAATCGAACCCAGGACCCCGTGTTCCAAAGGCGGCTCATCCAACCCCTAAACCAACAAGGCAGTAATTATCCTTCCTATGATGAGCGGAGGCCCGACTCAGCAGTGGGTCATTTATGGGCTGAGAAGTATGTAAGTACATTTTCTCATAATCAGATTCGATATTTCATATCCATAACGCGTCTGATTCAACTAATAGCGCTTTAATGGTGTCGCTCATATAATTCCAAGAAGCTACAGAAACCGCCTGAAATAAACGAATAACGGCTTTGTTGTTTTCAATAACGTTTTGTGTACACCACCGAAAGTAGGGCGTCGATGTCTGGTTCAGTTGATTTGGAATTATGTTTGTAAATGGTCGGGCACCGTCTGCGGTTATAACAAAACTAGCGACCCGCCCCGGCTTCGCACGGGTGCAATGATGAACCTCTAAATTTATTAATGCTTCTCTACAATATTAAGATATAAACCAGTGCTGTGGTTGAGCGATCGACTGCTGCGCAGCATGTCGCGGGTTCGATCCCCGCACTGATGAAATATTTGTACGACCTACATGTATTTATTCAGGGTCTGGGTGTTTTCTATATATAATATGTATGTATTTACAAAAAAATGTATATAAGTAGTTTATCATCCATCTCGTTACCATAACACAAGCATTAAAGTTGTTTAGCTTGGGACGAGATGGCGTTGTGTGAAATGTCCAAGGATATTTATTTATATTAATCTTGAATCACTCTGTCTATTAAAAAAAACCACTTCAAAATGCGTTGCGTAGTTTCAAAGATTTAAGCATACATAGGGACGGACAGACGACAGCGACATTGTTTTATAATATGTAGTGATGTGTTCCAAATATCTGCGACAATTTCAAGCTAATTCTTCAATTCTGGAGCGCTGTTTTGTACAATTTGTTTACGCAACGCTTGGGCCGCAAGCGTTATATTGAAATTCTTGTATTCCACAATAAAATACTTATAAATAGATCGCTTATTATATGATGTGGCGACGGATTTAGAATACATAGTGTCGCCCGCCACCCTATTCCATCCTGTGGGCGTCGTAAGAGCCGACAAAAATAAATTATAAACCAGGCCCAAGAAAAGGAAAACTTGAAAAGAAAACCCTACGTCTGGCCAGCGTTTTTTTTTTTTTTTTTTTTTGACCCTAGGCTTGCGTGATCGAAAGCAACGCCAGGGTCTAAGATGGGACAGGCAATTCAAGGAAATGCCCTGTCGGGCACCGGCTCTCACATACACACGACGGAACACAGTAAAACTGCTTGGCGCCGGACTTAAATGTGAGGGTGGTAGCTGGCCGGGCGGACCATTCGATCCTACCACCAAGCGTGCTGGGTTTTGTTGGCTTTTACAACACGCGTTTTTTCCCAGCGTGCGGTGGGGAAGTTTTATATTCTGACCCGTCCCCACACGGGATAAAAGCGTGGCACAGTTGGCTTATTAAGCTCGATTTAGCTGGAGGAGGCACAACTCAACAGTGGGTCATTTATTGGCCGAGAAGTTGCAGTAAGTGGTGGATAAATTATTTTGCATATTAGTGTACGTATGCTAGTCTCTACGAAGGACGTGACAGTACTGACAGTAGACTGGTAGTGTAAGAACTACTAGTGTGGTCGGGTCCAACCCGAAAATGACGGACGGAGATTGCTTTTTCCAGTAGCTAAATTGTCATTATATTTGACTCCGTCTGCCGCTTCACGGGAGTGAGTTCATGACATAAAAACCTTATAGCCATCGAGTGCATAGAGCCTATCGAAAAGAGCAGTTCTATGTTTAAACAGTGTTCTATTTTGAAGTATGAGGGAGGCATTTCTCTGATTTAAGATTCATTTTAACACACCTTTCATACAAAAAAAAAAACTAAAATGAAATTGCTTCATCCATTTGCGAGCTACGGAGCCACAGACAGACAGACAGACACGTCAAACTTATAACACTCCTCTTTTTGCGTCGGGGGTTTAAAAACGTTTGTTCCACTGGAAATGCGCCATCAATATAGTTATGATCGTACATGCTTAGTTATCATAATGAGTCTTGGAGCTTCGGTGCTTATTTCTCTATTTAAGATATTTTGACATCATTAGACTTTTGGGAAATTTTAAAATATTGATGTAGATAGATTGTGTGTGTGTGCGTTTGCGCGTGTGTGTGTATATCTGAATAGTTTTGTCAAGATGTCAAGAATATAAGTATTAATCCTATTTTGTTCCTTTAAAGTAGAATTTACAACAAAAAACACTCATTTTTGTGTATTGCACACCTTAAAATAACAGTAACATGTTAAAGTGGGATAGTGAGGATAAAAGATTTTAATTCATCTGTCATTCTTGAAAATATGTATAACAATTAGAACCTATATTTATTAAGTATAATTTCCTTCTATTATCGATGGTACATGCTTGCAGTGAATCAATGTCAACGTTCTATTAACTCTAACTGCGGTATGTAACGAGATCTATTTTCATTGTTTGAGAATCTTTCCGCCAGTGTTTATAATTATATTTCCATGTCAAAATTATATTTTAGTAGAGGAAACTAGTGTGAAGCTGTTTGGCGACGACAAATAAACGATTTGGGTAGGGTTGACTCTGAACTCGTCTGACTAACTTGGGGCTAATTGGAGGCTTGACTTAGCAGGTCATTTATCGGCAAGGCGGGACTGTTGCAAACGAACGGTATGCGACGGTAACCGAACTCAAGCAGACAGTGATAAAAGATGTGACGTAGGTGGGTAATACCGATAATCATGCGGATTTAAGGATGCTTGGACCAAACAGTATTTTGTTACCAATTTATTCAAGACTCGATTTGTCTGTTCCAAAGAACAAAGTCTGAAATGAATTCAATATTTATTCAGTTTTCCTTGTGTTATCAATTAGTAACTGATTATAATAATTCGTTATATTGTCTTACTAGCGACCCGCCCCGGCTTCGCACGGGTGCAATGATGAACATCTAAATTTATCAGTGTCTCTCTTAAATATTATGCATATATTATACATATAAACCTAACCTTCCTCACATACAACATTCCTCTTGATCAATCTATCTATTAAAAAAAACCGCTTCAAAATCCGTTGAAATCATACATAGGGACGGACAGAAGACAGCGACTTTGTTTTATACATACTACTAGCGACCCGCCCCGGCTTCGCACGGGTGCAATGATGAACATCTACATTTATCAGTGTCTCTCTAAAATATACATACAAATGTACCCTTGTTCATTATTCATACAAAATAAAATATTATGAGTCCGATTAAATGAAAGGTCATCAGGATGTGCAACAGCCCTGTTGTGTCCTCAGACAGATTTACGTTTTGATCGCATCTTACACGCCACGCCACATAGCATTGGGCTCGCGTTTGTGTATCTTCGCATATTTATTTCTGCGTATGATTTACAAAACGTCGTCAACTGAACGCAATGTACGGGCATATCAAGGATACTGTGTGTTAAATATGTATGGTATCGTAAAACATATTAGCTGTCGTCTTGTTCACCACCGATGCAGTGGTGTCATCACCTCATTCCATCCTGAGGGTGTCGTAAGAGTCGACAAAAGGAAATTACAAGACCGATAAATTAATAAATAAATAAATATCCTTGGACATTTCACACAACGCCATCTCGTCCCAAGCTAAGCAATTTAATGCTTGTGTTATGGTAACCAGGTGGATGATAAACTACTTATATACAAAAAAAATTATATAACTACTTATATACATTTTTTTTTAAATACACACATAGATAGAAATGACAACCAGACTCCGAGCCAGTGCCTCTGGTTTAGACAAAGACACTTGCCCGAACCCGGAATCGAACCCGGGACCCGTTGATCCAAAGGGAACCCGGTGGCAACCCGTCTGAAAAATGTAACTGGGAGAGGTCTTACTCGGCAGTGGGCATTATATGGGCGAGTAGTAGTAATGGTTTGTTATGAGTTTAACGTGTGAGGCAGCAGCTCTCAAACGAGTGTCTTGTCTTCACTATCACTACATATTATAAAACAAAGTCACTGTCGTCTGTCCGTCCCTATGTATGCTTAAATCTTTAAAATTACGCCACGGATATGGAAGCGGGTTTTTTTAATATATAGAGTGATTCAAGAGGAAGGTTTATATGTATAATACATGCATATTAGCACCCGTGCGAAGCCGGGGTGGGTCGCTAGTAACCAATAATGTATTAGATAGGTTTAAAGATTTTTTGCTCAGCTTCAAACAACTGGCCCGATCGATGGAATATTTGCAGACTTTTTAGTTGCGTCTGTGCTGTGCCGACCAAAATTAATTTAAATTATAGTTCTATCTCAATTTGACCAGAGATTTTAACAATAAACAAAAGAGTATATTATATGCGAGTGTGTCAATTACATGGTAGTATGTAATGTAATGGCGCAGTGGTTGACCGATAGACTGCTGCGCAGCATATCGCGGGTTCGATTCCCGCACGGAAGAAATATTTGTACGACCTACAAGTATTTGTTCCGGGTCTGGGTGTTTTCTTTTTAAAATATGTACTTATTTACAAAACAAAAAAATATTTAAGTAGTTTATCATCTATCTCGTCACCATAACAGAAGCATTAAATTGCTTAGCTTGGAACGAGATGGCGTTGTGTGAAATGTCCAAGGATATTTGTGTATTTTATTATTTATTATTGGGTTAATGTATTATTATGCATAATTAAAAATTAACATTAGCTTTTTTAGCATTAGCACAGTTTTCGTAAAATGAGTACAAAGGTTTTGCTTCACGCATTACTGTTTAGATAGTACGAGGACATATAGCAGTGCGATCATTGCCATTTTTAGAGAGAAAGGGTGTTGAAATGGTATACTTATGTAAATATTTCTACACCCTCTGCATCGGGACTTCTCTAATTTAGAAGTGGCAAGTTAGCCTATGTTCCCACGCTGCGAAGCCGGGCAGAGACATAAGGTTTTTAGTCTTAAGGCTAGATGTTGCAACTCATTGGTAATACCTTCAAGATGGAATGATGATGATGACTGTGCTCCAAATTTGTCGCGACACGAATGAGAATTTATGAGGCCATTAAAAGTAGGTTAATTAAAGCCGACGATTTGTTAACCTTTAAAAACTAGTAAGATTAGTTGAGCATATTCATTAGTTCTTTTCCAGGTCAAGAGATTACAGATTCTTTCTCTGATTGCCAGTGAGGGTAATTCAGATGGCGACGACGAGCAGCCCGCTATGTCTGGCACGCGGCCTGAACTGCTAAGTCGATGGGACATCACCCCATAAATGACTCCTCCCATACATAGTGCTGATTACGATGGCCAGACGGGTTGGCACAGGGTTACGTATCAAGTGGTGGGTCGGGGGACCCGCCACCGACGAAAGCCTCGATGACTGAGGGCGTCCCCGTGTACCGGGACGCCCTCTCTGATAGTCGCTTACCCGCGTAGCGGGCACCTCGTCGGGGCGTCAACGTGGACTGCGCTTACGCGAACCGTTGGCGCCCCAAGCGTGCCGTGTGAGGGTATACCGCTGGGGTTTTAGTGGGTATACAGGTTCTGTCCCGGGAGTCCCACATAATCACCGACCTCTACCCCGGGGGGCGGTAGTATGCATAAAGCATTTCCCCAGCGACAAAAAAAAGGGTTACGTATCAAGATTTCCTTCTCTTGCGGCTATGTTATCGGCCATGTCATTTCCTTTTGTCGGCTATTACGACACCCTCAGGATGGAATGGGGTGGTAGCACTATGTCCTAAAGTCCTAAATCGGTTTATTACAAAGTATTCACTGAACGTAATAATTAGCACCAAAGTGTTAATCGGAACGCGCTAAAAATAGTGTATCGGCGCGATGACTCGCTTCGTAAGAGAGAGACGTTAAAATAAGCACATGTGTTATTATTCCTTGTGTCATTGCAGATGAGACTAATAAATAATGATTTAATTACAAATCGTACATATATACAGTCACGCCTTTTTCTAGCAGGGGTAGGCAGAGATCACATCCTTCCACTTACGATATTCAATTTTCATCAACTTCTTCATGCATGCTCGTCGGTTTAGTCTGCTTCTGACCTGACCTTTCTTTAAGGCTTCACCTATTTAGTAATGTAATGTCCGTATATGTCTGCCTTATTTAATTTTGCAACGTTCCAATGCTTTGCAGCAGTGAGAAACGACGGTGATTAAATAATGTAATATACAGGCGATAAATCCGTTGTTTTTTTTATTTTAACTGAAAAATAAAAATTAAAACTGCTAAAAGTTACTCTAAGGTGCTCTTCCGTGGTGACGGATTTAGAATACTTGGTGTCACCACCCTATTCCATCCTGAGAGTGTCGTAAGAGCCGACAAAGAAAAACTACACGGCTGATATAACATAGCCGCAAGAGAAGGAAATCTTGATACGAAACCCTGTGCCAACCCGTCTGGCCAGCGTGGCACAGTAGTCTAATTACCCTCCATGTAATTGGAGGAGGCCCGACTCAGCTGTGGTTAATTTCTGGGTTGATTAATAGTAATAATATGTATGAGTGCAAGGTTGCAGGAAATGATGGCTTCACGGTTATGATCGTTTTATTTTATTTTATTCCCAACGTTTCAGACACTTTGCAGTGTCCGTGGTCGACTGGATGGCAGTTGTCGCTGCGGGCTTTTATATACTGGTGAGACACTAATGAGCTCTCATTCTATTGGTGGTGACGCACTATTATGCCCGTGAGTCATGTTGTTTGTCACGTAGGCGCGGTGACGTGGCGGGGTACGTAACGCTGAACATATCTATGTATAACGTGCTCGGTTGATACAGAAGTCGCTCACAGTATCTTGCGGTCTTGCAGTTTTGTGTCGGGCTTGGGATTTGATTAATTTTATAACCGGGTCCCAAGCAGGTGGTACTTGCCAACCGTCTTCTCTATTGAAGTTTGGGAACGTTAAAACGATCATAACCGTGAAGCCATCATTTCCTGCAATGTGTAAAGATCGTGAAAACCTAAGACATCATTGAGTGCAAGGTTTCCTAGAATTTACTATCTGTGCATACCTACTTTGTTTCGTATTATTTATTGCCTCACATAAAAAGGCACTCGGCGTAAACTACTCCGCTTCTCAGTCTCATCATCATCATCATCATTTCAGCCGAAATGATGATGATGATCAGTGGTTAGATGTGCCGCCTTTGGATCAACGGGTCCTGGGTTCGATTCCGGGGTCGGGCAAGTGTCTTTGTCTAAAACCAGAGGCACTGGCTCGGAGTCTGGGTGTCATTTCTATCTATAATATGTATGTATTTACAAAAAAAAATGTATATTAGTAGTTTATCATCAATCTCGTTACCATAACACAAGCATTAAGTTGCTTAGCTTGGGACGAGATGGCGTTGTGTGAAATGTCCAAGGATATTTTATTTATTTAATGCTGGACATAGGCCTCCCCCAAGCATATCCACAATGGCCTGTCCTGGGACGCCCGCGTCCTTCGCTTTCCGGAGGCTTACCAGCACTGCGCTTTCCGGAACGCGGTCGCCACTCGAGGACTTTTCTGCCCCATCGGGGCGTCGGCCCTGCGCGCTATGTGCCCTGCCCACTGCCGCTTAAGTTTGGCAATCCTGTGGGTTATGTTCTCAGCCTACTCTCGTTCTATTTTCAGAAATAACACGCCGGAGGTGTATACCAAAAAAATACTCTACGTAAAAAATTGAGATCGAAATAAATGTTCCATATTATGTCATTGCATTTGATACAAATGTTTGGCGTCATTAACTAATGTAATGCTCTTATTTAATTAAAATTAATAAAGTGAGGCGGATTAAATCTACGCATAGCCCATTAATGTCAAATATTACAGATATGCGAACTGAATTGTATGTAGTGTACGTATGCAGTGTATGCATGTAGTGTATGTAAGTTTTTTTTATTTTTATGTTACGCCTACCACGCTCTGTCTCTGCACCACCCAAGGTAGACTGGCAGAAAATGCCTAAGGCATTAAGTCCGCCTTTGTACATTTGTGCGAAAGTGTAAATAAATAAATAAATTGCCACCATAACAGATAGTTTGTGTAATAACTCAGAATTAAGATTGAGCACGCAAATTATGTAATTCAGCAATGGCTATTAAATATGCACTAACTCAGCGTTCCGAGTGCGGAGGGCCAATAAATGTGACTAATAGCGTCTGTTATGGCTATAACTGTTTCACAAGTTGTTCAGTGAATAAAAAATGTATTGTGCATGGAGATTTGTCGCCGATTTGCGCTCCGACCATGGTATAATGCGAGCGCTGCGTTACAAAAGTTGCATTAATTCTGCGCACTGTGTATCCCTTTACTGTTGTCGGTCTAGGAGTTGGATGCGCCGCCTTTGGCTTGTGGGTCTCTGGTTCAATTACGGGTTCGTGGAAGTATTTTTGTGGAAGTCAGAGGCATCCGAGTCTCGGTGTTATTTGTTGTCGTGAATTACATGTTTATAAACAGCCCCCGGCCGAGAACGTAACCGCAAGAGAAGGAAGACTTGATACAAAAGCCTGTGCCAACCGTTTGATCCAAGTTGAAAGATAGGATAGCATACATCTCAATTTTCATGTTCATGAATTTTCATGTTCATGTTTAAATTATTTGGCAGTCAAAATTATATGTTTGGAGTTACCAAGCGATTCTAACAGATGGCGATATCTGTTGACTGGATTGAGTAAGTATTCAATAGATAGCGCTATGTCCTCAGTAAAATTAATGTATTTTAAATGTAAAAAATAAAAACCTTAGTCACAGCAACGCATGGCTTATTAAAAATACGAAAATGTATGTTGTCGTAGAATCTGAATATTTTCTATGCTATTTTATTTATTTATTTTGTATTCACAACCCGAATTCGGTCCACTGCTTAGTTTAGAGCCATTTCATCCTACTAATATTATAAACGTGAAAGTTTGTAAGTATGTATGGATGGATGGATAGATGGATGGATGGATGGATGGATGGATGGATGTTTGTTACTCTTTCACGTAAAAACGACTGAATGGATTTTAATGAAACTTTATAATAATATAGCTTATACATCAGAATAACACATAGGCTACAATTTATAAAGATATTGTGTGTAAATTTATAGCGATATTAAGTTAAATTTTAATTTCTAATTGTCAAATTTTCAGCCATATTTAAATATAGACAACATAAAGTTTCGCTGTCAGTTGCGCTTTGTTATACCACGTAGGTATTATATCACATTCTACGGGAACGGGATAAAAATCTTAGGTATCCTATGTCCGACTTTCTTTTAAATATATAGATGTTGGACAATTCACAAAATCATACTTAATGTTATTAACCTGAAAGTGTAAATGTGTGTAATCCCGTTCCGTGATATAAAACATAGTTTATCAAAATGCAACTGCTGGAATAACAAAACTTCACCGACAGCTAAACGATACGTTGTCTATAGTTTGACAAATTTGACAATTAGAAATTTTGAAGTTGACCGGTTGATGTATTTCTTTCGAGTAAATATTAGCTTATTGTGCCGAATAATGAAGAAGAACTAAATAATGCACGTGAAGATCACCGCATTAGTATGGCTTGAATCCGTGCTTCTTAATCACAAGAGCAAATCGAGGCAGCCCGTGAAACGGATCTGTTGGGAATGCAAAATCGTCGAGCAAATTTAAGAGATCAACAACTAGATAATTTTCGAGACACAAGAATAAATTTATAAAGTAGGTACTACATAATTTGGATCGAGCAACGTTTCGATACGGTGGCAGCACTAATTACTGCTTGCATACTTGCGTCCGCATTGGACCTATAGATGCCATGTAATATTACAAAACACTCCTCAGCGGCTAAAGTTTTATTAAAATGGAAAATCGTCATCTGGGACGAATGTACAATAGCGTATAAACGTGAATTGGAAGCACTTATCCGATCCGACCGAACACCTACGCAAGGACTCGAGATGTTTTGGAGGCGCAATGATTTTACTGTCTGGCTATTTCTGCCAAACACTGCCTCTAATTCCAAGATCGACTACTGCCGCCGAAATAAGCGCTTGCCTCAAATCATCGAAATATGTGGATTGATTTTATTTCCTCAGAATTTCTGTTCATCGAAGGACGAACTCAAAAACACAAAACTAATGAATGGTTGACTAAGCGAGCTGTTTTGGCGGCTGAGAATAAATATGTAGATGACATAAAGTTTCAAATTACAAATTCAGAATGAAATCGTTGGTACACTGCATTAATTCAAATATAATGACTGTGTAAAAAAAGAGAAAAATATATAAACCAAAACCACCAAACCTGTGCAACGGAACGCGTTTGGTGGTAAGTGAATTGATGAACAATGGAATATACTCAAAGTAAAGTTGGAAGGTGAGGAAATTCTCATCCGAGGATCCCGACGATATCAACTGATATACCGTTTTAGTTTTAATGATTTCCGATCCGTCGTGCATTCGCCGTGACCATTAATAAATCACAGGGCCAATTCTGGAAAGTTTGTGGCCTAAATCTAGAAAATTCATGTATTTCCCAAGATCAATTATATGTGGCATGTTCCGGGTCAGAAGACCATCTGCGTTATTTGTTCATGCGCCTGATAATAAACCGAAAAATGTCGTCTGTCACAAGGTGATTCACTGAAAAGTGCAGTTACTAAAATAGATGGCCAATAAAGTATAATTAAAATCATAGATGTTTTATTTATATTTATCCTGATAAATAATTGAAGTTAATAAAATAAAATATCTGCTCATTTATTACCTTTAAGGCGAAACAAAGTTCGCCGGGTCAGCTAGTTATTCATATTAAGAAACTAACCTACTATTATACCACGGTGGTCAAAATTATGTTATATGTATAATGCACTTTTAAAATTTCGTTTTGCGATCGACTCGCTGGCAATTTCTTTAAGGCTTGCATGCCATGTGCCACGTAAAGGCTATTCGGGGTCGATGTACGCATGTCCGTGTGGTGACGGATTTAGAATACATAGTGTCACCACCCCATTCCATCCTGAGGGTGTCGTAAGAGTCGACAATAGGAAATTACAAGGCCGGAGATCTAGCCGCAAGAGAAGAAAACCTCGATGGGCAACCCTGTGCCAACCCGTCGGGCCAGCTTGGCACAGTAGGCTAATTAACCTCCCAGTTACGGGAGTCTCTTCCCGTAACTGGGACTCGGCAGTGGGTCGTATAAGGGCTGAGTAGTAGTACTTATACGCGTGTCTCTTGTTTTACAAATATTCTATGCTCATATGCTGCCTCGTTGGTCTAGTTGTTAGATGTGCCGCCTTTGGATCAACGGGTCCCGGGTTCGATTCCGGGGTCGGGCAAGTGTCTTTTTCTAAACCAGAGGCACTGGCTCGGTGTCTGGGTGTCATTTCTATCTTTATTATGTATGTATTTACAAAAGAAAAAAAATGTATAAGTAGTTTATCATCCATCTCGTTACCATAACACAAGCATTAAGGTGCTTAGCTTGGGACGAGATGGCGTTGTGTGATATGTCCAAGGATATTTATTTATTGATTTATTTACATATTACGCTTACTGTCAAATACGCAAGTACCGAATAGTGCCACAATAATATCAGCATACAAATCGATTAATCGATTTGACAATTTTTAAATTTTTTTACAAACTACAGTTACTGTGACCAAAATAATAAGTTCTTAACTAAATAAAAATCTCTTTGATATTGTAAGAAAAGGCAGCTTCAAGTCGGGTGAGCCCTCAGCGTTCCTGTAACATCGCTGAGCATTCATTAGAAATGGGCTAGGTTAAGTGTTATCCCGGCGAGATGAGGTATCCTTTTTCGTTATTTTCTCTCCGCCTTTGATCTCGAGAATATGGTGCCATTTATAAGCAGTACTTTAGTTACAACTAGCTGTTACTTGCGACTACGAACGCGTGGTATTTAACAAAAAAGGTATTATGAACTAGGCTAATTTCCGTCCATGAATTTAGAGGAGGCCCAATTCAGTAGTGAGTCTTTTGTGGGATAAAATTATGATGATGACATGATTTCTTTAATGAGTTGAATCCGATTCATTCTGAATCATGCTTGTCAAACAATTAAAGGGAAAACAAATTATATAAATTACTTATAATTCGATTTTGAGCTCTTTTTGTTTAGTTATCAGCGATCCTCCTCAGTTTCGCAAAGGTAGGCATAATTTGTCCTAAGTCAAATCGCCATAGACTCTTCACAGTGCATTGCGATTATATAAATATTAGATATATCGAATATCCTCATAACACTATAATTCTGAATGTAACTATTCATCTTTGCAGCAAATTGTAAATAGTAACATATCTTAACGATTGTAGCAGCAACATCTATTTACAATAAAAGTAACTAACACAATTTGGAATCAACGAAGATGAAGTATCGGCTAGACAGTAATTTGTATAGATATCGGCAGAGGACGTACGTGTCGTTAAAACACCCGTAGATAAACAGTTATTGCATTAACGAGATGGCGATATGTTATGCACTGTCTGTTTTGGACTCCGGTTGGCGAGTATTTGAATCGCGTCACGAAACGGTGAGTCTCACTTATGATACCTTGCCCAGATTTCTCTATCTACTTACTAATTCACAGCCTATGACCCAAAGCTGAGTTAAGCATTTTTTTTTTTACGTTGGAAATCCTCATGGCTGGCGTTTAGCGGCCGGTTATGTGGGACTCCGAGGCGCGAAGAGATCATGCTGAGTCGGGCCTTTTTTTTTTTGTTTGTCGGGTTTTTAATTTTTTTTTTGTTCGCCCGTAGTAAAATCCTTTATGGACTTCCTCGCCGGCCACGGGGTTGGCCAGCTCGCGTCCTGTTCCGGCATTGTGGGATCTGATGCAGAACCACACCGCCGCAGAATGCTGAGTCGTGCCTACTCCAACTACATGGAAGGCCTACTGTGCCAACCGGGACAGACGGGCTAGCATAGAGATTTGCGTTAAGTTTTGTGGCTAGGTTAACGGCCATTGAAGCCGATAAAAAGAAATGACTTTTAATAGCTTTTACGACACCCTCAAATGTAGATGACACTATGAATTAAAATGCTAAGAAAAAACGTTAATTATGATAACCTAGTTAACGTATAAATGTCGGTTGGCATTGACTATAAATGAGTGTTTGGGTTCTGGTTTAGAGTTGTGTGCGTATAAAAAAACATAATATTTTTTTCGATATACTTATATCAAACTACTGAACTGAACTTCTATGGAACTAATCTGACAATACCAATCAATAAAAAAGGATTTTCCAAATTGATTTAAAAGTGACGGCGTTATACAAAAAAATACTCTTTTTTTATTGCAGCCCTGGCCTCTGCACCATATGTCACCACTGGCACCCATTTATGGAATACTTGTAAGAACTATAAAAAAGGAGATTAGAACAAAGCTTTAATGTATTCACACATTATGGAAAACTTTAATCGGAATCTTAATTCAAGGTGGCCAACTTGTTTGCGTGATTGAGTAACAAACTTTCACGTTTAATATGAATAGGATATCACCAAGAACGTTTAATTACCTCCCAACCAACACGTGTCAGATCATATATAATTGTACCTATGTGTCGCAGTATCGCGTGTAATTTTCCAAGTATTCCGAGATGAATGGGACGCAAATGAAACACGTTTAATTCATCCACCCTTGCCTCGTTTTCCTGTTTATCTTGAAATTATACTCAAAGTAAAACTCGAAAAGAACTTTATTTATATCGGTGTTAGTACCTATCTTATTAGTCTCGTATTGCGGGTGCTGTTTACAAATATGTAATTCATAAAAATAAATGTTACACAGACTCACAGCAAGTGTCTATATGTATAGGCCGCTAGAGATACCTTTGTATATTCTTTGATATCAAATCAGTTTGTTTTTAAGTGACAGTTATAATAAAATGTACTCTATCAGTGACCTCTTTCAAAATGCTCCAATATTATATTAGCACTAGCTGACCCGGCGAACTTTGTTCCGCATTATATATATTTAAAACAAAATGAAAGTTGGATATAGGATACCTGAGATTTTTATCCCGTCCGTATAAAACCTACTTTAATAAAACGCAACTGACAGCGAAACGTTATGTTGTCTATAGTTTAATATGGTCGAAAATTTGACAATTAGAAATTTTGAATTCGACTTGTTTATATTGTTGTAATTCACATAATATCTTTATAACTTGTAGCCTATGTGTTATTCTGATGTATAAGCTATATTATTGTAAAGTTTCATTATAATCCATTCAGTAGTTTTTACGTGAAAGAGTAACAAACATCCATCCATCCATCCATCCATCCATCCATCCATCCATCCATCCATACATCCTTACAAACTTTCACGTTTATAATATTAGTAAGATTAGCTGAAAGAGGGGTCGAGCAATGATAGCCTACGCAATTCTGTTAAATCTCTCAATCGGCCCTGAAATAATATAAGCGGGAAAAGTTGTAATAGTATTTGACTATAAATAGTTTACGCTATGAATGTAAAAAATACGGTAACCGTAACTCGCATCAAAGGGATTACCTTTTATTTATAGTGGCGTAAGCTTTTAAAGGTCTCTAGGTTTATAGGCTATGTGGGAGTCCCGGTCGCGAAAAGATGGCAAGATGCGACTGGCTGGACCATACCCAAACCCACTAAAACCTACCACTATTTTCGACTCGAGTCGTCTGCCGTACGGGTAACTGGATATACTTTCTCGTGTAATCAGCCCCTCGTTTGCTGGAGCTCCCACCTTATACATATAATACAGGCGATAAATAGTCCTTGGATGGTGTTGTGGTCCCGCGCGTGAGTGACGTCAAAAGAGCTTCTAGCGAAGCATGGTGTTGGGGATTTCTTAATCTTTGGCAATTTGGTAATTCTCGCATTTGTAGGCGATATTTCTTGATGTTGATAGTTTAGATTTTTCGGGTAAATTGTTTAAAGTATGTAGCAAGCTGGCCGCTACACACACACACTCACACCCACACATATATCTATATATATATATATATGATCAAAGAGCTCATGGCACCTTCGAAACTGGAGTTAAAATTACCCGATATAATCTTTCAAGTTGAACGCAAAGTGGTGCCATATACGGTAATGGATAGTGCGCGGAATCGAAAGCTGCAAGGTCGTAAACCAGTTTGACAGGCGGGCCGTTGTCCGGCCACTAGTTCCGATCGTACCGCATCACAAACCCCTACAGCTGTTCTAAGATGTAATGTCATTTTCATTGGGCCACAACCGGTTTCATGGAATAGTGAACGATGCATTGCAGACAAATTTACGCTGTTCAACCTAATACTGATAGGGATTAGAATGCACCGTCACCATATCGTCTTGTGGGTATCGTAAGAGCCGACCAAAGAAAATGACAAGGCTGATAACCTAGCCGCAAGAGATCCTGTGCCCAACCCGTCTGACCAGCGTGGCATGGTAGGCAAATTTTTGAATTGACTGCCTCGTTGGTCTAGTGGTTAGATGTGCCGCCTTTGGATCAACGGGTCCCGGGTTCGATTCCGGGGTCGGGCCAGTGTCTTTGTCTAAACCAGAGGCACTGGCTCGGAGTCTGGGTGTCATTTCTATCTATAATATGTATGTATTTACAAAAAAAAATGTATATAAGTAGTTTATCATCCATCTCGTTACCATAACACAAGCATTAAGTTGCTTAGCTTGGGACGAGATGGCGTTGTGTGAAATGTCCAAGGATATTTATTATTTACTAGCTGACCCGACAGACGTTGTCCTGTCTGAACTATGAATATTGAATTCGAATTGGAATAATTAATAATAAATTAATATACCGCCTTTTCTTATCGATTCCAATCCCTTATTTAATGTAATTAAAAAAGAAAAAAAGTAATTATGCCAAAAATAGCGAACCGTCGGGACGAACGTCAAATGTTTGACAGGTAACAGTTTGTATGGGAAAATAAAATTGTTGTTTTTATTATTTTACTTACAATATCAATGTTTTCTCTAGACTCTTAAACCTTCCCTGGACTCACACGAATATTTCAAGACCAAAATTAGCCAAATTGCTCCAGCCGTTTTCGAGTTTTAGCGAGACTAACGAACAGCTATTCATTTTTATATATATAGATTAATTACCCTACATGTTAGTGGAGGAGGCCCAACTCAGCAGTGGGTCACTTATGGGCTGAGTAGTAGTAGTAAGCTGATACTTTTGTTATGGATGACCTGAAGTGGTTTATACCGCCTTTGGATTCACGGGTCCCGGGTTCGATTCCGGGGTCGGGCAAGTGTCTTTGTCTAAACCAGAGGCACTGGCTCGGAGTCTGGGTGTCATTTGTGCTCGTGTATTACATGTTTGTAAACTGCCCCTGCGACACAGGTTATAACTAGTGCAAGGGTTTCGTTTAAAAAAAAAATTGCCAGAAGTAATTAATAAATAGTGCTATGGAGTTGCTTATGGAGTAATTTTCTACGAATTAAATATAATTGGCATTCATGGAACCTGTAGGTACATATGGATGTGCGAAGGAACCGAGTCTTTGACATTGTTGTTCTTTACAGAATTATTTAAGGTAATATATTCCTGATGTGCAACAAATTTTGCAACCAACTTGCCGTGAACACGCATATCACTGTCACTACATATTATAAAAGTCACCAAAGTCACTGTCGCCTGTCCGTCCCTATGTATGCTTAAATCTTCAAAACTACGCAACGGATTTTGAAGCGGTTGTTTTTAGTAGATAGAGTGATTCAAGAGGAAGGTTTATATGTAGAATACATGCATAATATTGTAGAGAAACACTGATAAATTTAGAGATTCGTCATAGCACCCGTGCGAAGCCAGGGCGGGTCGCTAGTGTCTTGATAGAAATATCAACAAACAGGTATTTTGAAATACAAATAGTGACGCTTCAGCTCTTTCATTTGCTAGGTATAATAACATTACACAGATGTGCGAGGTCTTTGTTTTATGATATTACACTCGTCGTAAATATACACTTAACATAAGAATATCCACATCCAAGTGACTGGTTAAATGACCCTAGCAGAAAGTAATTATTACCATTAAGGTTGTTACTTTAGTGCTAAAATGTATCGATACTATCGATAGCCGATAATTTAAATGATAATGGAGACTACAACTAGTTAGTGAAAGATAATATTATTAGTAAATGGATTACTCTGGGGTATCTTACTATATTTAAGCTATTAAGGATTAATATTTGCTGTCTAATTTAATTGCCGGAGAACATAAAAAATATATTTGGACATAATAAAATGTACATTAAAATATGTCCTTAGAATCGGTGCAATATAATCATTATGCTCTCATGATTTGTAAGTGTCAATTGTGTCCTATACAAAATATTATATAGAAGATTGAGAAAAGACAAACACAAAAAGTTCGACCTGTAAGAGACTTTTTTTCATTCTTAGTTATTTAAACAAATTGTCTGTATCAGACCACGAAGCTGAGATAATCGCAAAATTATCGATACTTTGTTCCTGCACTACGAACGTTGTCGTGCAGAACAACTTCACACATTAACAGACTTGCGCCAATGCTTTTCGCGCAGCTTGTTTGCAGATGGACTTAGCTCAGCTTCTATTGCAGGAGTCTAAGACAAAAGTTTAGGTTTGGGCTTTTCTGAAGAGCCCAGATGAGTATTTTGCCATTCCTAAATTATTATGATCGACGGCTTTACGTCAGTTCAGATAGAACAGAGAGAGTCAGATGGACACCAGTAGAGCCAGACGTTTCTTAACTTGCTGATCGATGGCGTTCCGTATTGTCCTGTTCACTAGGACAACGCAATGATTTTGTTGATACTTATTCAATTTGCAACGTGCATGCTTGGTTCCCTGGAATTGTTTCTAAACAAACTCTCTTGTTCTGCAAACAAGCAGATCTAATACTCGATTCCAATACATTGTATATGCTATTTAGATTAGAGACACTAGACAAGATTAAATTGGAAAATCTTTATCAGTGTGAAGTGAAGAAATTAAGTAACATTAAGTATTCTAAGTCCCTTATATAAGAAGGTATTAACTAACTATGCACAAGTCATGTTCAAAGAGCCCCTTAAAAAGTATTCACTGCAACACAAACGGTACAAGTGCTTTTTTAAAACCATTACGCTGACGATAGTGCAGCGAACCACTCCGACATTAACTAATAAGCAAACGCTCGTCCGCGTACTAATAAGGCTCTTCGTAGAGAACTGCTAGGCGCATCTCCACGACCCTAACCACGGTACGCTTCGCTCGCTTTCCTAATGAGGCCCTAGAGTTGTACCCGCAATCGCCGTGACACACACTAATAATCTTTTATCTTACCTTGCCATTGACCTTTAGTTTAACCGCTCCGCTGATTTCGCTGTGTTCCTTCCTTCCGGATGCAATTAATGCTATTTATCCGATCCAGTTCCAAAAGTCATATGAAGTAAGACGTATAAGCAATTCATAGCCAATTTGTCTATAATTTGTTTCTTTGTCTATAAATGGGTTTTATATCTTGAAGAATGACGGAGAAATAAATGTTTATTGAAACCAATTTTTAATCCCAAAGTTGTGTTCTATCGGAAATGAGCTGTCTAGCTATCTATATATTCCAGCATGTCTATTGGATTATTTCTTTGGCTTGTTATATTACCTTTAGTTATGTCTCTCACTTCATGAACAAAAATAAGTATAAGTTTCTTTGTGTACTCCTAAAATTTCGCACACAGTACATATAGAGGGTTTTTGTTATAGGAGAATCAATTTAACTCTGGTCAATCACCTCGATGCATGACTGGCGGTATAGCGACAGGCGTATAATAAAATGTCTAGTGAAAAGAATATTCGCATCACTGCCGGTAGAGCTTCCTGGAAAGCTCAGTCCAAGCTAGTCAATTGCGATACGCAGTTCCCCGACATCGCGTCAAGGTCGACGCTGCGATCAAGCGAACGATGAACTGCCTCTTCTGAAAACACCTCATTTTATTTGCTATACGTTTTAGATACATCCGCCGTAAATTGGTGGGTTCATATGGTCCTGAATTTATTCACCCATCCCTCATTATTAGTATCCCCTCGTTCGGCTAATTCATCAAAACAAAATTACAGGCCGCAGAGCCGTTCGCCGAGATAAAAAGGCGCTTAGCTTGAGCAAAATGGAATGTTGGATTTGGAGGATACGCCATAAAAGTAAAGACTTGATCGTATTATGATTTTAATACAGGTTTGTAGCCCATTCAGTAAGGGTCTGTCTTTTAGGAAAGTCCCTCCTTGTATTGAATCTTATCTCACTTTACATGTTGAAAACCTCAATTAGATTATTGTAATACATATTTGCAAATATTTGAAGCCCGTAGTAATTAATCCTAAAGTAAACCTATTAATTAAATAAACCTAAGTACCTACAGGAGGCCCGGTTTAGCAGTGGGTTGAGTCATCATCATCATTTCAGCCGAAATACTTCCACTGCTGAACATATGCCTCCCCCAAGGATCCTCCCGGCCTTTGTGGAAATCCTTGGGTTAGGCCTATGTTCAGCAGTGGGTAGAGTAGTAGTTATTTATTTATGGTTTTACAAGCTGAACTGTTGTCAATAATCTTCTAGATGCCAATCTCAAACGAAAGACATCGTGTTCATATTATGATATCCGAATTTCTTGAAAAAACTTGACCAAAAAAGCACTTCCAAACTACACGAGAATAGTAAAAATCCGATTATTTATTCTACGGCTACGTACGATAAAGCAGCATAACTTTTAAACTCATTTGTTTACATTTATACAAGTGCTGTAATTTGTGTGGTAGAAGTAAGCGTGCACGGATTCCTTTGTTTTATTCAACCCAGACCAAACATTACGTCACCCTAAAAATAAGTCACATGGAGCTTAGTTATTTGTCATGTTTGTTCGTTGTTTGAAGCCTCATTTATTTATTTATGTGTTTTATAATTTACTGCGCAGAGTCAGTTATTTTTGTCCATGCCGTTTCCATGTAGTGAATGTTTTAGAATACACATTGTCAATCCATCCTAATTTCCTTCTATAAACAGTAGTAGGCCATTTATGAGGACGAGACTACCATAAAGTCTTTAACATAATTGCTCTGTGTTTTGTCATTACTGATAACAATAAATTAATCATTCATTATGATTTTTTTACGCGTAACAAGTTCCTAAACCGTTGACTGTTCGATGATATTCCAGATTTTTTGCAGCTCCCGAATCTCAATGCTCAAAAGCCATTTTTCCTCTCCGGTGTTCTTTGTGAAACACCGACCGGCTCATTCATAAACGAGACGGCGTTATAATCTTTATCTTTTTGGGTTATACATATAGTACACATTGCCTTGAAACTGCTTTGGGTTAGTTTCGTCTTTTTTATTAATGTTAAAACCCTACTTAATCATGTGCCCTTATTTTGGGAATCTTTGCCAATTTACCTGCTTCCAATGGTTCTGATATAACATCATTGATTTGTATGCCATGAACAAATGTACGAGTATATTATGGTCGTATTTTTGTACCATTCAACGTTGTTTTGTTTGTTATGTGCCCGCTTTGGTTTTAATTACGTGCTTAAATACATTTCAAACAAAGTTTGTCACATTATCTAGTAGTATAGATTTTTGTTTTGTTGTTCCAGGTTATAAATTCAATGCGATATAAAGTTGTCACGGAATCATTATCTTATCAAATGATTGTCCGCGATCACACGACATTGCTGTAGACCTTATTCCATTACCGATGTTATGATTGTCAATGTCATTATTTCTATTCAAAAATTGCCCTATTGTGTTTTATTCGGTCATTTTGCGTCCATTTTATTGGGTCGTATTTTATTTATCGTTATAGTTATGGATAGCGTTTTGTTCAATTTCATAGTTGAAATGTGTGAATATTTTGTGTTGGAGATTCGACCACAGAACTGGATCACAGGATGTGGTCGAGTGTTATGGGTAGCGATAGAGCCCTTCCCATGATGAGTTTACTGCACTGGCACGATTTCCACTCGCATTATCTATGATTGTATTAACTCAAGAGGTGTTAACTGTCCTTAGTAAAATGACCTTTTCAAAGGTAATATTTTGGGATCTTTTCTTATCAGAGTTTGCGTTTGTGTGTTGTTTATCGATGAAATAGGCTTTACAACTATGTTACGATGTTAAAGAAATGTTTGGAAGATTTTTATGTGTATTGAATTTTCTACATTTCGTTTAATTTAGAGCTTAACATTTTATTTACCACTTGGTCGAGCCCCGTGATAATTTACATTTATCAACATCACAATACAACGTGAATCGTAAATATGTTTACAGTATCTATCGGTTTATCGCTTTATCATTGCGCTAGACAACGATATGAAAGAGATTATTAGTCGTGTATTGTTATCAACTGCCATCCCACATTTTGCGCGAAACCTTATCAGTGTGATAAGAGTGATAGCAGCCAGTGACGATGGGATGGCGCAGCCAATGATGAAGTCAACGATACGATGACCTCGCTGACCTTGGCCAATTGTTTGCCATGCCGTGGCGAGCGGAATTTGCCACAAGTGGCTACTACTAACATTTGGTACTGAAAATAGTTTGCATCTTTAAGTACAATTGTGGCTTAGATTTAATCGTGTTACTTGGTGCTTAACTCAAATTTATCAGATATTGGTAGCTTTTTGATAATATGATTTTCGCATAAGGAGGTATTATAAGGCGGCCTAATGACAGTACAATGAGTCTAACGACTATCTATGCAGAGGTGTCTATTTTTGTAAAAGTCGTCTGCAAATTTTGGCAGGTATTAATGATATATTGTTTTATACCCGTTTAAATTCGTCGGTAAAAACGTCTAGCAAATTTACGAAGAATAAAAACGGCAATATTTCATGTTTAACGTCATGATTCGAGAAAATAAACATTCAGTTATAAATAAAATATCAAACGAACTTCTCCATGCGCAACCAAGCTGTGAACTTGATCCATCCATCCATATCCATTGATATTTGCGCAAAAAGCTTAGCTTACTTTGCTATATTTAAAAAAAATTACTCTATAAACGAGGATTTAAGAGCAAAATTCCGAGATTCTACGGAACTAGTTTTTGGGTTGGCACAAAGAGGAACTTAAAATAAGGCGAACACAGATCGCAGCTTTGTTCATATCGCACCAACCTCGGATTAAGCCACATAATTAGTGTAGCGACAGGGAATTTAGTCTGCAAGGCTCCCTCGAGACTATTTGCTAAATTTGCTACCACAAAACCTCTGATTCGCGCTGTGAATGCATTCGGAGCATTGGAATTAAAATTATGTCAAATATCTTTTCTTAACATACGAAGGAAATAAAAATTGACAATGCTTTTATTATTTCCATGGAATATGCATCTAAAATATATTTTTAACCTGACCTAGGATTTACTGTTGCAGTGTCAGTATCCCGAAGGATTTGTTGCAATGCTTCCAGTGGTAGGAACAGCATTATAATGAAGTAACAGTTGCCGCCAACTATTCCAAACACATGGCAATATGCATAGAAGACTATACTGATAGGAAATTCTTAATCATTCATTTTGATCCTTATTATTTTATGGTAGTTTCTGAGGATGTAAAAAATAAGTTTGTTTGCAGATCTAATTAGCCACTAGTCTAAATACAGATTTTAATCCACCATACAACACACTCAAGCCAGCGTTAAATGCATTCATATTATAAACTTTTGGCACGAGTGCAAGCTACATTTTCTGGTTTACTGTCTTTTCGTCAGCATAAAACTCAATGTAACACAAAATGTAATAAACATTCCCCCGAGGTGATCGCTTTACGCCTGATGCTTGAACGTCTACAACCTTTTCGCGATTAGGTATTGCCCATCTGTTGGGTCGACGCACTGGCGTTTTCATAAAGGTGGCGTATTCTGTTTAATGTGCCATTGTGTTCGGGTGCACATGCCCACTTATCGGACGCGTATTTACATACGCTTGTTAAGTCGGTCGTTAGGTAACACGGCTCGTAATTATCGCTCTTTGTTAATGTGTTTGTTTCTCTTTGCAGGCCGAACAAAATGATGCTCGAGTCGAGCCGGTAAGTCAATTTTTTATTATTGGCCGCTTATTATTTAACGGTTCGGTGGGTGTTGGTTTCGTGGAGTGGCTTCTTCGCTTAAACTTTAATGAATTCCTAATTTTGGAGACGTCCTCTTCTGCAATATCGTGTTGCTGTTAAAATCATGTGACTTGTGATTGTGAATTTTTGTTAATGTTTGGCTTCGTCTGATTACTCTAATTCTAACGTTGCGATGCAGGGAAAAATTATTTACCTAAATTAAGATTAGGAAGTCTGATTGATATTTCTTGTTCTATAGCAACATTGCTCATGATATCTATACATATACTTGTCGACAATGGAGGGCTTATTTTTGAGATTCCTGCAATATGTCTATCACTTTATAAAATTTTAATAATATAATATCTTCAGTCTGTGCCCCGTTAAACGAATTCAGCAGTTGACTCCAAGTGGTTGGAAAGTGTTGAGAAATCTTATTGTGTTATTGATTTTGACGAGACGCCATTCAAAGCAATCTGTCACATTGTTGGGCCGTGCCGTGCCCATTAATTTGCCGCCATCCTTTGTAGAACTACATAAATATTGGTCTTCTCTTGTACTCTTTAAAATTTACCATTTTCTTGAAATTAACATTAATTGTGCTTGTATCTTCGTCGTCGTATTCTTCTCCAGATGATTTTTACAATCCTGTCCCTAGAATCGGTTTGCTGTAATATCATTATACGGATATTTCGAGATCCTTGATTTAATCTGATCATCGAAACAGTATGCTGGTTCCCAATCATTTTGCATTTTATTCATTACGATAATTTATCGATATGCATCACGCAAATAATGCAGTCTCCCTCTTGTCTCTACATTGCCAATTTTATCGTTAGTATTATTAGGGGAGTGAACATGATATTACACTTTATTGTACCCGAGGCATGTCTGCCCGAGTGTGGCGCTGCCTAAGTAATTAGTGTCGCTTATTCACGGAGCAACGGCGATGCGCACTATAGGTGCATCAATTACCGTGAAAGTTGCCTTTTCTAATTTCTAATTTAATTCCTATAGAACACTTCAACGGGCTAAAGACGCTAGTGGGAAAAATATCACGATATTGTTAGAGATCGTTTAATTTGCTCGCCAATTAGTATGAGATATCGGTATAAATTGGTTTTGCGTTTTAAGGCTGATGAGGTTGGTTCGTGTTTTGACGAAGATGTAACTCTGTCGGTTTCATCAGTGAGCGCTTTGTCATGACATGCTATGACGATAATTCAGATGATTCTTTCTTATTGCTTATTCTATCCGATTAAGGATCGAATATATGTCCAGTACTTAATCATATGATGATGATTGATTAAGAGCAGGTTTACACAGATCATGCTCCTTCTTGAATGATACCAGTCAATCTGGCCTACAGTTTCAAACTATACGCCTTCAAACAAAGAATAATTCAGCTCATATAAATTAACCTGTTGAAACTATACAAAATAATTGCTTTATAGCGTCATAATCATTATAAACAGACGGGCACAAGTAGCCGCTATGGTTATGTAAAGCTTCTACGATTATAAATCACCAGCTAGACAGGGACACGGCAGTAGTAGGTAAAAATTGGGGTTTCCAGATCAGATAAGATCTGAAAACCCCAATTTTCAATAAATGTGTATTCAAATATACGATTCCAGATCAGATAAGATCTGAAAACCCCAATTTTCAATAAATGTGTATTCAAATATACGATTCCAGATCAGATAAGATCTGAAAACCCCAATTTTCAATAAATGTGTATTCAAATATACGATTCCAGATCAGATAAGATCTGAAAACCCCAATTTTCAATAAATGTGTATTCAAATATACGAAATCTTGTTTTTGTAATAATGACCTACTATTTGAATATACTATTTATTGCATATTCATTCAATAGATTGTGATCTGTGTGATTGGTCATAGAGGTGTTGTTGTGATCATGTATCTATTTGAGAACTGGTGCAAAATAATCGGACCTAATCAGATCTGTTTCCGAGGTACTTAAAGTTATTATATTTTATGTATGGAATAATGTTCTAACCTGATCTGATCTGTTTTCTGTGGGTAAGTAGTCATTACATTTTAATTTTGAGTAATATTCCAGCCTGATATGATCTGTTTCTTGCGAAATGTTATTGCGAAATCTGTGGGAATTACTATACATATAATCAACCTTTTAATGAATAAAACAAGAAAATATTTATTTCAAAAATTTATTAGTTACTTAGAGTGTTTATACTACATTGTTTATACACCATTTATTTAAACAGAGAACGTTTTTCAAGGCACATACTGAATCATGATAAATACAACTATACACATCATGAGAGTTTTCATATTGTTTATATAAGTTTAATAAACTAGGACAACCTTTATCTTCTAAGTTATTAACATTAGCACTATTTACAATTTTCCTTAACCATGACACTTTTTCTGAACCTTTGACATAAATACATTTATCTCTTAAAATATTTAAGACCAAATTCTGATAATTTGAGTAAGGCACAATTCCTTCCTTCCAGTATATCTTTCTATTGCGCTCAATCCAACTTACTTGTCGCCGTTCTTGTTTAGTCAAGTCGTAAAATGGGAATGGAGGTTTTATTAAAAATACCTGTATTTTTTTATCGCATAATATCGCAATTTCCTTTACTATAAATTCGTTAGCTTCTGATTTGAAACCTTGAACATCTACAATTGCAGTCATGATAGCCTGCGCACAATGTTACTTAACGGTTTGTATTCCACAAGTCGATCGTTAATAATTAAACAATAAGCAGTTGTGTTATCTGGTATCAATGTTGAACATTCAAATTCCAACCTTACGTCTACCGGGCCTGTTTTTAAACAGTCATTTTGCCTTGAACAATCTATGATAAAAAGTGGTGCTTTTTCTTTAAAATCTTTCAGATCAAGCAAGGGATCGACAGGGCTGTTATAATACGACTGACGAAATTTCACATACATTTCATATAATATACTGTACTTGTTTTCAGAAAACTTTAAGCCTAAAGGCTCATAAGGGTAATATTGAGAATTCAAAAATAGCGTTACGTTTGTCACATCGCAATGATCAAATACTGAGCTGTCTTTCGATTTATTACTTTTTCTATTAGTTTGCAAGCAAAAAATTACATACCGGGGCTTTTCTAATTGAGAAGCAGTTTTTACTGACCAAGAATGCTTTGTGGTTTTAGGTAGTAAAGGATACTCATATAAATCCCAATTTCTAAATGCCATCTGAATAGGTTTATCTCTTTCTAAATGCTTTAAAAGTGTTAAACGTTCTCTATCTGAAACTTTTACATGTGGTACTCTCCACTGAACCCTTTGTATATCTATTTGAAGCTGAACGACTTCATCAGTAAGAATAATACTATTCAAGTTAGAATTACTCCTATTCAATATAAGTTCGTGTTTACAATTTATCACAATTTTATTGTAATCCTCTGCAAACCCTAAAATCTTATTTAAAGGTACCACAACGCTAAAATGCCCATAACTTTCGAACCCGTTTAAATTCCAACCCCATAATGCAGCAACTTTACTTTCTGCTTCATTTAATGAGATGTATGACTTTATTGTTGATGTTATTCCGGAATTTTTTATACGATCTATTTCAATTCCATTCATTTCGTATCTGATGTCTTGAAACAAATGCATAACAGGGTTATTAGTGAACGTAACAGTTTTCTTGATTGGATGCCCATCCTTGCCGAACAGCTTTGCCTGACCTTCGATGTAGATTGAACTGGCTGATGGTAGTACATATATGTCTTGCTGGTGGATGGGGATTCTGATTTCATCGTTTTCTCTAAAGCTGTTATTGTAGGGATTGTATGAATGGACTTCATAACTTTCGATTGAACTATCAAAGTGTGGTAAATCAGTAATCTGTAGTATACTCATACTTTAAACCCTAAAGCTTTAAGAAAATCTTTATTTGATTTAGTCAATTTCATCACGTTTTTCTTACGTCTGTGCACCTTAACGGTTGTTGACGGAATAGGACGTTTTATTTTCACTGTAGGGTTTTTATCATACACAATCATTTTGCTTTTCTTAAATGAAGACGTAATTGAATATGTTCTTCACCAAAGTCAATACAGTAACCAAACTGATCTACAATCCTGACAGATATGGATGAAATTATGTTTTTGTTTACTGGGAAGTAAATAACGTTCTGGGGTATTTCTGTGTACCCGTGACTTGGAGCAGTATCAGATATGAATTCGTGAATAAAATGAGTCGGTAATCCGTTGTAATATGAACCGTGCACAAGATCACATTCGATTCTGATTACAGCTGCTAAACTGCTGCTATTAACTGGCACATTCGGTCTTTTTTTTAATACTGAAAAGTATAGTAAACCGCACTCGTATTGATCAGATAAATGAAGAGGTGGTTGAAAATACGAGACCAGTTCTGATTTATTTCCAGAGATGGTAACCGTAGTAGGCATGCTTGCATACTGAACTCTTTTAAATGATCCTGTTTATTTTATTTCTTGATTATACCAAAAATTCTTTAAGAAATTTAAACATAGATGTCCACAATTGAAGGGGTGATCACGTTGTATATTTTCATAATTATATTGAATATTAGAACCTACATATTTTATAAATTCCTTTGGAGGTTTAAGATTTCCATAACTGTCAAAATACTCAACATAATCATTATATTTTGCATAGGCTACCCAATGAGAACCAGGATTTTTAGAACTATCTAAATTAATAACTCCACATTCTTTTTTATAAGGACATTTAGGGAGCTCATCTCTCATAAAGACACCTCTAAAATAAGGAATTCTATTCCCGTACTTTAAAATGTCAAAGTTAGTTAAGGCCCGTTTGGGTAGCCGATATCTTAGTTTTTTTCTTTTGATACGAAAATTCCAAGACCGCCTTTATGTGGTTTAAGGTGTAGTCCTTTCCCAATACATAGAGCTTCCATTTTTTCATTGTGTCTCTTCGATTCTTCATACAGCTTTTTAGCCATTTTGAATTCATTTATGGTTTTAGCAATACCAGCTGCACCGCCTGCTAAAGCTCCCGCCGCTGATAATCCCGCAAAAATAGGAATCAAAGGTAATACTCCCCCAGTTTTTGGAATAGGAATAATACGAGGAAGCTTAATCGATGAGTCATCAGCTAATTCCCTGGCAGCGGCAATAGCTAATTCTATAGCCATTTTCTTGCTCTTAGGTTTTAATTTTTTTATATGTCTTTTTGCTTTTGTAATAACTGTTTTTAATTTACTTTTTAATCCTTTTCCAGATGTAACTTTTGGAGAAGGCTTTTTTCTCAAACCAGACCCAGTTTTAATTTTTGTTGACATAGCCTTACTTACTAAACGTGCCGCGACTTTTTCGCCTATACTAGCATCGGAAGCAACCGCTCGCTCTTTCGCCATTTTTAACAAAATTAAATCAGCTTTATGTCGATCCTTTAAGTTTGATGACTTGTGATATGCAATATCGTGATCTTTGCAATATTCGTCCAACTTATTTACACCGTTATCTCCTTGTGTAAGTCTTTTTATTAATTTAGTACCAGGGCCACAGTAATTATATCCTGGTAAATGTAATTCAAATGGTAAATTATTAATAAGCCAATTAAGAAGACTACTCTCTCCAAAACACATTATAAGACTGATGATTCCGGTTTGAATACTTTAATAAATAGTTATGTGATTCGAGTTTGTTGTTAATGTTATTTTATTTATAATATTACATTCGATTTATCAATCCAACTGCATTCAGCTGAAGATAAACCTAACCATTTTACTAAAACCCTGTTACCTTTTCTTCTAAGAACTTTCTCGACTAGATATACATTGGGATGTTTTGTTTTTTGAAGTTCTTGTGTATAAAATGCACCTAAAATAGGTTGACCTCTGATAGTATCTTCGATTAAGTAAGTTATAGGAGTTGTATTTTGTATTTTACGAATTTTAAATATTTCTGTTGACCAGTTGGGAGTATAACCTTTTTCAAATGTTCCTTTGTATTTACTGATACGCACATAATCACCTTCTTTGTACTTACTTTTTAAATTATCATTTTTTTGCAATTTTAAATACCTTTCTAATATCAGTTTTTTATTAATATTGTCCACATTAGCAGGGATTTCATTAATAGTGCGATGGTGAGTGTGATTGTATTTGTAAATAACATCATTGAGGGTATTATTTACCCAATTGTAATTGCCTATTAAACTAAATTCCTTATAAACTTTAGATTTCAATGTTCTGATAAATCGTTCAACTATTGAAGCCTTTTTAGTTGAGAAAGTTGAATAATGGTTAATATGATACGATTTCATAAGCTTCTGAAATTTGTTATTATAAAATTCTGCTCCATTATCCGTTTGCAGATTTTTAGGAACACGCCCTTTGTCCAACAAAGTTTTGAAAGTCTTACACACATCTTCTTTGGTTTTACTTCTCATAGGAAAGGCCCAAGCATATTTCGAAAATGTATCAATGACGGCAAGAATATATCTGTAACTTTTATTTTCTTTTGAAATTGATTGCATATCAATTAAGTCTGCTTGCCACAAGTCATCTATATCTTTCATGATAACACGTCTTCGTGGATAGTTCACCCTCGCATTTTTATGAATTTCGTTTACCACGTCAGCTTTACTCATATTCATCATTTAGTATATTTGTCTTGAATTCAGCTATAATACTGAATAAAAAGCATATTATTATGACTATTTATTATTTAATTATGCTAGCTTCTTTTAATTCTTCGATTATTGATAAAATTTCATTATCATGGTTTGAATTACCGGCATCTCGGGAAGCAATCAATAGTTTCAATCTGTCAACCAGTTCGTTAGGATCGTCCCAATATACCAAGTCAGTGTTATTTTTGTATTTCTTTAGTGTTGGTAAGCTTCTTCCAAATTTAGTGACAATATTATTGTTTAACGCTTCAGAAAACAATGGTTTGATTATTTCACGATATTTTATACCTTTATCGCCTCTTATTTGCCCATTAGGATTGAAATTTTTCTTATGGGCATTTGTATAATGCAACATATCTTTATAGACAAGTTTATCTTTGCTCGATATTAGTTTCAAATCAGGTTTTCTTCGAAGTAAAAGTTCTTTTAAACCTGGGGTTAAATTGTAGCTTTTGTCCCCAATTTTAATTAAAATGACATTATCATCATTCACACTATCTATTTTAGAAAATGAAACGTTTGAATTACCCATTAGTAATTTTTTGTTTGCACTCCTTATTCCAAATGGTATATTTACACCATCATAAATATCATGTATATCACGACCCTCTAATGATATTTCTAAATCATCCAGTAATTCCGTCTGGGTAGACTTTTTAACGATCTGTACAGAATTCGGTTCTGGATCGTAACATTCTTCGAACTTTGTAGATGAACTAGTATTAATGTCATCCAATTCCATGTCTTCAAAATTAGAGTGTGTATTTTCATTAGTTTGTATTTTCTCTATTGTCTTATTCGAATCAACTAGGGTTTTAAGGGGATCTGTGACAGGTTTTAATATTTTATCAAGTGACAAGTTCATTGAGTGTTCCTGGTTTTTCATTTGTTTTATTTTATTCTTTATGGAGTCTACAGACTTCATTAATTCTATTTTAATATTCTTTTCCATATTGTACTGTTACAAGTGTACTCAGCTAAAGAAGATATAATACTAAATCAGATTTATACGTTATTGATTTATATATAGGTATACATTTTTAGATCAAAATTTAAAAAAACTATCTAAATTCTGTCTGTACCTTCCATTGTTTAATGAAGAATCTTTGCAAATACTAACAAAGTTATATGGCTCTCTCCAAGCTTTATTACAAAGGTTCTTGAATTGATTCCAGGACATATCAGAACTAACATGCTCTTCATAAATATGTTTCAAGTTCACATCGTCTTGTTTAAATATTATAAGAAAGTTAGCATTATCACGCAGCAGCTGTTTCGGAATTTTAGAGTATGTTTGACATAAATAAAAGCAATCGATTTGTTTATGTCTACCCATAGAAAAGTAATTACGAATGTTTATTTGATTTTCACATGCAACATCATCGAAAATAAATACAGAATTAGGTAGTGCTTCATCTGGGGCTATGACTTCTTTATTATCATTAAATTCATGAAACTTAACCTGATGCACCCTCTTTATAACTTCTCGTAAGAACCTGTATTTTCGTTGAAAGTTAGTTTTCGAGTAAAGATAAAGATTTTGAAATTTAAGACCATTCTCATGCAATAATAAACTAAGAACTACGTTTGTTTTTCCACAATTCGATGGACCACATATAATACAACGAATCGTATTTGGTAACAGAACGCTATGCCTAATGTGGTTATCGGAGTCACCAAGATTTATATGATTAACATTAAGTGATGTGTGTTGTTTGATCAACTTCATTTTGACTATTAATTCAATTTTACGCATACATAGATATATAAAGCCTAAATATAATAAAAACAAATGATTGAGATATAAAGTTGTCTCGTCAAATGTAAAGCGAACGTAGGTAATATTCAGAATACCTACATAGTGCATCCATTTTATGTTTAAACCTGCTGTAAATAAATAAATAAGTTAGTAAAGTATTTATATTCGTGATTAGTGATGTTATAGATTAATAGAATGAAGGTCATAGCAAAAATAAAAATCATACATCAGTTATACATTTTTTATTCAGATATTACATATTTCAATACGAAAATCAACATTACCACTCACTAAATTAAACATGTATATGCTATACTACTTACTAATACGAATTATAAACAAACATAATAATAATAATAATAATATGACAATTTATTCACATAAACAGATTTGTATTTAATTTTATAAATAAGTTCTTAGAATAAAGTTTCACAATGACCCCAAGGTAAAGTTTCAATAAAGTTCGTTTGTATTTGTCTCTTATCATCATTTCTATTTAAAACTACTTTATGAATTTCTTGCGAGTACAGTACATGCTTAAGTGATTTAATTATATTCATTTTACATTTAAAATTGACATTATTTGTTAAAGCTTTACTATAGTGAGATAATTTCAATCGATTAGTAACAGCTTTAGATATACCTTTTGCTTTTGCGATGCGAGTTTTTGAACTGATTATACAATATAGTTTGGCTCTCAGTCCTACAAATTCACTTATGATGTCACCCCCGAGTTCATCTTTAAACAGTCCTGGAATTTTAGTATTTACTCTTGGCATGCTGTAACAACTATCAGCCTGGAAATTACTTGTATCAAAATTTGCGATATCATTTTTTATGTCTTCATAAACATCCCCTGTATTTATAAAATAAAGAAGGCTGTCTGTGTCTGTATAACACAGTCTTGCGCGAGTATTATATTTATTTTTAATAAAGTTATAGTGAAATTTATACAAATGTTCCTTTGCTAATTCTAGAACTGTAAACCCAATGTAAATAGGGCGATCTAAAATTATTTTTTCAGGAGTTAATTGAATAGCAACAAAACTTTCAGAAAAGATAGCAATACTTTTCAGATTTGGTTTTGCAATTAATTTTTCAGCACCGTGGTGCTTGTTAGTTTTATTATTGTAATCATCCCACATGGTAACTAATTTGACGTTAACCTGTTTGCGTCTATTTTCAATAGTTTTTCCAAATATAGCATTATTAAGTAGTTTGAAAAAGTCTTTTTCAAATACGTTTGTTGAAGCTTGACGTAAAGTAGTATTCAAGTCAATATATTTTTGTAAATAATTTTCTTGTCTAAATATTAAAATACGGTGAATTTTTTTCAAAATTAGTCCATTTAATAAACATGCCTTTAAATGAATGTAATGTATGACATAGTTGAATTTGTCGTATAAATTAGCAATTAATTTAGGTGTTTTGCCTCCAGGAGGTGTGAACCTCTCGGGCGCAAAAGGTAAATCACTATGAGTATTATGTAAACTCTCAGGATATAGTAAATCAACTTCTAAAATAAACCCATATTCAGAATCATCTGGTATTGATAACACATTTACTGTTTTAATCTCATCGATTGTCATAAAACGGAAATCTGAAATAGGCATTTTCTTTGTCATTGCGTAACCATATAAATTGTTACAGTCAAGATAAATCAAATATGTTGATTTTTGAGAAGCATCGTAATTTGGTAAATATTTATTATTCGCTTGAGCATGGCGAAGAGAACATTGTGCCAAGCCTCCACGTATTCCCTTTTCCAAAAATTCATACATTTCTAAACTATGAATTAACTCTAATTTAACGCCTGTGTACAGAAGCATCGCATCCCAGCTTAAACTAGGTGCAGTAATGTAATACGCTGGATCAAGTTGATAATGATCCAGACAAGTCTGTCTAAATTTTTCGAATACGTCAGCAAGAAGTAATACGTCGGTCTTTAAATATAAATCTGTATATTCTCCAAGTGTTTTAATATTAAATGACTGCCAAATAGATTGAGCGTGTACGTATTCATCATCGCTTATATGCTGACAATTCAAACTGTTATAGAAACAAACTTTCGATGGAAGTTGAGTCTCGTAATATTTTGAGTATGCGTCCATATAATCATAGGGATAAATTCCTTTTTGTCGTAACAACTTTAACTGATTATTACTAATAGTTGGAAATTCTTTTAATAAATTAACAAAGTCAGGTTCATTCAAGTTATTTACTAATGTGCTTAAACTTGAATGAAGAAATTGATAAGAATCTATGAACTTAACTTGAATAGGCTTTGATTTTAATGTATTCTTAGTATGAAGTACTTTTGTGAATGACATATACCTTTCTTTGGTTTTTGGTATAATTTTAAAAGCACCTTCATACTTCGATAGTTCTTTTATAAATAGGTGAGAGTCATAGCCAGATAGGTTATGAAAAATAACAGGCACAAATGGACAAACTCTTAACATTAAATTACAATGAGAGTGTGCTGCGCCTCGGTATTGTGATGTAATGTGATCATGATCCATTACTTTATCGTCAAAGAGCAAATAATTACAGATATGACATGTAGTGGCATTTTTGTAATCGTTTTCTTGGTCCTTAGTTAAAGGTGCCATAGGTATTTTATTTAATAAGATACTGTGAATGTACTCCAAATCTCTTATTAAATATTTTATAAATACTTCTACACAATCAGCTCCTCTATAAGTAACAAACTTATTCAGATCTGTATTGTGTGAACAACAAATATAGTAACCAAAACATGAAGGTTCGTGAACCTTATAGGTACGAGTATTCTCAGTTACATTTATGTTGCAGTTCAGTAAAAGACTTTCAAAATCGGCGTATATAACGAAATTAATCTTTTGTCGTCTTTCGAAGTTCTTAAATTGAAGAATACTATTTTTTTCAGGTAAAACAGTCAAAACCTTAGGACATTTATTATGGTCATTATATTTCGTTTCACTCGTGAAAACTTGTAAGCATGTCTCACATAGGTACATTTTACCTTTATGTTTACTTATCTGACGTTTGATTAATCTCAATAGATTTTTTATTAAGCAATAATGCCCGTTACCTTTCTGTTCAAAGTACAATAAATTGATGTGCTGACTTTTTCTTAAACTTGCCACATATAAAGGTCCAGTGACCATGTTTTTGTTATCTAATCCATATATATTAATACTTATGTGGGGATTTAAATTTTCAAATATTTTAACATCTTTGTATGATGGGGGAAATGATAGCCCATCTGTATTTAAAACTTTTGAAAAATGCGGATATGAACTTGTTCTGCAAACATTCATTTGGCAGGGATATAATGCTGCGACAATACTCCATAAAAAGCAGTTGTTATCGCTGTTTTTAATATTTAAACAACTTTTAGTTTTTTTTATTACTTGTGGCAAATCTATATAGGTGCCGCCTTTCAAAGGAGAGTATTTGTTAATGTTAATTTCTAGATGACTTATAGAGAAACAAGTCCAGCCAGATCCACAATGTTGGAACTCTGAGAGCTTTCTGTCAAATGTATTTATTGTTTTCAAATATAATTCATTCATATCTGTATTATTATTATATACGATTTCATATTTTGTGTTAAATGATTTAAGCTGTTGCTCATCAGATGTTGGTAGAATGAAATAAGCAAAAAGTTCAAAGTTTAATTTAACACAATTATGTTTTATCAAACAATCATTAATTAGTTTTATAACCTTAAGTCGATTATCCATTAGGAATTCCTCAGGTGTTAGGTATTCCATTAATGGATTCAGTTTGAAACTTATTATTCTCTTTTTAAAAGCCGTGGCTATTATATCGATATTTTCAATTTCAGTTTTTAGTATGCAATTAGATTTATGCAAATTCGTTCTTAAATGATACTGATAATCAATTTTAGGTACTTCAATGTGACATTTTTGACATATTATTATATCGTTGTTATTTGTTCTGATTCCGGATCTAGTTGAAACTGTAATAAAGAAAGGAAAAAAACCATGAGCATTAAATCAAATGTAATATGATAAATGATTATACAACTTAATTTCTATAACTGATTACATGATTTATTTATATGCCTATGTAATAACTAAGTACCGCCTAAGGTATATAACATAATAGTAGATTTACATCTACATATTTATTCATAATGTAGATTACAAAAATAAAAAAAACATTTATAAACTAAGCTAGTAGGTATAGCAATAGTATAAACTTGAAATATAAAGATAATAATACCTAATATTTGAATAAATGAATACAAGATTAGCTTAATAATAGTCCACTAAGTAATATAGTAGGTACTACTGAATTATAGTACTTGTTTAATACAGTACCTACTATTTTAATAGTAGTTACTAATAAATGTTGGTGGGCACTTAACGTACTCTTTTCGTGTAGCTATAATAAAATTAGACAAATGTTGCCAAGCATCTGTATTGTCAAAAGTTTGATTTTTAAGCGTGACAATTGCTTGGCGCCATCTATTCATTGGCTGAACTTTTTCTATTTCATCGCACCGGTATATTTTTAAATCAATATAGTGCGTTCCCGGCTTTTTTTCAAAGGTTTGGCGCGAATGACCATTTGCAAGACGTCGTGATATATATGAAGCTAATGGTGTTTTACCAGTAACTGCAGGGGGCTCTTTCTCGTCGTCCTCGCTATCGTCTCCAAACAGATCGTATGCCGTGCACTTCCTCGGAGGAATGGGTTTGATATGCAGCTTCTTTGAAGCCGATGGATGGGACGACGCAGACGGTTTCGCCGACGACGCATAACTATCACAGAAACATTACTCTATTAAACCATGATACTATAACACGCTAGATAAAACTATAAAATATAAATACAAGAGCAGGTCTATTAATTTATGTTTTATTAAAGAACTTGGAATACTTACATTTTTCGTAGGGGCACCGGACTAGCTCTCGATGGTGAAGACGTACGTGACGATGCGTGCTTCCTTTTTCGCCCGTCGTGCTTCTTTTTTTGAACCTGAGGTTCCTCGTCGACGTCAGAGGGAAAAAGGGTCTCGGCGTTTTCGTGCGACCTGAAATAGAGTGAAACATATTAATACAATCAAATCATTATTCAAGCGTACATACCACATTGAAATGTCACAGATAGGTACACTACTCTAATTTATTATTATTATTTTATTATTGTCTATGTATCTATCTATCTATGTTCATCTAATATTGAAATAAGTACATCTTTTTAGAATACTGAAACATAACTATCACAGAAACATTACTCTATTAAACCACGATACTATAACACGCTAGATAAAACTATAAAATATAAATACAAGAGCAGGTCTATTAATTTATGTATTATTAAAGAACTTGGAATACTTACATTTTTCGTAGAGTAGGTTGATTCTTGGTAAGTAGGTAGGTACTTGATGTTTATCTGGAGCTTCTGGTAGCTGAAGTGATGTCCCCTAAATCACCGTCCAATATTTAAATAGCCGGGATTGCCGACGTGAGCTTTTTCCATATATGTAATGCATGCGTTAACCTAAAATCCTGAGTCAGGACTTCTTCACGCGACAAATGCTTTGCAATCATAACCAAATGTATAAATCTCAACCTTAAATTATGATACCTAAAGTGTAAACTAATAAGAACCAGGAGTAATAATAGTATGTCGATATTGCAATACAATATTATTGTTTTGATCCATCTCCTTAAATAGAATTAGAACTTACGTTGCAAATTAGACGTACTACTTACATGCGATGGTTTCGCAAGCCATTATGATATTGATCTTCTCAATAAAAATGTATGAAAAAATTACAGTGAACAAACGTACAGTAAGTGTTTGTTTTATCAATATAGATTTATAGTAAACAATAAAATGTTTGGCGCCGTGATGTCTTGAGGTTTCAATTTCACCATGCCATTTTTGTCCTACTGTCGGAGTACTTATCGAAATCTAACAAAATTGTACGATTTTGAACTCTATAGATAAAAAATCGATTATTATATAAATTGAAAAAAATATATTAAATCAATCATTTCAATTTGTACCCTTGCTGAGTCCTGACTGGCTAAAAAACGGGGGATATCATCGCGTAATGTCGGTAAGTGGTAATATTTTCTTTAACAGTATTTTATCTATCAATTAAAATATAACATAATTATAAGCCCTTGACATTAGAGTTTTTGAATAAAAACGTATGTAAGTATACACTTAGTTCAACATGACTAATTGCATTCTGTTTTTTTTTTTTTTTTTCAGGACTCCGAAAACGACTACTTCAACTTCATTCCTATGAATACTGTAGTAGGACAGAAAAATGAAAAACAATTGAATCTGGAGGGTCCCAGCAGCAAACAGCTCAAGAGAAGTTCAACAGCTGCATTCACCTGTATAAAAAAACTAACGCGTGGTGCTAAAGTGATCAGGATCGAAGTTTATGATGTGGAAAGTTACCCTGATATCATAAGTTCGCTATGTAATTGTGATGCTGAATTGTGCGTGCAGCATGTAGTTAAAAACATATTTATGGATGACATTTATAAATCGGTTAAAGAAATTGCTGTAAAGGTATCGAATAATATGTCGTAAAATAAATCATAGTACTTAATAAATGATAAAGTATTTTTATTTAACCTTTCACTTACATACTCTCATCTAATTGTTATTTTACGTCACGAAGCGATGACATGTGGTTTTAAAGTTTATGAGAGTAAGGTTGAAAGTCGCATCGAATAATGCACATACATCGCTTCGTGAGATAGAAGAACGCAATGACGTAAGTATATCAAAAAATCCGATATAAGATAACATCGGAGAATGTGTGAGCGCATTCAATTATCAGAATTAAACCTTGTGACATTCTAAGACCAATCACATAGTTTTACCTTTGATCATTATTCAATTTGAATGTAATGCAGATAAGAATCTATTTGAATAGGTGTTTTTTAATTCAATGAACGGTTTATTATAATAGTAGGTATTTGAATACTATGATGTAAATTAGGTGTTTATTGAAAATTGGGGTTTTCAGATCTTATCTGATCTGTCTAATAGTATCTAATAGTAGGCCATTAAGACAAACAAGATTTCGTATATTTGAATACACATTGATTGAAAACTATGATATTTGAATACACATTGATTGAAAACTATGACCAATCACACAGATCACAATCTATTGAATGAGTATGCAATAAATAGTATATTCAAATAGTAGGTCATTATTACAAAAACAAGATTTCGTATATTTGAATACACATTTATTGAAAATTGGGGTTTTCAGATCTTATCTGATCTGGAAACCCCAATTTTTACCTACTCACGGCGATGACTCAACCCATTACACATTAACGATCGAGAAAGAGACGCAACCAGTTCTGCCAGGAGCGCCTTTGAACGCGGCCGTGAACTGTGAAAGTAAACATAAAGTGCTATAGTCTTGAATTTGTGTAGTTTTATTTATTATTTTACTTGTATTCGTCAGTAATAAAAGTCGATTAAGTGTCACGTTGTTAAATACATAATTCAGTTGTTCGGACAATAGATGGCGCTAGGTGTAGACGCGGTTTTAATGATAACTGACAGGTGCTAGGTCCGTTTTCTTTACGGAAATGGATAAGTAAAGATTGTTTTGACGTTTAGAACTCAATTTCGAAGATCCATACTTTTACTTTGCACTTTGGGTCGTTTCAGCTAATGACTACCACACACGTAACGTTTTACTGACATAAACGAAGATTTATGGCGATTTATGTGATATTAGTACACTTATGTACGATCTCGATTTTTTTATTTTCGCTCGGCTACTAAACTTTTACTCGAGGGAATAAGGACCGGTGGCACTGGTTTTGAGGTTAGCTATATTTATATAAGACTAGTGGCCCGCCCCGGCTTCGGACGGGTGCAATTATGCATGTACTCTACATATAAACCTTCCTCTTGAATCACTCTATCTATAAAAAAAACCGCTTCAAAATCAGTTGCGTAGTTTTAAAGATTTAAGCAAACATAGGGACGGACAGACGACAGCGACTTTGTTTTATACTATGTAGTGATTAGTTGAGCCGTTCAGTTACACTTTTAGTATAAACTTATTAAGTGTGTCTGTCTTCATGGTCTTACATCTATACCAAAACTCTTTGAAGCAGACTGAGGTTTTTGGCGTCAAAGTGTAACATGTAGCAGTATTAGTTATATGAATTACAAACATGTGTGTGTATTCATGGTCTATAATATACACGGTAATCTTGTGTAGATCTAATGTCGTTAAACAATCATTCCGCTGTTACGTATGTGGCAGCTCAAAGAGCACGTTGTCACATTGTAGCCAGACTGAAGGAATTTATCTACGGGCAGCGAGTTTACGATGTATTTATTGCTGCGCTCCTCGGCAAAGGCATAGTGGGTATAAGCCAAGCGGTAACTAAATTCGCACTGTTAAAGAGTTAACTCTGAAAGATATTTTTTTACACCATGGTAGAATTGGGAGGTAAATTACTATTTTGTAATGTTTTCACAGATATTTTTTTTAAACCCTTGCTGTATATTCAGTTTACATACTACTTAGCCCATACATGACCCATTACTGAGTCGGGCCTCCTCCAATTACATGGAGGGTAATTAGCCTACCGTACCACGCTGGCCAGACGGGTTTTTACAGAGTATCAAGCTTTCCTTCTCTTGCTAGCCGCTCTTCGCCCTTGTAATTTCCTTCCGTCGGCTCTTTCGACACCCTCAGGCTGGAATTGGGTGGTGAAAATGTGTAATCTAAATTCGTGGCCAGCGGACCAGTTTACTTATTTGCATTAAGTTCACGAACACAAATGAGACCCAGATTCAGAGTTAGTAGCTCTGGTTTACACAAAGACACTTGCTCGACCCCGGAATCGAAGCGGGCCCGTGATCCAAAGGCGGTAATTGGGTAATTGAATCTGGCACACTCGGCACGACACCACAGGAGTAGATAAAGGACAGAGTGAAACCTTCTAACAACAGCGCCACAGTAGGTACACCACTACAAGTATGATGCGCGTGTCTGCGGGGGCACTGGCGGCTCGTCACGTACGGAACGAAACCGGTTTATACTGGTTCAGCCAGTGCTTTAACAAAGGGCTACCTCACCGCTCGCTGTGAGTCGCGTCGTGCGTGTTTGTTTAAAATTGAAATTTGAATAAATTATAAAGAGTGTAAATATGGTTTATTGTACTGTGTGCATGAACAGCAATCGAAAAAATAAAAGCATATCTTTTTTTAATTATCCCAAAGACCAAAGAAGACTTTTTGAAATTATGTGATAAGTTTATGACTAAAAGTATGTCTCAAATTATTAAATAAATAAATATCCTTGGACATTTCACACAACGCCATCTAGTCCCAAGCTAAGCAACTTAATGCTTGTGTTATGGTAACGAGATGGATGTTAAACTACTTATATACATTTTTTTTTGTAAATACATACATATTATAGATATAAAACCCTCAGACCCGGAACAAATACTTGTAGGTCGTACAAATAACTTTTGTGTATTTATTTTAATCCTCCTGTGCCAACCCTATAAGAATAGGTAACAATTTTGCTCACTCTATAGAAGGTTTCACTCTGTAACGACACGGCACAGCGCAGCTGCAGGTTAGTGTAACCGTTTTTACGCTTTGTAGGCTACTCGAAGCATAAAGTATCATCTCACGCCTTGGTCGCGGTTGTCAAAATATTAAAAGCTCCATCAGCCTCAGCCATCAGTCTCTTGTAACATTCACATACTCCAGTGAGTCATTTATGAGCTGTAGTAAGTATCTACTCAGTCTATAAATGACTCACTGCTGAGTAGTGAGATTAGCCCTTGTGAGGCACATGGTTTGAAAAGAAACCATGTGCCTCACAAGGGCTCATCAGTTTTCCTTTTCTTAGGGCTAGATTTTCGGCCTTGTCATTTCCTTTTGTCGGCTCTTACGACACCTTCCATATGGAATGGGGTGGCGACACTATACATATATTCAAATCCGTTACCACACGGGCAACTTAATTAAAAAACCTAAAATAAAAGGTTTTCTTTAAGAAAAATAAATAAAAATGAATTGCTGTTCATTAATCTCGCTAAAACTCGAGAACGGCTGGACCGATTTGGCTAATTTTGGTTACCCAGCTTTAAAAGGTGAGAAATAATGAAAAAAACTTTTTTTTTTAATACGCATTATTTTTGTTCCAGTTTGCACATATTTTAATAACGTTGAAACATTCTGGAATTGTCATTCAGATTTTTTATTTATTGGTTCTGAGGCGGTACGAAGTTTGCCCGGTCAGCTAGTATGAAATAAAATTACTGTCTCCCATACTGGTTCTGTGGTAGAACGACAGCCATTTTGTTAATGCGGTGCCGTGTCGCAACCGACAAACAATGGGGCCGCAGACTTGTCCGTTTCCACAGACGCTGGTTCCATAAGAAAAAGTGCATCTAATCAATCACGAGTTGCCAGTAAGTCAAATGGTCGATTTTTATGGCTGGCAATTTGCATTGGCGCCGCACCCGTTCGTACAAGCAGCTGCAACAACATGTGCGAAAGAGACGGACGTAGCTTCTTGAGGACGTACGTGATGTGCGCGTGCGGAGGTACCGTTGCGTTGTGCCCGTGAGAAGGAATTTTTGTACGATTCACCTGGTGATATTGTAATGTCGATTCACAGTGTGCAGATGCTTTTATGTAATTGAATTAGTTTCACGCTGTTTTGTTGAATTGTGTCTATCAAGGTTTCCGAGCGGATGAAGTTAGTCGGTTGGATTAAGGTAGATTAACTCAACAATTAGCGTTTGAGGGAAATGAGATAGATAATCATCGGAAAATTGTAATATTGTGTTTATAGCTAGTGAATTTAGCCAGCGCTCGAATTTTACTATACTATGTCATTGTGTTCATCTTACCTTCAAGTCAAGTTACCCCAGATTCTATGGAGGGGAATAAGACTACTGTAACGTGGCGATGCCCAGTCAGGTTGGCTTATCTATTGGTCGGATTTTTTGTCTGAGTCGTCTCTTGTTCTCTTCCCTGCAATATGGTTGAGGAGGGCGATGGCTGCCACATGCGTCCTGCTTTTGAACAGGTGCCGTTGCTGGGGGTCGGTTGGCTCGGGCATTAGTTTGGCCCGTTGCGACTATTGCGCGAGTTTGCTCTCGCAAATCTGTCTTATATCCGGTCTTGTACCTATAAATGACAATGTATAGAGAGCAACTACGGTGTTTCTTGTCGGCTCTTCTCTGTAGAGCTACATTCTGAACCGGTGGTAGATGGTAAATAATCGTTTTTCAATTTTAAGTAGTAAATTTTCAATTTTATTTTGTTGTTTGACTTGTCAATAGAGCTCTATTGAGCCAACTTGATTTAATGAGTTTTGATTTGATTTGACATAGATTGGGAATGTTACTATTAAATTTCAACTCTATCTAAAAGATGTAAAGCAGGAAAACTATTTTGTGGAGATTAGTAAGTTCCTATCCTAGCAAAAGACAAGAAGTTTGTAATAGGTCACTTGCGTTCGATTTTGCGAATTTATTAAGCAATCTCTAAAATACTTCAATATAATTATAAGTTGGGTACCCTAATGTCAGTGTACCCGACATATAATTGGTTCTATAATTAGATAAATTTCGTGTTTGTTGACCATGCCTTTCAGTGTCGGTCATAATCGTTAATAATACCTATTTTGACCTCTGCAAATATTAATTTGGGTTGTAATGTGTTGGCTAAGAAAATTTGTTGATAGCTATCGTGTAGTGATTTTATCACATTTATTTATGTCTTTGCAACAGAACCAAATTAGGGGATTTGCATTGTATGATCGTCGTGTCATTAAATTGATATTTTAGTATTACCACTTTGAGTTGTGACCCGAGATTACTACAAAGCATAACTCAAGGTTAATTTAAATAGTTTAGCACATATTATGTGATAAAACATTTTAAAGTTTTAAAAGTATTCTGTAGCAACTGATATTGCGAATAAAAATTTAAAACTAAAATCAGAACTAAAATTACTAGTTATAAAATACCAATAACTACTACTAATAATAGTAAAATTTGTTTGTTACTAAACATTGTTGTTTATTTTTCGCTTTTTAGTGCCTATTTAGAAATACATAGGTTTTTTTTTGTTAAAAAGTCTTAATTTTCGATTTTAGTGCAAATAAACGTTTCCTTGTAAAGGACTCAAATAACAATATCGTGATTTTTTTTCCCATAACTACTATAAAATATAAATCGAATTATTTTATTCGAATCGGTTTACAAATTACAGAGTTATGCAGTAGCAAACATACAACCGAGTTCAGAACCTCCTTCTTTCTGAAGTCTATTGAAAAGACAAGTGATAGCACACCTGTCTTTTTCTAAAACAGGTGTGTCCATCACACTGGCATGTCAGTTTACTCGCATCATGCGACGCCCTCAGGCGAGAAGGGGACACTAAGCTATCTAAATCCATCATCACAGTTACATTATTTAAATTCCATTTACAAATTTAAATTCTGTTTTCAAATATCCATCCAATTTAAAACTGCTCTAAACCATATTAGCACGCCTTATCGTTTCAAAATAGAGGCATTTAAGTTAATTATTTCACATTAAGACTGTTAAATTGGATTATACCAATTATTGACTTGACTGTGTTTGTTACAATAATAACGTTGTCACTGAATGCGATAGGTGTAGTGTGTGTGCGTTAGAGGCCTGTTTTCCATCGTAGATATATTTCGTGGTGGCGGATTGATGGTTATGCGAGATACGTCGATATATGATTGATTAGCCGATTAATAGATAATCGATTTCGAAAATCGATGCTGTCCTGTCCCTATTAATCTTAAAATATAATCAAGTTGTACTCATTATCTTCTTGCACTTTATTTTTGTTTTAGGACACATTTCTACATTTAACATTTTGGATATAAAATAAATAATGCCATCGCCTCATTCCATTCTGAGGGTGTCGAAAGAGCCGAATAAAGGCAAAGACAATGCCGATAATCTAGACACAAGAGAAGGAAAACTGGATACGAAACCCTGTACCCCGACCCTTCTGGCCTGCGCAGTATGCTAATTACCCTCTAACTGGAGGCAGCTCAAATATAACAGAATAAAAATGTTTTTTATTCGAATAAATTCTTGCGATGCTTTCATTGCTTTCAAATGCCTCGTTGGTCTAGTGGTCAGATGTGCCGCCTTTGGATCAACGGGCGAGTGTCTTTGTCTAAACCAGAGGCACTGGCTCGGAGTCTGGGTGTCATTTCTATCTATAATATGTATGTATTTACAAAAAAAAAATGTATATAAGTAGTTTATCATCCATCTCGTTACCATAACACAAGCATTAAGTTGCTTAGCTTGGGACGAGATGGCGTTGTGTGAAATGTCCAAGGATATTTATTTATTTATTATTATTTATAATGGTAAAAAATTTGTCTCCCGACAAATTGTTTTGTTTCCTTTTTTAAAATTTTATTGCAAACCTCTGTACCGATATGCGATAAATGAAACAAATGCATAACGAATTAAAAAAATCTAATCCATTCTTAGATTACGCGGTAACACATCCGTATAGCTGTAGTGGGCAGCAGGCCTAAAACTATATTCGAACAACAAGTCCAATGGGATGCACGTTACAAGTTTGATTGTGTTTGTTGTAACAATATAACTTTTTTATTATGGAGTTAAGGTCATATTGCAATTCGCGTGGAATACTAATTTTAATAAAAACGATTACTGTTTTTGCGATTATTGCCAAACCACACAACTATATCAATAGGATATTACAAAAGATCCATTATTTTTTATGGGTGCTAATACTGAATTAGTGTAATTTACGTGTCCATATATTGTGTGCGATATTGCATCATCTCATCAATAGATGGCGCTGTTAGTATAGTCTTTAAACGCTTTATCCGTAATGAACAGAAAAACTGGTAATTAACACACGGATTCATTAGGCTCTCGGACTTTTGTTTGTATACCTTATTTTTGTATATATTTTCTAAATTAATCCTTTATACTGCATGGTGTAGAAAATAGAAATATGGTCATCGAATCACGCGTATGTAAGTGTTACAGACAGACAGGGTCGCTTAAATTAGTTTTTATTTGGCGTGTCATTTGCCTCGCTTGATACTTGATGATTCTTCGAAACTATGCATTTCTGCACTAAACATTCTAGGAAGACGTGTTGTATATACTAGCTCACCGGGCAGACGTTGTCCTGCATGATATTCATTTACCGACTGCAACGCCATCTGTCGGGCTGATTAGTGAATCGATACCATCCTCGGTGCCACAAAAACGCATACAAAACGAAATCATTCATATCGGTTCAGCCGTTCTTGAGTTATTACAACGAAAAGTGGCATTGATTTATATATATACATATATATAATAGATACCAAAGATCTTGAGCACCGAGTGCTGTGGTGGGGAAAGTTTGCTCATGACACACCCGAGCCGAATTTGCGTAAGTTTGTTTAATCCGGCTGAATTAGAGTTTCTGGATGTGTAATATTCTGTGGCGTTACCCCAGGTCGTGACTCGTAAGCCGTCTAGACACACCATCGCTGCGCCAGCCCGCTGCAATATTTAAACAGCTCCCGTTACTTGATTATGCCAATTATGCTAAAAGGTTCCCTTCGTTTATATTACGAAGATCCCATTTTATGCGGGATTCTTTTAAGTAAGTCGCCTAGTTCCAGTAGTTCAGATTCCTTCATATTTATTTGATATTGCTACCACTTTACACAGAACCGTCAACCCATACCAACCTGACGGTGTCGTAGTTGGCAACTAAAGGACCGCAAGAGGATGAAACAGATCACCCAGCCGCAAGAGAAGGAAAAATTGATACAACCCCTGTACCAACCCGTCTTGCTAGCGTGGCACAGTAGACTAATTTCCTTCCATGAAATTGGAGGAGGTCTGACTCAGTCAGTAGACTCATTTCTGGACGACGAAACGACCACTTTACTAGCGATGTTAGAATTATTAATAGATGTCTCGGATTTAATGCTCTTAAATCCATTTACGGGTCATAATAGAAGTCCTTGGGTGAGGCCTACCTTAGCAGTGGATTTCTTTTGTCCGAAATGATGATTATGCATATTTTTTTAAAGTAATGGAATTAGAATGCATAATTTTACTAACATATTGCATTCTGAACTGCAACGACAACAACAAGTCTGGTCGGTCTGTGCGTAAGCTAAATTTCCTCTAATCTATATGAGAAGGTTAAACTGAGACGTAGTCAAATTTATAGGATATTTAACTAAAAGTTTAATTCGACTTCAAAATAGGTACCTATTATAAATCGAATAATGACCAATGAACAACCATTTGAAGTCGATGTCAAATTAAGTTAGTGATAGTGTGCCTCAAATGGTTTTTTAATTGGTTATTGTTTTTTCCTAAGAACTTTTTATTTATTTTTAATATTGGTAACATTTTGCAGTATATCAATAAAGTACTGAAGGCTAAAGAATATACAAAAGGTATAAGCACCCATTCACTAATTACCGAGAATTGAAAACTCACACACACTATAGTTAAATCCGGTTAAACGAATTTCACAGTTGAACCTAAACGCATATCATTAACAATCCAATTTAAAACAACTGAATGAGTTGGTCTCATTCTATCGTGACGTTTCTTGTATAAACAGTACCGGCCGTAGCAGCAATATCTAATTACATTACAGTAGTAGCTTTTGTCCGCGGCTTCGCTCATGTACCGCGTCTTTTAAATTGAGTCGTGGAAACTTTTTTTTATAAAATAACTTCTCTGTCCTTAGGGTTTTTCGTCTTAGTTATTTAAGGTGGATGCTCCAGGGTAGCCCGCGAAATTCAAATTTTCTTAAGTTTTTTGCTATTTGCAGGGCAGTGCTAGGTTGTATGATGATGCACATTTGATTCGCGGCTGTAAGACGTATGTAAGTTACAGCTCATAAAGGTGCAAAAATGACTTTGACGTTGAAAAAGTTTTTCTTGCACCTCTATGAGCTTGGAGGGTTGTATTGATGATTGTGAAGATTATAATTCTATAACTACATACGTCTTACAGCCGCGAATAACATTTTAATCAACATACAACCTAGCACTGACCTGCAAATTGCAAAAAACGTAAGAAAATTTGAATTTCGCGGGCTACCCTGGAACATTCACCTTAAGTACTTATATTCTATGAAGTAGCATACTACTCAGCCCATAAATTACTTACTGCTGAGTCGGGTCTCCAAAATTATATTCATGACTAGCTGCGCCCCGCGGTTTCTCCCGCGCTTACTTATTGTCGTACCGCGAGTGACGCCGTGGGGCGAAGCTAGTCTAAAAAAGTTACTCCTTATATCAGCAGATTCCTATCAGTGAAAGTCCCGTCTAAATCGGTCTAGCCGTTCCAGAGATTAGCCGGAACAAACAGACAGACAGACAGAAAGACGGACGAACAGACAAAAATTAAAAAAAAAGTTATTTCGGTCTATGTACTGTGTACTTACGGATTTAGTAAAAAGTGGTTATTTTATTATTACAAACAGACAATCCAATTTTATTTATTTATGTATGTATTGTATGTATATGTATAGATGATCTTATATTTTATTTTGTAAACCATGTCTCTGTTATCATTTTCTTCTATACTTACATATGAATTTGAGTAGACTGCTGTTTTGATATTACAAACAGACAGTTAAATTTATTTACGTGTACAAATGACCAGCATAGCGGCAATATCCAATTACAGTACAATATTATGTACACTACGTGCTGGAGTCGCGAATGGCGCGCACCGCGCTCAATGCACCGAGAAATAAAAACAAGAATCGTTTGAATAGTCGCCTCATATGAAATGTCATCTCGCTTCTGTTGTCGTTCACGTCACAATACGTATAGAAGATCAGCTTTGTGCAGCCAGTCTGATGGATTGGAAATGATTTTTTTTTATAATTTCAAACTGTAATATTGGTACCTACTGGTAGCGACGCAAAGGGTTGACGATCCAGGCATATAATAGCCGTGCGAATTGTTCTGTTTACTTTAATATCACTATGTAGGAACTTTGGGTAATCCAGTCGTTGTTATTGAGTTAATTATAGACAGTTATGATAATTAATAATAATAATAAAAAAAAACCTTTGACGGCAATTTTAAAGGGAAGGCAATGTTTTTACTACCTTGTTGACGATGAGTTGCTGGGTTAGACCCTGTTTTGTGTTTCTTACAAAACTACAAGCTCGAGATTGAGCTGCTCGCGTCCGTAGGCTTTACTCTAGTTACCCTACACGTGCCCCTTGGGTAGTGCTAAATGAGCAGCCAATCCTGGTGGTAGGTTTCGGCCGCAGCTAGTCACCACCCTCCTGCCTAAGCCATACCGCCAAACGATTTTGGTCGTGTTCCGGTATGAAGACAGGAGAAGCTATTTGAGAGGACGGGTCTAAACAAATACGCCGAGTTGGGAACCGGTCTCAGTGCCATTGGTTTGCCACGCCGGGTGCCTGGTCGGGAGGGTAGCGGGATCCGAAGCACGGTGCTCCGCTGGCCGACCGCAGGTAGTTGGGGGCCCAAGTAATGGTCTCGCCAATCGTGAAAGGCTGCCCCGCCAACTCGCGAAAAATCCCGAAGATGCGCTATCGTGCCGGTTGGCGACCGGATGAGAGGACCCGATAGACATCTTTGGGGGGGTTCGGGCGTCCCCGCAGTCTCCAGCCCAGGCTCCCACACGTGTGGTTGACCTCTGTGCATTGCTGGGTGACCAACTCGGCGCTTGTTTAACTTCCGTCTTCTCCGCCTATTCACACTCACAAAATTTAATGGTTAGACAAAGGATAAAGAGCAAGTGTTTACAGCGGAAGCACGTCCTCTCACTTAAAGTGCACCTCTCAAACATCCGAGGTTTGCACTCAAATCTCGTAGCAGTCCATCACCACCTTGAGACTGAGAAGCCACACTTGCTCTGCCTCACTGAGACGCAAATCAGACGTCCATTAGACGCGTCATACTTGCAATACCCAGGGTATACCCTGGAGCACTCTTTTATACCACACGCTGGTGTTTGCTTGTATGTTCGCGATGACATCTGTTGTAAGCGTCTCCGTAACTTTGAGGATCCTAGTTTTTCTAACTTATGGTTACTGGTGGACACAGGCGTTGAACAGATTGTTTACGCCTTGGTCTACCGGTCGCACAGCGGTGATCAGGAGACAACGAGACTCTTCGAACGGCTCAGTGATATGACTGGTGAGGCTCAGCAGCGGTACCCGCGTGCGCAGTTGGTCTTTCTGGGGGACTTTAACGCTCATCATAAAGAGTGGTTGTGCCCATACCAGTTTACGGACCATGCTGGGAGGGAGGCGCGCAAGTTTGCACTATCGCTAGATCTCACTCAGCTGGTCGTCGAACCGACACGCATTCCGGATGTTGCTGGCCACACACCTAATTGCTTGGACCTTCTGCTGACAACCGACCCGGACAGGTATAATGTGTCAGTGTCAGCCCCTTTGGGAACCTCTGACCACTGTCTGGTGAAATCTGTATCGCACTACTCACCGCCCGATCCCAGCCCAAGAGGCTTACGGCGGGTGTGGCGATACAAGTCAGCAGATTGGGACGAGATGCGGCATTTCCTTGCGTCTTATCCCTGGCAACAAGCCTGCTTTTCCTGTGATGATCCGTCGAGCTGCGCGGAAGCCATTACCGATGTCTTGCGTCAGAGTATGGAATATTTTATTCCTTACTCTGATATCGCACTCGGTGGCAAAGCACGCCCTTGGTTTAATGCTGAGTGTGCCAGTGCTGAGGCACATAAACATTCGGCATACCTATCTTGGGCGGATGCTCGTAGCCGCAAAGCTCCGGATGTACACCTTAAAAAGCAGGCTTTTAACAAAATTGCCAAGTCCTGCAAGAAGGTTTTACGGAAAGCTCGTTTCCTCCATGTTGGTCGCATCGGGACTAAGCTTGCTTCGTACCCAGTTGGGAGTAAAGCATTCTGGTCCCTCGCCAAATCGGTGGAGACGAACTTCTGTCAGTCATCACTACCACCATTGCTGAAACCTGATGGGTCGCTAGCTCACACTGCGAAGGAGAAGGCAAATCTATTTGTCTCCCTCTTTGCTGAAAATTCGCGTCTAGATGCTGGTGACGCTGCACCTCCTTCAATGCCTCGCTGCGACACGTCGATGCCAGAGATACGCATCCGTCAGAAAGAGGTGCTTAAAACACTACGTTGTCTGGATGTGAATAAATCTAGCGGCCCCGATGGTATACCAGCAATTGTGTTAAAGACCTGTGCCCCGGAGTTGTCTCCTATTCTTACACGCCTGTTCCGCCTCTCCATGCAGACGGGGCATGTTCCCAAGTCCTGGAAGGTTGCCAACGTCCAACCAATCCCAAAAAAAGGCAATCGTGCCGACCCGTCGAATTTTAGACCCATTTCGATCACCTCCATACTTTGTAAAACTATGGAACGTGTATTGAACACCAAACTCCTTGCATACCTTGAAGGTAACGATCTCCTCAGCGACCGACAGTACGGTTTCCGCCGAAACCGGTCCATTGGGGACCTTCTTGTGTATGCAACACACTTTTGGGGTGAAGCCATCGAGAGACACGGTGAAGCTCTTGCTGTGTCTCTTGATATTACAAAGGCTTTCGACAGGGTCTGGCATGAAAGTCTTTTGGGCAAACTTCCAGCTTACGGAATCACCGCTAGTCTGTGCTTCTGGATCTCTGACTTCCTGAGGAACCGTTACATCCGAGTAGTCATTGATGGCTACTCATCGGATCAAGTGGCAATTAATGCCGGTGTACCTCAAGGGTCCGTTCTCTCCGCGACTCTCTTTTTGCTGCATATTAACGACCTGCTTAAACCCGGTATTTTTGGGTATGCAGATGACAGCACGGTCACGGAGAGATACGTATCTGATGCCCGGACCACCAGTAATGAGATTCAGTCGCTTAGGGAGGCCATGGTGGAACGTCTGAACCTGACTTTAAAGTCAGTGTCCAACTGGGGCGATGACAATCTAGTCGGGTTCAATGCGACCAAAACACAGGCGTGTCTATTCACCGCAAAGCGGAGTCCGTTCAACTTGACTCCCACTTTCCGAAATGTGTCCGTACCAATTGCGGGTCGACTCGAGCTTTTGGGCATGAGGTTATGTTCAGACCTTAACTTCGGGAGTTCCATAGAGTCCAAAGCGAAAACTGCAGCAAAGAAACTTGGTATCCTATTTAAGGTGCGTCGGTACTTCACACCTGGACAGCTTCTCACTCTTTACCAAGCTCAGGTCCGCTCAGGTATGGAGTACTGTTCCCACCTTTGGGATGGCTCAGCCAAGTATCAGTTAGCCGCCTTGGATTCTGTAGAGCGCCGGGCCTACAAGCTCATTGGTGATACGCGGTTGGTACAGGCAAAATTGCAGAGCCTCGAGCACCGACGACGAGTTGCTTGCCTCTGCGTGTTTTATAGGATACATTTCGGTGAGTGTGCGCAGGAATTGCACGAATTAATTCCACCATCCCCTTTCCATCATCGGACATCCAGGCGTGGGGAGCGACTTCATCCTTATGTGGTTGAAATTCCACATATTCGCACTAAGCGTTTCGCTTCCTCTTTCTTGATGCGGACCGCTAAGGAGTGGAACTCGCTTCCTACGTCTGTATTTCCAAGTAAATATGACTTGGATGCCTTCAAGTCTGGAGTGAATAGGCTTTTACTGTCCCAGCGGGTTACACCGTCGGCCTCATCGTCACTTACCATCAGGTGAGATAGAGGTCAACCGCCGGACAGTTGTTAATAAAAAAAAAAAAAAAAAAAAAAAAAAAAAAAAAGATTATTGGTATTTAATGTATTGTTATAAAATAAATACATATATTAAATTAAAACTTAAAAATAATACGTATGTACATCACTAATATTAATTAATAGAAATAGATATATGTATTACGGTATGTGTTACGGTTTACGATTACACTAAGAAAAAAAATCATCAACTAGATACATTATCTTATCGAACATAGCTTATCGCGACAATAATTGTACCTTTTATTTTTTAGCTGGTTTTAACCTTTTTGTGTCTTTATTTCATATTTTTACATATATTTTTAAAAAATACAAAATGTTTTAAAAAAAATATACATAAAAATAGACAAAAACCGTCGAAAACGAGGTCGATGACCTAAGCTACCGACGGTTCAGGGCTCCAGAGAGAGGAACCTCCTCACGATCCTTGCCGAATCCAGTATGACAGCCTTTTGAATGAGGCCCTTAATCCAGCAACCCAGCGAGAGTTTCTTGAGATGTTGGTCGAAACTCTTCGCAATAAGACCGTTTACTGAAACAACTATCGGCACAATGATTGTTGAATCAACATGCCACATTGCGGTAACCTCGTGAGCCAAATCGAGATACTTTGTGAGTTTCTCTTTTTGTGAACCTTTTTGTGTTATTATTATTTTGTTTACTTCCATATTTTCCCCTTCAATCTCTATAGTAGATAAAATAATGTTCTTACTAATCTATCCATTCAGTGGTCAATGACGTATCTGCTGCACCACGTGTAACAAAACGATTATCTTATTGAGATACGGTGACGGCTGCAAACAGGAAACTATGTAAAGGAAACCGTCAAATCATGAATGACAAACATCTCATCAAAATGTTTACGTTAGATGCCAGCGTGCTGCTGGCAAATCTCCCGATCCTGGGCACCTACTCTTTGTATTCGATTACCATTAAGATGCGTCTAAACGTGGCGCTTTTCAGTCGCGAGGGGCCTCCGCGTTCTTGGGTCACGGGTCCCTCTTTCGATTCCGGCGTCGGCCAAGTGCCTTTATGTATACCTCTTGATCGTAGTCAGGGTGTCTTGTTGTTCGTGAATTTATGTAGCAAGCTGTATGTAAAAGGCTGCTGCGATTCAATAAAAGTAGCCTAAGTCACTCCTTGTTACATCAGCTACCTCTCAGTCCTGTCAAAATAGGTTGAGCCATTTCATAGACTAGCCGCAATAAACAGCAGACAAAAATTGTGAAATTATATGTTGTTTTGGTATATGTCGACTGTTCCGGAGAAATAAAGACGTTTCTGCAATACTGCTTTGAAACCATAATGATCTTCATTTTATATTATATATGTATATGAAGAATAGAGTTCAAAATCATTTCAAAGCAGTATTGCAGATAGGTCTTTATTCTTCGGAACAGTCGATATGTGCTGTTTAAACATCCAAATGCACATAGTAAAAAGCGGCTGTTTTAATATTACGAACAGACACTCCCATTTTATTTAACTCTATAGATGCACCATTTCTATTACAGCGTGTACTTGCGTCGCAAAGGCGCTGAATACCCACACAGACACACACATTACACTAGACGCGGCATAAGACAAACCTACATACGCTCAGAGGCAACGACATTTGCCGTCGCGGATTTCGGTTTGAAAATCGAAGTAGACCCCTGTCTCCGACAGCAGGTATTTCAATTATCCAGCGGGGCGCTCGGCTCGGCTCGGCAGTCCTCAGCCGAAGAACCGATTGGACGGACATTCCTCCTACGAATCTCGCCCTTGTCGCCCTAGTCATGCATCGATTGAAATGGCTAGGATTGGTGCATCCCACAGGCTTTTGTGTGAGCACAATGCTCCATTGCCTTTAGTTCGTTTTTTGTTTTGATTTAGTGTTGCTACTAATACTATTTTGGAGTTGAGACTAATCGGCAACCGAATTAAGTTTTCTCGTCTATTTCATAGTCACTATCACTACATAGTATAAAACAAAGTCGCTGTCGTCTGTCTGTCCCTATGTATGCTTAAATCTTAAACGGATTTTGAAGTGTTTTTTTTTAATAGATAGAGTGATTCAAGAGGAAGGTTTATATGTCATAATTGCACCCGTGCGCGGCTGGGGTGGGTCGCTAGTAATATATAATTCATAGTAATAACATGGTTTTCATCATCATCATCATCATTTCAGCCAAAAGACGTCCACTGCTGGACATAGGCCTCCCCCAAGGATTTCCACAAAGGCCGGTCCTGGGCCGCCCGCATCCACTGCTTTCCGGCGATCTTAACCAGGTCGTCGGTCCACCGTGTGGGAGGCCTACCAGCACTGCGCCTTCCGGAACGCGGTCGCCACTCAAGGACTTTTCTGCCCCATCGGAGGTCGGTCCTGCGACCTATGTGCCCTGCCCACTGCCACTTAAGTTTGGCAATCCGGTGGGCTAACTTAGGTAAGGTAAGTCCAACTTCGAGAAAGAGGTCAATCGTCGGATCCAACTCGGCTGGGCAGCGTTCGGGAAGCTGCGAAAGATCTTCTCGTCCACAATACCGCAGTGTCTGAAGACAAAAGTCTTCAACCAATGTGTGTTGCCAGTGATGACATATGGAACAGAGACGTGGTCGCTCACTATGGGCTCCATCAGAAGGCTCAAAGTCACCCAAAGGGCAATGGAGAGGGCTATGCTCGGAGTTTCCCTGCGAGATCGAATCAGAAATGAGGAGATACGCAGGAAAACCAGGGTCACCGACATAGCCCAACATGGTTTTACATGAATATTAATTTAACGTTTAAGGAATCCCCGATACAACTAGACACGAGCTGATGATTGTGAAACTCTACTATTCTACTAGAAAACCTGCTTCTCCAGGCAAAAAACCTGCAAAACCAATCATAAAATAGGAACTTAGCGGTCCACTCGTTAAGGAGCTAATATTACACGCACACATACAGGTGCGTCAAAATTATAACACCCCTCCTTTTGTTGGGGGTTCAACAAAAACAGATCACTTTGTCATTACATCCATCAACATAATTTTGCGAGAGATTTATTTTGGAAATAATTTATTACCCGTACACCGATTAATACTTGATGTCGGCGAAATTATCCGATAATGGACGGCCGCTAATTATGAGGAGGAAATAAGAGGTGTCCGTGTGGTGACGGTATTAGAATACATAGTGTCACCACCCCATTCCATTCTGAGGGTATTGTAAAAGGCGAATAAACGAATGGAAGAGGCAGACCCAAAAGAAGGAAAATTTGACAGTAACCCTTTTTTTAGAGTGAGTGCCAACCCGTCTGGCCGGCGTGGCACAGTAGGCTAATTACCTTGCATGTAACTGAAGGGGAGTAGTAGTAGATAAGAGGAGATCACCGGTCTAGTATCAATTTTTTGTCCACCAGTTGTTGCTTTTATAGCAAGAATAAAACCATTAGACTAAAAAAATCTACGGCAAATGGATTCCTGAAAGTGAACCTGGCGGTATAAACTCCTATTTGACTGTTCCGAAGCCATTTTGAACTCTATTCTTCATATAGGTATATAATATACTATGAAGTTCAAAATGGTCTCAACGCATTCTCTTTATTCTTCGGAACAGTCGTATTATTGTTAAACTTTTAATGGCATGGTTTGTGGGCCGGGCCTACTGACATCACCGCGATGTCCCATTATATATAAACCACAGCTTCATGACGCAGACGTTACTAATTCATCGAAGTGTCACGCAAAATCCCTGACGCTGTTAAAGCAACAAGTCCCGTTTTTTTGCCTCGTTTGTGGCGTCTCGTGCTTTAGGGGGAGGGGGTTTGAACGAGCTTCGCCTATAGATGTGGGTGGGTGGATAAGACCAGTGTTGCAAGGAACGGGAAATCTCCCGATTTCCGGGGAGTTCTCGGGTAGTTCTTGCGTTTGTAATATATCGGAAATGAAGTAAATGGCAGAAATTTGATTTTGTTATAAGTAAACTGATTATTTTTAATAAGATTTGTATTATTTTTTAAATTGTACAGGCTATTTGCGACCTGCCCCGGATAACAAATAAAACTTATTATTAAGAGATAATATTTAAAAAAAAAGCGCGTGTATTTATGTCGCGAATAATTCGTAAATACACGCGAGGAAACCCGCTGGCAGCGACTAGTGTAAAAGGTACCTAAAATGCTATGAATCCCTAAATATAGTTTAATAACTTAAGTAAATTTAACAATATCAATTTGAGTTTCAAAGCATTTTATGATGTTGCGTAAATTGATAACTACATTTAAAGTCATGTTTGGGTATAATGAGTACAAAGAACCAACCAATAGAGAGAAGAAGGAGAAGGAAAACTTGATACGAAACCCTGTGACCGGCGAGACCGTGACCAACCCGTATGACCAGCATGGCACAGTAGGCTAATTACCATCCCTGTGATGAGTTGTATAGTAGTTGGGAATAATGTCCCAAATGCGTCATCATCATCATCATTTCAGCCAAAAGACGTCCACTGCTGGACATAGGCGTCCCCCAAGGATCTCCACAAAGGCCGGTCCTGGGCCGCCCGCATCCACTGCTTCAGCCGGCGACCTTAACCAGGTCGGTCCGCCGTGTGGGAGGACTACCAGCACTGCGCCTTCCAAATGCGTAGCTTATCGTAAATTGAACGATTTACGTTTTCAATATATACACACAATTTAGCTTTTTTTACTGGCAGCACAGCAAAGTTCACTACGTGTCGCGCTCCCGCCGTCATAATTATTTCATACTCTGCATTTCGCGTTCCAAACAGGAAAACAATCGTTCTTTTTTAATGCATAGGTGGGGTTCGGAAAGCTTTTTTTTACTCTGCCGCCGATAAATGGGAAGCCTTTGTTCTTATGTTGACATGTGTTGACACACGTCAAGATTGATACAAATCTAAGCAACCTCGTGTAGGCAGCTGTGATTTTTTATTTATAATCGAGTCATTGCTTGGTCTTGGCGGTTTTGATATCGATATACAGACGAAACTATCTGAAGCACATTAAATAATTGAAGGTTCCGACAAACAAACCTTTTGTGAAAGATGTATTCAACGAATCCAACGTTGATGTAGGATTATATCTTTGACATTTCCATCGTACTTTTTTCTACATGATTGAAATAAAAAGGTTCTATTATCCATTGTCAATATAAAAAATAAATAAAATTGGAGTTTTTATTTGTAATATTCAAATAACCGCTTCTGACTAAGTGCATTTGGATTTACACACGGATTTTTTTTTCATAATTATTGTCTTTCTATCTGTCTGTTTGTTTGGGCTAAACTATGTAATAAATAATAAATATCCTTGGACACCCAGACTAAGAGCCAGTACCTCTGGTTGAGACAAAGACACTGGCCCGACCCCGGAACCGAACCCGGGACCCGTTGATCCAAAGGCGGCACATCTGACCACTAGACCAACGAGGTAACAGCTAGTATGGAATAAAATCTAATACTATTTAACAATTGTACGTGGATTTTTTTACATATGTTTTGTTTTTAGCTGGGGAAATGCTCTATGCGAAACGCTGCCGTGTAAATGTACATTTTGATTTAAGCATTTTTAGTTTTGACTCGTTTGTTTAGCATATTATTATCGTAAAGATATTCGGGCTGTAAATAAAGGGAACGATTCAACTCACAGTAAATGCCAGCGTTGGGCGTGATTCTACATTATTATCAACTCACTGAACTGAAAGACGTTGTCCTGTCCCAGTTTCATCAAAACGGAATGAATGGTCAATCTCCCAAACTGCTCCCTTAGCAACTCAATAACCAAAACTGAACATATTCAGAAACCCCTTACTCACTAAATAACTGGTTATATTTAATCAAACTCAAAAATAACTTCTTTCTATTAGCTTTTCTCAAAACTCTTATTAATCGTTAATGTTACAAAGGTTGTCTGGAAGAAATCGCCTAGTGCGATATGACCGCCCATTGTACATTTCTTTGTTGTGTTTCTCTGATACCACGTTGTCCTCTTATATTACTGGTGAACAAGAAAGAGTATTCTATTCTACTGAAACTACCATCAACATCTTTCGGCCCTTGTTCCACGCTAGGTCGTGGTCTCCATACACTCCTATTGGCCGTCGTATCTATGGCCACACGTTTCATACGCATGTCCACACTCGCACAATCCATCCGTCTGTATTTGGGTCACCCACACACAGCCCTTACGTCCAACCACATTCGTATTGAACCCACCACCGGTCCGTAATGCTGCTATACAGAGAACAGCCGGCAAGAAATATTGTAGTTGCTCTTTTCAATTAAAGTATTAAATTCAAAAGGAACTTTATTTACGTAGTTTTTATCACAAAACTCTTTATCTAATCTAATCTAATATATAAAATTCTCGTGTCACAGTTTTAGATGCCAAACTCCTCCGAAACGGCTTGGCCGAGAGAGAAATTTTTTTCTTTTATTTTTTAAGATTCCGCATAAAAAAATACAAACAACCCTAAATTTTCACCCCTCTACGATCAACCCCTATTTAATTACATGGCAAAACAATGGTTTGCGATAGGAGATGTTGTATAGATAGATTGAGTCATCACGATATCTCTGGAACCATAAGACCTAGAGGGTTGCGCGGGGTGGGGGTTGCGTGGGGAAGAGGGTTGCGCGGGAGGTGGTTAATTATTTGGCAAAACAACGTTTGCCGGGACAGCTAGTATTATATTTAAAATTACCATTATCATCTTACAGCCCCTGTCCCATGCTAGTCTCCATACACACCTATCGGTCGTCTATTAACATTCACAACTTTTACGAAGTACCTACCTAACAAAAATTCTTGCTTCATACATCTGAAGCTTTTTTTCATTTAGGTTGTGGGATCTAAAGTATTTCTTGACCTTGTTAGTGTACCTAGTACCTATAATATTAACCTTAAGCATTTCGTGGGTATCATAATTGGTGACTAAAGGATTGACTTCCATGTAAAATCTTTGTAGAGTCACAAGAAGAATAATTATTATTACACAGAAGAGACAATATATAGCTTTGTAAAGGTATGCTTACGATATAGGTATGCAGTTTCGTAACAAATGCAGACCAAACCGCAGTTGCGAGTTTTCCCGTCATACAACATATCCCTGTTTATATCAAACTATGAACGGTGTTCGATAAGAATTCTATGAGTTCAGTCTGGAATGAATACCGTACGATTGAAACAATAAATTTAGTTTATAAATTAAATCTACCTTTTTGAAGTCTGTTAAAAATGTACCTTACTTCGGTCACATTGCAAGGAAAGACGGTGATAACCTGGAAAGGCTCATTGTGATCGGCAAAGTAGATGGAAAACGACCTCGAGGACGCAGCCCTACACGTTGGTCCGATCAAATCCGCACCACTCTCAATTCTACGGTCCACAATGCGCTCCACAGTCCACACCACCAGAAACAGGAACAGATGGAAGAACATCATACGAGAGAAAGTGATGCTGAAGGGTGGTCACGACCCTCAACATTGAGGAATACGACGCAAAGAGAGAGAGAGAAAAATGTACCTTAACTTATTTATGTCAGCCGTGTCCGTGTCCTGTCCAATACACGAAACCGTTGAAGGTGAAATGCGAATTAAAATTGCAGATGACGCACAATGTATGAAGAACACATTGGTCCGGAACGTACTCACGATTCTCATAAACTTGCTCATTGAACAGGTCATCTGTATTCATATCTAACTGTGCAACTTTAATTGTTTGCTGCAATTGTTTTTTTGCAGCCGAGATGTGGAATTAATTTGTCGATGTGGACGGAGTTGGAGTAAGCCTTGTTGGTCTAGGGGTCATGGATGCACGTACCTGGATTGCCGAAAGAGAAGTCTTCTTTTCAAAGACTTTTTCTACAGGTCTGAGCAGCGGACTTGGGACGGGTCCCTGCTCAACTTAAGACCTCCGAGAGGGAGTGGCGCCTTTCTCATGTCCAAAGCCAAAGAACCGAGGGTCGAGTTCTGACCTCCCATCGCCCAGTCGTCATCTAGTGAGAAGAATAGAAGCTTTCCCGCAGATGATTTGGCTCGAGTCTGAATAAGCAGTGGTTAGGTTTTAGTGGGTACAGCAACCGCAATTCACCATCTTGTCGCGGTCGGGATTCCCACATACCCCAGCCCCGTCCCTTGGCTGGGGACATATAAAAGGTTGCCTCCAGTAAAAAAAAAAAAAAAGAATTGATAAGAAGAAAGGTTGGATGTCCCGCCTTTGGATCACGGGACCCGGTTGGATTCCGGGGTTTGGCAAGTATTTTTGTGCAAAGAGGCACTTTCTCAAAGTCATTGGTGTTCGTGAATTCCGTGAATGGTAGTATGGGTTATGGGTTCGTTTTTAATAAAACAAAATTACGAATCCCTTTAGTCTCATGCTGATCTGAATATTCAAACTTAATCTCTAATATGTATATAAAATTCTTATGTCACAGTGTTTGTTATTAAACTCCTCCGAAATGGCTCGACGAATTTTGAGGAAATTTTATATTCACCTTTGGTAGGACACTAAATTTTAAGTGCACCACACTTTTTTATGTTTTTACATAAATACATACAACCCTAAATTTGCACCCCTCTACGATCAACCCCTATTTTTAATAGCGATATTTTTATGGCAAAACAGCGTTTGCTGGGTCAGCTAGTTCTCTACAAATTCTGTGTGATGACAGATTTAGAATTCATAGGGTCACCGCCCCATTCCATTCTGAGGGTGTCGTAACCTGACAAAAGGAAATAACATGGCAGGGACACTAGCCGTAAGAAGAGGAAAACTTGATACTGATGTGTATGCGGCCTTTTTATAGTTTATACTTTTATACTTCTTTACTTTGCCTCGTTGGTCTAGTGGTTAGATGTGCCGACTTTGGATCAACGGGTCCCGGGTTCGATTCCGGGATCGGGCAAGTGTCTTTGTCTAAACCAGAGGCACTGGCTCGGAGTCTGGGTGTCATTTCTATCTATAATATGTATGTATTTACAAAAAAAAATGTATATAAGTAGTTTATCATCCATCTCGTTACCATAACACAAGCATTAAGTTGCTTAGCTTGGGACGAGATGGCGTTGTGTGAAATGTCCAAGGATATTTATTTATATTTATTTATTATACTATTGAAATGTGATGTTCCTCACTTGAATTAATGATGGCTTCAACGTAACACGCATTTTCACTAATTGGCGACGAGGATGGGATACACATCAGATACGAAACCCTGTGCCAAACTACTAATCCATTCTTTCTCTATATGCATTCTCTATATGCATACTTCATTCTCTATATGCACACGTCTGCATATAAGTGTATGCTTAATTGAATGGAAAACTACTAACATCTGGGCCCCAAGTCGGCTAATTCAGTTTCAAAAGCAACAATCAAAGGCACGGCGAAAGGCTTTTATTTGACTGTTTTGGCAATCTATGTACTAATACAATTGTGTCAATTCGGGAACTATGCCAGACGCTCTTGACACAATAACTCGGCAAGAACTTTTGAATGTAGATTACCAATTTCGACCAGCTAGCTATTAGTCTAGTCGACAAGTTGAAAATGATACAAAATATCTCTATTTTGTATCATTTGTAGGTACTGCTCTTAAACGCCGTACTAGGTTTTTACGCCACGCGTGCAACCTAAAAACGTCGCGCGCAGACCTTCAGACAGAAGACAGATTTTCAGCGTTAAATTAAAATTATAAATAATGGAGATAGAGTTCCGGGAGTATGTGAGTTTTTTATTGGAAATTTCCTCCTCTTTCAGAATATTTTTTTTGTAATTTCTTTTACAATAATACTTCACTACATAGTATAAAACAAAGTCGCTGTCGACTGTCCGTCCCTTTGTATGCTTAAATCTTCAAAAGTACGCAACGGATTTTGAAGCGGTTTTTTTTAATAGATAGATAGATACAAAAGGAAGGTTTATATGTCATAATTGCACCCGTGCGAAGCCGGGGCGGGTCGCTAGTTATGAAATATTGGCAAAAAACGAAATGCCATTTTTTTTCATCTTTAATTGTTTATAACTTTTGCATTTTTTTATGAGCGTGCATTAGCACGCTATTGGCACATTTTTCGCACATAATTTTAAGAGCAGTATCTCTATTTTGTACCATTTTTTAACTTGTCGACTAGACTATATTACGTGTGGTGACGAATTAAAAATATATAGTGTCGCCGCCGAATCTCATCTTGAGAACGTCGTAAGAGACAATAGAAGCCACAGGAGAAGGAAAACTTGATAAGAAACCCTAGGCCAATTATCTTACTAATATTATAAACGTGAAAGTTTGTAAGTATGGATGGATGGATGGATGTTTGTTACTCTTTCACGTAAAAACTACTGAATGGATTTTAATGAAACTTTACTATAATATAGCTTATACATCAGAATAACACATAGGCTACAAGTTATAAGGATATTATGTGAATTACAACAATATAAACAAGTCGAATTCAAAATTTCTAATTGTCAAATTTTCGACCCTATTAAACTATAGACAACATAACGTTTCGCTGTCAGTTGCGTTTTGTTAAAGTAGGTTTTATACGGACGGGATAAAAATCTCAGGTATCCTATTTCCAACTTTCTTTTTGTTTTAAATATATAATGCGGAACAAAGTTCGCCGGGTCAGCTAGTCCTCCATATAACTGGAGGAGGCCCGACTCGGCAGTGGGCCATTTATGGACTCAGTAGTAGTAGTAGCTGCATTGTGTTGGATGAGCTCAGCCCCAACCGCAGCCTGGTTAATATTTGAAACCTATCATCTCCAAGCCGCTAAGAAAGTGATCAAAAACAAGATGTCGCGACGCGCTTGTGTAGTCACGTCCGAGTCATATATTTCTGAAAAACTTATTAGGGGATCGTAAGTAACCCGAGCACCGGTATGTCCCCCTTGCGGCCCTAAACATCCCCCGCCCCCGCCTCGCCGCGGGTCCCCCGAGACGGGCAACATCCGCCTATATCAGTCGCAGGCGCTTCCCGCGCCTGGCGCAAAATTCGGGTCACAACAAATTTGTTATCTGTGCGCGTTTGACATCATCGCATTATCATTAAAATTGTGTAGTAGCCTAGTCCGTATGGTGACGGATTTAGAATACATGGTGTCACCACCCCATTCCATCCTGAGGGTGTCGTAAGCCGAAAACCTAGCCGTAAGAGAAGGAAAACATGAAACGAAACCCTTTGCCAACCCGTCTGGCCGACGTGGCACAGTAGGCTAATGGCCCTCCCTGTAATTGGTGGAGGCCTGAATCAGCAGTGGGTCATATGCAGATCGTAGCCAAATCTTTGAGACTGGCGCCGAAATTAGGAAAAGACAAGGCGGACAATATCATTGCGTAAACGTGTAATGTTTCTCTCATCGGCCGAAATTGCTCTCAATAAGCTGTTTAGTGCTTTTCGTAAACAAGACGGATAATTAAAAAAAAATGCGAGCCATCTTGGAAACACATAAACATCAACAAAAAGAGTAATTATCAAATCAACTTTACTAACTACGTAATAGCTTTACTGGAAAGATATACTCCATGTGCTAATTTGTGTCAGTATTTATTTTTGCACTCCTACGACGTACCACAGTATATTAAATTGATAAACAGTAACTCATTCTCATTCGTTCGTCAGTGTGGCAACAGGCAACATAAGTCTGTGTTTTAAATCTGTCGTGGACAACACAATCAACCCATTGAGTACTGTGGATGACCAAAAATCGTTGACTAAAGGAACTAACGAGTCTTAAAAGAAGAAGACTTTTGAAACTTTAGCGTAGCACAGGATTTTAACTTCCTTCAGATTAGAAGCACGATTCAGGAATGTGGTATTAATTTTGTAAATAATATCATCTTTAAAAGAGCAATATGTCACCTATATATCCTCCAATAGTACGATTCTCATTTGTAATGCGAGTTATAGTGAATTGACCAATAAAATAAAGCACGGGCAAGTATCTTACATATTTTATACACGTGTGCGTCATAGCCACACGGATGTACGCGAGCTATTCGTGTTCTAAAAACGAAGTTGATTTACTGTATACACTATTTTACTGTATGCAATATACTTCGAGCCGAATGCCAATTTAATTAGAAGTCTCGATGTAGAGCGCTATCATAATTGTTTACATGAAAACTTTTGATACAATTATCAGAATTCCACATTATGCTATGATATCATCTGGATTGTGACGCGCTATGGTTGACGTTAAGGATGACTTGACAACTAAAACTATTATGTACATATTACGATTTTGGGGTCGAGCAAGGGTGAGACAGAAAAACTAGCTTTTTGTCCTGTTTAGAATGTGTCCCCACGTTACAGGTACACCAAATGCAGCGGAATTTTTGATTTCGATTCCCTAAACATAAATAATAGATACCTAATTTTTTTTAGAATATCTGTGTCTCCAATTTTTCTGCTTCCGTACTTTTTGCTGTTTGTGGCTTTAATTAATACTATTAAACCAAAAATGCTATTTTTTTCAAAATCAAACAAACATAACAATTTGAAGTCGGCGCCTTGGGTATATTCTACTGACGTCGGCGTTAATTTCAGTTGGCACCGACTTCAAATGTTTATTTATTGGTTAATGTATGATTTTTTTATTGTTTTTGAAACGGGTTTGTCATTTTTTTTTCTACTTATTTATAAGTAATAATTTATTGTAAAGTAGATTTTTTATCGTAACCAACAGCTTGTATTGCGTCCCCAATTTGGCCTTCCGACAAATGATTTTGTTAATTTATTTCAAGTTGTATAGCTTAGTACGAAACCGATTTCGATAACATTTGTGCTAGACCCATCAAACCAAATCGAATCGGCTTTTATATTATGGAATAATGCGGTAACCCACTCAATAAAGTATACATAAGAATTTATAACCTTCTCTTTTTGAAGACGGTTAAAAATGGAACTATCTTTGCACTTGTACTTTTACGATTACCGTTCTGCAGCAACCGAAATTTTCTTCTTAATTCTAGTATAATGTAGACCCATATGTAAATGATTATCTTCCTCTCTAGTGTGGTCATATCCACGAGAATAACTACACAATACATCACAACAGCCAATGCTGACAGATTTAAAAGCTATCTAAAGTAAACCGATAAAATCGGTTGCGAAATGTGTCGTCTGCGTGAACACCAACAGTGAGTTAGCGACTTAAATGGAACCGGAATACGGTGCATATTCCATGGATCCTCAGAATATCAACATTATACCATTTGACTAATACTTTGCGGGCACGCGGTGTGGTTAAACGATTTCTAGTCTTTTCACTTTGTTTTCAAGAAGCAATTTGGTTTGACATGGTGACGGTGGGACAATAAAAATGACGGCCGGTGTTTTGCGTCGGGCGCGCTCGCCTCGATGAGTGATATTCTCCGCTAATACTTCTTTGTTGGTACAATTTTCAAAGGCGTGGCAATATATTTTGATGTTTTATACGACGACATGACAACGGTTTGATATTGTTTGCGATACAAATGTTGACTTTCAGAAATATAAACCGTGCCTAGATAATTGTGTTGTTTAACCTCAAGGGCAGACGGCCAAGCATTGATATACCTACTCAAAGTAAAGAATGTAATCGTAATTCGAATTCATTTAGAAACAACTCGTTAAACCTTTACGATTAATTAAATTGAATCGGTTATTGGAATTGATTCGATTATTAACATAACAATAGTGATCGTCTAACGGTATCGTAAAATATTCAAGCTCCAATTCAATTTATCAATCCATAACTGAAGGAAACCGACGACGCCAACACAGCGGCCACCGGGACAGGGATTCGGTATATTCGGAACATTTACAACATAATAGAGAGCATTAGTCCGATCCACTTTTGACATCATTATCTGTGTAGTCGGACTCACGATAACCTGAGCGCGTTCGTCGCTCCCGCCCCTCTAGCGGCAGTCGCGCGCTCGCTCGCCTGCTGTGTGGACGTGTTTTTGTTGCGCAGCGCATGCCCACTACCCACCACACAAAGGCAACTCGGGGAACTCGCTTTTGGCGGGTTTTCGCGCGGACGTGAGCGGCGACCGTGATGCGCCTCGCGCGCGGCCGCGGCATGCGATCATGTTGTCACCCCCCACCGCCGCATGTGTTCGTGAGGCGTCGCAGTGAAATCTGTGGCGAGGACCACCAGTGAACACTTGGATTGCAGTGTTGGATCGTAGGATTGTGACTACCTCGGCTTTTTGTGAGAATCGGACGTTATGCCCGCGTTGACTCATGCATGACGCACTCGATTGCTGGAAGTGGGAATTTGTTACCTTACCGATCCGGAGTCGATTGCAAATAGAAATCACTCGGTTTTTGGGAAATAGCTGAGCGACGAAATCGTGACCAAGGTCAATACTGAATTCTTGATGTTGTCGAATAAATTACGCAGAATCTGCATAAGTAAATAATAAGATAAATCAATTGTTAACGACAGCTACTTAATGCGTCGTGACTTCACAATGCTTATAGAAATGACAACATTATAATCGTATCAGTGAAGGATCGTACGCATAAACATGTATTGTAGGTACTGAAAAATTACCGCAACGAAATATATATATAATACATTCATTTGACTTTAATATATCGTTTTACCACATAATGCTTTAGGGTGCAATGCTCTCTACTAAATAGTTTAAGGTGCCCATTATTATAAACAACAATTATGTTGCCTATAAAATATTGAGACTTTGTTATAGTAGTGCACAAAGCCATTTGCGCATTTCATGGGCATCGTAAACGATTTATGTTTAAAAGAACTAATCAGCTCTACGTAACGATGAGGTGATTCGAACCAAAGAACTATGTTTATGGGGAAGCTATTAGTTAACTATCTTTAAAAATATATCCACCAGACTTGTGTTCACTTCATAAATCACCAAATTATCTTCTATTGAATGTCCGCAACACTTCGTAGCCAGAATCAAGTTCATTTAATTAACTTTATTATTCATTGCTTTTAATACAGTTTTGGTTACTTCGAGTCGCCACGAACTGAATATTAATAGCTTCTAATCTAAATGACTCCGGTGCGGTGGTCAGTTCGTGCGAGAAACTTATCTTTAGATAAACTGGGGTCTTCCCACGGGCAGTCGATGAGGGTTCCAAAGTCTCAAGGGTTATCTCGAATGGTCTTGTAACAGCTGAATAACTATCCACTAGAATGTGGAGGTCTACAACATTATTTATCCCTTTCCGAGCATTTATTTCACCGCATTACGGTCGCTGGATAAAGATAAAGGAATTGTATATTTCACTCGCCGACTTCCCAAAGATATTCTAGATGATCTCGGAAGTGCTTCTGCTATATGAGTACTATGTCAACTCATTGTTTAGATTCGTGTCTTGCTATAATATGCTCAGTGGCAGATTGCTACTTATAACCTCGACATCAAAGTAGGTTAATGTCTCTCTGATGTAGGACGAGTGTTTTGGCTCTGACAGGAAATTTACTCTTTAAAACATCCATATCTTGTGACCTTCACTAATGTTCATGAAACGTAAGTCATGAGCTTGCATTCATGCATGTGCCGTCATAGTTGTTGGGTTTACCTGTCATTGTCAGTCTGACCATCTGTTCTTTTGTCATTCAAATTGATCCGTAATAATTCTGCTTTGAAAAGAATAACGTTAGTTTTGAGTGACTTTTCTCACGAGTGCTCGTGACGGTTCAATTTGTCAACTGTTATCGAAGAAATTTAGAAATCCGCTATCGCAATAGGCGTGTCAGAAAAGAACACGGTGCGACCCTTAAATCTATTTAGCAAAAGCTTTCCAATTAAGCGACTCAGGGGCTGATAAATACTGGGCTTTATTGAGATAGATAATGGTAGTCATAAACGCCGCTGCCACAAAGGCGGGGGTGTGCTCCGAGCATTGGAGCGAACGCGCAACGCTGATCAATCACACGGGAAAACACCCGCGTAATGGCTTCTCATGACCCTCGGAAAAAATATCCAGCCACAACCTATTTACTCGGTGTACACCGCTAAATAAGGCAAAAAGTATCCTTCGCACAACGCCGCAATTTATCATCTGACCGCAAGAGGAACTCGCGCGTAATCACCGTTTCTTTAATTTAAGATTACTCCGACGTTCAACGACATAATATTCATCACCGTGTTATAACTTAATACTGCGATGATGGCTGTTGCGTGTTTTACTCGTGAATTATTCAAATACATTTCGACATCATCACCGTTGCCGTTACTTTTAATAACGGCTGTCGGTATTTCCATTATCGCTACTCCATTTGGATCTAGATACTAACTAAGGAATTTTTAGACATTGTGGCTTAAAGTGCAAGTCGCGGGTTCGATTCCCGCACGGAAGAAATATTTGTACGACCTACAAGTATTTGTTCCGGGTCTGGGTGTTTTCTATCTATATTATGTATGTATTTACAACAAAAAAATTGTATATAAGTAGTTTATCATCCATCTCGTTACCATAACACAAGCATTAAGTTGCTTAGCTTGGGACGAGATGGCGTTGTGTTAAATGTCCAAGGATATTATTTATTTATTTATTTATTAAGCACGTGTTTAGAGTTCTTGGCTAATTAAAAATCGATGTATGAGCTTTTTATAGAAAGGTCTTTCTGTGTACTCAAATTTACGCCTTAAATGTATACTTCCATAACAGCAATCGAGTGCTCATGATACGATCTGTTAAATTGCATTCGAGTAGTGCTTATATTCGTAATATCCTGTTTTTCAGCTACCAAACTAATTTGTACGGTATAATGCATCGATCTGCCAATGAAAAATGTTCGTGATTGGTGTAGTTTTATGTACAAATCTTGTAGTTCCATAAGTGCAGTGTTTCCAATCGAGTGATACTAAGAAGATACTAAAATAAGTGTCAACGATAAAAGTACAGCAAATATTGCTGGTATGCATATGTGTTATGAGAGGCCCAACTTGGTCACCGCCCTGAACGGAGGTGTGGGGTAAGACTTTGCTTTATTCATAATCTTAAGTGTATTGGGTAACCTCAAACAAGTGTTTACTTAACCAATGCCTCGAATGTATTACCATCTACATTAAACTGAACGTGAAATCAGAATTTTTAGTGCTTATCGTGTTTTTTTATCCGTGTCCTGACGGATTTAGCCCCATTCCATCCTGAGTGTGTCGTAAGAGCTGACAAAAAGAAATTACAAGGCAGATCACCTAGCCGCAAGAGAAGGAAAACTTGATACAAACCCTGTGCCAACACGTCTGGCCAGCGTGGCACAGTAGGCTGGTTACCCTCCATGTAACTGGAGGAGGCCCGACCCAGCAGTGGCTCCTGTATGGGCTGAGTATACTACTAAGTATTAGTGTTTATTTTTTTTGTTTTTCTATAAATTATTAATATGTATCAACAAAATCGGGAATAGTATTATTTAAAAAAACTTATTTTAATTTTGCAATGGATTGACTTGGTTTTAAATCCCATCGCAATAAACTTCCCAAACTTGTACCTGTGTGATGTCGCTTAAAATATTCCAGCTTCGTTCTATTCTACTTCGAATTTTTCGAAAGCTCGACCGAATGAGAAATGTTCCTTTTCACAGGGTTTTATGGCGGGACAAATGTAAATTTTAGTAGTCTTAAAAAATTTAGGGCGCCCTCACCTCGCTTTCTGGCAACGGTAGTGGATGAATAACAAAATAAATGCATTAACCGAGCTTTTATAAGAGGTTCTAATGTTATCAAGTGTAACGTCAACGGGTGCGATAACTAACTTCGAAGGTGAGACTGGTAGTAAACATTTATAACACCAGTCTGATTGGTTTTAATATGAACTATATTTTGATTGACTTATTAACTGAGTTATTTGACGATGTATTGATGGATGATATCTTAATGTTTATTGGTTTATACATATAGTTTGTATATTATACAGGGTTGATACGACACAGGGGCATTTTTTTAACTGCCTATACTAGGTATCATTTCCAGGCTCTGTACCAAAAAGCAATTAAATTGGAGCAATAGTTTAGCCGCAAATGATTTTTTAAATTTTTGCCTCACATGATGTATTTTCCTAACAGATGTTTATGCCTAACGCATCGTTTATTAACCTTAGGGGCTGTCCATTAATCAGGTGATGTTTTTTTTACATTTTTTAACCCCTCCCTCCCCCTTGGTGATACCTGATGAGGTTTAAGGCTACCCCTTCATCCCCCATGAGAAATCACGTGTATTTTTTTTGTACCGTTTCGAATTCATACTAATCAAATATAGTATACGTAGTGTAATTTAATGCCCCTCTGTCATAACTCTGTATACTATTGTTATCCGCAAAAAAAGGAAATTACAAGACTGATAAGCTAACCGCAAGAGAAGGAAAACTTGATAAGAAACCCTGTGCCAACCCGTCTTGCTAATTTCCCTCCATGTGACTGGAGGGGGCCCGACTCAACAGTGGGTCTTCTATGGGCTGAATAGTAGTAGTAGTTATTAGTATTTCCTATTTAATCTCTTGATACATTGTTGATATACATTTCAGTTGCATTAGATTTATCAGCGTTACAAAACAATTCCGTATTTGTATGTCTATCCTCGTCGTTTCAGCCCATAAATGACCCACTACTGAGTCGGGCCTCCTCCAAATCATGGAGGGGCATTAGCCTACTGTGCCACGCTGGCAAGACGGGTTGGCACAGGGATTGTATCAAGTTTTCCTTCTCTTTCGGCTAGGTGATCTAGACGCCTCTTACGATACCCTCAAGACGGTATGGGTTGGTGACATTGTGTATTCTAAATCCGTCACCACACGGAATATCCGGACTGTCTATCCTATTTGTTAATATTAATGCTCCCGGTTGTCCTCTTGCCCTCGATATTGCTTACGTCACACAACATTTGCTCTGCGTATTAGTATTGACAACATTAGTCGTAACTCATACGACGTTTGGTGTTCTAATTGTCAACACGGCGGTGACTTGAGCAAACAGCTCGAAGCTAGGCGGTACGCCAGCGTTAGTAAGTTGATTCACATTAGTACCAGAATCTTCACCCACTTATGCTGTTAAATTGGTAGTATTGTTCTTGTACTTTTAACGTATCGATTTAGCTATATTATAGGTGCGTTTTCATGTGTTTTAAGCTAATCTTTATTAACATTTAGGCTGTGTGCCCAGTAGGCAAATTGTTAGCAGCCGACGGTGGTTGGGTCCTTATGGTTAATAAAAGAATGGACTGTAAATTTATAAAATATGCTGGTTTATTTCGTATTTTAGTATTATCGAGCCGTGCGAACGCGATGGTGTCGTCGGTGTCAGTGCGGGCGAGCGGCCGCCACGGTAGGATCGCGAGCCCGGGGGGAAGCGCGGCACGCGGGCGGGAGGCAGCTCAGCTGTGGCGTAGACAGGCTCCGGGGGTTGAAGTGTTCTTCAAAGGTCCAAGGGCAGGGCGCAAAGATTATTCCAACCTCTGCGTATCGTTCCTTTTCTCGTCCTCACCTCTGCTACTCGGTTGATCCCATCTGGTCCGGGGTAAACTTGGATCACTCTTCCTAGTGACCACAAGAGTGGCGGAGTAGTCTTATCCTTGATCAAGACAAGAGAGTTTAGCTTAAGGTCATCCTTGTTTTTTCTCCACTTAGTTTTCTGCTGAAGTGTAGAAATATAATCATTAGTAAATCGCTGCCAAAAGTGTTGCTTAATTGCTTCCACTCTCTTGTGACGCTGTAGTAGGCTGATTTTTACAGTCTCAGCAACCTGTGGATATGGTACAGACGTTAGAGTTCGTCCAATGAGGAAGTGAGAAGGCGTTAGGACGGACATGTCTGAGGTTTCAGTGGATAAAGGAATTAAAGGACGTGAGTTTAAAATAGCTTCAATTTGAGTGAGGCATGTAGACATTTCTTCGTAGGTAAAATGAGTTAAATTCAATATTCTGCGTAAATGATGCTTAGTAGAACGAACGGCGGCTTCAGCCATTCCGTTAAAATGAGGTGAATATGCAGGTGCAAAATGGAACCGAATGCCCTCATCGGCCAGATCAGTGGCTACGTTTAAATTATTAAGAAAGGTTTGCAATTCGTTGCATGCACCGACAAAATTGGTTCCGTTATCGGATAAAATAGTTTGAGGCTTGCCTCGACGGCTCATGAAACGGCGTAGCGCAGCTATGTACGTTTCCTTGCTCAAATCCGTGACAAGCTCCAGATGGACTGCCTTGACTGCCAAACATACAAAAATACATAGGTAGGACTTTAGTAACTTGCAACCACGGCCTTTTCTATCAGCTATCATAATTGGCCCGGAATAGTCAACTGAACTGTGCAAGAATGGAAATTCGAGTTTAGTTCTAACTTCAGGTAGCTGACCCATCATTGGTTGTACATTTTGACATTTGTGTCTGAAACATTTGACGCATTTCTTGACGGTGTGTCTAGCAAGGTTTCTACCACCTAAAGGCCAATAATTTTGCCTGATGTCTGCAATAAGCAATTGAGGCCCTGCATGCAAAAGTTTCAAATGTTGTTTATGAAAAATTAACTTAGTTAAGTGATGCTTACTACATAGTAATATGGGATGCTTTTGGTTATAGTCATAGGGCGAATTGTCGAGACGTCCCCCTACTCTTATTATATTATTCGAGTCTAGGAAAGGCGTTAATGACAAAATTCTCCCTTTTACCACTAATAGTTCGCCTGGTTTCATAACAATGTCATCTCTGAACATTTCTAACTGACATTCCCTTATAATAATATTAAATGAATCTTGAAACTCCTCACTGGTAATGTGACCCGTCCTTTTACCATCTTTGTATTTACAATTATGGATAAATCTACGAATGTACGCGACGGTGTGAATAAGGCGTGTGAGGTTAGAGTGTTTCTGAATAAGAGATAAAATTAGATTAGTATTTGTATTCTCATTATCAGTGTTTTGGTTCAAGTGACAAATTACTTCCGGTAGATCTGGCTTCTCGGGGTAGTTAGGCATTTTAGGCCATTTATTTTTATCACTATTTAAGAACTGTGGTCCAGACCACCACAGTGAGGACGAGCTGATAAGATCAGCCTTCACCCCACGAGAAACGAGATCCGCAGGATTGTCAAGAGTCGGTACATAGCACCACGGAGAACCACTTGTAGTTTCGTTAATTTCATTTATGCGATTACGTACGAAAGGCTTAAGACGGTGTGCTGGTGTTGATAACCAACCTAGTACTATGGTCGAGTCACACCAATACCTGCACGTAACTGGCAACGTTATAGAGCTTAGTACTTTAGCACACAATCTTGCAGATAAAAGCGCAGCACATAATTCTAGACGCGGCGTCGTTGTGGGCTTTATCGGTGCTACTTTATTCTTCGATGCTATTAATTGTGTATGGACAATGGCATTTTTATTAATAGAGCGGGCATAAATACAGGCGCCATAAGCACGGTCAGAGGCGTCTGAAAATGCATGCAGCTCGATGTTTGTATGTTCATCTTGTAGTACCCATCTAGGTATTTTTAAGTTGTTGAGATATGTCAACCTTTCTAGAAATGAAGTCCAGGTGCTTTTAATTTCTTCTGGAACTTCATCATCCCAGTCAAGCTTTAAAGACCAAAGTCCTTGTAACATGATTTTTGCCTCTACTACAATTGGGCCTACAAGACCCAATGGGTCAAAAATCTGATTTATCATTGAGAGTATATTTCTCTTTGTGATTTTTTGTGGTTTTACAATATTGATAGAAAAAGCTAAAGTATCTTGACTGGATTGCCAGTTTAAACCTAAAGTTTTAGATGGCGTGCCTGGACTTGTTTCTGAGAGGTTCAAAACGTAATCTGATTCTATATTGTCACCGATAATATTTTTTAATAATTTGTGACAATTTGACTTAAATTTTCGTAAATTGAATTTAGCAGAGGATAGTGCAGAAATAACGCCCTTTGTTTGTGCGATGACATCGCATTCTATACTCCCCCCGCCCAAATAATCGTCAACATAGAAATCCTTAGAAATGGAGAATTTCACAGACGGATCGTCTACCGTGTCTGCGAGACTGGAGAGACATTTTGTGGCGAGATAGGGAGCTGACGCAGTTCCATATGTAAGTGTATTCAATGTGAATGTTTTTAATGGTTGAGAGGGATCAGAACGGAATATGATTTGCTGCAAGGAGCGTTGAATGGGGTGTATCTCTATGGCTCTATACATTTTCTCTATGTCGCCAGAAATCACAAACTTGTGTTGACGAAATCTTATGAGAATTGACAATAAATCGTCCTGAACAGTTGGCCCTATTAATTGAATGTCATTTAGCGACAGACCTGAAGTTGTGACAGCTGATGCGTCAAAGACTGTGCGTAATTTGGTTGTGGTACTCGATTCACGGATGACACCGTGGTGGGGTAAGTAATAGTTGACATTAGATTCATTAATAGGGACCGTATTTTCGGTCATGTGGCCTGATTGTTCATATTCGCTCAAAAACTCTAAGTATTTGTTTTTGAACGTCTGGTCTCTTTGGAATCTGCGTTCAAGTGATAAAAAACGCGTTTTAGCCATGAAATAAGAATCACCTAAAGCGAGGGGATCTTTCTTTAGGGGCATAGTTACTACAAAACGACCTTCTTCGTTACGGTATGTATCCGCTTTGAATTTTTCTTCACAGGTACGTTCTTCAGTGGTTAAAGAATATTTTGAGGGAATAGAATCTAATTCCCAAAATCGGGTTATATTTTCGTCTTGATTAACAAAATGACAATGAACTGAGGATGATTTGGCACGTGCTACGTAACCAGAAACTAACCATCCTAATCTTGTCTCGTAAAGTTTAGGTTGATTTTTGCCTAAATCAATTGAATTATTGCATATGACGTTCCAAAATATTTCTGCGCCTACCAGTATGTCTATGGCAGCGGGAATAAAATATTCGGGGTCAGCTAACTGTATACATGAAGGTATTGGTATATTATCTATCTGAACTAATTTGGATGGCAATGCCTTTGTAATTTGTGGCAAAATTAGACAATTTATATTAGCCTTGTAGTCACCGTATAACGACTGCATCGTAACGTTGCAAGATTGTGTACTCTTACAAGATTGGTTGCAGATGCTCGACACCGTGGAGCGTGTACCGCGTCTTGACAGTCCCAGCTTACCGACGAGCTCTTGTGTAATGAAGTTAGCCGTGCTGCCATTGTCCAACAGGAGCCGAGCCAGGTGGGCGTTGCCACTGTCGTCATAGACTTTCACCAGCGCTGTGGATAGAAGTACATGCGGAGAAGTAGTATGCTGTGTGGTGTCTGTGGACAGGGTGACATTTTCTTCCAAATGGTCAGACTCTTCAGCGGATTGAGAAGTGTCGGCGCTGAACGCTACACTCTCCTGATTAGGCATAGGTTGTGTTGAGATATCATCATGCTTATGTAAGTGTAGAAGCGTGTTATGCTTGTACCTACAATAGCGACAGTGAGGAAATTGGCACTTTACATGTGAGTGACCTGAGCGTAAACAATTAAGGCATACCTTTAAATATTTAGCCTTATCGACACGATTTTCGATTGTCATTTCTCTGAATTTGTCGCAATTATATAATGAGTGGCTAGCTTTACAGAGTGGACACTTATTTTTCTTGGGTGCTTGGTCAGACTCAGTGTCAACTGTGTAGAAAGATTTTGTCTTAGGGATGTCGTTCCTATGAAACCTTGCGGCCTTGTTTTCCTCTAATGACTCTAATAAATCTGCTCTGCTTTGCAAAAATGAACAAAATTCATCAAGAGTGGGTGGCATTGACAAGGAATTTCTATGTTCCTCCCATTTTCTATTAGTAGTAGGATCTAACTTATTAGACATCATATAAATTATAAGAGTGTCCCAATATTCAGTCGGCTGCTTTAAGATAGTAAGAGCTCTAATATTTTTCTTGGTGACATCGAGTAAATAACGGATCGTCTTACATGATTCCTTCAAAATTGGATCTACGTTAAATAACGCTTGTACATGATTGTTCACTAATAATCTGGAGTTGTCATACCGTTCACATAATAACTGCCAAGCTGTAGTGTAGTTTTCTTTTGTGAAATTTATATTACTAACAACAATTGCGGCGCTTCCGAGTAAAGAAGCCCGTAAGTAATGAAATTTACTGATGTTGTCCAAGTCGTTACTCTCATGGATCATTGAAACAAACGTGTCTCTAAACTCGAGCCAATTCTGATAGCTGCCATCAAACGTAGGTATATTAATTTTAGGCAAGTGAAATTTAGTGTGGTTACAAGTCCCACCTGGTTTGGAGCCACTGGACCCTGCGTCTGAACCGTCGCCAGCACCAGTTTTGCCGGTGCATTTATCGAGGATAGTGCGCGCCTCAGCCACCACCCGGTAGTAGTCAGTCTCAAAGACTTGCCGCTCCGCGTATTGCTCGTCTGGCGGATCACTCAGGCACTCGATCTCACTCTGCAACGTATCATATTCGGAAATCATAGCTTCTATGCGCGACAGACGAAAATTAAGGTCATTTACATGGGTTTCACTAAGTTTTTTATAAGATTGCACGAGATTTAAAAAGGTGCCAAATTGCGTAAGCTTCGCTTTTATAGAAGACCTAGATTTTTTTAGCTTGGCTAGTTCTTTGTCCGAGCCTGTCATTATTTAGCTCATAAGATGCTAAGTAGGTATCTGAATTGAATAAATTATAATGAAAGCAAGCAAAGAACAGCCTAGCGAAGCGTGCGCTAAAAGGCGGTATTTGTAAAAAAAAAAAATATATATATAGCAAATATCCAAAAAAAAATATTGCTTTCAGTGCGTAGTTGCTGCTTATGGAAATTGCAGACGAATGCGTTAAATAAACGAGTATTCAAGCAAGCAACACGCAGAGACAAAGGAAAGGAACAGCTGACGCGAACCGGCCCTGGCTAGCGCGTGGACTTTGACCGGACCTAACGGTCGCCGCGTCCTTTGTTAAAGAATCAAGCGCATATGCACTTAGATCTTTAGCGAAAACACCAGAAATGCATAGATTGCAATGCAAACTTGCTGATTAAGATTGTATTATTTTATATTTATGATATTTTACAATGTCTCGCTCAAAATGTCTGCTAGAATTAGAATTTTTAGCAAGAACAAGATAGGAATGGATAGGAAAGATATGGAACGAACTCACAGTGTTGGCCAAAATCCGTTAGGTGCGACCGTACAGCCGATGACCTCTGATTCGACCCGATGATAACTGAAGTGATCGTCCTTTGTCCTCGCTTAGCCGTTGCGTACCGAACGTGGCGCGTCGCGTGGCGTGGCTTAGCCTTAGCTTCGATAGAAATCAGTGTAAAAATACGAATACTTTTCCGCGAAGGACCATTGGTTGGGTCCTTATGGTTAATAAAAGAATGGACTGTAAATTTATAAAATATGCTGGTTTATTTCGTATTTTAGTATTATCGAGCCGTGCGAACGCGATGGTGTCGTCGGTGTCAGTGCGGGCGAGCGGCCGCCACGGTAGGATCGCGAGCCCGGGGGGAAGCGCGGCACGCGGGCGGGAGGCAGCTCAGCTGTGGCGTAGACAGACGGAGTTTGCGGCATATCGGTTTAGTACGCCCATATACGAGTATTTCAAATGGAGTGTCCACAGTTTGCTAGTGTTACGCTCACTTTACGCAGTTTGCAGCGTTACGTGCGCCGACTGTGTCAGTTAGTGGCCGACTCACAGCAAAACCGTTTGCGTCATACAAAAATAGATAGCAGTTAGCAGTAGAATTTCAGTTCACCGCAAATTTGCGGCCCATTCAGTCGGCTGCTAACAGTTTGCCTACTGGGTACCCAGCCTAATATTGTTTTTCAAGTGCTCGGTGATGAAGTATAGGAAACTATAATGTTGTTTGCATTATTTATTTGCTGTGTTAGCGTTCCCATACTAGTTACTTTGATATCAAATTTATTTTTAAGGACTGTATCTTCATACAAGTATGTAATAGCTTCACCCATATAAATATCTTTATGCTGAAAGACTATCGTTTCAGTGACGGCAATTTTCAAAGGAATGATTCTGGGGTCTAGTTCCATATTTATATATCCAATTTTTTCGAATTCCCAAGAGATCCCTAGAGAAATAAAGATAAACACTTATTGAAAATACGAAGATAACTACATACTATGTAGTATCATATAAAATATGCCTAACAACCCTATCGCCTCGTCGCTGTCGGTATCATTCCAGTGATATTAAATTACACCATGCATTGCACCAAGAAGGCTGATTCGAGGCACTTTCGATTCAGCTTATTGGATTATCGCTCTCATACTGAGCAAGCGGCTATGTTATAAAGTGGATCATGCACGTGTAAATACATTGGATGCACTGAAAACGCTAATTGTGTATTCAGTGAGTCAGTCAGTTGTCACATCGAATCGCACTTAGGTTTAAACAGTCTGCGCCAATCTTTATGGCCGGTCTGAATGTAGCCGCATTACGCTGCGCACAACACAAAATTAGGTGTCAGCGGGACGTACACGGGACCAGGCAGGGCACGCCCGCGCGCGCCGTTTTTCACCCGCAAACGCCCTCGCCACACGCATGTTAGTGTGAGTGAGCTACGTTCGTATTGGTTATGAAATGTACGATGCGCAAGTTCGTACCCACCGGCTACATTCAGACCGGCCGTAAAGATTGGCACGGACTGTACATTTCTTAGAATTTGTATTAAACTATCACTAAATCTTCTACCATGGAACCTGTCTACCTGCGATTCTCTCTAACGTCTCTCTTTCGCAATTCGCAAACTCATCGTTTCCTTACATTGTGTAACTTTAGAGTTACAATTTCGTTATACAAGACTAAAACGTCAACAACATGGTCCTAAAGTCAACGCTCTGCAATTTTACGTTCGCTGCGTGGGAATCTCGAGAACCACTAGCTGTGATGTCATCCAGAACCATTCATTCATATAATCATTTAGGCCAACAATCACAATGGCTAGTATTCATTTTGTCACACGTTTTGCCTTCTGTATGTTCTCATCGATATAATGACTTGGCAAAATATTCAAACGCGTAATAATAATTATATTTATTACTTGTTGTAAGGTACTGAGATAATCATAATTGTCACTTGTATGTGGGTAGGCCATTCCGTGATTAAACTTGCTTGGTATAAGTCCTTGTGTCTTATTACTGCGATAATTCCCAAAACATTTCATTGGCGACGAGGAAAACAAAGTCAAAGAACGCGTGTGTAAATAACAGGAGTGATTAAATAAAAAGAAACGATTCCTACAAATATGTCGGTCGGCAAAATTGCGGAATTTAACATTGAAAGTGATAACTGGCGTTTGTATGTAGAAAGGTTGGAGCAGTACTTTATTGTGAACAATATCAAGGATGATTTGAAAGTACCAACATTAGTGACAGTGATGGGCGCTAGAAGTTACGAATTGCTCGTGAATTTGTGTACGCCAGATAAGCCCGTTGCAAAAAAATTCAACGAGCTAACCGACATTTTGGAGCGACATCTGCAGCCACGCCCGAGCATACTAGCGGAGCGTTACAAGTTTCACCACAGAAATCAAGGTGTTGGAGAGAAAATATCGGATTATATCGCAGACTTAAAGAAGATGTCAAGGACGTGTGAGTTTGGCCAAGGGCTGAACGAATGTTTAAGAGATCAGCTGGTATGCGGACTGACAAACGAGGCGATTCGCCAGCGGTTATTCGCGGAAGACAAGCTCGATTTCCATAAGGCTTGCAGTTTGGCGCAGAGTATGGACAATGCAGAGAAGAATGCCGCTTTGGTGGAACCGCGAAACGGCCTTCCAACAACGAGCGATTGCCAAATGGTAATGTTGGCTCGAACAAATAACAGGGAGCGATCTCAAGTTTCATCAACAAACGGCATACGCAAGGATACGGGGGTTCGAGCGCAGCGGGACACGGGCGCGCGCCGCAGCGGCACGGGGATTGTCGCCGAGCACGGCTGGCGGCGGGGCGAGCGCAGGCAGTGTCGAGTATGCGGAGGTGACCACGAACCAGCCGCGTGCAAGTTTCGCCAGTACGTGTGTCGGGTCTGCAATCAACCGGGACACCTGCGACGAATGTGCCCGATCGTAAGGAATAATGGACATAACAATCTAGTGGAGGTGGTTAATTCGAGTGGTTATGATATCGACGAAGAGGTAATTACCATAAATCAGTTATCAATATCTAATTATCCACCCATAGTCGTGACGTTGAATGTTGGGAATAAAATTATACAAATGGAGTGTGACACGGGGAGCGCGGTGTCATGCATTAGCGCTGATTATTATAAACAACATTATAGACATATAAAATTATCTAAATGTAATCTAATTTTAAGATATTACACTGGGGAAATGATCCGACCTTTGGGTGTAATTAGGCCGCTAGTAAAGTTTAAAAACATGTGTAAACATTTGGACCTCTTTGTTATTGATAACGGAAAAACAATATTACTAGGACGGCAATGGATGACAGAGTTAGGTATTACGTTGAAAGCGACCAATGATTTAAAGTCAGCAATGTACAAGGTGTCAAGTGCGAGTTTTGATGTAAATGATTTCATTTCCAGATACTATAATGTATTCGCGGACGGCTTGGGACGTTTTACGGGTGGCAAGGGCAGTATTCACGTGCGCCCCGACGCGCGGCCGGTGTTCCTGCGCGCGCGCCCGCTGGCGTACGCGCTGCGCGAGCCGGTGGAGCGCGCGCTGGAGCAGCTGGTGCGGGACGGCGTGCTGACGCCGGTGGAGCGCTCGGACTGGGCCACGCCCATTGTGCCAGTCATCAAAAAGGACGGTAACATTAGAATATGCGCTGACTATAAACTTTCCTTGAACAAAGTGTTGGAAGTCGACCGTTATCCGTTACCTAGGGTTGAAGACTTGCTGGCCCGCCTCCATGGGGGGGAGCGATTTTCAAAAATCGATTTGTCCCAGGCCTATGCCCAAATTGAGTTAGACGAGACTAGTAAATATACGGTGATAAATACACATAAGGGATTATTTAAATACAACCGTTTAGTTTACGGCCTCGCATCCAGTCCAGGGATATTTCAGAGAACTCTGGAACAATTATTCGGGAACCTGCCATATGTTGGGGTGTTTCTAGACGATATAATCATAAGTGGAAAAGACACAACATCACATTTAAATAATTTAAATAAGGTATTTAGTATATTAGAATCTAACGGACTCAAGGTCAAGAAAGAAAAGTGTTGTTTCTTCCAAGAATCTATAACATATTTAGGGTACACGATATCCAAAGACGGGGTACACACGTGCCCAGATAAAGTTAAAGCCGTTAATGACACCCCCACACCGACGACGGTTAGTGAGCTACGGTCGTTTCTAGGCATGGTGATGTATTACGCAAAATTTGTTAAAAACATTAGTTTTATTTTAGCACCCCTATATCGGTTGTTAAAAAAGGGCACCAGATTCGAATGGTCGGAAGAATGTGACCAGGCTTTTCAAAAAGTTAAACATTTACTGACTTCAAGTGAAGTGCTAGTACATTACTCTCCAGATTTAGACATAGTTTTAACCACGGACGCGAGTAGCGTAGGCGTAAGCGGAGTAATCGCGCATGTCACGCCTAGTGGAGAACGACCTATCGCTTACGCATCGCGAGCTCTTACCAACGCTGAACGTCATTACTCGCAAATAGAGAGGGAGGCTCTAGCCATCGTGTACAGCGTGAAGAAATTTCACCAGTACCTCTATGGTAGGCGGTTCACGTTAAGGACAGACCATAAGCCATTAACAGCGATTTTCGGAAATAAGACGGGCATACCGGTAATGGCTGCAAGCCGGATGCAACGCTGGGGGGTTTTATTATCAGGGTATCATTACGATATTGAATATGTTTCCTCTTCAAGGAATAGTGCAGATGCGTTATCTAGATTACCATCGAAAACAATTACCGAAGACTCGCATAGTGAGGTGACCTATTTAAATTTCGTTGAGGATTTTTTACCAGTGAATCACTCAGATATAAAAAAGGCGACTGCTGCAGACCCAGTGGTTAGCAAGGTGCTTCTCTACACCCAAACGGGGTGGCCGGCACATTGTGACGACGAGGCTATTAAGCCATACTATATTCGGCGCAACGAAATTTATTCAGAGGGAAACTGCGTAATGTGGGGATATAGAATGGTAATACCTTCGTCGCTACGTCCTACAATTCTTAAACAACTTCACAGTAGTCATTTAGGAATCGTAAAAACGAAATCATGGGCTCGTAGTTATGTATGGTGGCCTAAACTGGATGCGGAGATTGAAGACATGTGTCGACAATGTTCTACATGTGCGGTAGAATTACCGGCGCCCTCTCGAGCACCGCCACGACCGTGGCCGTACGCCGCTCAGCCCTGGTCGCGACTTCACATAGATTTTTTAGGTCCAATTAGAGGACTAACTTTTTTAGTGGTCGTAGATTCCACATCCAAATGGATTGAAATTTTTGAAATGTCGCGAACCACTGCTAGCTATGTCATTAAATGTTTAAGAGGGCTGTTTGCAAGGTTCGGACTACCAGTCGAAGTAGTATCGGATCAGGGACCACCTTTTACTAGTTTAGAGTTCAGCTATTTTTTAAAAAACAATGGTATCAGGCAGTCCTTTTCGCCAATTTATCATCCGGCATCGAATGGCGCGGCGGAAAATGCAGTTAAGCTGTGTAAAAATGCAATTAAAAAGGCTTTTACGGATGGCAAGGATATTGATGCGGCTTTACAGACCTTCTTGCTTTCGTACCGAAACAGTATTCACAGTACGACAGGGGAAACGCCTGCACAAATTTTACAAAAACGTTCGCTGCGTTCTCGTTTAGATTTAATACGCAGCGACAGGGCTGTACTGGATAGGGTCAGCGAGGCCCAGCGGCGTCAGGTTGAATATTCCGGGGGTAAACTGAGGGAACTCGCACCAGGGGAACCGATTTGGTTTAGAAATTATCGTGGCCAGCAAAAGTGGGAAAAGGGATACATAGAACGGCAGGAAGGGTCTCGAAGGGTCTCGATTCGTGAGAATAGCGATAACGGTCGACAACACACAAGACATATAGATCAGATTCGTCGTAGGTCCCGTATGTCTAATGTTACGTGTCCTAGTGATGACACAGAGTCAGTAAACGGTGCCGAAAGGGATGAACCGGTGCTCGGTGCATCAGGTGAATTCACTGACCCCGGTGGAAATAGGGAGGAAGGAGATGAGTTCAGTTCCTCACCGGGTGGTGAGGCTCGAGGTCCCGAGGAAGTATTCAGTACCCCCACACCCGTCCCAAGGGCAGATATTTCATCGGAGCTTCGAGTTACACCAGCTGACACCACAGCACCGGTGTCACCTGTACAACGTCCCAGGAGAACGCGCAAACCTGTGATTAGGTTCGCTATTGAATGATGTGGATAATAATATATATTTATTTTTGTAGAATTGTTAGCATAGTCATCATAGTTAATAATCGTGTTTAACATTTAAGTTTATGTATTAAGTTAAAATTAAGGGTGAGGGTGTAAGGTACTGAGATAATCATAATTGTCACTTGTATGTGGGTAGGCCATTCCGTGATTAAACTTGCTTGGTATAAGTCCTTGTGTCTTATTACTGCGATAATTCCCAAAACATTTCACTTGTGTGTTCCATGTTGAATCCATTGATGTGCACTGTTACTCACACGAAGCCGTATAGGTCTCTCACACTATATCCTTTACTTAGAAAGTAATAGAAAATCTTGCACTTCGTACTGTGAATTCTGAATGAATTTTCTCTGGCTGTACTTGAATATTTTATTCATTTAATACAAGCTTTTATTTGCCAAAGCTCTAAATGTGAGTCTTCGTGAATATCATGAGCATGGTACGCGTCTAATATAATTAAGAGCTCATGACTCTCATGGAGTTCCTGACTGGTTTAGAATACGTTTCGTCGCTAACCTATTCCATTCTGAGAGTGTCACACCGGGCGACTAACAGAATTAACAATGCAGAATCTAGCAACGCGACAAGGAACACTTGAACCATTTGCAAACCTGTATAACTAGTATTGCGCAGCAGGTTGATCATCTTATATCCGTAAATTTTCCCACATAGAATTAAATAATGTATAAACATTGTTAACCGCGATGGTAGATATGTATATCATATTATCAAATAAGGTCAAAATTTTAATATTTTACTATGAAAATGTGTATACATAATGACTCTAAGCAAATACGTGTATTATCTTTACAAAAATAAACTATTATACGTCAATACAACGTAATTACGAGTATATTCTACAAGCCCGCCATATAATCAGTGTTACTTATTCAAAACGTCGCGAATCTTCACGTTTTATCCAATTCGACATTAAACTCTCTTTACCAGAGCAAAATATTTGGGCCATTACGCCCCTCTGCCTCGGCAAATTAAATTTTACGTTCAAAGAAACTGGCGAACATCTCGTTTAATAAATTCTTGAACACCACTACGATATTCATGGAGGGAAAGGGGAGCCCCCGTAACAACTTTTTGAAGTATCTGGAAACTTATTGTGCTCGGAATCGCGCACGGGTTGTTTACATGGTGCTTAGGTCGATCTAGATTCTTTTTATTGTCTCCTAAAGATTCCGTATCGAAAACAGATTAATGTTTTGTATAACTCTTACGAGCGGTTCCGTCTAGATCTGAATTTCCTATCGACTTCGAAAGATTCGAAATAATGAAGTCGCTTCTATCAAACTCTGCGATATGCCTTCTGTACAAATTAGATGTGTACAATCTGCTCATTGTTAAGTTACTGTTGTACAATAAAGAGTATTTGTGTCAAATTTGTGTTTGTGTAGATTGGGAAAGTCCAATGATAACGGAAAATTGTACTCTAACATTATAAATCATTCTTTATCCAAAATTGATGAGGCAATTAGTTTCATATGTCTATCTGTGTAGGTACCTATCGTTTTAAGTTGCTATTCCCCTTGTGGTTAATTTTCGTTATGTAAATTAAATATTGTATTGCCTATAAAATATGCCCAGCAGTGGACATCTTTTGGCTGAAATAATGATGATGATTGTATAATCAGCGGGCCACATGAAGGTTGTGTATTTAGATGTAATCGGAAATAATATTACTGTTCATGTCTCTCTTTTGACAGATTTTGCAGTCAATAAGCGGTTTACAATTTATGTACTCACATCCTTCGTTATCATCATTTCAGCTCATAAAACTGCTGAGTTGCGTCTCCTCCAAGTTAGTGGAAGGAAATTTCATTAAAGTTTATTTGTTTCTTTCGTAACTGATTTCAAACTTACCACCCTTGTGCATACAATTTATTTTCCCATGAAACGTTAGCTAAAAAAGCTGCCGCTAAATCCATTAATTGTCCCTTTTCGACTCCAACTCGGGTCGTAGATATTATCTTGGTAGCACAACACTGGCGGCGCATTACGCAGCTCGGTATCAACCCGTTAATTACTCGGCGAGCATTCACCATCGCAGTTGACAAATGTACCTTGGGCTCGTTTACATTTGCTGTGCTCAACCCGAAATTAGTTTAAACCTTACGTCGTAAAAACTGTAACTAGTTTTTTATGCAAACTCCTTCGCTCGTATCAAACACACGGAGCCTAAAGATGTCGTAGTGACTAGAATACCTAGAACAGAGAGAGTTGTCTTTAATATCTACATATTATAAAACAAAATCGTTGTCGTCTGTCCGTCCCTAAATCTTCAATTAGCTTAAATCTTTAAAACTACGCAACAGTTTTCAAAGCGGTTTTTTTAATAGATAGAGTGATTCAAGAGGAATGTTTATATGTATAAAATACATCCATAATATTGTAGAGAAACACTGATAAATTTAGAGGTTCATTGCATCCGTGTGAAGCGGGGAGGGTCGCTAGTTAAAAGTAATATAGTAATTGAAATATTTTTTGAAAATTAATTTAAATCGGAAATGCCCAAGTGTATTGTTATGCTTTTGTTCTAACATTCTCAGACTAGTAAATTTGGTTACGGTAAATGCGGTCAGCGGTAATCACAGAAAGTTATCGCCTATAATAACAATAGCGCACTTTCATGGAGAACGCTAGTGCGCCCACGTTACGCCGCAAATGGAGCCGATGCATTACAATTAAAAGTGTCGTAAAAGTGTGATTATTTGGGGTCAGTAAAATATTTAATCTACTATTCGTGTTGGTAAACGTGAGATGTGTTTAAACATACAGGGGTACATAGGATCTTCTCTTCTTGGATTTCGTTCTTAAAAAGTAACCAGTGCAATATTTTGTACTGCTTTATATGTCTGTAACTTTGTTGGTGAATAAACAATTTATTATTTATTTATTTAGTGGTCGACCGTAATGAATTTAAATTATAGTTCTATAAATATAGTTATATTCTAAATTTTACCACAGACGTTTACAATAAACAAAAGAGAATAAATGCGCGTATGTGTGTCAAATACATGGCAGTGTTGTTTGTTGATTTAATGTTTTTGTTATGATTTTAATAAAAAATAGCATTCTGTGCTCCTTCTCTATTTAAACTATTAGTGTAGGAGATTCCTCCGTCCGCGCAATGTTCGAATAATTCTCGAAGAGTTTTACATTTTTGTTTATTTAAAGAAATGGTTCTGACCTCCACCGCCCTCCTGTTCTCTATTCTACCAAATAATTTTCAGACGTTACACTTCTACTACGTGTACGTGAATGCTGACAGCAGATTAACCAAATAATTACCGGTCGTCTCACTAGCTGGGTCGCGGAGGGCAGATGCCAAGCTCGTTGATGCAATTGGGGAAAAGAAGAAGAATATATATTCTAGTCCCCTCCTTAAAAAAACGTGTCCATTAAGCACACGATTGAACAGATCCTAATTAATTTTTAATATGTTTGAATGCTATGATTAGTCCCATTCAAATTTTAACATAGTTTTAGATAGATAGATAACTCTAATAGCGACCCACCCCGGCTTCGCACGGGTGCAATGATGAACATCTAAATTTAGCAGTGTTTTTCTACAATATTATGCATGTATTATACTCATAAACCTTCCTCTTGAATAACTCTATCTGTAAAAAAAAACTGCTTCAAAATCCGTTGCGTAGTTTTAAATATTTAAGCATACATAGGGACGGACAGACGACAGCGACTTTGTTTTATACTATGTAGTGATAGTGATATGTAGTGATAATTAACAACTTACTACAGTACACAATTATAGGTGACTTGTACAATAGGCGGCTTTATCGCTAAAGAGCAATCTCTTCCAGGCAACCCACACATAGCTTTAAGGACAGTTATCTTAATATATTGTGGCATATTTCAGCATTATTATAAATTAGAGTAGAAAACAAAAACAAATAATTTTAAAACTAAAAACAAATTATACATATGTAAATATACAAATATAATAAGTAGGTATATAGGTATACTAGCTGATCCCGCAAACGTTGTTTTGCCAAATAATTTTTTTTATGCCAGTTTAGGGGAGAAAAGGAATATTTAATCGACGTATAACCCTTAAAGTAAGCTACAAAAACATTCATCGATCTGTGCTAGTTATACAGGTATATGTAAAATGAACCAGCTGTTGAAATTGTCGTTAAACTGGTAGCCAAGGCAACGTATCGTTAAACTGGTAGCAAACTAAGATGGAAGCTCATTACTTATGTTCTTAGTTGTATAAGGGTCAGCGTCCAGTTAGTGAACCAGCACCAGACCAATAACGCCCCACGTCACATCTCAGCTACGCAAAAACGAACTTCACGGTGTGTAGCACACGGTATATTTTTGATGCGGTCGACCTGATAACAGTGAACGTTTTCAGTTGTTTACGTATACTGATAATATATAGAGATTGTATTGAGTGGAAGACCGAATTCTTCTTCTTTCAGAAAGCTGCATTATTCCTGTGTAATGTCCTAGTTTTCTTACTACCCAAGGGAATAAGTAATCATTAATGTCAACAGATCGGTAATGGAGAGATGGGCACTTCGTGATCACAGGGGTGAAACTGAAGGCAGAAGCTAGACTCAAATATTCTTACAGTATATCACTTAGCTTGAAGCCTGTTTTTGGATATCTTAGTTAAGAATTGAGATGGTATAGTAGCTTGCAATCGTCAATAGTTATCCGCGTGGTGACGGATTAAGAATACATTGTGTCACCACCCCATTCTATACTGAGGGTGTCGTTAGGGCCGACGAAAGGAAATGACAAGGCCGATAACCTAGCCGCAAGATAAGGAAAACTTGACACGAAACCCTGTGCGAACCTATCTGGCCAGCGTGGCACAGTAGGCTTATTGCCCCCTCCATGTGACTGGAGGGGGCCCGACTCAACAGTGGGTCGGCTATGGGCTGAGTAGTAATTGTCAAAAGGGAAAGTTGGCGCTTGTCTTTAACGAAAACGGCTTCCCCGTTCTTTCTCCGACAATCACAGCTAAGGAGATCCAAAAATCCATTACACAGGACCAAGATGTATGTTAATCACTATCACTATCGCTACATATTATAAAACAAAGTCTCGCTGTCGTCTGTCCGTCCCTATGTATGCATATAACCTTAAAACTACGCAAGTACATAGTTATTCAAGAGGTAGGTTTATATGTATCTTACTTTAATATTATAAACGTGAAAGTTTGTAAGTATGGATGGATGGATGGATGGATAGATGGATGGATGGATGGATGGATGGATGGATGTTTGTTACTCTTTCACGTAAAAAGTACTGAATGGATTTTAATGAAACTTTACAATAATATAGCTTATACATCAGAATAACACATAGGCTACAAGTTATAAAGATATTATGTGAATTACAACAATATAAACAAGTCGAATTCAAAATTTCAAATTGTCAAATTTTCGGCCATATTAAACTATAGACAACATAACGTTTCGCTGTCAGTTGCGTTTTGTTAAAGTAGGTTTTATACGGACGGGATAAAAATCTCAGGTATCCTATGTCCAACTTTCTTTTTGTTTTAATTTTAAATATTTATAATGCGGAACAAAGTTCGCCGGGTCAGCTAGTTATCCATAATAAAGTAGAGAAACAAAACACAGAATGATAAATTTTGAGGTTTAACACCCATGCGAATCCGGGGCGGGTCGCTAGTAAATTATATGGTGTTGGACCACGAAATGGACACTTACCCTTAGATTGTAGGCAATAATGAGCAAGTATGTATGATCTAAAACGCAGTGACTAAGCTGTTCCGTTACAAAGACCAGAAAATGTTACGTGTTTTTAATAGTGTTCCAATTTATTTACTTTCTGTCGAATTTCTACGAAAATATTTCCAATGAGTTGAATAATGGTCTATTGAGTAGGCAATTTGTTAGTGATACAGTTTGGAATTTAATTGCTAGGCTATTTATTGTGTAGTATCGTCATTGTAATAGTTACACGCGCCGACTTTTTTAATATTGCTGAGAGCCTGACACATTTTGTCTTTTGTTCGGTTTGATGTTTTTATTCATCAGATGCTTCAGAATCATATGTCCAAATTGATAAATGTTAAAGTTACTGAACATAAATTGCATAATAGCTTGAGTTTTATACCTAACTATTTTGCGTTTATGTGTATTACAAAGAGCTAAAGATCTTACTAATATAAAAAACTGATGATTGAAAAAAAGGGGATATTTTGCAGGATAATGACGGTGATTTATAAACCGATTTTGGTTCTTTATTCGATTTGATTTGCCAATTTTTTTAAATTTACATCATTGTCTATATCTCGTCCCATCACTCACTAACGAGACTAACCTCTCCCAATTACTATAAGTATACTACTAAATCGGGCCTCCTCTAATAATATGGAGGGAAATTTGCTTACTTTGCTGGCACGACAGGGTTTGTATCAAGATTTCCTTCCTTTGCAATGAATTATGCTGAGTCTGGGCCGGTTTGTGGCAAGACTATAAAAAATACAGCTGATGTCTATATTAACTATAAGATCTATGTCATGTGTATATTTGTCATGGTATTTTTGTCTCTTGCCACAATACACACACATAGACATATTGTTTTGTCTATGTCAAATATTGTAGTCATCTTGAGTGCCTTTTCTCGCCTCTTATGACGCCCCATTGCCGACATTATGTATTCTAAATCCGTCACCACGCGGAATAATATACTAATTATTAAATAAACTTATGCACCCTTTAACCAGACACAGAGGTAGGAGGCGGAGCGGAGGCGGAGCGGAGGCGGAGCGGAGGCGGGAGTGGAACGTGCTAGGCGTGGTAGTCGCGAAGTGTGCAGACATGCACTATCCGAGGCGTTTAATATTGATTAATGCCTGTGTTGCTCTGTCTGGTGTGGGATTTAGAATACTTGGTGTCACCACCCCATTCCATCCCGAGGGTGTCGTAAGAGCCGACAAAAGCAAATGACAAGGCCGAATACCGGCTAGGTAGAGATAATGAATACTTAATACGAAACACTGTGCCAACCCGTCTGGACAGCGTTCTCCATCTCTATTATCTGTATCTAGTTCTACGGCTCCTATTTGAAATCAACAAAAAAATTAAATTAAAAATTTAAATAAACCCCCGACACAATAACCTTTAAAAAGTAAAAAATAAATACTTCGCGTTGGGGGACCACTCCCACTTATTTATTACCTGACCCCTGGTCCCCCAACGCGAAGTATTTATTTTTTACTTTTTAAAGGTTATTGTGTCGGGGGTTTATTTAAATTTTTAATTTAATTTTTATTTTATACTTTTTATAGGTACATACTTATTCTAATGTTGATTTTTTTAAATTGCACGTGATGCGCTTTCATTTGAGACCCCACTCGATTATATTTGCAGACATTCGGTTATTCTTCCCAACTTTCACCCCTCATAACTTTTAAACGGCTCACCCGATTTTCATCAAACATGTCTAAGAACACTCGCCCGTAACTCACCTTTCATACAAAAATAACTTTATTGAAATCGCTTCATCCGTTCGCGAGCTACAGTGCCACAGACAGACAGACAGACAGACACACAGACAGACAGACACGTGAAACTTATAACACCCCTCTTTATGCGTCGGGGGTTAAAAAATCAAGAAAATACAAAATGACAGAACCTCCTTCTGTTATATGGAGGGTAATTAGCCTAGTTTGCCAACGCTAGGGTCTCGCAAAAACTGATGAACTGTAAGTGATAAGGCAGAAACACGAAACCGTGCTACTCAACCCATAAAGGACCCACTGCTGAGTCGGGCCTCCTCTAGTAACCCGAAGAGTGACTGGCCCACGCTGGACAGACCGGTTGCCACAGGGTATCGTATCGTTGCTGCCTTCTCTTGCGGCTTGCCTTGTCATTTCCCTTTATCGACACCCTCACGAAATGGATTAAAAAAGTACAGTTCCGGAAAGTACTGATTAAAAATAGTTTTAATGAATAATAAGAAACGATTTATAGTGAAATAGAATGTATTAGTGCTAATTCTCTTGGATAAGTGTTATCTCTTCAAAACAATAAGTGTAAGTGACTTTTAAAAGCTTTCAAAACCGAGTGCAAAACCGTGACTAAAAAATATTAATTACCTCTATATGTGTTAAATACCAATATTATACCTTGTTAAAACAACCACAAACTAATAGGACGATAATTAACAGTATATTCTTAGTGACTTTCAATAAGTAATAAACATTTATTCTTAGAAACAAAATTGTGAACAGTGCGCGCCCAGATGCTTGTCATTCAAATATTTGAAATAAGCGTCCTAACGAACATTTAAAAAAAGTTTTGCCTACTAGAACCATAATTTCGCCACTGTTATCAACTAACAGGATAGCTAATTAATAGCGAATAGCGTTTTGTCGCACCAGACTTGTCGTGAAAGGTGTCACGGGTTCGTAACCGAGTTCGTGCATACCACTATGTGCCTATTAAGAATTATTACGAACAATTATTATAAAAATAATTGCCACATACGTTTGTGCCGCTTATATTGCATGGCGCTTGTGTTTTTTTTATATCCGCTAAACTGCTGAGCGCTTTAATAAATTTTTGTTTTTCTTTTTTATTCATTGTTTTATCTATAAATTAACAATAACAATGCCTCTTCAAAGAACACCAACTACATCTGCAAACGAATATGTTACTCTTCGTCGTCATAAGACCCATAATAATGATTCACATGATCTTTCCTTTGGATCGACAACTTCGGAAATAGAAAGGCATAGCCCACTAGACCTAGATCTGCAACTGGACTTGTCTACTCGCTATCGATGTGACATAGAAGAGCTCAAGAAAGAAATATTACAACTAAAAAATGAATTAGTGAATGCCTATGAAGAAATAAATAAACTGAAGGAAAATATGTTGCAAACAAATAACACTGACTCAAAAATATTACATACAGAAACAAACCAACAAGAAAATCAAGCTATTCGAAAGAAACCAAAGAAGAAAAAGTCCCGACATAATATAACGTCATCACCTCATATAATATGTAACACCAGCTGTTTTGAGGCATCGACCACAGATGACGACACTATTATTACACCCAATAAATCAGCGATCGACCAAAGTTATACAACGCTATGCCCGTTGACGACAGAGGGCGCGACTACACCAAAGTCCACTCAGTTACTTAAGATGAACACAGATGGAGCTGTTCGAAACTTGCAACCACAGGATCAAACTAGGATTTCTACTCTGGATCTTCCTGTTACGCCAAATATATTAAAAACCACGCCATCTATGGAGACGATGTGCAACCAACAAATTTTGAACTCGAAAAACAATGAACAAGTAACTAAGCATACTTCACTGCACTTTTGTAGCTCAATGACAGTTGGGACCGCTATGTCAACTCAATGTAATATTAATAATAGAACAACCTCTAACAAAATTTGTATTATAAGTGATAATAATGTAAATAACTTATTGAAAACAGCTGAATATACTTTCACAAACTCTAAAATAATACATTATTGCTTACCAAATGCAGGAATTACTGAACTTTTTGTAAATTTAGAATTAAAACTTATCAACTATACTTTACAAGATTACTGTATCATTTTCTTGGGTACAAAAGACTTTGAAATGTCTTTCAACTATGAAAAATTAGTAGAATACATAAAAAATAAATTAGAAAAAATTACTTATACTAATGTTATAATCTGTTCCCCTAATTTCAAACTTGGTACCAATGTATATTTATTCAATAAGAGAATCGAGTCTTTTAATTACCATCTATACCTTAGTAACAAAACTTTTGAATATACCTTCATCTTTGATACCAACAGAAATTTAAAATATACTTATGCTATGTTTTCTAGGTATACGAAAAAAATTAACAATAAAGGGATACACACTGTTTTCAAAAAATTAAATAACTATTTATTAAGCCTAAATAAGTGTTATGAAGAATCTACCATACAACTTAATGAATCTGATTCATGTAATAAAGTTCATATTTCTGATACACAGATTAGTTCTAGCAACCATAAAGAGTTTTTTCGTTTATAATAAGATACGAGTAATGCATCAAAATATTAATGGATTGCTTAGTAAGTCTGACCTATTATGTGTAAATATCCAAGAACTTGAAAAATGTGCAAAAAATGTAGATGTAATTTGCATAACAGAGCACAACATGAACAAATCAGACTATGTGCATTTAACTTTACCAAACTTTAATTTAGGAGCCCACTTTGCCAGAGAAAATAGAAATGGGGGATCCTGTATACTCCTAAAGAAGATTCATATAAGTTTAAAGTATTGCAAGAGATATCTAATCTCAGCGTTTGTAATGATGTGGAGTGTTCAGCCATAGAGTTAATTGAACACAACTTGGTTATAATTTGTATATACAGACCACCAAATTATACACAAGAAAAACTAAATATATTTTTTAACATTTACAATTCTATAATGTGTTTAGTACATAAATGGAAATTCAAAAAAGTAATGGTATGTGGTGATTTTAATATTGACTTATTGAAGAGAAACCCTATTACTCTACGATTTGAACATTTAATTTATAGCTATAACATGAAAATAGGTACACGTGAAGTAACTCGCCCAAGTAGTAATACATGTATTGATAACATAATAAATAATGTAAGAGGTAGTAAATGTGAAGTAATTGATCTTGGTATGTCAGACCATACTGCTCAAATATTAACGTGCCCCGTCAAAAAAACGTGTACTCTTAGTCATTGGTATACAATACGAAGAGATTTTAGTAATGAAAACATAGCAAAATTTCAAGAATGTTTACAAAGTCTAACTTTTTATGATGTATTTAGTTCAAATGACCCCGAATATGCCTTTGACTCATTTTTTGAAGATTTTAAACTTTTTTATGACCTTTGTTTTCCCAAGATTAAAATAAGAAATACCTGTATTAAGAAAACAAGGTGGTTATCTAAAGGGATTGGTAAATGCTGTAAACAAAAGAGAAAATTACTTTGGAATTTTCGAACCAACCCTTCAGAAAGTCAAAAGCAGATTCTAAAAAATTATAGTGCGCGTCTTAAAAGAATTATAAAGCTAACTCAAAAGTGTCAAAACAATTATTATATATCAAATGCAGACAATAAATCTAAAGCCACATGGAGAATAATTAATGAAAGTAAGGCAAATTTTCCGAAAGAATTTATAACACAAATAAAAGTAAATAACCGTACAATAACAGACCCTATTAATATTGCCAACGAATTTAATACCTTTTTCATTAATGCTTCTAATAATGACATTTATAAAATAAACTCACCGGTAAATTTAAATGAAACGCCACAAAATGTTAAATTAGATACAAGTAATAATCATAATACACCTCACTCTTTATTCATGAATCCTGTTAGTCCGTACGACATCTTTTTGTTAATTAAATCCCTTAAAAACACTCATAGTTCTGGTTATGATAATATTACTACATCGGCAATTAAATCAGTAGCGCTTATTATAAGCCCAGTCCTTAGCCATATCATAAACATATGTATTGAACATGGCGTTTTTCCAAGCAAATTAAAAAGGTCTGTTATTAAACCACTCTTTAAGAAAGATGATAAAGAAAACATTGCTTGTTATAGACCGGTATCTTTACTTCCCATTTTTTCCAAAATTATAGAGAAAATTATTTACAATGCCATTAACTCTTATTTTGAAAGACATAATCTATTTACACAAGAACAAAAAGGTTTCAGAAGAAATAAATCAATTAATATGGCAATACATGACCTTTTAAAACCTTTATATTACAACATAGATAATCGAACTCCTACTGCTACACTGTACATGGACATGACTAAAGCGTTCGATTATGTGGATCATAAAACCCTTCTAGATAAATTAAATGGTTACGGAATTAGAGGCAATGTCCATAAATTATTAAAATCATATTTAACTGACAGATATCAAAGGGTTGAAATAGACAGTATATGTCCACTGAGTAGAACAGTACAAAGCTATCACTCAAATTACATGAAAATGCAATGCGGTGTACCTCAAGGTAGCGTACTAGGGCCGCTCCTTTTTCTAATTTATATTAATGACTTCCCTAAAGCCATAGAACATCCGATGATTCTCTTTGCCGATGATAGCACCGTCATCTTTACAGGAAGAGAATTAAATTCCTTAGAATCTGCTATTAACACTACTCTTAAGCTAGTTATAGAATGGTTATCAAGAAACAATCTAGTGATTAACCTTAATAAAACAAAAATTATCACATACCCACAAGAAATTCAATACTCTTTGAATATAGAATATGATGGAACACATATTGAAGAAGTTAATAGTACTAAATTTCTGGGTATCTGGATTGATAATGATATGAAATGGCAGACACATATTGATACAATATGTAAAAAATTAAACCAATATTCGTATGCCTTGTATAAATTAGCGAAAGTAGTAGACCAATCAGCTGTACTGACAGCATACCATGCATATGTGGCATCAACCCTTAAGTATGGTTTAATATTCTGGGGAAACGCCACTAATACAGAGTACGTATTTAAAGCACAAAAGAAATGTGTGCGTGCGATAGCAAATATTCATGTACCAGACTCATGTAAACCTTTCTTTCAGGAATTGAAAATTATGACTTTTGCTTCTTTATATATTTATGAGGTAGCGATTTTTGTCAAAACAAACAAACATCTGTTTGCAACACCGCAATCTGTTAGGAATGCTTTAAAAATTTCTTCACTGCCTCACAGGACGGCCCTTTTTGACAAGAGTTTTTTTAGTATGTCATCAAGGATATATAATAAACTACCTAAAAAATTTTTAAAGATTGATAATGTACAAGATTTTAAGAAAAAATTGCAATTATTCCTATTAGACAAGGCTTACTACAATATATCAGAATATTTAGATGATAATATTAGAGAATAGATTTAAATAATTATAATTTAAGTTAAATGGTTTTATGTAGAATAATAATATTTGTACGCTTTACTAGCAGGACATAGTGATACTTAAAATAACATTAATCACCATCTTTGTTTACCTATGACCACAAATAAAAGACTTTGAGTTTGAGTTTGAGTTTGAGTTTGACACTATGAATTCTATATCCGTCACCATACGGATCTGAACAGGACTACCTCTCAGCAATTACTTAGCTCAGTTTCATCTACCATTTGTGTTTATTATGTTAATAGTTTCTGACACTTGTTGTGATTTTAATTTGTGCTCAATATAGTGTTATAATCATAATTAGATTCATTTACCATCATGAATATTAATATATTATTCAAATGATGCGTGTCAGTCTGTTGAGCATTAATTATATGTGATCAAACGAACTTGAAAAGTGACGTTCGATCTATATTATGTGAGTCTTCATTCTTCAGATATATTTATATACTTTAACTATGTAGTCCTTTTATTTTACAAGGCAACACTCGCACATCCAAAGAATCGATATGGAATCGTTTTTTTTTTTTTTTTTTTTTTTTCGGCAACCCTACCTTTCGTTAGATGTTCTTGCAGTCTAAACGTCATTCTTCAGAGTTAATAAAACTTTTCCAGGGTCGGGTAGGGTGGGTTGTGATATATCTGAAGAATGAAGACTCACATAATATAGATCGAACGTCACTTTTCAAGTTCGTTTGATCACATATTATATTTCGTCTTCATTCTTCAGATATATTTATATACTTTAACTATGTAGATGTTTAGAGGCAAAAGTGACAATGAAATACATATGTTACTTTTGTATGAAAAGTTTTATATTAAACAAAAACAAACTTCTAAAAGAAAAAATATGAATAGCACTGACTATTTTACATGATATAATAAACACAGAGTTAGATTATAAGGAGTAATTTAGTTTTTAGGAATCAGAATTCAAGGCCACGGATCTTGCGAAAGATCCCTCGTCTACTATTGGCCGGTTATAAAATTTGGCGAAAACTTGTGACGAGTTAGACCAGCCTGCTGTTTTTCTGATAATGTCCAGGCTGAGGCCCCTGGCGTGTGCTGCTGACGTAGAAGCGTGCCGCGTACTGTGTGCTGTGAACGCTGCTACGTCGATACCACACTCTTGCAAAGTTTGTTTAATCCATCTACTTATGGTTTGATTTGATGCCCTACCATGAGGTCTTTTATATGTAATCAAAAGGTAATCATTTATGTTTCCTGTCCTCAAACTCGCTGTGACAGACAGATAGTCATTCAAAGTTGTAGCCGGGCAAATACTAATATTTTCGACAAAGAAAGGTAAAATCAAAATTGGTTGGTCTTTCCCTGCTGCTGAGGTTTTGATTACGTCAGTAATCAGTATTTTGACACCGTTAGTTTCTTGTTTAATATTGCCGACCTTAATCAGTGATAGGGTCTGTACTCTGTGGGCGGTACATAAAGCTAATAAAATAACTAGTTTCTTGGTAAGTTTCTCAAGTGTAATGCTATTGTGTGGTACCCAGGTTGATATGTGATCAAATACTATACAAGGGTTCCACGTAACGGCATATTTTGGCATGGTAGGTTTACGTTTATAAATACCTCTAAGGAGCCGTTTGATTTGCTCATTTGAGCCGATATTGTTTCCTATAAGTAATGACAAGGCAGATCTATGCGTGTTTATGGAGGCATACGAGGCTCCACCATTAAAGATATTAGACAAGAAAATTAATACAGTTGATATGGATGGATTAAATGTGTCCAAACCTCTTGAAGCACAGAACTCCCACCAGAGTTTATAAGTACAGTTATATTGCTTAAGCGTATTCTTAGAGACGGAAGATACCATAATGTCTAAGACTTCAAGTGGAACATTCTGCCTGATAAATGCCTGCCGGAGAGCTTCGCTGCCCCCAGGGTAAGGGTCTGGTGGAGAGGGTGGAGTAATCTGAAAGGTGATATTAAGAGATCTTTATGGGGCTTGAATATAACAATGTCCGAAGCTAGCAACTCTCTTAAGAGAGGAAACCAGGCTTGACCTGGCCAATATGGGAATACTAAAATTCCTTTGGCTTTATCTTTAATTATCTTTTTTAGACATCTAAGGATAAGAGCAAATGGTGGAAACGCATAGAAATAATGAGTATTCCAAACAATTGTAAATGCGTCTACAGCTAGGGAATCGGGATCTTGTTTCCAAGATGTATATTTTCTGCATTTAGTATTTGAACGTGAAGCGAATAAGTCAATTTCTGGCCGACCGAAATTTCTAACTATTCTTCGGAAAGCTCTTTCCGATAGTTCCCACTCTGTATCAATATTTATTTTCCTCGATTCCTCGTCTGCTATATAATTTCTCTTTGTATTTATGTAAGATGCAAATAACCAAATGTTTCGTGATTCACACCAAGTCCAGATTTCTTTTGCTAAACTATTAAGATGTGGGAATTGGATTCCGCCCATTCGGTTTATATAGCTAATAGCAGTTGTATTATCTATGCGTAATAAGATCGAGCAATATCTCAGTTTTTGAGCAAAGCATTTAAGGGCCATGAACACCGCTAGTAATTCAAGGTAATTGATATGATAAATCAGTTCAGCAGTTTTCCAGTAACCGTTAACCCGGGTGTTATTACAAAATGCACCCCAGCCCGTCAGTGACGCGTCTGTAAAAATTTCTATCTTGAAGTCTTCGTCTCTCATTGTATTAAAAGACGAAGCCACCTTTTGTTTCCACCAATTTAATTCTGTTAACACATGTTGAGGTACCCTAATCTTTGAATCATAACTCTTAAGTTTACGAAGTGCTAAGAATTTTTCTCTTTCCATAATTTTTGTGTATAGCCATCCGTATCGGATAGCAGGGCAAGCAGACACGAGCACGCCAATTAACTGAGACAACTCCCTTATAGTGCAATTAGATCGCCGTGAGAATTGTACGATCAAGTTAATAATATTGCTACGTTTTTCGGTAGGTAAAGAAAGTGACATATTTACAGTGTTATACAAGAACCCTAAGAACTTACAACTCTGTTTAGGTACTAAAGAACTTTTGTCAAAATTTATAACAAAGCCTAGACAATGCAATAAACGAATCGTCTCAGTAACGTTAGCATAACACTGTTCATAAGTATCTCCGATACACAAAATATCATCTAAATATACGACGGATTTGAAACCTCGTTGGCGGAGGTGGATTATCGCTTCCCTCATGACTTTGGTAAAAACTCTAGGAGCAACTGACAATCCATATGGGAGAGCATTAAACTGATAAGTATGGTGAAACTGGAAGCGGAGATATTTCCTGTGGGGTTTGTATATAGGTATTAATAGGTAGGCCTCTTTCAGGTCTATTGTCGCTAGATAACCGTACTCGGGTACCAGTTTTGCGGCTGTTCGAAAATCTTCCATTTTAAAATGTTGTTTATATACAAATTTATTTAAGGGTTTTAAATTTAGAATGAAACGTTTCTCCCCATTGGCCTTAGGGGTCAGAAACACACTGGAAACAAAATCATTTTTAGAGCGATTACACAATGAAATTGCTCCTAGGTTAATAAGCTTATTAATCGACTCTAACATGTCAACAGATTCAGTTTTTGACCTAATTACATTACATGGTTTTGATAATTGATAGGGTTTGTGACTGAATGGGATACGAAACCCTTCACGAATCCATTTTAAGACTTTAGCATTGTCAGTAATCCTACACCAACAGTCATAGAAGTAATTTATTCTACCAGCATGTACCTCGATTAAAGATGCGTCGGGGCACGCTGTCTGCCGTGAGCTGCAACTGCTCGTGGTTGAGGTGGCGCACGTGGTTGGCGATTGCTCGTTGCGCCCCTTTTCGCCCCCCCTCGCCCCCCTCTGTTTGACGGGTAACGGGGAGGGCCCATCCAGTTTACCTGAGAGCGTGGACGGGAGGATGATGATGCTGGTGCTTGATGAGTAGCTCCTGATGGGCCTTTTATAGAAGGTATGGGCTTCTTTAACTGGAGTCCTTGCTTTTCGATCACTTTAGAAGCTTTGATTTTTTCCGAAAGCTGGTTACCAAATAGCATTTCGTCCCTTTCTACGTCTTGGATGACATTCAAAAAAGATTTGTCTAGAGTCGTGGTTATAAATTTTGTCCTTGCTTTAGTTTCTATGGAGTGTAAGTCGCATAAAATGCGACAGCTGTCGCTTAGCATTTTAATTGCCTGTAGCTTGTCGTTATCAGGTTCCAGGAGAAGTGACAGTCCCCTATTTAAGGCGGTAATGCCTAGACCTAATTGGTCTTGGACAGCTTCTACTCTTTTATCGCGCATCCTGACGGTGTCTGAAATTGCGGCCGAGATCTCCGGGTTGAGTTTGGGCGCTTTCAAAAGTGTACAGTTTTCTGGGATTGCATACTCCTTGGATAGTTTATCCTTGAGCTCTTTCGCAAGCCCCTTTCGTAATATAGGGAGCCAAAGGCGCGACAAGTTGTCATGTATTTTACTACCGTATTTGGGTGATTCCTCAGTTGATTCGCCCAGCGCGTTCAGAATATCGGTATCGAGTTCTACGACGGGGGAGTCTTTTTGTTCCGTCTCGGTAGGGTTTATGGTTGCATTATCATTTAAGACTTCTGTTACCTCGACAGCTTCGTCGGTCATTAACCCAGGAATTAAGTCATCTACGGCTTGAGACTCTGATTCTAATGAAGAGAGCAAAAGAAAAAACTATATTAATAATGTTTAAAAAGAAAAAACTAATATAAAAAATATGTGGGTATCTTTTAGAAATATAATTTTCGTGATATCATATTCAAGAACTATAAAGTGCCTTTGTGTCAGACCCTCAGTCTACCTCTAGGCATTTTTAGGTTAGGGTAAAGGCATTCGTGTAGACCCTCAGTCTACCTCCAGCCCGTAGTGCCTTCGTGACGATCCACGATCGACCTCTAGGCTTATACAGCATTGTTTTATTGTGCGTGAATCTCTAAACCACGCTAACGCACTTGAATATTATTCACTTTAAGTCATTTGTACCTACGATTCATTTTCACTTAAATAGTCGTTAATTCGTCTTACCTTGTTCTTGTTCGGAATCCGATGAGTCGATAACCCTTATACGTTTCCGATATTGTTTTTCTTCTAGCCGCCTTATTTTCCGGTGGTAACGTTCTATTTTGTCTCCTATAGCTCTTTTAGGCATTATTTTAATTATAAAATGGAATATTTAAAGTATTTAATACTTATTGCGGACATGTGCTGTCGCCGACTCGCAAAATAAAAGAATGACGTTTAGACTGCAAGAACATCTAACGAAAGGTAGGGTTGCCGAAAAAAAAAAAAAAAAAAAAAATCGATTCCATATCGATTCTTTGGATGTGCGAGTGTTGCCTTGTAAAATAAAAGGACTACATAGTTAAAGTATATAAATATATCTGAAGAATGAAGACGAAATATAATTAGCTCTATATTATGTCAATTAATAAACCAGAAGAACATTTTAAGTTTGATTTTATTATGATAATAATTGGTCCTTTAAATGTCCTGTAGTGGATTTCTGTTGGCGGAAATAATGTTGAGGAGACTGTTCTGCTGTATGAGTTTGTTTATCTTTATAGTTCAGGTCAGTCCCTGAAATTTTTTTTTTTTGTAAATGACTTCTGTCCGAGTCTTCGGTTTTGTGTATTTATTATAGTATTCATTTCTATGGCTCTATCTTCACAATAGACAGTTTTTTTTGTCGATCTCGCTACATAAAGTTAGATAATTAATCAAACTAGTTTAAGTATCAGGATTAAAGTGTTTTTTTTATACATAATTGAAAAGAAATATAAGCCTTCTACATATACATAACTAGTGACCCGCCCCGGCTTCGCACGGGGGCAATTATGCATGTATTATATTTAAAAACCTTCCTCTTGAATCACTCTATCTATTAACAAAAACCGCTTCAAAATCCGTTGCGTAGTTTTCAAGATTTAAGCATACATAGGGACGGACAGACGACAGCGGCTTTGTTTTATACTATGTAGTGATTAGCTTTATATTATGTCAATTAATAAACCAGAAGAACATTTTAAGTTTGATTTTATTATGATAATCATTGGTCCTTTAAATGTCCTGTAGTGGATTTCTGTTGTCGAATGTCATCCAGGAATCGCGTTGGTCACGTTTTCTCTCTGCCAATAACCGTCACTGAAACACAAATCAACTATTGCGCATTGCTCAAGTTCTTTCACAATAGTTATATGAGTGCATCTTTACACTGTATTCTTTTAAAAAATATTTCACAAGCTGATTAATTAAAAAGAATTGATGGCGGAAATAATAAAAAGAATGATTACACTCGCCTTTTCGTAACTCCGTGCAATTTGTATAATTGAAAAACCCCAATTGTGGTTCTAAAACATCTTCCCTTTTACGTCCGTACTTGTGTTTGAGTTTAGATAAGCGAAGCGAGTCTACGTAAATATTACTAAATTATATGCATGCCATTTGGTGATTAATCTTACATCAGGTCTTCCAGTAATCTTGAACACTTTCGTTTATAAAAAAATACCTTGTGATGGCCGTTTTTTTTTGTTGTGTAATTGCGACATAACTATATAAATTTGAATGGTTACTTCTTTAATATTTAATTTAAGTCATGACATGTCTAGAGCATTAGAAAAGTCTGGAATCCAAATAATTTTATACATGATCGTGTGTATCCAATTGAATGTACTTTGATTAAATTGTGTAACAATAGGAATGTATTAATTAATTAATTGGTACAAAAGGCAAACTTTTAACGTTACTTTAATTATTCTTTAATTATTTAATAGGCTTATTCCTAAAATTGGTTATTACTTTGATTTGAATCTTGAAATAATCAACGTAAACAATATTAACATTTTGCGTACCTTAATATTTACATTGTCTTCACTATCACTATCACTACATAGTATAAAACAAAGTCGCTGTCGTCTGTCCGTCTCTATGTATGCTTATATCTTTAAAACTACGCAACTCATTTTGAAGCGATTTTGATTTAATAGGAAGGTTTATATGTATAATACATGCATAACACACACGTGCGAAGCCGGGGCGAGGCGCTAGTCGCCTAATAAAGAAGAAGTGAGTCGGTCGTGGTCAAAGCTCTGTCACTCAAATGTATTGTTTGTCTATGTTATCTGGTTTTAAAACAACAAGTTTTTCAAGAAAACTATGTGGTGGGAAGTCCTTTTAGTATTTAAAAATAAAATGTTTAAAGATCTGTGAATCTTTGGAATTTAATTGGGATTAATTGATAAAAATATTATTTGGGTAAATATAGTAAATTATTATAGAAAATAGCCGGTGTTCAACATTTATTTGTTTTCTTTTTTAAATGAATCGAAACTCATGCTCTAAGGTAACGGGGGCAGTTTACACAAAGACGTTGGGAGCATCTATCCTCTAGACTAACAAGACAGGGTTGGTAATCAATAATCCAAATAATTTTAAAATAAAACAGTTTAATTAGCCAGGATATCATAGGTTTATTCATCGAAAACAATCGAGCGATGGAGACACTGCGTTGGTCACGTCTGAGAAGTTTCTATCTCTTCTTGGTTTAAAGTTGTAGAAACAATGACTGCAATGAATTTTCACATAAATTCTTCAACAAGAAAGTCCACGCCAAGCCCAACCGAACAAACAATTCTCATGAAGATGCTTCCGCAACGATAAGGCGCGGGTAAGAATTCCGACAACGGAACATTTCCGGTGTGTCGCCAAGCTTTTGCGTACACGTTTCACTGCCTTATGTTTATGAAGGCGATGCGTTTTGTTTTGGCTAGCGTCAATCTTGAGGCCATCTTTATTCGTAATACCTATTACAGGTGTTGTAAGTGCAAATTGTCCTTCTCGCTCGTACATTCTATGTTAATAGAGATAATTACTCTGAACATGTGGATTTTAAAAATAATATATACCACATTTTCTTATTAATAAATTACACAGTTTTTTTTGTTTTGCACAAAGAAAATTACAGTTGATTTCGATGTCTTATGTACAATTAAAAGATATCAGAAGTTGGTTTTAACTCTCCGATGGCCAAGTCAAGCCAAGCCAAGCCAAGCTAAACATATGCTACATGTTGTACAAAATAAAACTTCTTGGAGCAAATAAAATTACTTAAAGTTGCCAAGAGTTTGTATAAAATTCAGTAGTTTTCGAAAAGAGAATTATAGAAATTGGTTAGCAAAATAACGAAATATACGTCAGTGAAGCCCCTCGAAGAGGTTATTAAAGTGTTAGTGGAAGTTTCTGCAAGTCAATGAAATTACCAAGAGATTTGCCGTCGCGTCGAACAAACTACTGCTCTAATACTAATGAACGACTCGTAATCAACAATGTAAGATGCAATCTTCGTATACACGTAATTATAAGTAATCAATTGCGGATCGTCCGTTATTAATGAGGTGATTCGGGCGGGACGTCTATTGTGATTTTCACTTTCGTTACTAAGCCGATCGCAGGAGATTTATAGCCCGTCCGGTTTGGTCCGAAGTGCCCGCGGCACAGATTAACATGTTTACCGGGACGGACCCAAGAATGGCTACCAATTTGCTGCACGTATATGTTAAATATAGTTTAATCATAGCTCTTCAGTCCTTCGCGTTCCCGGCGGTTAAAGAGATTAGCAGTCTCATACAGTAATTGACAGTGCGCGTGGTGCGTTTAGGAATGTTATATGTCTTGATACTCTGATCTAGAATGATCGATTTTATTTCGTAAATGATTGTTTGCTACATTAAAAAAGTTCTTGCCAAGTTCTAGTGACAAAATTATGTGGTTGCGAACTGACAGTTTAGTATTTACCAAAACTGTTGTCGCTGGGGTGTTGTCCGCGGCCGAGGAGTCGAGGAACGCCTACGCTTCGGAGTCCTACATTATCTGGCTAGTCCCGAATGGCATGAGGTGTCCATGAGAGGTTTCATAAAATTTACCAAAACTGACAAAATTCGGCAATCAAACAAACGCTGATTACCGATTTTGTCTCTCTTTAATTAGAAGGTTTGGGGGACCTGGGTTGTTGTGAATTTGTTTAACTATGCTTTACGTCATCTTCTTGTTCTTATATATAAAAATGAATGTTTGTCTATATGTCCTATAAAGAATCGTAAACTATGCGTTGGATCATGTGATGATCTTCAGCAAAAGTATTGTTCATGAATCCAGGAAGGTTTCAGTTTTCAGAATGAAAGAAAAAAAATGGTGTAATGTCTTTCAATTTTTTTAGTTAGAAACGCGCGCATGGTACAGCCATGTGCGATATAAAAACACGAACGACCCGTTTTAATAATAGATGTCACATTATTATAGAGCCCGATACTAACATTTGTGTCCGTATGGTGACGGAGGTATAGCTCAAAGAATTACCAGTGGCGAGTGGGTCTACTATGGGCTCTCATGATGATGATGATGATGACGAAATATAGCCTCGTATGGATTGTTTAAAAACCGGTCCACATACGCCGATACGCGAGTGCCGTACCCGTGGCATGCGTTCCGGTCTATTACGTAATTATCGTATTAAAGCGCAAGGTTAAACAATAGGGTCGAGGAGAATTATATGTAGGCACACGCTGCGAAGAATTTTTAATGTCCTTAAATTGGCATTTCCATCGTGTACCAGCCACTGACGTAAACTGCTTGACATAGGTTTTAGTTTTGCTTAGCAAAAAACAAAAGAGATGGATAGATTGTAAGAATGAGGAATTGTGTATGATAGGTGTGACTGTAGATATGACGACTGATAGGTGTGTATGGAGACTACCACCTAGCTTGGGACAGGGCCCGTAAGATGATAATGGTAATTTTAAATATGACGAGTTTTGTGATAAAATCTACGTAAATAAAGTTCCTTTTGAGCTGTTTGGGTTTCAGTGAGTAAATTCCTACATTCTTTCTTTTTCCAAAAAAAAATACAAAACAATTAATAAATGCAATTAGTAGCGATTAGACCATGTACCCGTGTGAGTTTAGCATATATGGCGTCACTACCCCATTCCAACCTAGCCCGAATAAACGAAAGCCTGTGCCAGATTAGGCAAAATTTCTTAATGTAATTGGAGGAAGACAGGTTCAGAAGTGGGTAATTCATGGGATAAGCAATAGACCACATGTTTAACTTAAAGGCCAGAAGCCTCTCGGTCTTGTGTGGGTTATTGTGATTGGAACGTATCTCGGCTCCAACTTAAATTGCTTCGTTAGCACGGGTTACTAATGGCATCCCGCGATCGGTGTCATAACCAATCGATGTGAAAACCCGTTCTTGGTACACCAAGAATGTCAGTCTAACTTGTTTATGGTAGCCGGCAATCGACTTAAATAATGACTTTGACAGCGCAGTTGTCGATTTTTGTGTCGCATTGGCGGAGAACCCCGTGTGGGGACGGGTCAGAATGTTACACTTCCCCACCGCACGCTGGGAAAAAACGCGTGTTGTAAAAGTCAACAAAACCCAACACGCTTAGTGGTAGGATCTAAAGGTCCGCCCGGCTAGCTACCACCCTCACATTTAAGTCCGGCGCCAAGCAGTTTCACTGTGTTTCGTCGTGTGTGTGTATCGGCGTTGCTTTCCATCACGCAAGCATAGGGTCAAAGGCATTCAAGTTACTGAATAAAAAAGAAAGCGAAACACATGGCACCACCCCATTACATACCGAGGGTGTCGTAAGAGTCGACAAAAGGAAATGACCTAGCTACAAGAGAAGGAAAACTCGAAACGAAACCCTGTGCCAACCCGTCTATCCAGCGTGGCACAGTAGGGTAATTACCCTCCCTGTGATGGGTGGAGGCCCGACTCCACAGTGGGTCGTGTATGGGCTGATTAGTAGAATATATATTTTTAAATCATTTGTTTATTGTTTTAACATTCTACGCTGACACGCAATTGTTTTTCACGCCAGTGACGTCATACCTCAAGATTACAGGAGAAACCCAAGTGAGAATACCCATACGTATAGGCATAGTTCTTATTTAATGTGGTATTAAACACATTTCAATTGAATAAACATTCGCTACGTGACACGTCTGCACGACTGTTACTATTACTACTACTACTTTCTACTATCGAGTTTTTCTTCTCTTGCGGCTAGGTTTTCGGCCTTGTCATTTTCGTTTAATAAATAAATAAATATCCATTTCACACAACGCCATCTCGTCCCAAGCTAAGCAACTTAATGCTTGTGTTATGGTAACGAGATGGATGATAAACTACTTATTATACATTTTTTTTGGTAAATACATACATTTTATAGATAGAAATGACACCCAGACTCCGAGCCAGTGCCTCTGGTTTAGACAAAGACACTTGCCCCTCAGGATGCAATGGGGTGGTGACACTATTGGATGAGGCTAAATTCAACAGTAGGTCATGTATGAGCTGAGTAGTAGTAGCCATAACGAAAGTATCGATAGGACTTCTGACACTAGGATATAACCTACTAGAGGCCATCCCCGGCCTCGTACGGGTATTTAACAAAAAATATAAAATCTGTTATAGTTAGACATATGGTATCGCACATCCTAATCTTATATCTTTAAATGAGCAATTCTTGTATATATATAATTGGAATCTCGGAATCGGCTCCAACGATTTTCATGAAATTTAGAATATGGGGGGTTTCGGGGGCGATAAATCGATCTAGCTAGGAATAATTTTTAGAAAATGACATTTTATTCGGTTTTGGGGGGGGGGGGTAATAATACTACTTTTGTGAGCACAACAGCAGATGGCGTTGTTAAGTAACACGAAGTCAATGTGCGTTTGCGTAATTCTAGCTTACATATATTTACCAAAAACCACAATTTATAAAAAAAAAAACCTGCAAATCTCGGTCACCCAGATATTACATTATAATAATTCACACTTTAACTTTACAAATTTCATGCCTCACAATTGTGTGTGATCAAGATTTTACCCTCAGTTTCGCGTTTATAATATTAGTAGGATACTCTAGTCGTGTCGATAATTTTGTTTACGATCTTAGTCTAGTTATAATTAATTAGTCCGAATTACAAAATCAAACTCAAAAGGAACTTTATTTACGTAGGTTTTATCACAAAACTCTTATAAATCGTCATATTTAAAATTACCATTACGTTTATACGACCCCTGTCCCACACTAGGTGGTAGTTACCATCCTCTGTAATAACGATCGCGTATTTTAGTTCCGTACTAAACCGTCCATTGTTTCGTCGAGGGGTTACCGCATTGTGATCTGATAAGGTCGGTATTAAATATGCAAGCATAATTGATTGACAAACCGCTCTTATGCAAAATTAAACGAGAGTGTATTGTTATAATTATTGGCGCATATCATTCGAAACGGTAAACAAAATACTGATAAAATGCACTCGATAATGTTGCTGTCCATGTGAGTCACGATTAAGCCCCTGTACTCACTAGCGGTTGAACCGCCTAGGCGGCCTGCCGCTTTTCTAATTTAATATGCAGCCGCTTATGTCTGTACGCACTGGCGGTTGAAATTTTGTGGCAGTTTTGTACTACAGAGGCTAAGATAAGAATACATGATTTCTTAGGTTTTCGCGATTATTTAACATTGAACACTTTTTAACGGATTTATCGCGTGAAACGTCGGGAATTAAATAATGTTATATACACGCGATAAATCCGTTAAAAAGTGTTTAATTTCAATTCTAAGAATACATGTTGTCACCACAGCGTTCCACGCTAGAGTGTCGTAAGAGCTGACTGAAAGTTATTAGGCAGAAATTAGATGATGACGAAATCGCTGAAATTTCAAATAGACACAAACGAATAGATGGGTATGTGATGGGGCTTTAAGCGCAAAGGGATGATTATCCAGACAGACGAGGTGGTATATCTGGTGAGGGCCGCGGCGCCTATCCCTCGATAGCTTTAGTCGGGGACTCTTAACCGTGCGAATTGTTCTGTAAACTTCGCTATCGCGGTGTAGGACTTTTCGGTAATTCTCGCGTTTGTAGGTGATACTTCTTGATGTTGATAGTTTCGATTTTGATGCTGGTCGCTACAAGGCCTTTGGTCCCAGCTGCCGTTCTACCATCTATAGCAGTCAATACACGAAGTCAGTAGCATGAACAATGACAGCAGAACTAACCGGGGCACCAGCTGCGTATAGCACATAGTTACTCACACAAAATTTCTGGAAAGACATCAGTTCCTTTGAGTCGCATACATACACATAAACGATACCATCAATTTGCCTTGCTTTCAAGATCAGAATGCAAATGAGTTCCATCTAAATGAGGAAAATTGGATTTCTCATAATACTCGTTTCAATTGGCATATATATATGTCGCTTATTCACTGTAATCAGGCAGCTCTGTATGCGTAATGAACCTTCTATACCATATTATGTATAATACAATGGAACTGTGATTTCGCTGTAGTAAACTTTTGTCCACCAGACACTCAAATTGTAAATTTTGGAACTCTCGACACACATAAGAACTTTTACACACTCACTGTATTGAACAAACACCCACATTAATATCAAAAACTTTAATAGTAGATTGTATCACAACGGAGCACAGTAATATTTTTACGGCAAGGGCGCTTTTTTGAATCCAGAGTGAAGTTTTGGTTTCTTTACTAGAATCCTGAACGTAGCGAGGGATTCAAAATGCACAATAAATAAATAGGAAAAATATAACACACACTACCAGGTATTTGAAACACACAAGCATATATAAACTCTTTTGTTTATTGTTGAAGTCTGTGGTCAACTAGAATTTAAATTAATTGTGGTTGAACTTCGACCACTGGGCCGCCTCTAGTAGGTACCCACTGAATACGAATGGCCATGTTAGTCCCAGCAATAGGCATACAGAGATACCGTTTGTTTATACCCTTCCTCATTTGCGTCGCAGAAATAAATCCTAACTAAATTACTGTCTTAACGTTTCAAGATTTCGGACATTTACGTAATACCAGCGTTTGGCAGCCATTTAGTGGGTCATGCTAATATCGCTGGCCTTGAATATGGCTCGCTGATATAGAACTTGATTTACATCAATTAGATACGGCCGTTCGCAAAAAATGCTGGTAAAAATATTCAATTGGAGCACATTGATTGATTGCATATAGGAAATACTTGAAATAGATATACTTTGATGAGATATCTATGCTGCGATTTTCATCATTTTAGTTCATAAATGACCCAACACTAAGTAAAAAGTCCTTGAAATGCATTGAGGGTAATTAGCCTACTGTGTCATGCTGGCCAGACGGGCTGGCACAGGGTTTCGAATCACACCATCTATCTTGATGACTTCGTAAAAGTTTCCCGCAGGTGGTTAGGCTCGAGACCGGAACAATAGTGGTATGTTTTAGTGGATAACCCTTGAGCCAGAAGATGGTGAAATGCTCCGTGGTGGACTCCCACACACGCCAGCCCCGTCCCTCCACTACCTAAACCTTTTATAGGATTGCGGACATATTTCATGTTGCCCCCACTATAAAAAAGTGTTTCGTGTCAAGTTTACCTTCTCGCCCAGGTAGGTTTCCGGCCTTGTCGGCTCTAACGACACCCTCACGATGGAATGGTGTGGTGACACTGTGTATTCCACTATGTATTCTAATTCCGCCACCACACGTACGGACGGTTAGAAGCTAGTGATATATTATTGTATCATGCCTTCTAATAACAGTTTTGGTAATAAACGAGTTATTTCCACGCATCCACGACTGGCGGGTCTCTTGTGAAATGGATGTGGCAAACGGTGGCCAAATGCTAGTAGTAATAACTTTCACCGCAATCGCCGTGCCCGCCCACGATAAATCCTGAACGTTAATCCGATTCATAAAAACAGTATATTGCGAAATAAATAGGACTTTCTCTTCGGGGCCGGCGGGCGTACCGAATAAAGGCGATTACTTTGTGTAACCGAAGCATTTCTTTGTTGATTTTATTTCGCCGGTCGTGAGGCAGGTTCTGTTTGGGTGAGAGCTACTGAATTACTGCTTGTACTGTGTCGCCGTAAGGTACTTGGCTTTTGAAAGGCAACGTTAGGGAAAATATAATGAGGTCCCCATTTTTTATTATCATCCTTTGTGCGTTTGATCTTCTGTCGTGCCTTTCCCAATTTTCATTACGGTTTACGCCTAGTTGTTAGTTTTCACGCTTCGTCTATCAACTGCCTTAATTGTAAAGCCGGCTCTACACTCACGTGTGACGTGATCCGCGCGTCAACTGTGTCCCTACACACTCGCAAAGTTTTATAGTCTACGACGACGTGATTTCTGGCGAAAATCCTTTGTCGCGGGACAAAAAACCGACACTGATCGGAGAACGGTGCGTGAGTAACATCTACACTCGTAATTCGCGGTTGTCGCGGGCTTTTGCGGCCGTTTGCGCCGCCGGTGTATTGCGGGCCTAAGAACGGCACCTGAGGCTGATTGTTCTACGTGCGCCCCCAAAGCCAAGGAACTTTGGTACGCTTTGGTAGAGAGAAAGAAACATGAGAAAGAGAATATGTATGGGATCGACATTTTCTATACCAAAGCGTGCGTTACGAAAACCACTTGGCTACAGGCCTACATTAACCAATTGGCAATTGACACTAGTCTGTGTGGTAGGGGCGAAATACCTGCTCTAGATAAAACCTGTAATGGAGGGGATTCACGAACACAAATAACACCCGGACTTGAGCAAGCGCTTCTGGTTTGGACACCAGTGATTGACCCCGCAACCCGTGATCCAAAGTCGACACAGGCAACCCCTAGACCACCAAGGCAGTATTTTAGTAGGATGCTAAGACCCACAACAACGTCTCCAATATTATAACTTTATAATGGTACAAGGCCGTATAAATGTCTCTCAGTAAAATAATAACGACAAGAAATTCGTATTTGCACAGCCTGTATGTTGGCCATTCATATCGCACAATTAAAAGAGAAGACCAGACTGTTGAATAGTTTCGTAACACCTACACTAATACTTGGATTAGTCATGTATATATTATGATACAATAGCGTTTTATTTTCCTGCCGATAATGTGAGTTCTGTATTCAATAATATCACTATACTACTCTCACTTTATACGGCTCTAGGAATGGACTTAATTAATACTAGCTGCTCCCCGCTGTGTCACCCGCGTGGGGATAAAAAATATTTTTTTAACAAAAAAAAAAGAAATATCCTTTAACCTTCCTCGATAAATGGACTACCCAAATAAATAAATAAATATCCTTGGACATTTCACACAACGTCATCTCGTCCCAAGCTAAGCAACTTAATGCTTGTGTTATGGTAACGAGATGGATGATAAACTACTTATATACATTATTTTTTTGTAAATACATACATATTATAGATAGAAATGACACCCAGACTCCGGACCAGTGCCTCTGGTTTAGACAAAGACACTTGCCCGACCCCGGAATCGAACCCGGGACCCGTTGATCCAAAGGCGGCACATCTAACCACTAGATTTTTTGAGATCAGAGAACATTGAAAGATTTTTTTGAAATCGGACCAGTAGTTATTGGGATAAGCGCGTTCAAACAAACAAACTCTGCAGCTTTATAATATGTATTGGTATATTTTAATTTGACTTCCTTGTTGTGGTGCCAGATTTAGAATACAAAGGGTTACCACCCCATTCTATCCTGAAGGTGTCGTAAACGCCGATAAAAGCAAATGACAAGGCCGATAACCTTGCCGTATGAGAAGGAAAACTTGAAACGAAACCCTGTGTCAACCCGTCTGGCCAGCGTGGCACAGTAGGCTATTTTCCCTCCCTGTGATGGGCGGAGGCCCGACTCAGCAGTGGGTCATTTATGGGCTAGGCAGTAGTAGTATTTGGTCAAGGGGTTGGACGTCACCGCCTATAGATCGCGGTGAGTCGGTGTCGTTGCGTAAGGCAGCGGCACGTGCTCCGAGTCTGTGTGTCAGTTGCGTTCGTTTATTAGATGTTTGTAAACAGCCCTGGCGAAACATGTTTATGCCTTGTGCAGGGCGTTCGTTGTCACTACATATTAAAACAAAGTCGCTGTTGTCTGTCCGTCCCTATGTATGCTTAAATCTTTAAAACTACGCAACGGATTTTGAAGCGGTTTTTTAATGCATAGAGTGATTCAAGATCAAGGTTTATATATATAACTAGCGTCCCGCCCCGGCTTCGCACGGGTGCAATCTGCATGTATTATACATATATAAACCTTCCTCTTGAATCACTCTATCTATTAAAACAAACCGCGGCAAAATCCGTTGCGTAGTTTTAAAGATTTAAGCATACATAGGGACGGACAGAGACAGCGACTTTGTTTTATACTATGTAGTGATAGTGATACATACATAATGTTGTAGAGGAACACTGATAAATTTAGATGTTCATCATTGCACCCGTGCGAAGCCGGGGCGGGTCGCTAGTTTAAAATAAAAGGAAAAAATATCAATTTTGAGAAGAGGAACACTTACGTTTCTTATAAAGTACTACTACTACTTACCCTCATCGGGCCTCCTCTCATCACAGAGAGGGTAAGGGCCACCGCGCATTATGCAGCCAGGCCGCGCGGCCAAGTCGCTGCGGCCAACTAATTCTTCTACGATGTATATAGCTGCGCGCATTACGCGGCCAGGCCGCGCGGCCAAGTTTTGGTCGCGCGGCCAACGAAAAACATCGCGTCACGTACGCTGCCTATTGGCCGCCGCGACCAATCCGCGCATTATGCGGCCAGGCCGCCTAAATGCGCGGGGGCCCTAAAAAGTGCATTAGTTCAATTGTTTGGATCCCTAATGTTGAAATAGCGATTGTCGGTGCATAATAAACGCTTCGGCAAGTCCGGGGCTTATATCTTGCTGCAGTTGTGAAAGTTCAGCACAGTTCAAGAAGTTTTATGCTCGTGAGAAAGAAGTTGTACGTTGAGATACTTCATTGGGGTCTATAACGGGTAATTTGCCATTATCGTCGTTGTCGAACCAAAATCTGCTATGTGCAAAAACTCTATTTTGAAATAGCGAATAAAAACATTTTCGTATAAAATTTTAAGAAGGTGAACTCCAAATATTTTTTTCTTTGTAGTTGAAACACACTTCTAGGCAGTCCTTTGACGTGTTATCTTAGTACATACATATTTTAAAGTAAAAAGTGCATTATTACGGTGTGTAAGTAAAATTCTGAAAAATGCACATAGCAGATTTTGGTTTGACAACGACGATATAGCGCAATGTTGTGATGGACTTGGAGTTATTTAGGCAGGGGGATATTTACTTCCCGGAGCATGCTCTCCTATCGGGGAGTGTATCCCGTGGCCCTGGTTCGGACATTCGAGGATCGCCGTCGGTTTTAGTGGGTAGGTCGGGGCGCAATTTACCATCTCTACGCGCCCCGGAGTCCCACATATCCCGGCTAGTCCCAACGGCCGGGAATCCATGAGGATCTCAGACGTAAAAAAAAGGGATATTTACTACAACTATTTACTTCATAAATGGCCCACTACTGAGTCGGCCATCCTCTACTTACATGGAGGGCACTAAGCCACGTTGGTCAGCAACCCGTCTGGTTCGTATCCAGTTTTTTACTTTATCATTTACCTTTGTGGGCTTTAACGACACTCTCAGGATGGAACTGGGTTGTGCCCACTATGTATTGTAAATCCGTCATCACGCGGATAGAGGGTCATAAACTACGTAAAAATATTTTCCCAGAATTGTTTTATTATGGTAGTCTTTAAAGTCCATTTTTTCTTTTAAATAAAACGAACATCCTGTACCTACTAGGTATAACCTGTATCGCGGGAACATTTTACAAACATGTAATTCACGAACACAGACTCGGAGCAAGTGGCTCTGGTTTAGACAAAGACACTTGTACGACCTCGGAATCGAACCCGGGACCCGTTAATCCCTAAACAAACGGGGCAGTCAATCGAACCTGCAAGACAATTAACTAGGTGTACAATGCGTCTGATGTATGGCATTTAATGTTTATGTTTAGGTTCAATTTGCACGATTGAATATTACTTATAAAGTCAAGACAATACAAGCTGGTCGTTAACAATTAATTTGAAGGTGTCAGAAACCATATCAGTTGGGGTCGCATGTTCTTGCCTAACATGTAAAAGTCGTGTCTAAGCTTACTCGGACTTAAGGCACAGGGTTGGCACTGAAATAGAATAAAAAATGAGTATAAACCAATTATCGCGTTCACAATCGTCAAGCGTCTTTTTTTTATATCGACGGCGGAAGAAACGCAGTGGGCGCGTCTGTTTTTTAAACGCCATATTACATTAACAGTGTACATACTCGTATAATAAATAGTTTTCTTTGGTTCCGCAAGGCGCTCAACCGAAATGTGAATCTTATAATAATAAAATTGACTATTAGGAATTAAAATTATGCTTGAATTGCCTTATTTTGGCTTACTCCAGACAATATTCATATTTCCGTGCTGACACCTTGTTGTGGTGAGGGGGCTTGCGTGCCTTTAGACTTCGTTGGGGCCATACCAGCTCAGGGTCACCCAGCCAGGACGGGTGGGCTCACGGGGAGAGGCCAGACGAAGAGCGGCACAAGATGGTGGGTTTTGGCTCTGGGGACTCGTCTGTCCTCAGAGTGGCCTCGGAAGCCTTAACCTGCCGCGACACACGGCGTGGTGAATGCAGTGGAGGGCGGCCAGGCGGTAAGGCCAGGGCTGCCACCATTAGCAGTGGAGGGGCGGCCAGGCAGGCGTGCCTCGGCTGCCGCCGCAACCGCGTGTGTCGGGCGCCAGTTCATTCGGCGCCTGACGGGGGCACGTGCGGTGTCCCGCGCGTGCGTCTCGGTGGGTTGGGGAGCGTCCAGAGCTCCCCATAAAAGCGTGAGGCCCACTTGGACAGCCCCATCAGGGTCACGGAGCATGCTCCACAATCGGGAGGAGGGAAACCCGTGGCCCTGTCTCGGGCAGTTAAGCGACACCGTTGGTTTTAGTGGGTAGGTTGGGGCGCAACTACTATCGTTCCGCGCCCCGGAGTCCCACATAACGGGTATCCATGAGCATGTGCGACGTAAAAAAAATAAAAAAAGACAATATTCATATTTAATTTTCAAAGGTAATTATGAAAAGACTTAAAAATTTATCAACCCTTTAAATAATATTCACCCACGTATTTTGTTATGTGGAATGCAATATTATCTGCCACGGTTGGCAACCCTACAGGTACAATAGCCTGACTTGTAATTAGCGATGTTATTGTTTCTGTGTGTGTGCAGGAATGAGTAAAATGTAGCTTGTACTCATATTGTGCGGCGGTTCGCTTTGTACAGTAAAATGGACGATACGAAGGTCGTTTGGTTCTCCAAACTTTTGTGCACTTTATGACAATATCGCGTGGACATTTATGGAACCACCGTTCACTTGGTGGTATGTGGATGCTGCTGACCGTTTACCCGGTTTTGGTTAATTTGTTAAGTGACGCGTAGATTATGCTTACCATAAGACAGGTTGCATGCTTGAGCGCTAATCTAATGTCAAATAAACGAAGTCGTTTCATGGTGACAGCTAAGTGTTTTAAATCCGATGCTTTATTGATGAATAAATCTTTGTTGTTGCAGATACGACAAGTGGGACCGGGACAGGGGCGGAGGCGGGGGCGGTGGCGGTAGCGGCAGCGGCGGCGGCGCTGGAGGAGGGGGCGGCGCTACGTGGGCCGGCCGCGACCGCGAGAGGGACCGCGAGCGCGAGCGGCAGGCGCGCGCGCACCAAATGTCGCAGGCGCACGCCGCCGAGCCGGACGCCTCGTCGCTCTTCCCGGCGCCTATCCGGGTGAGTTCTATGCTTTTACCTCCAACAGAATGTACCTACAGGGTTAAGACGGACGAGACTGGCCACCCTGGTTAGCACAGGGTTTCTTATCACGGGCCAAGGCTCTATGGGTTTCTCCCCCAGTAGGGAGAAGTGAACCTAATGTCCAGGGCCATTGGGCAGTCGTCGTGGTCCTAAAATGTAATCTCCTATATTCAAAAGTTCTTGTGTCAAAAGCGTGTGGTCAAAGTTTCCGTTCCGGCATGACACTAAAGTATTACCAAAAATGTCAAAATCGACATCAATTGCTATTGAATTAGTGGGTCGAGCCCTGGCTCCAACGCAATCTTTTCAAATCGAAATATCACATCACAGACATTATTACTCGTTCATAAAACAAACAAACAGAGTCGGTCTCTTTAGTCTTTAAGTAGGTGTGTGGTGTAGATTGTACGAAGAAACGTGCTTTTTGCTCACGTGTAGCGTCGGCGTAACATGATTTGCGTTCAAATCAAGTTAATTGCGAAATTTACTTTGAGTCTCAGCGGGAACAAGTGATTCCGAGAATGGAGACTGATTGTCATTACTGGCTTATTCATTAAGCGATAATTGCTTTAAACATCCTTGGATGGAAGACGATGAACTTTTCAGACTTGGCTACATTAATATTCCAGAGTTTTGTCCACCCACACAAATTAGTACAATTTTGATTTACTGCGAGTGGTATGCTGGCTATTCACGTAGCGTTTCGTGATCGCTATTATTTTTGATCTTTTGTTGATTCATCATCTCAGCACATTAAAGTTACCACAGCTGATTCGGGCCTCCTCCATACAAATGACCTTACTAAGTGATTTTTTTATTAATTTGCTCCATTTATATGATTACCATTGCTCAATGGTTTGTAATAATTTGGCACATGACATTACTTCCCAGAATTCAATCCTTATTAGGAAAATTATAACTTCTGTGATAATCTGTTAATATACAGATTATTGCTTTTTATTTATTAATTTAAGGTGGATGCTCCAGGGTAGCCCGCGAAATTCAAATTTTCTTACGTTTTTTGCAATTTGCAGGGCAGTGCTAGGTTGTATTATGATGTACATTTGATTAGCGGCTGTAAGACATATGTAGTTACAGAGTTATTATCATCAAACTCATCAATACAACCCTCCAAGCTCATAAAGGTGCAAGTATGACTTTGACGTTGAAAAAGTTATTCTTTCACCTTTATGAGCTTGGAGGGTTGTATTGATGATTTTGATGATTATAATTTTATAACGACATATGTCTTACAGCCGCGAATAACATTTTAATCAACATACAACTTAGCACTGATCTACAAATTGCAAAAAACCTAAGAAAATTTGAATTTCGCGGGCTACCCTGGAACATTCACCTTAATCTATAAGCAACAAGTTGTACAATGGCGGACTTAATGCCTTAGGCATTCTCTCCAGTCAACCTTTGGGCTTTGCAGAGACAACGTGGTAGGTGCATTGAAGGTAGAACTTACTTTGGAAGATATATTAGAAAAACTTTATTATATGCTAATTATACATATTATATTACATATTAAATATATACCCTTACATACTCATAAATATCCTTAAAACAAAGATACATAATATTTTTTAATATATACATATATATATATATATATATAATATCCTTGGACATTTCACACAACGCCATCTCTTCCCAAGTTAAGCAACTTAATGCTTGTGTTATGGTAACGAGATGGATTATATACTACTTATTATACATTTTTTTTTGTAAATACATTCATATTATAGATAGAAAACACCCAGACCTGGAACAAATACTTGTAGGTCGTACAAATATTTCTTCCGTGCGGGGAATCGATCCCGCGACATGCTGCGCAGCAGTCGATCGCTCAACCACTGCGCCAACCGTGTCGTCATCCGCGTCGTCATATATGTATATTATATTACATATTATAGATAACCTTTAACAAATCCAATTATGTATGCTCTTTTGAGCCATTTTCTATGTTTCTTTTAGTTTTGGCCCTCTACACGCACCTAAAAGCATTTCCATGTATCTTCATCATCATCAGCCCGTTTCTGACATAGGCACTGTAAATTGATTAACAATATTTCAATTCAATGAGGTCATTCCATTCCCTTACCATTTCGAATCGTTTTCTTTGTTATCGTGTCATCTGTGACGTTGCAATACAACGTTGAATGCTCGACCTTGTCCGGCAGAGATCAACGATTTCTGGCCGTTGTAAATATGACTAAATTTCAAGGTCGTCTCCCGTATTCGCGTGCTAATGACGAGCGCTCACTATATGAAGACACGTAGGTAGATGACTAATGGTATTGGTAATAAACGATGAATACTCAACCTTGCGCGGATCAACGGTTCTCCGTCTTTACAATGTCAGCGGAGTTCGGGGTCATTGTATGTTTGATATTATCGCCATCTCTAAGCGGGGCCTCTTCTAATACAAAGAGGCAAATGTTTGATCTATTTACGACTAATTTATGTCAAGACTAAAGAGACAGCATAGATTTTAAATGCTGCATGGGTAATATGTACTTGCTAAGAGGCTGTCCATTAATCACGTGATGTTTTTTTAACATTTTTAACCCCTCCCTCCCCCTTGGTGATTCGTGGTGAGGTGTAAGACCAGCCCCCCACCCCCCATAAAAAATCACTTGTATTTTTAGTATCTACGTACTTACTAAGAATCTTACACTCAAAGGCCACTTTTTGGTTTAGAAATCACGCGTTTGACGAACAAATAAATACACGTGATCTAACTATAACCCCCCCCCCCCCTTTTTGATATTTCGTGATTTTTGAAGCCAAGAAACACCATAGAAATTATTTACTAAGCTTATAGTACAGTAAAATACAAAGCTAGATAGTTTTAAGGTTTAAAAAATGTTTTGCTGTAAACGTCTTGTTTGCCAAAACTTTAATGTGTCCCTCATACTTTAACTAAACAAAGTACTGCTTCGTTTGTTTAACTTTTTAATGGCAACTGTTGATATTCTCGACATCTTCTGCCAGTTTCATGGGAATGGTTCACGGCAATTATTGAATATGGTTTTGTGGAGGTTTTTGGGGTCGGATAGATTTATGTGGTGGCTTAGCTTAATGTCATCACTTTGGATGGCTATCCATTATCTGACTTTCCAGCGATTGTATACAGAGCTTCTTGTCCTTGTTATTATTTATAGTGTATATTTGTTGCTGTCAGTACCCCAGCAGTTACTCGCGTATCTATTTGGATTAGGTACAAACGGAACACGTGCGGCCTACAATATAGTGGCGTACACCAAATGTTATTGCTTCCTATCACGCGACAAAACCCAGTAAAGCTTTAGCCTAACCTAAGTTGACTGTGCAAACGTCTCGTGTTAATATAACAGAGATATGGCGTTGTCATTCTGAATTCTTTAGGATATCATGGCTCATCTGCATAGATTTCGGTCAGTTGGTAAATACTGGATACCATAAATTGGTTAAAAGGAAACACGTTTACAACATTATTTAGGATTTAAAAAATATACATGTGTCACAATAAACGACCTAGTTATAGACAATTCGCTTGGACACACCATCTAACAATTATTCGTTCCTAATGGGTAAATCGGATTTTTAACACACACAAAAATGCACTTTTTTATTCCTGACACTGACAAAGGGTAGGGACGGCAAATACATATTTTTATTCTATGCCAATCTGCCGGCAGTTTGCAATTGCCGGTAAATGTAACATAGGTACCTACGTAAACTTGAAATATACAGCTGACACATAAAACTGACATAGAACATATTTGATATTTATTGTAGTTGGTTGCGGTGGTTGCGGGACCATTTCGCGTAGTTATTTAAAGTATTTAGTTTAAATAATATTAATTATAACTGTATTTCTCGGACAATGACCTAAGAACTAATTAAATTTAGTAATTATGTTGTTTATAATCTTTCTTTTAGGTAGAGACCCACCTCTTTTGCGAATAATCGCTTTGAACCCTTGCTTCATCAAACATGGCTTAGGCACTACAAAATCGAGGCAGCCCTAATAGTATCCTAAAGGTATATTGCACTCTTAAAGCGTTCAGAGGCATCTGTGTACGCTGGATCTAAAGGCTGCTCGTGTAGAAGGTTTGTCAATAATAAAAAAAAAAATTGTTATGAAAAGTAATCGAATATTCATTTTTAGGTCTTCGCGATTATTACACATTTAAATTGAACACTTTAACGAATTTATCAATAAAACAATATTGTAGACGGTATTTTTAAATGTTTCTTTGTACTTTCGAAGACAACTGTCATCTAGTCTCTATCGTGACCACGGCTATGTATTCGAAACTTCGCGAATTACATAATGTAATATATACGCGATAAATCCTTTAATTTCAAGTTATGAAATCTACAAACTTTTTTGACTGCGTCGTTGGTCTAGAGATTAGATGTGCCACCTCTGGATCAACGGCTTCGATTCCGGGGTCGGGCAAATGTCTTTGTCTAAACCAGAGGCACTTGCTCTGAGTCTGGGTGTTATTTGTGTTCGTGACTTACATGCCTACAGCCATGCTGCCCTGCGATACAGATCATAAATAGCGCAGGGGATTTGTTAAAAAAAAAACAAGTTACCAAGCTTAAGCGTAATGAAATAGAAATTACCAGCCGCTAAGTGGCATCCAACTGGAGTTGCAAGTTGGCGACAGCGGTCAACCTATCTACGCCGCCTGGCTGCGCTCGCCTGACCCACTTCGCATTATACAAGTACCTATGTGCCATACTCGACTATTGTCCGAGTAGTCTGAGAGTATCGAGCTCTTTGCTAAACGCGGGAGTATTGTCTTGTTTCGATGGGAGCAATGGGGGCCTAGTGCTGCGGATTTTTTTGGCAATGTGCAAGTAATGGTGCTCATTGTGAGAGGATTAATATCGTCTCGGTAGAGGAAGAATTAACTAAGTCTTAGAATAATGTTTGGCCATTTTCAACTTAAGCTGCTGATAGCTTAGGTTGAAAATTAATCACATATTTATGAAGACTTACTTACTTATTTCTCGCTCTACGGAGACGATAAACTTCCCACTGCTGAGTTTGTCCTCCTTGTATTACATGGAGGGTAATAAGTCTACTGTCCCACGCTGGTCATACGGATTGGCAGAGTGAACAGACAGCGGTCTAGACGTGTACCATACCCAAACCACCATCGTGTACCATCTTAGGCCTCATTCAATCATTCATCACCATCTTATTCATCAGTAATTTCCTTTTGCCGACACCCTCGGGACGGAATGGGGTGGTGACACTGTGTCCAAACGGACCATGCGGTAAAAAACATACAAAGACAGCGTTGACAACCTCGAGCTTTTATTTAAGTCGGCTAAAAAGGCATTCAATACATCGCGTAGGATATTTACGTCAATACTCCTCGACGCGCATTTCTTGTACGGCCTCGACTGTTGCCCGAAACGTCAAATTGTTATCGTCAATTAAGGGTCGGTTCACATCTAACGGAAAATGCGTTGGGTATTATCGATCGCGTATCTCCAAAACAGACAAATCACTACTTAGTATAAAACAAAGTCGCTGTCGTCTGTCCGTCCCTATGTATGCTTAAGTCATTAAAACTACGCAACGGATTTTGAAGCGGGTTTTTTTTAATAGATAGAGTGATTCAAGAGGAAGGTTTTAATGTATAATATATATGCACAATGCATGCATAATTGCACCCGTGTGAAGCCGGGCCGGGTCGCTAGTGTATGATAAAACGTTCAACCTTTCACACCTAACCGATGATGCGTTAGTGCGTCGAGCGTATGTTCCGTTTCCGTCAACGCATTGTCTGTCGACGTAAGATCGGCAAATTTCGTATCATTTTTAGTTATGTAACATGTTCCATAATCGTAAGGAGTTCATCAAAAGATTCTACGGACCTACGGTAAAAACTGAATAAATTTTGAAATTAAACACTTTTTAACGGATATCTTTATACGAGGGTGAATCAAAAAGTTCTTAGAAGTGCATATATATGAAACCTTTTTGGATCAAGTTCGATATTCAAATTAAAGAGTGTCTATCACACTATATTTATGCAGACTGTCACTTGTTTTTGTCAGTTCGTTCGCATGTAATAAATTTTTTTGTGCAACGAGTTGCTAAAAAGTCAAAATTATGGATAAAAGTGAGTTACGTGCGGTGATAAAATATCTCAGTTTGAAAAAAATGTCTACGAAGGAAATTTTTTTGGACATTCAGCAGACATTAGGGGGTGATGCTGTACCCTATTCTACGGTTGCGTACTGGGTGGCTGAATTTAAAAGAGGTAGATCAAGCTGTAAAGATGACCCGCGTTCTGGGCGGCCTTCAACCTCCGTTACAGAAGAAAATGTCAAAAAGGTTGAGAATCTGGTTTTGGAAGACAGAAGAATGACTATAAAACATATAGCTGAGATCCTAAAGATATCTTTTGGTAGCGTTCAATCCATTTTAATTGATTCACTGGGGTTCAAAAAAGTGTCTGCAAGATGGGTGCCACGAATGTTAACCGACGAAAACAAAAAGCGACGTTTGGAAATTTCCAAGCGTAATCTCGAAATGTTCCAGCGTGATTCGGATAATTTTTGCCGTCGTCTTGTCACCATGGATGAAACGTGGGTCCACCATTTTGATCCTGAAACTAAAAGACAAACATGTCTTGGAAACGACCATCCTCTCCATCCATTAAGAAATTTCGAGTTGCTCCTTCCGCTGGCAAAGTTATGGCCTCTGTGTTCTGGGATAGTGAAGGAATCCTTTTTATTGATTACATGCCAAAAGGCCAGACGATAACTGGACCCTATTATGCAAATTTAATCCCGAAAGTGCGTGAAGCGATTAAAGAAAAACGTCGTGGAAAACTGTCGTTGGGCGTGTTGTTCCTTCAAGATAACGCTCCTGCCCATCGATCGGAAGTTGCGCTCAACGCAATCCGCTGTGCTGGCTTCAATCTCCTTGACCACCCACCATATTCTCCGGACTTAGCCCCAAGTGATTTTCACTTATTTCCAAAATTAAAAGAGGAAATTCGTGGAACAAAATTTCACGATAATGACGCGGTTATAGCTGCCGTAGAGGACTTTTTCGAGAGTCAAGAAAATAATTTTTTTTCACAAGGAATAAGGAAGTTAGAAACGCGTTATTCTAAATGCATTGCATTGGAGGGAGATTATGTAGAAAAATAAAATATTATTATTTAAATCTTTGCATTTTTTAATATTGATTCCAAGAATTTTTTGATTCACCCTCGTATAATATACACGCGATAAATCCGTTAAAAAGTGTTTAATTTCAATGTGTAATAATCGCGAAAACCTAAGAAATGAATAAATTTTGTTGGATACTCTCTGAAACTTGCGTATAGACAATTAAATTGGGCACTTGATATTCTTTTAGTATTTAAAAGATGCACCCAATGTCGACGTTTCCTTTTACGATGTTGTTCAAAAGCCTCCCAAATAACTATTATTATTTCGATGGGCTTCATTTTAAAATTCAATATCACACAACACAACCGCTCTGTAGATGCTGAACGCAACTGACTAGACGCGTAATGTGAAAGGTCTAATTTGACCGAATAGACGCGACCGATGATACGCTCGACGCATTTTCCGTCAGATGTGAACCGACCCTTAGACCTAATTTCGCTTTCGATAGCGTAGTGATGTCTCTGTTTTATGTTTGCTTTATCGTAGTGTTCGTGGTCAGTGATTTTTGTACTAGTTGAAACGAGTTTTTATCATTTAGTATGCTTCTCGGTGTTTTTTCTTGAACCTTGGTATTGACGGCGGTTAAGGAAATAAAAGCTTTATTGATTGATTACCGTTGAATTGTATTCCTTTACTTACAACGTGTTTTTATCCCATAACGCTAGGGTTATATTTCTATAATAGTAAAAATAATACACAAAGGTTTTTTTATATTATCATGGAGGGATACTGGCCTACTGTGCCAAGCTGGCAAGACGGGTTGGCCCAGGGGTATTTTCAAGTTTTCCTTCTTTTGCGGCTAAGTGATCTGCCTCTTGCGTTCCTTTAGTCGCCTCTTACGACACCCTCAGGATGGTATGGGGTGGTGACATTTTGTATTCTAAATCGGTCGTCACACGGACGAACTATTACAATTATTTATTATTATTATATTACATACTTCTTCTCCTATGCCGCGCTGGCGGTCTACTCTCCCTCCGTCTTACGAATTGTCGATCAGGTCACGTGTCGCTGACGCGAGTTTGACAACCCATCCCAAGAAAAGTGCTCAACGCCGCTAAAGAAGGTTTCACATCAAAAAAATATTGACACATGATATTGGGTGACATAAGACAGATTTGTTGTCTATTCCCGATATGTTTAGAAAAGCCAAATAACATTTGGAATACTTAGTGTCGCCATTCCATTCCATCACGAGGGTGTCGCAAAAGCCGACTTAGGAAATAAACAAGATAGTAAACCTAGCCATAAGGCATGGCATACTTGTGCCAACCCGTCTGGCCAGTACGGCACAGTCGGCTTCCTTCGTGTAATGGAGGAGGCACGACTCGTAAGTGGATCACTTGTCGGTGGAGATGATGATGATGATGATGATGGTATAAAATAGATCTCTTCGTTCAGTTTGCATAATCAGAATTCATTAGTAATTCTTGATGGTAATTCATTAAACTTTATTACCAAACGCTCGACCGCCGTGACCGGAATGCAAGTTCAATATTTCTTCATTTCAATACCCATCCATGCTTATGTTCCGTCTCGTTCCAATGCTATTGCAATGTGCGAAACAAAAGGTCGCGTTCAAGTAACTATCCGACAGTAAATTCTATTTGCGTGCACACTTATTTTTATGCGTCTTGAATACTCTTTGTTGGTTTAATTTTTGTTGCTTTGGCATCTGGTCCTCTAATGGATAACATTCGAGTCATGTCGGTATGGTGACGGATTTATAGTAGGTACATATGTCACCAAAACCTTCAATCCTCAGGGTGTAATACTACTTCTACCCGCTGCTGAGTCAGGCCTCCTTCCATCACAGGGAGGGTAATTAGCCTTCTGTGCCACGCTGGCCAGATGGGCAGGTTTCGTATCAAGTTTTCCTACTCTACTTAAGCGACCCCAATTAAAATAAGAAAAGTAAATAATTAATTTTTGATGACATTTTTATCGATACATTTTGGTAAAGGGAGACTCTTTGATCAACCCGTACATCTTACTAATATTATAAACGTGAAAGTTTGTAAGTATGGATGGATGGATGGATGGATGTTTGTAACTCTTTCACGTAAAAACTATTGAATGGATTTTAATGAAACTTTACAATAATATAGCTTATACATCAGAATAACACATAGGCTACAAGTTATAAAGATATTATGTGAATTACAACAATATAAACAAGTCGAATTCAAAATTTCTAATTGTCAAATTTTCGACCATATTAAACTATAGACAACATAACGTTTCGCTGTCAGTTGCGTTTTGTAAAGTAGGTTTTATACGGACGGGATAAAAATCTCAGGTATCCTATGTCCAACTTTCATTTTGTTTTAAATATATATAATGCGGAACAAAGTTCGCCGGGTCATCTAGTTTTGTACATATTTTATCAAATGATTTAGTAAATTATTTTGAGATTTTACAAAGAAACCCAGTTAGTAATTTTTTTTTGGAGATGCATCAATTTGACATGTTTTATCCGTGCTACATGCAAGGATTTTTGTACAGGAAATTGTTGGGCGTCTCATCATGAAGTTACTAATGGAAAATTTGCTTGATTGATAGTAATCAAGTGCAAAAATGGATCCTGGAATATAATGTTTAACAACGTTCATGAATAATTGACCGATTTCCTCAATAAGTAACTTCTAAGTTAGTCGCTATTTGTATTTCTGCTTACATTACAGAATAATTTTCATTACGGACGGACCCGAAATCTGTTAAGAGTTTGTCTAGGTGGACCGTAGTTGCACGGCTATTCATTAATATAAACGATAAGTTAAGTGGTAGTGAGCCGTTTGTTCTGTACAATGGGACCTCGGCACAAATACAATGTAGTATTGCCGAGCGGCGTCTAGACGGCCTCATTACTAGCCCCCTCGCTCCACCCTCCGACGGGAGGGACACGCCTCGCAAATGTCTAAAAATCATCCCGTTTTTAAATGTAAATAAACACTTTTATTCAGTATGATAGGTATGAATTGGATTTAGAAAAATGGCGGCATCTGTTATTAATTTTACATATTGTAAGGTTTATGGAAGAACCGAGATACCGTGGTAATATGAAAGCTATTTGAAATCTAAAACTTCTTAGGAAATCTACGGAATATGAAAGAAGAAAAGAGATCTTCGCAGGTTGTTACTTTGCGCATAAAATATAAGAAGCGATAACAAAGGAAGAAAATGAAAAAGTAAATTGATAAGTCATTCTTCATCGAGACTTAATTGTGACATTACAAAAGCTATAGAATTGAACACCGAAAAAAATAAATCACAATATTATTATAGGCTAAAAAGTCTGTATCCAGCGACAGTCAATGAATTATTTATTTGGGAACATTCTCGGAATAGCTCTCATTATATTATTAATTCAAATACGAGATTTTGATTGACTGAGTATTCCATGTCAAATTGGCATCCTTAGTTCGGTGGAAAATTAAACTAGGCACTCCTACCGAGCTACCGTCTCGTTGACTCCACCGATTTAGGTCGATGACTTATCGAAGACACAAGTTTATATAAGTGGACGTACTTAGCTACATAATGGTGGTAACCGATTTGATTGAATTATATTTTGATTTTCTATGGTCTCATTTCACAGCTGGCACAATTTACTGAAGTCTTTCTATGTGCAATTTATCCTACACTTCTGATAGATGCTGCAAAATAAGCCTTTATTCGAACCGACTAGTTGACTAGACTTGTTGTATTTAATTCCCGACGTTTCGAATGCTTTGCAGCAGTCGTGGTCGCGGGAGAGACTAGATGACAGTTGTCTTCAAAAGTACAAAGAAACAGTTAAAATCTACCGCCTATAATTTTGTTTTAATGATAACGTTCCATGTGACTGCTGCAAAGCATTCGAAACGTCGGGAATTAAATAATGTAATATATACGCGATAAATCCGTTAAAAAGTGTTTAATTTCAATGTGCAATAATCGCGAAAACCTAAGAAATCATTGTTTACTTATAGTTTCAAGATGGGTACTTGACATAACCTATCAGGATTATCAACACATCTTTTCATATCTGCGGTTTTGCTGCTTCCTTAAACGTAAACTAACGAAACGAAACGTCTTGGCTCTGAGACCCATTTTATCAGACTACCCGTTATTATTCTGATATTTTTATCATATTTGCCCACATCTCACTTACTGTTGAGACGGGCCTCTTCCCAGTCTTAGGGTTTCATCAAGTGTTCTTTGTCTTTCAGTTATTTGCTTAACTTGGTCCTCTTCTGAATGTATTGATGACACCATGTATTTTAAGTCCAAAGTCACCACACGGATAAAGCTTTTAGCAAGATCTATTGCGTCGACTATCGTTTAACCCTCAAGTTTCATAACGTTGATCGCGACCCCTAAGGCGCGTGTCCTTTGCGCTTCTATTCGCACCCTTCGCGTGAACTCCAGGCCATTGACGTCTCTAAAAATGCCTTTATTGTGTCGTAAAATTTCTCAGAATACCTGCAATTGTTGCTACCTGCTATGGCTTCGTGTCCTTTATTACTTGTAGGTATATAGAATAGGGATCATGTTTTTCTCTAACTTATTGAACGTAAGCTCCGTTTGTATTTTCAATGTATATAGATTTATTTCTGGTGCATCGCTTACGTCGTTTATTTATAGCAATTTGTGCTCTATTTAATTTTAAGAAGCACGATATGGTTACAGTTTGAGAAGTATGTGTCATACATTGAATTTAGAGGCAATAAAACATTGATATCGCTATTTTCCCTTATAGGCGTGAGATTCTTACCAATTAGTTGGTATAATGCAGGCCTGATTAAGGGGTTTTGTCCGTTTAAATTTTGTTAGCGAGATTTAGCCTTGGGGGTTAACTTTTGTTGTTTCTTTTTTGTGTCAAATTTGTAGTATTCGGGACGCTAAATGCTCATGCTGCATCATTAATGTCCGTACATGTATACGATTCAAAGTCATCTTAATGTAGTAGTTCTTTTATTGTGCGAGATCCATATATTTCACATAAATAAATAAATAATAAATATCCTTGGACATTTCACACAACGCCATCTCGTCCCAAGTTAAGCAACTTAATGCTTGTGTTATGGTAACGAGATGGATGATAAACTCATATATATACATTTTTTTTTGTAAATACATACATATTATAGATAGAAATGACACCCAGACTCCGAGCCAGTGCCTCTGGTTTAGACAAAAACACTTGCCCGACCCCGGAATCGAACCCGGGACCCGTTGATCCAAAGGCGGCACATCTAACCACTAGACCAACAAAGCACTTACATATTCACTTACACTTACATAAACCACTGATGTTTATTATTATTTCGGGTCTCAAATGTCGTCATTGTTAACGTTGCTAACAGCAACTTTTATTAAACGTCACATTTCATTTTCCTCCTTGGCTAAACTAACTGAGAGATATGACCGCGTTTCGCCTTTCCTCGAGGAAATTATCGCTCTTTTCCCGTAACTCAAGGTATTCCTTAGCACTTCCAGGAAGTTGGCGATATTAAAATGCAATGCTTAAATAAATAAATAAATAATAAATAAATCGTTTATTTTCATCAAAGTAGTTACATCGACTGTAGGTATACATTAAAATAAAACTTAGAAATAGTCTGCGATAATGCCGTTGTAATCATAAGGAACTCTGGTACCCATTGTAAGATTTAACTTGTGTTATGGATGCCAGGATTCTTCGTATCATATGCTTTGGAAAATAAATAATACAGACATTAAACACATGTGGATATTCACCCATATCGATGTTTGTTTAAATATGACTAAAACTAAAATTTGTACTAAGTATATCTAATTAAGTATGTTAAATGAAACAGATATATGCAGTGTGTTCGTGTGTGTATGTGTGTGTGTGTGTGTGTGTGTTTGTGTGTGTGTGTGTGTGTGTGTGTGGTGGTGCGCGCGCGTGTGTGTTTGTGCGCGTGTATGTGAGCGCGTGTACGTGCGTGTGTGTGTGTGTGTGTGTGTGTGTGTGTGGTGTGTTTGGTATATGAGTATTTGTATTTGTTGCTTGGAAATTTAAATCCCTTTATAGTTTAAGAAGATCTTCAGTATCTGAATAGGTTTTATTTAGAAGCCATTTGCTCGTTATTTTTCTACAAAAGTGATTACACAGTGGGAAAATATTACAATACTTGTTTACCATATTATATAAGTGATTGCCAATAACTAGATGATGTCGGCTGGCAAATGTAGTTTTGTATCTTTGTACAGGGCATACATTAAAGCCTCGTCGTTTATAGGTGATTTTAATCTTCATATTTGTGTAGTTTAAGGAGGCATGCTTTCTTAAAACAGTTTGAAGCACATACAATTGGCGCACCGTAAGTACCTGGCATTCACCATAAAGCGTAGTAGTAGGATATTTGTAGGGTCTGCTGGTCATAACCTTTAGTATAGCCCTCTGTGCCCGTTCTAATTTCAAGAGAACCGTTTTAGCAGCACCACCCCATACTGCAATGCAATATCCTAGGATTGACTGGCCTAACGCAAGATAAACAGTTTTGAGCATACTTGCATCTGCTGAGCTTCTTAATTTTTTAAAGATATATATAAGTTTACGGACCCTCTTAGTTAGGTTTTCTATTTGATGTTTCCAATTTAGCTGATTATCAATATATATCCCTAGGTATTTAACATTATCAGATCTGCTTAGAGTTGGGCAATCACAAGAACTGAGAGGGGAAACTGTCATACATGAATGAGTCTTTAGTTGATAATCTATATTAGGTTGAGTGCCAGATTTTAGAGAAAAGGTTAAGTAGGTTGTTTTAGAGGAGTTGAGTGTTAATACATTATTCGAAAGCCAGCCAATTACTTTGCTAAGCGCATTTTCAGCTATTTTAAAAGTGGTAGGCCAGTCAATTCCATGGACTATCAAGGCTGTATCGTCAGCATATGTAAAAATAGAACAGTTGTCAAGGGGAAGGTTACACAGAGCATTAATATAAACTAAGAAGAGAGTGGGTCCCAAGACTGAGCCCTGCGGTACGCCAAAAGTAAGAGAAGTTTCATTACTAACTGTTGAATCGATTTTTACACTCTGTGTTCTGCCAGATAGGTAGTCTTTAAAGATTTTTAGGACATGGCCACGTACACCCATCTGTTCCAGCTTAATTAGAAGATGCGGCAAAGACACGGTATCAAAGGCCTTAGTAAGATCCAGGAAGATGCCTATGCATTTCTTGCTGTTATCTAGCTTGTCGACCACATGGTCAACTAGGGAGGTCACTGCATCTTCCGTAGACTTACCACCCCTGAAACCGTACTGATTTGGGGCCAAAATATTGTTGTCATCTAGGAAGCCAATGAGGCGAGAGTTCAACAATTTTTCAAGCACCTTAGAGAGTGCCGGCAATATCGATATTGGCCTATAATTGTTGACCTCATCTCTGGTGCCATTTTTAAAAATCGGGAAAACCGTAGCTCTTTTAAAAACCTTTGGGAATTTACCACATTCGATTGACACATTACAAATATGGGTAATGACAGGAACCAGCTTGCCACTACATTGTTGCAAAAGCCTTGCTGAGATGCCATCCCATCCCACAGCAGCATCGCTTCTAAGATTAGAAATTATCTTTGCAACTTCATACTCATCGGTAGGTAGAAGAGTAAGGGAATTTACAGGAGAACTTATATTTATAGGTATGGGAGAAGTAGACTGACTATTATTATGTTTACGAGCCAAGTCACCGCCGATGCTTGCAAAAAACTGGTTGACTGTATTTATAGATTGCGATTTGTCTGGATGTAGCTTAAGTAATTCTAAGGGGGGATTCACTGTGCAGTTGGTGTTTATAATCTTCTTGATGACTTTCCATGTAGCTTTGGAATTGTTTTTTGCCTTATAAAATTCTTGCCTTTCGTACGCCTGTTTCAAATTTTTGAGCAATTTGTTGCAAAAATTCCGGTATCTAGTATACGTGATTTTTAAAGTATAGTTATTTGGTTGCGATTTCAATTTAAGACCCATTGCGCTTCTATTTCGTATGCATCTTAACAAACCCAACGTTATCCAAGGCTTTATCAATCGATTTTTAGATGGAATATGTCTTATCATTGAATGTTGTTTGATCACTTGCCTAATTGAGGATACAAACATTTCTGCAGTTAGGTCAGGATCTTTGCAATTTAGTACTTGCTCGAAATCTAATCCAGTTATTGTTTCGTACACAGCAATGTAGTCTGTTTGAATACGAGTTTTGGTACATTTAGTGACTATTGATTTGCATTCTATGTTTAGGAGGATTGGAGCATGATCAGTTATGTTCGTTTCAAATACTATAGTTGTACTTTTACGTTCAGACTTAAGAAAAACATGATCGAGGCAGTTGTTATTACGAGTTGGCAAGACGTGGGTAGGTAGTAAACCATGTGATGCATTTAGTGTAAGATATTCATCGACTGAGTGGTTTTGGTATGTTGAAGAAATATTTATATTTATATCTCCCATTAAGATGATGTCATTGATACTGGCGACAGACTTTAAGACATTATCTAGGCTATTCAGGAAGTTGCTAGTATCACGGAAACTAGGTGGACGGTAAAGTGCTATAACAACCATATTATATGATTGTAATTTACATGTCAGGCAATTTGCATCCAGAAACACAGGTTCTGTAACCGAATGTTCTATATTTATTTTAACATAGAAAATAACACCATCATTCTGGTTTATATTATTTTTTGTGTGATAGGGTATATAACCTTCCATTATTGGAACAATAGGAGTTTTGCTGAGCCAACACTCGGATAGAATTATTAAGTCTGGTGATGTCTGGATGTTGGCCAAAAATACTTCAAGTTCATCAATGTTATGATTTACGCTCCTAATGTTTAATTGTAAAATTTTTATTGCATTTTTTGATTTTTTAAATAAAGTTACATATTCTTCCGGTTTACAAGATAGTGAAAGTTTGAGGCCAATTGTATCTAGTTCTTCAGTTATAGTATTTATATCAAGCATTTTTAAAGATATTTAATTCTCCAAGTATGTTACGCAAGGGTTTATATGTTTGTCTTAAGTAATTATTCGTGAAACGAAACGGGTCGATATAAAAAAATAACAGTAGTTAACAGCATGAAATTATTAAGTGGGTATTTGTGTATTTTTATTGTCGTAATGTCAAGTGATACTGATATCGCTTGCTGTCGGCAGCGCATAGATTTTGTACTTTTTGTGTAGAACATTATACAAAAATAACATTTATTGTTTTTGGGCATGCATTTATTATAACAGTATGATGTAGGGATGTGGAAGTGTGGCTTAGTGTTATGTATAGTATGTTTGTTAGTGCAGAGGTTCTGTTTAGTATTGATTTTACAACATTTCATCTGAAAGTTATGCCTTTGGACTGTAAGTCTCCAAACAAAGCTTCTAAAACATAGGTCCATCATATACTTGAGGGGAAATGACTGTATATTGTTTGACAAACTTAGTAAATATTGGTAAGTCCAGTTCTCAGCTGAGTTTATGATAAAATGTTTTTTTTTCGGATTTAACCATATAAACAATCTTGACAAGTATACTATGTGATTTAATTTCCTATAATATTTACTATTAGGGATATTGTTTACAATCTGTCTGGGTTGATTTATAGTTAAATAATAGCAAATATGTTTAGATAGTAAAACTAAGTAGTAAGAGTACTGTGACAGGATCATAGCGGTAATATGTTTACTTAAAATTATAACTATAAGTAAAAAGTAATCAGAAGATAAAATTAACCAGTAGGTGTGTTTAAAACCAAGTATAAATAAAAACGGAAATAATATAGGGGCTACATTTAACATGTTTATATAAACAGAGTTGCTGTAGGGTAAATTATTCAGTTTTCTGCAACTTTTTAAGACATGCAGCAGAGTTAATACAAATAGATTCCATGCCTTCTCGTTCTCTAAGAAAAATCTTACCATTTTGGTACCAACAAAACTTAAACTTATGAGTTTTACAGTAGCTTCTTGCTTCATGGTACAATTGTCTGCTGCTCCCTGGTAAGTATTCCGCGACATATATGGGTAGAAGTGGACCACTGATACCAATGTGTCTAGTGTTTAGTTTTTCGGATGTAGGCAGCCCTTTGTTGAAGGTGCGAGTAGCATTGAGTACCTGCGTTTTCATAGGTACACTGAGGAATTCTGCAACTATTGGCCTGTTTAATCCTTTTTTTCCGGGTAAGCGATAGACATCGCGCAGCTCAGTTGGTTTCAATGGAATCTGTACTGCATTACAGGTCTGTACTACTATGGATGATAGATCATTAATAGTTTCCTGATTATTTAGAGGCACATTTCTTATCTCAATAGCTGAAGAGCGGGACACACGCTGCAGGTCACTAACCTTTTTCTCCAGTTCCAGAATATAAATTCGTTGCTCTAGTTTTTCTTCTTCCAGTTTTAATATAGTATGTCTCATACTTTCATAGCCCTTATTCATAAATTCAATTGATTTCTCGATTTCATTGTTTGTAGCCTGAATATTTTCATTTTGTTGTTTTACCTCGGCTAAATCAGATGTTAACTTTTTTAGAACGACGTCCTGATCAGATTTCCATGATTTGAGCATGTTTGTAATTTTGTCCTCAAATGACCTAAGTTCATTTTCGGGGGAGAAGTTAGCTCGAGGGCGTTTTTTTCTAGCCGTAATATTTGTTGATTCAGACTCAGAGCTCATGTTGTATGTTTCTGGAGTTTCTGTTATAACCCTTGGATTTTCTATGCTTGCCGGGGGGGTTCGAATAGTTTTCGACATCTTCGCAGGCGGGGATCCTCAACTTATTATTTCGCAGGTATCGGTATTCGTAAAAATGATTATAGACTCGACCGTGCGAATACTTCACCACTTTGTACGCCGTATTCGCGCTTAAGTCGTACACCCAAGAGCGACAATTCTGTGCGCTAGTCTTTGAAAATGGACACGATGATTGGCACTTTAGAATAATTTGTAGTTTAAATCATAGATTTAAGATAATAATCACTGTTTATGGGTACACTTATTCACACAACTTTTCACTTGGGATTTTAAGACTTCCTTTCGAAAAGATTTAGTATTTAGAACACCAAAAACATTTAATAAAACGGAGCACGTTTAAAGACTGTATTGACAGTTAGTTGCTTGCCTTCGGTATGGAGATTAAATCTCTGGGCAACAAGCTCCGATGCTGTATTGAAAGTACTCGTAATATTAAAATGATACATAGAATATTATAGAAGAATATATAGCGGAGACTTCGTAACCATTTAGAGATTACTAATTAGTCGGAATTGAAGTGATGAATCATTAACTATCTCTATAACCTTATTTAATATATTTGTAGCACATGTATGTAGTTTATGTATGTAGTGTATGTATGTAGTGTATGTATGTTGTATATATATATAGTGTATATACCTATGTAGTGTATATATGTACTGTATGCATGTAGTGTATGTATTAGGTATTTTATTTTTATTTTACACCTACCACACTTTATCTCTGCACCACCCAAGGTTGACTGGCAGAAAATGCCCAAGGCATTAAGTCCGCCTTTGTACATTTGTTGTGCATAAGTGTAAATAAATAAATAAATAAATATTCCAGAATAGTCAATAGGCTCTCTGTGTGATGACATATTTTGAATACACAATGTGAGCAACCCACAATATGTTAAGGGTGTCGTAAAATGCGACTAAAGGAACTTAAAAGACAAGAGTAGGAAGACGCAGTAAAAGCTATTTAAGCTTCTTGAATTTGGAGGAAGCCAGTAGTGGGTAATTTACGTGTTGAAATGATGAGCTCGTCCTTCTATTTTGATATAACATATCGGACGTTGTGTTTTAGAGGAAGTTCCAGAAACTATCATTTCAACTCTTCTGAAAGTTAATAAACGCAAAGATCCATCAATTAAATTTATTTTCTCATACGAACGAACATGCATATTAATTAGATACTACAGGGCAGGCAAAGCATAGCGTAAATCTTCGGTCTGACGGTAGCTTTGTCGCTACTCGAGATCTTCTGTCTCTATTCTAATTGTAATCTAATTGACTGCGTTTCAAGCCTGCAGGAACTAATTTGGTGGTAGGTGTAACATTGGACGGATTCGAGCCACATATATTTAGTGACAACAATCAATTTCGTCTAGGCGGCGAAAAGAACAAGGTAGAAAAAATGTTTATGTGCCATGTGCGAAGACATACGCTATTAGAAGTAAAGGTAACTCAACTACTTTATTTTAACATAATAAAACATAATTAATAGAACGTAGGAAAGTGTGAATAAGACTGATTGATAAATTTTGTTACTGACTACGATGTGTGAAAATTGACCCGATTACGGATAACGGCTTTATAGCTGGAGCCATTTCAAGAACAGAATTCTGATCAGCTCGGCAACAACTAGCTATAATTTCCGGGCACATTATACACAACTATTTTTTATTTACCAGAAAAAAGGGCTGGGTATACTTATAAGAGTACATATATAGGTACTTTACTTATTAGTTCGTTAACATTTAGTCCTAAATTTATTGTAATTAACAATTATGCCATAAAATTATAGCCACAATATTGCCTACATTTTAATTTATTACTTAGGTTTTCACGATCTTTACACATTGCAGGAAATGATGTCTTCACGGTTATGATCGTTTTATTTTATATTATTCCCAACTTTGGGTATGGCCGTTTTATTTTATTTTATTCCCAAAGTTGGGAATAATATAAAATAAAACGATCATAACCGTGAAGACATCATTAATTTATTACAGTTTAAAATATTTGTGTATTGCTAGGCACAGCGTCTTTGGGTTACAAAATGACATTTGGCCGACCCTAATATTAACTAGGGACGCGTTTGCAAACGAACCGCTTGCGACTTTTGCCCGACTAATTATGAAGATGATACGTATGGTTGATCTATCTATTTTAGACGGATATTTAGGGTTATTTTTGTATGTTATTGAGTAGGGTCATTAAGGGCGCGGCTCCCCGCTGGAGGGACCCCGATGTAACCGGTGCGGGCCGTCTCGAGGCGGGCGCCCCACAGCCGCGACGGGGGCGATGACTCCTCAATAGAACACGGGACACGTTTGCGATTTATTACATCGGCGTACAAACCCGGCTATACCGTGCCCGAGTTTCGATACACGCGCTTGTGCTAGTTTACATGTTCAATGACTACAAATATGTTTGTTTCTAAACACCGAACATAGATTGCTGTTATAATTTTGAAAAGATCTCCACTGCTGGACAAGGCTTCCCCCAAGGATTTCGACAATGGCTGGTCCTGCGCCGTCCGCATGCATCGTTTTCCGGCGACCTTAACCAGGTCATAGTTCCACCGTGTGGGAAGCTTACTAGCACTGTACTGCACCGCTGTACGCGGTCGCCACTCGAGGACTTTTCTGCCCCATCGGGCGTCCGTCCTGCGAACTATGTGCCCTGCCCACTGCCACTTAAGTTTGGCAATCCTGTGGGCTGTCTGGTGCGCCATCTTATTTTATTATTTTGATTCGATCTCGCAGGGAAACTCGGAGCATTTCCCTCTCCATTGCCTTGTTCTTCGTATTCCTCGTCTGTTTACGAATTTCGATGGGGGTTGTTTTCGTGAATTACATGTTTGTAAACTGTGCTCGCGATACAGGTTATTATACCCAATGCCACGTGCTATCGCTATCGCTTAAAAAATCGCCTAAAAGTACTTTCAAAGAAAAAAAACTACTGATAGATAGGCTGTGTTCAAAATTTCAAGAAAACAAAGCAACATTGTTGGAGCCGGTTACGAAAAGTGACATAAATCGAGAATTAATCAGAGAGAATCCAAGAAACAGTATGGAACTCAGTTTACTAAGCTTGTGGAATAATAATAAAGATAGATAGTTGGTTGTTTTTCACTGGTACCCATGTCTCTTAGTAAAATACTTCTTGTAGTACTCATAGGTACTTCAAGAGAGAAAAAATCCATTTTAAGCTTATGACTGCTCACTTGGGATTCCTATAAGGCTGAGCGATCGACTGCTGCGCAGCATGTCGCGGGTTCGATAAAAATATTTGTACGACCTACAAGTATTTGTTCCAGGTCTGGGTGTTTTCTATCTATAATATGTATGTATTTACAAAAAAAATGTATAATAAGTAGTATATCATCCATCTCGTTACCATAATTGCTTAACCCGCTCTTTTGGCGCTGGCGAAGGGATGATCATCCAGCCAGATGAGGTAGTCAGGCAGGGAGCTGCGGCGCGTATCCCCCGACAACTGTAGTCGGGGATTTCTTAACAGTGCGAATTGTTCTGGAAACTTCGCAATCGCGGTGTAGGACTTTGGTGATTCTCGCATTTGTAGGCGATATTTCTTGATGTTGATAGTTCAGATTTTTCTTGTAAGTTTTGTACATTACGTAGCATGCTGGTCGCTACAACTCTAACTGTGGTGGTTTATATAATATGAATGCAAGTGTATAAAAAGTGAAAGCCCCAGGACATCTGGCCGCGACTCGTGTTTTTATATCCAAAGTATCGTCTTACATCACTGTGCGGAATGCTGCATCTTGTATTACGTGTCAAGGTCTCAGCAAAATGTAGGTTGAGATCGACGGACGTCAGTCGCGTGCACCTTAAAGGTTTTGTGTGACGCTTTTGGAAATTTCACCACTCATTCAAGGGTACCGTCGATGCGAGACGCCATTTATACTGGTCTTATTAACCGACTTTAAAATGATTGTAATTTTAGAATACATAGTTTTAGAATACATAGTTTCACCACCCCATTCCATCCTGAGGGTGTAGTAAGGGCCGATAAAAGCAAATGAAGAGGCAAGAGAAGGAAATTTTAAAATAAAGCCTGTGCCAATTCGTCTGGCGTAGCACAGTAGGCTAATTACCTTCCATGTAATGGAAGAGGTGCGACTTAGCAGGGGGCCACGTATGGATTGACTAGTAGTAGTAGTGTGTGTAAACCGTATCACGTGGCACACACTCAAACAAGAAAAAGTAATTCGGCTTAACCATGAAATATTTGGTATTCTATTAAATATTGTAACTCGCTGGTGACAAGTATATTAAGGTGGATGCTCCAGGGTAGCCCGCGAAATTCAAATTTTCTTACGTTTTTTGCAATTTGCAGGGCAGTGCTAGGTTGTATGATGATGAACATTTGATTAGCGGCTGTAAGACGTATGTAGTTACAGAGTTATAATCCTCAAACTCATCAATACAACCCTCCAAGCTCATAAAGGTGCAAGAATGACTTTGACGTTGAAAAAGATTTTCTTGCACCTATATGAGCTTGGAGGGTTGTATTGATGATTTTGATGATTATAATTCTTTAACGACATACGTCTTACAGCCGCGAATAACATTTTAATCAACATATAACCTAGCACTGACCTACAAATTGCAAAAAACCTAGGAAAATTTGAATTTCGCGGGCTACCCTGGAACATTCACCTTAACAGTATGTGAATGAAAGAGTGGGCGTGGCCGGTGTAATGCTAAACGTTTTGAGCGCACCGCCCCGCTTTCTGCCTGATATGCTCTGTTTTAATTCGATCGCTGACCACTTTGGGTGGGTTGAGGCACGCTGAAACCTTTTCCAATTCCTGATATTTGGCTGGGGGAAGTGGGGCTAAATCAAACCACACTTGATTTGGCCCTGCATCTATAACCCTTCGGGCGCCATAGTAAACTACGTTTTGATGAACCTGTATCATCCCGTGTCGTTGCGTGCTAAACGGCAGCCATCAACCGACGGGCAGTGGTAGTTGTGAGATTAGTCCAGGATGGGTCGTCCAGGGCAGACGACAGTCGCGCCGGTTACCAAATCAGGTCAGACCAGGGCTGACCCCAAATGAAATTGGGAAAAGGGCGATAGGGTAAGAGTAAATAAAGGATTTTACAAATTCGCAGAAAAGAAGAAAAAAAAAACGTAATTGAGGAGAAGTATTGATATCCTGAGGCATAAGGCCGATGACCTAGCCGCAATATAAGGACCCTGTGTCATAGTCCATTTTTCGGGACGCTGGAGAAGTTCTTTGTACATACCTCCGCCCCTCGGGGGTGGGATCGGCGATTATGTGTCACTCTACTAACTACTACTCGTCTACCCACTAAACCCCCAGCGGTCACACGACACGCTTGGGGCGCCACAGGTTCGCGTAAACGCATTCCACTGTAACGCGTGCCTGACTTGATACAAAACCCTGTGTCAACCCGTTTAGTAAGCGTGACACAGTACCTTCTTAGTAGTTGGAGGAGGCTCGACTCAGTAGTGGGTCATTTATGGGCTGAGACGATCGGAATATACATATATGTGTACAATACACGCGCGTTCAATGCGGTCGTAGAGTAATTGTTTTGCGCCTATTGACCCACATCTCACTCCATCTGTGAAGCATCGCGCGAAACGAGAAAGTTAATAGTTTTATAATTATAGACAACCATATTGGCGGCCATATTTCAAACGCCTTGCGTAATACGTGTCGTGTGATATTTGTGTGACGTTTTCACTTTTACTCTGCTGCCTCGTTGGTCTAGTGGTTAGATGTGCCGCCTTTGGATCAACGGGTCCCGGGTTCGATTCCGGGGTCGGGCAAGTGTCTTTGTCTAAACCAGAGGCACTGGCTCGGAGTCTGGGTGTCATTTGTATCTATAATATGTATGTATTTACAAAAAAAAATGTATATAAGTAGTTTATCATCCATCTCGTTACCATAACACAAGCATTAAGTTGCTTAGCTTGGGACGAGATGACGTTGTGTGAAATCAATCAAATCCAAGGATATTTATTATTATTTATTATTATTATTTACTCTGATCTTTTTGACATTAACCTCAACATACAGGGTGTAACAAAAATCGTATAACTATAACGAAAGGATTAGCAGGGCTACTGATACAGCCCGGGACGCCCTCCGGTCGCTTACACGTGTAGCGGGCACGCGTTACAGTGGAATGCGTTTACGCGAACCTGTGGCGCCCCAAGCGTGTCGTGTGACCGATGGGGGTTTAGTGGGTAGACGAGTAGTAGTTAGTAGAGTGTCACATAACCGCCAACCCCACCCCCGGTATGTACAAAGAACTTCTCCAGCGTCACAAAAAAAAGGACTATGATACAGTGTCGTGGAGCATGGTCCAGAAGCGGGCACTTGAGGAACGCCGTTGGTGTTAGCGGAAAGGTCAGGGCGAATATAACCGTCTTTCCGCACCCTGAAGTCCCACATACCTAGGGTTGCCAACTATACTGTTTTGAACAGTATTATACTGTTTTTCAATAAATTATACTTTTTACTGTTGAAAAAAAATAAAGTATACAAAATACTGTTTTCAGTATCAAAATTCAAACACATTGCTTTGTGTTATACTTAGACGCTCACACATTTTTTCTAGAAATGAATGCTAAATGGCGGGGGAGGATAGAAATGGTGCATTTATTAATTTTGATAGAAAATGAGCTCCTCATTTATTTTAATTTCAGTTATAGGTGTGGTGAGGCGTATAAAGTTTTTAAAAAAGATAATAAATCTGTAAGTTTTGCGAATAGCTCTAAAAATATGCATTTAAAACAATAAATAAATAACATACTGTTCATTTTTCTAAAATACTGTTTACATTTCTTCTTAAAGCTGAATATACTTTATTTCTTGTAAAAACAGTTGGCAACCCTACACATACCCCAACGGCTATACCATACGCCAACGGCTTTCCATGAGTATATAGCGACCAACATGCTTTATATATACAACTAGCTTCTGTGCGCGGCTTCGCCCGCGTGGACTTCGAACCCGTGCATATTTTTTATGAAACTAAAATCGGTTATTGTGACTAAACTATGATAGTTAGATCTCGCGGACTTTTTTGTAGATCTTTATAAGACCTACAACCCCGTAGTACATCATTTTGTTCTATTGTCAATAGTTTTTGCAGCGCACGCATAAATAGGTTTTCGATTTTACACCTTGGTTTACAAAATCGCAATTTTCATACGGATCCCTAATTCTTTTGAAAATAAAATATAGCCTATAACCTTCCTCGATAAATGGACTATCTAACTTTGAAAGATTTTTTGAAATCGGACCAGTAGTTCCCGAGATTAGCGCGTTCAAACAAACAAACAAACAAACACACAAACAAACAAACTCTGCAGCTTTATATATTAGTATAGAGTATAGATTTACATATTCGAGAATGACCAAAAAGTCCTACACCGCGATAGCGAAGTTTGTAATCTATAAGTACATCGCACGGATCCCCCGACTACAGTTATCGGGGGATAGGCGCCGCCTCCAGCCAGACATACCACACCACTTCGTCTGGATGGATAATCATCCCTTTGCGCCTAAAAGTACTTCCATAAAAAAAAACTACTGATAGATAGGCTGTGTTCAAAATTTCAAGAAAAACAAAGCAACATTGTTGGAGCCGGTTACGAAAAGTGACATAAATCGAGATTTAATCAGAGAGAATCCAAGAAACAGTATGGAACTCAGTTTACTAAGCTTGTGGAATAATAATAAAGATAGATAGTTGGTTGTTTTTCACTGGTACCCAAGTCTCTTAGTAAAATACTTCTTGTAGTACTCATAGGTACTTCAAGATAGAAAAAAAAACATTTTAAGCTTATGACTGCTCACTTGGGATTGCTATAAGGCTTTTCTTACACCTTGTATAACCCACACAGCGATGTCAGCCTTCCTCTAGTTTATTAACAGCTAGTTTATTAGAATTAACATACTTTGTTCTCTTGGTAACTAAGTTTTTTGCTTGTCCACTTCACTTACCCTTTTCGCATGATACTCTCAGGACGGAATTAGTTGGTGACACTCTGTACCATACGGATAATTTTTTTTTTTTTTTAGTGCATGGAAGAGATCGCGGTATGCGATAAGGCCGCCCAATGTACACGTTATCATATAATATTTTATTGTCTGTATCTTGTCTTTTTAGTGTGCAATAAAGAGTTCATTCATTCATTCATTCATAAGACGATTACAACATTTACAAAAATCATTCCATCATCGTCTTCCTAACAGCTTCTGAGAACTTATACCACTTCTGCACGAATCCTTTCATGCTTAGTAGCTTCCCGAAAAGGCTAATATATATTTCAGCGGAGCATTTCCATGTCTTTGTAGGGAATGATTCGATCTCGAAGCTAATATAATCACATTCGATAGAGGTCTTTGGGATTCAAGTAGCGTATGTTACGTTTCTTCGTGGAATGACCTTTTTTTGTCGAGGCTTTGACCCTTGAGGTACGGCGTAGGGTATAAACTATGCTGCTTTCATTTGCTGGGTAATCATTTAGCATTAGGTGAAAGTTAATGTTATATTACGTTAATATGAATTATTTAGATTTTGTAAACAATTCGTTATGATCTGTATGTCGGGGCTCTTTTGCAAACACATTATTCAAGTACACAACTGCCCGATCATGGAATCGAACCAGAATCAACAGATCTCGGCCAGGTTTGAAGGATATTTGAATCTTAACTATGTTTGGACAGCTCAGCCGCTAAAATATTTGGAATATTAAAGACAATATCTCACAAGTTTAGAGTTCGAAATTATTTAGGACATTAAAATTTATAAAAATTTAAAGAAATAGCCGTTGGCAATGTTCCAATTTTGGTATTAACTTCAAATTTCAAGAAAAAATATTTAAGACGATAAAACATAGAATGTCTGGTATAATAGTACGTAGTTAAAACTTGATCAATGACCGCGCTGTCTACGCGGTGGTCATATCTGGTCTCTCATCTGCGAAGAAGGGTGGCGAAACCCGAACGATTGGCTAATGACATACGCGAACTTTCTCACATTTTGCTCAAGATCGTTTATCTTGCATTGTCAGTAGTTATTTTTTCTTTCCCTGACTAGAACAAATATATTTTGTTTATCGTTTGAGTCTATGTGGCGCAAATTTAATATTAAATTAAAGAATAACATGGCATGGCAGTCACCGACATAGCCCACCGGATTGACAAACTTAAGTGGCAGTGGGCAGGGCACTGCCTCGTTGGTCTAGTGGTTAGATGTGCCGCCCTTGGATTAACGGGTCCCGGGTTCGATTCCGGGGTCGGGCAAGTGTCTTTGTCTAAACCAGAGGCACTGGCTCGCAGTCTGGGTGTCATTTCTATCTATAATATGTATGTATTTACAAAAAAAAAAATGTATATAAGTAGTTTATCATCCATCTCGTTACCATAACACAAGCATTAAGTTGCTTAGCTTGGGACGAGATGGCGTTGTGTGAAATGTCCAAGGATATTTATTATTTATTTATAGCTCGCAGGACCGACGCCCGATGGGGCAGAAAAGTCCTCGAGTGGCGACCGCGTTCCGGAAGGCGCAGTGCTGCTAGGTCTCCCACACGGTGGACCGACGACCTGGTTAAGGTCGCCGGAAAGCAGTGAATGCGGGCGGCCCAGGACCGGCCTTTGTGGAGATCCTTGGGGGAGGACTATGTCCAGCAGTGGACGTCTTTTGGCTGAAATGATGATGATGATGATGATGGCATGGCAGTGGACAAATACAAAAAAACAGTATAATGGCCTATCTCTAGGCGATTTCTTATATTGCCCGGGACCTAACCCACAGTAGAATACGTCGCGAACCTGTGGCGTCTACAACGAGACCACTGAGGGTATACCGCTGGGGTTTTAATTGGTTTTTAGAGTCCCACATAGCAGTTGACCCCAACGCCCCGAGGGGCAGCGGATGCATTAAGCATTTTCGAAACTAAAAAAAGTTTATTAACTAAAAAAAATTTATTATATAGACAAAATACTTACATTTTACTCTTCATGCAATACCGTGAAATTTTCAAGTGAAACATAAAATGATTTGATAACTCCCAAACAATCGTACCATCGAACAAACTGAGTGGCTTAATTAATCATACTCTTGTGATCGCAACAAAATTTATGCTATCAATTTCGGCGCTCCAGTTTTCAATCAATAAATCGAGCGGATGAAACGCTTATACGGTATTTACGCTCGGGTTGATTTTCGCGTTGTATGTGGCGCTCGGCTTGCTCAACTTATCAACGTTTTACGCTCCACCTGTATATTTTACATTTTCAACCTCAAGAAGAGCGGTGTTATGGGGTTTTCTGAGGTATCGTAGTTCTTCAATAGTCATTTACATTGCATTTACGCCTCCGATGTCTAGATTTTTTCGCCTTTAGGAATATCAATTATCGTTTCGTTTACTTGATTTCATTCATCATCATTCATCATTTCAGCCAAAAGACGTCCACTGCTGGACATAGGCCTCCCCCAAGGATCTCCACAAAGGCCGGTCCTGGGCCGCCCGCATCCACTGCTTTCCGGCGACCTTAACCAGGTCGTCGGTCCACCGTGTGGGAGGCCTACCAGCACTGCGCCTGCCGGAACGCGGTCGCCACTCGAGGACTTTTCTGCCCCATCGGGCGTCGGTCCTGCGAGCTATGTGCCCTGCCCACTGCCACTTAAGTTTGGCAATCCGGTGGGCTATGTCGGTGACCCTGGTTTTCCTGCGTATCTCCTCATTTCTGATTCGATCTCGCAGGGAAACTCCGAGCATAGCCCTCTCCATTGCCCTTTGGGTGACTTTGAGCCTTCTGATGGAGCCCATAGTGAGCGACCACGTCTCTGTTCCATATGTCATCACTGGCAACACACATTGGTTGAAGACTTTTGTCTTCAGACACTGCGGTATTGTGGACGAGAAGATCTTTCGCAGCTTCCCGAACGCTGCCCAACCGAGTTGGATCCGACGATTGACCTCTTTCTCGAAGTTGGACTTACCTAACTGGACAGTTGTTACTTGATTTAGCACTTTTTAAATCGGGCATCTAGCGATGGTTCCTGGTCGTATCCAGGTTGTCAGCTCTCTTCTAGATGAGTATAGGTATTGTAGTCGCAAGAACACTAAAGTTAAACTAAACCACGTAATATTGTTAGAGTTGTTACCCGCATTCTTCGTCCGAGTCGACTTTAAGTTAGTTTTTTTATTTTAGTATTCAAATCTTACTTTTTGTAATGAATTAGTTACAATAAGGCCTTATTTGCTAATAGATAAATAATAGAAGTACCGATAGCTTCAATTTTTAAAGCGATGTAACTATTTACGCATTGCTATAAAAGACGTAATGAATAGTAGTTCTGTTACTTAGAATTATAGTTTGTATTACTAGCGAAACAATCCTCTTGAATCACTCTACCTATTAAAAAACCGCTTCAGAATCCGTTGCTTAGTTTTAAAGATTTAAGCATACATAGGGACGGACTGACGACGGCGATTTAGTGATGATAAGGTTATTCCTATATCCAGCAGTGGACGTCTATTGGCTGTAAATTATGAATGATGATGATGATGAAGGATATTCTACCACGCTGCAGTCAAATAATTAATGGGGGCAAAAGTCGCTCTGACTGAAATAGTTGACAAAGAGCCTAAAAATTAGTAGGTTTTCGGCATTATCTGGCACATCTAATTCCTTAGAAAGTAGTTGCTCAATACGGATACTCATAGTAAATGTAAGATTAGTCTTACTTAATCTATCAAACATTTGCGGCCTTTAGGACTAACATAACCTGACTAAATAATGTGACGGATTTACGTTGGTTAATAGATGTTTCAAAGGAAACATTGCGGTGAAATCACTTATTTTTGACTAGCCGAGGGAGTACTGTGCATTTAAATAGCTACACCGGACGCTCCGATAGCGCGCGGCAGGAGCGCGATCCAAATGTGCATCTGCAATCCAAAACGGGTCGTTCGGTGTAGACCCAGATAATGACCAGGTCTGTAAAATGACCGAAAACAATTCTAGTGGGGAATAAATTGTTTCCAAGAAAATACCTGCCGGTGCGGTGGTCCGATAACATTTGGTAGGTACTGTGTACTCTGTCATAATGATTTCTATGTTTTCGCGATTAATACACATTGAAATTAAACGCTAATACTGTGTCATGTTTACAAAACAATTTATAAGGGTACCCATTCTATAAATTGACACACCGGCAAACCCAAAGCTTGCCAAGTTGCTATTTATAAACTCCTTTTCATCGGAACTCTCGATACAGAATAAAAAATGTTCTTGCGAATCGAAACACATTTCTGGTGAAGACATATAGACACCGGTGCGCATGCGTGACGGACATGGAGACTAGACTAGATTAATGACCCATTGCTGAGTCGGGCCTCCTCCCGTTACATGGGGGGGGGTAATTAGCCTACAGTGCCACGCCGGCCGTCATGCTCTAATTTTGACCAATATTTATATAAGTATATTATATCTACTTAAATAAATATTTCTTATATTTATCTTGCTTACTAACTTAAACTGAACATATTTAAATAATTCCCTGTGGTGACGGATTTAGAATACGCAGTGTCTCCAACCCATACCATCCCGAGGGGGTCGTAAGAGGCGACTAAGGGAACGCAAGAGGCAAATCAGCTAGCCGCAAGAGAAGGAAAACTTGATACAAACCCTGTGTCAACCCGTCTTGCCAGCGTGGCACAGTAGGCTAATTTCCCTCTCTGAATTTGGAGGTGGCCCGACTCAGTAGTGGGTCATACGTCATGGGCTGAAACGACGACGATATAAACATATTTTACTATGTTTTCACAGCACACTTTGACATCACCAATCTTTTTTTTTACTATAATAGGCTAACGTTTGACTTTAATCTCGCTTGATGGAAGGCGAAGATGACGCCTAAGATGGTACACGTTTGCCTAGGTGTTTTTTTTTTAATATTTTATCAGATATTGCATCTTTCCTTATATATTCGCCTTTGGATCAACGGGTCCCGGGTTCGATTCCAGGGTCGGGCAAGTGTCTTTGTCTAAACCAGAGGCACTGGCTCGGAGTCTGGGTGTCATTTCTATCTATATTAAGTAAGTATTTACAAAAAAAAAATGTATATAAGTAGTTTATCATCCATCTCGTTACCATAAGACAAGCGTTAAGTTGCTTAGCTTGGGACGAGATGGCGTTGTGTGAAATGTCCAAGGATATTTATTTTATTATTTTATTTCTATTTATATTATATTTAGTAGATATAATACTTAGATATAGAGGGTAGAGATATAGTATAATAAGGACTATCACACTTAGTATTAACATTGCCCTGAATTGTCTAACGTTACCATGTTCTAGATATAAAACGTACATGAAATTACACCAAAAATAGTACGATTATTCTCGATGCGCTTGTGAATCAGCGCGTCGCACGTCGACTGCCGGCGCCCGCGCATGACATTGAGCCGTTTATTTGGACCAAGATGGCACATGGCGGGCGACCTCGTTTCCTATATTATATGATGCACATGTATCCGCGTTCCGGAAAGCGTAAGCCTCGCACACGGTGGACCGACGACATGGTTAAGGTCGCCGGAAAGCGCAGTGCTGGTAAGCCTCGCACACGGTGGACCGACGACATGGTTAAGGTCGCCGGAAAGCGCAGTGCTGGTAAGCCTCGCACACGGTGGACCGACGACATGGTTAAGGTCGCCGGAAAGCGCAGTGCTGGTAGGCCTCGCACACGGTGGACCGACGACATGGTTAAGGTCGCCGGAAAGCGCAGTGCTGGTAGGCATCGCACACGGTGGACCGACGACATGTTTAAGGTCTCCGGAAATCACACAGTGAGCCCTCACTGCCACATTATAAACACTGTTTATCATAACTATTATTCTAGTTCAACTCAAATTAAACCTCCAAAGTGAAATTGTAATAAATCGTGATTAAAAAAACAGCGCGGACACGACTGAAATATTATGATTAGGCGTGCTGGCCAGTCCGCGAGTGAAATATGGCACGGGGCAATGTTTATCACAATGGTCGTCCGCGAGTTTCAAGTCATTAGCAAAAGCAAATCTACTATCTATCTTCTTCTTCACTATCACTACATAGTATAAAACAAAGTCGCTGTTGTCTGTCCGTCCATATGTATGCTTAAATCTTTAAAAATACGCAACGAATTTTGAAGCGTTTTTTAATAGATAGAGTGATTCAACAGGAAGGTTCTGGTTTAAGACATTTATTCCACAAAAAGAATAGGTACAATTCACTTACATGAGAATACATGATGGATTTTAAAATATAATATTAATCTACGAGTGTAACTGCATTAAATTGTGGGTAAACTAAAATATAACAATTTCGTATTCTATTACGTATACCTGTGATAGAAATTATGTCAATGGCCATCGGAAAAATAAAATCTGCAGAAGTCTTTCAAGATGTGGTACTTATGAGGTTTATATGTATAATACAGCCATAATATTGTAGAGAAACACTGATGAATTTAGAGGTTCTTCATTGCACCCGGGCGGGTCGCTAGTAAACTATAAGTGTGAGATTTTTTTTTATCATCCGTCCACGCAATTTTCCTAAAAACGGGTACAAAATGTTTGCTTCACGTATTAATATAAAGATAGATTTCGTTGTTTTTTTTTAATCTGGAGGTCCTTCCCTAGTGGGCAGTTATCCGCTCTCTTAGGTTACTCCCTATTGTGCCAGTATTATTGATTGCGTTCTTGTTACAGGTGACAGGCAACAGGGACCGTGTTAGCCAGCAAATTCAAACGAAGCTTGGCGACTACCGTCTCGCGCAGTGGTTTATCGAGGACCCGCGGAAGTCCATCGGGATCTGCGCCGAACCACCGAGCCCTGCACCCTGTGAGTACTTGTTGCATCTTTACATTTTAAACACTATTTGTATAAGTGTAAGATACATTACGTGAAAATACTCAATCTGGATTAATCCAGGGTCGTAATTAGGTCTGGGAAACAATAAAAACGAAATTTGGAGCTTATCTAAAGTATCTTTATCTTTACATAGTATAAAACAAAGTCGCTGTTTCTGTCCGTCCCTATGTATGCTTAAATCTTTAAAACTACGAAACGGATTTTGATACGGTTTTTTTTAATAGATAGAGTGATTCAAGAGGAAGGTTTATATGTATAACCCACACCCGCTTTGCACGGGCGAAGCCGGAGCAGGCCACTAGTAACTAATATAACGCTGTCGTCCTAAATAGGTAAAAGAAACGATTTAAAATTTAAAAAAAAATGCTGTAAACGTAACTCCTCTGATCAAAATTAATTTTATCAACATTTTAACAGAACAACGATACATATATTTTATCGTTATACTATTATATTATTGATATAATTTTTGATAAGTTAAGAAAAGCCGGTTAACGGCATCTTAGCTTGTAGGCGACAGAACGTATTCGGTATGTGAAAGTGACAGTCTATGTCGTTTATACACTTATATTGCTGATGAAATTTCGTAAGGCATATCACATAAGACGTTGCTTTCGCAAAAGTAGAAAAGATAGGGACCTAACTTACTAATGGAAACGTGACAGCATTGAAGTTCTTGCAAAAATTGAAACCTTCCCCACCGCATGCTGGAAAATAACGCGTGTTGTAAAAGTCAACAAAACCCAGCACGCTTGGTGGTAGGATCGAATGGTCCGCCCGGCTAGCTACCACCCTCAAATCTAAGTCCGGCGCCAAGCAGTTTTACTGTGTTCCGTCGTGTGAAAGCCGGTGCCCGACAGGGCATTTCCTTGAATTGCCTGCCCCATTTTAGACCCTCGCGTTCCTTTCCATCACGCAAGCCTAGGGTCAAAAGCATTTAAGTCACTGATAAAAATAGCAAAATTTTTCATGTCTGCTTTTAAAAACTAAATTCTATGAATGGTTTCTAAAAACAAATAAAAAGTATAATCCGTCAACACAGATTCCGTCTGGTCTTGAATATCAAAGAGAACGTAATTTGTTATAGCTTAGAAATTACCTTTCATATATGAGAATTCTGAGAGGTCTGGAGGTCTTACATATTCCGAAGACCTTCATATTCGTACAAGGTTTCCTTGCAAAAATAATAACTAGAAATGTTTTTATTTAACCCAGAGCTTAGCTTAGAGAATACGTATCTTTACTTATTTAGCAATGTACTAAACTGGACTGAACAAAATATATTTGTACATATCTAGTCGCCGTAGTGTCGCCACCGCATTTCATCCTCAGGGTGTCGTAAGAGCCCATAAATGAGCCACTGCTGATTCGGGCATTCTCCAACTTTAAGCAGGGTAATTGACCTACTGCCACGCTGTTCAGACAGGTGAGCACATGGTTTCAATGGCGGCACATCCGACCCCAGGCCGATAGTGCAGTCCGATTTTGAATAAAAGTAATAATTGAAAGTCCACGCTGTCAAAGCTGCGGGTGACAGCTAGTAAATAATTAACAAAATACACATTTCATATTACTTTGCGTAGAAACTTTAATACCGCAGACTTCCCAGTATATAAAATAAAACTTATCCGAAGTATTTGATTAGTTGGAATCTGTTTTCATTATGTCTCGTTTACTTTTCGCATCCTGAGAGTCGATTCGCAGAAAACTTACCCTAAATTAAGACCCTTGTTAAACAAGCAAAGTCTAGAAGCACTGTTATGATGGGTTCTCAATTTTAAAACATCGCGACCTGGCAACTTTACGTGCGGTGAGGAATTCTAAATACATTGTGTCAACAACCCATTCTATACTGAGGGTGTTGATGCGAATAGAATAGAAAAGGCAATAGATAAGCCGAAAATCTGCAAAGAGAGAAAAGACGGCATGAGATCGTGTGTCCCTAAAGTACCTTCTACCATCTTTGTCTTTGTTTACATAAAAGCAATTTGGAAGAAGCTGGAATATACGGTAACCCTGTAATAGGTATGTCCTGTATCGCGGGGGCAGTTTACAAACATGTAATTCAGGAACGCAAATGACACCCAGATGGTTTACACAAAGACATTTACCCGACCCCGGAATCGAATCCGTGATCCAAAGGCGGCACATCCAACCCCTAGACCAACTAGAAAGCTTACAAATGTTACGATTGATGAAATATAGTCTCTTTCAATATTTTACAGATTTTTATTTTAATTACTTATTGCTATTACGACATGCTGGCGGTCTAACATTTATAAAACCAACGTTGCTGCGTCGTTCGTGGTGCTTCTTGTTTTTGCCGAATCCATTCTCAAATATAATAATCACTTAATTATTCCACCTACTTAAACGCAAACAAAAATGCACTACAGCACTAATATGATTGTTATTTTGCCTAACACCATCTATTTTAAGTATTTTCACGTCTAAAAACATAGCTCTGACCCTGACTCTCTTAGAAAAAATAATCAATATGGCGGCATGTCTTTCGGAATAGAAAACGTTTATTTCGAGGAAATCTACGAATTTCTCAATAACGTTTATATTCCAATGAGGTTAGTTTCAGGACGGAAAACATCAATGTAGATAAGACCTATTCAAATTTTTATCCGAATATTTCGTGTTTTATTTTCTTCTACATATATTCCTTTCTTTAGTTATGTTTTTGTCCAAGTGCCGTGTATACATGTAGCCTATAAAATAAGGTGAAATAATATAAATCCTTACGTGCGACGTCCACGGAGAGAGAATAGATCGAGACAGCTTGCAGACTAATCTAATCTATACTCTAATTTCTACGTACACGTAGAGATCAATAGAGCGCCCTATCGTAGGGTAGCTCTATCATAGTGACATTTTGGCCTGCGTGCACTGCACTAATCGTAGACTAGATATTCTTAAATAAACAGTAAACGTCAGTTGACTACGTCTAATTAAAAATACGACTATAGCTAGACTGATCTATGGCATGTAGATAATTCGAGAGCTCTCTATTCGTATCGCTTGTCTCGCTCTCGTAACTGCGTCCACGACGCCTTCCGAGAGTAGCCGAGGCTGTCTACGTAGACTGTAGTTACACATTAGTTAGGGTAGTCTCGCTAATGTGTACACGTCGTAGATTGCCCTATGACAGTCGCTCTCCGTCATTTTAATCTATCGTGGACGAGGCGCTTATCTGTGTCGGTGAAATATATGAACGAAATAACTTACATTATTTTGATGTCAAATTTTAGGGAAGTGGATGACGCACTCATCTTCTAGCTAATGGATGTATACATAGATGCGTATATTTATTAAAGATCAAAAGCAAAGTTGCGAAACTACTCCCTCGCATGCTATTTGTTCTTCAAACTCTTCAAAGTTGTTCTACGTGTATTTTCTTGTAAATCCTTTGATTAATCCAAAGTTATGCAAAGAATATCAACTTTGAGTGAAATGTTGTATCCGAAACAGGGTTGGCGATCGTGAAATTATGAAAGCACGTCCGTAATAAAACATAAATGGATTTCCTGGTCTATCGGAAACGACAAGAATGTTCTAGACGAAGGATTTTTATGAGATGTTCAAGCGTCATGTATGGCGGCCCTCTGCTAGATGGAGCGACGATTTGCAAAAGGCAGTCCAGACTATTAGGACCTTCTAGGTCCTCAATCATTGTTACAAAAATACATCCCAAAGATGGCTGTCAAGACAGATATTTGATAGTGGCGACGTTTTCTTGGCCTGGGTTGTGCAAGCTCTGTATGTAGATCCTGAGATCTCCGAATCCTCGGTTGGATTTCACATTCGGACAAGTGTCTTCTTGTAAGTTGGATACTCGTGACGTCAGTTAGATCCTTTAAACCCGTGCTGGTGTTTAATAAAGATTTCCTGTGATATAAGACTTAATTTAAAGAGGACTTTGTTTATATTTTAATAAGGAGTATCTGCTTTTGAAATAAGGTTTTATTAGACTTCAACAGTAAACTGGTTTTAGGTATGTCATCCATCACTTAATACGTGGAGCAAAAACTTTGTACCCTTTTCTACGTTAATAAAGTGGACGGAGACTTGAGAGTTGGCACAGTTAAAGTTTCTATGGAATAGGCTTGCGTATAAGTAGCTATTATTTTTATTAAATAGGCTTAAGAAATAAAATCTAATTTATAAAATTAAATTATTGAACTCCTCCGAAATGGCTCGACCGATTTTTATGAAATTTTATATTCAATTTGGACAACATCTATTTTTCATCCCCCAAATTTATGATGTGGTCTAATACAATTTTATTTTTATTTTTTACAAAAAAAAATATTCTTATATTTTATGATACAGTAAACAAAAATACATACAGCCCTAATTTTCACCCCTCTACGATCAACCCCAATCTTCTTTCTTTATATTCAGGTATTATTGTCGAATTTCGACATATGGACGGCTTCAAACAACTTTTCTTAAACCTCTTCTGAGCATCCCTGATTTGTAGAACTGTCAAGCCAATCATTTCGTTGGTGGGACCGATTGCTTTGATCGTTTTCACTGCGGTCATGCCGACGAAATTTCGTGGATCCGCACTCCACTGGCCCGGAAATTATTTAATATTGTGTACTCCTTTCGGATTGGGCTCGGACGCGTACCTTTGAGTTACAGGCGCGTTTTATTTGAGAATCTATCAGTACGTTTTACTTAACCTTGTCTGGTTGTGTTAAACTTTGTAAGTACCAGGCATGTGAGGCCTTGTTCGGTCAATTAAAAACCAAAAGGTTTGTCTCTGTGCGGTTGGTTGCCTGGCTATTATGACCTAGTAGGTATATTTATTCCGTTTGGTTACGGATTTAGAATTCATAGTGTCACCACCCCATATCGTCCTGAGGGTGTCGTAGGAGTCGACAAAAGGAAATTATAAGGCTGAAAGACGTGGCCGCAAGAGAAGGAAAACTTGATGCAAACCCTTTTTTTTTGTTCACCCGGGGTAAAATCCTTTATGGACTTCCTCGCTGGCCATCCCCGTGGCCGGGAGTGTGGGACTCTCCACCTTAGTGGGGGCCAGGGGCCTACCCACTAAACCTCCCCGGGGTGCTCCAACTCGCGTCCTGTTGCGGCATTGTGGGATCTAATGCAGAACCACGCCGCCGCAGACGAGGAGGCCCTCCTCCAACCCTGCGCCAACCCGTCTGGCCGGCGTGGCACAGGCACATGCATAGGCTAAATTCCTCCATGAATTTGGAGGAGGCTGACTCAGTAGTGGGTTGAAACGACGAACGACGAGGTTAATGTAATCCTATTGCAGGAGGCCTCAGGTATGGTGATGACTCGTATATAATATGTTCACGTTCAACCCTATGTCATAATATTGAACGGCTGTTTCGTAACCTGAAATCTGCGGATTCCACACACGTAAAGCCGTTTTCATAAGAAATAAGACGCCGTTACTCGATTTGTTCATTTCGTGACAATCGGAATGTACATTTCGAGGCTTTGCTGAACGGTTATGGGTAACTAGGCACTGCTGGATTCGTCTTTGTCAATTTTGGTTACAAAAGCACTTTCAATTTTTTTAATTTTTATAAAAACTTCTAATCTCCTCTTTTTGGCTTTTTGCAAACGAGTAATTGACGAACAGGCTATATTTTATAGACTAACTAGCGACGCGTCCCGGCTTCGCACGGATGCAATGGTGAACATCAAAATTTATCAGTGTTTCTCAACAATATTATGCATGTATTATACATTTAAACCAACCTCTTGAATCACTATACATATATTTTAAAAAACGCTTCAAAATCCGTTGCGTAGTTTTAAAGATTAAAGCATACTTAGGGACGGACTGACACAGCGACTTTGTTTTATACTCTAAATAGTGTGAATTATCCAAAATATAACGCTAAGTGTCAAGTAAATAGGAAAACAATCGAAGTAAACTTTTCATCAAAATTATCTCAATTTTCCACCACGCGGGTAAAACCGCGTCGCGCAGTTAGTGTTCCTAATAAAATCTTGTCAATTATTTTACTTTCGAGTTAAATTAAGCCGGGGAGGGCTATTCTATTCTCATAGCGCTGTCAACCTTCAGCTATGATAACCGACCTTGTGTATATTCCTTTGTTATTGTATATTCGCATTTGTATTATGGAAATCGATAGTAATGCAAGCCATGACTAATTGTGTTGAATCGTCTTTGCATAAGAATATGGGCTCATTTAAATTATTGCTTAAAAAAATCCCGGATCTTTGAATGTTGTCTTTATTTTTCACTCGACGAAACATAAGTTTAGCGTGTCTGTTTTTGACACCGTAGCATCTAAACGGATAACGTGTCTGGATATGAAAATTTGATAGGCATCTTAAGTAGAGTTAGACACACAGATCACTCGCGTATGGAGATTCTTACATGGCGACACATCTGTTATATTTATTATGTGTTAGGGTCTTAAGTGATGATAGCTAGGCGGTTTGGAAATTGAATAAAAATAATCGTGACACTAGGTTTATACCATAAAGTAGGTTATAGAGAATAGAATATAAACACGACACTTTCGGATCGCGTTATAGAGGCGAGCAGTTCGGTCCATTTTGCTAAAATTATTAATATGTATTTTGAACTGTGGGGCGTTTTTGTGAGCCAATATTTATTCAGAAAATTCTGAAATTATCCTACATACAAAAAATCTTTGTGCGTTCCGTAATGATTCTTTGGTGGCGGTCTGCACGGAATCTTGCGTTGTGGAAATTTATGGGGGAGGCTTATGGGTTTAGCAGTGAACTTCTGTGGCTGATAGGTGGCAGGAGATTAGTCGCACCCTATGTTTTAAATATACGACGAATCACGACAAAAACGAGTTTTTAAGTAATTTTAATTTGGCAATGACGCAATTAGAATGCTTTCGAAACTCAGTGTAGAGTTTATAATCCATCTGCAGATTATGCGCAGTGGTTTCGGATAATTTTTGAGGAGCCCCATTACCATAACAAAAGGGGATAAAGTTATTTGGTGCGCGGTCGCGCGCCGCTCTCGACTATCTGAAAAGGTGAAAACATCACGGCTACTGGTGCTTTTGTGACGGGAAATTTGAATACTACTAAGATTGTAGTGATGGGGTAATTTTAATTGTGTACTGATTATACATACAAGTAAGGACTAGGTGTCATTGCTCTTCTCAGTGCAATGACATTCCGAACCGGAAGTAAGGACTAGGTGTTTTTTTTTCCCTTTAAATTTAGTGTTGTTATTTTTTAACTATTTGAAAGCATTCTTATGAATTGATTCGAATAAAAACATTTTGATTTTGAATTATTTAGATATTAACAAGAGACACTTGGCTTATTGAGTTACACATAAAAAATTAACTTGTAGATAATATCTGATTTGGCGTGCGATTTAAAACCGGTGTTCTCAACTTGGTCAGGGTGTCCGATACTTTTTCGTGGCCGAATAACCGAATAGCATTTGCATAACGGTTAATTTAGGTCAATTTGAGCCAGAAGCGGTTCCGTGTAGCCACGACGGGTTTTGACGTTAGATATCGCACGGTAAAATCCGGATTCGGAAGCCGCGTATTATTTGAGGTTTGATGGATTAAATTTGCCTTAAGTCTATTAGGAGTTTCATTGAATTTACAAATAGGACTACTTCTCATATCCAGTATGAGGCATATGTTTCTATACACACGTTGACACGGTTAGCGCAGTGGTTGAGCGATCGACTGCAGCGCAAGCACGTCGCGGGTTCGATCCCCGCACGGAAGAAATATTTGTACGACCTACAAGTATTTGTTCCGGGTCTGGGTGTTTTCTATCTATAATATGTAAGTATTTACAAAAAAAAAATGTATATAAGTAGTTTATCATCCATCTCGTTACCATAACACAAGCATTAAGTTGCTTAGCTTGGGACGAGATGGCGTTGTGTGAAATGTCCAAGGATATTATTGTTGACACCCGAGTACCTACTGCTCAGCCAATAGATGACCCAGTACATGAGGGCCAGTCGGGTTGTCACACTTTCGTATCAAGTTTTCATTCTTTTGTGGCCAGTTCTTTGGCCTTGTCATTGTGTCGGCTCTTGCGACACCATCATGATGGAATGGGTGACACTATAATTTAAATCTGTCACTACTTGTATATTCTTACTTTTATTTCACATCCAAATATAGAGCTTTCCCACACGTTTTGTGGTAGAGCCACGCTGATCGCAGCATGAATGGGCCGGCTCGACCGGGTAAGTACCACACTCTCGCAGAAGACCGACTTTTTAGTATTAGCTTTTAGCCACTGCGCTTCGTTCGGTGAGCGAGAGGGCCGGAGGCCCAACAACCCGACCCCCCCCCCCTTAAAGGCCGGCAACGCACTTGCAACCCCTCTGGTGTTGTGGGTGTCCATGGGCGGCGGTGATCACTTACCATCTGGGGACCCGCTTGCTCGTTTGCCTCCCTCGTTCATAAAAACAAAAAAAAAAGAGGCAGACTTCTTATCCAAACTCGAATTTTGAAGTATAACTGCAATAATTTTCCTGAACGAACACGAAAGACTCTCATTCAACGGATCTTATTAAAAATAAGAAACCACTAATTGATTGATTGAAGAAGAAATGGCAATCAAACAAACCGTTACCATTCCCAACAATGGCAAAATTAAATTACGACTCGATGGAATAAAGCTATTGTATCCCTAACGCGCTCAATCAGTTTCCTATGGCCAGCCGTAATCCCCCCGAAAATAGGGTTACTTAACATCGTTACACACTCCACGAACAATTTTATTCAAAGGTACAGGATTTATCCGAAAGAGCGGACCGCCATAAAAACGTTGCCCCCATAAAGGCTGGTAATAATGATATTCCACCAGGAGGAAATAATTGTAAGACATCGCATAAAGGCCAGACTATCGCGAAGTTTTACGACCTTTTGGATACTACGGTGGCAGCTCTTAATTAAACTGGTTAGAACAATGTTGCTCGACTCGGGACCTTTGATGTTCTATAAATTATGCATGCAAAACACACACTCGAAGCGGATTGTGAGGAGGTCTCTGTAATCGAAATGGGACACTTCATTTTTGGAATGTGGAAATCAATGAAGCCCTGGGAACTGCGATTTGCTTTTGACACTTGCTCGGAGTGTCCCTTCAGTTTAAAACAAAGTCGCTGTCGTCTGTCCGTCCCTATGTAAGCTTAAATCTGTGGTTTTTTAATAGATAGAGTGATTCAAGAGGAAATTTTATATGTATAACTAGCCACCCGCCCCGGCTTCGCACGGTTGCAATTATACATGTAATATACATGTAAACCTTCCTATTGAATCACTCTATCTATTAAAAAAACCGCATCAAAATCCGTTGCGTAGTTTAAAAGATTTAAGCATACTTCAGGACGGACAGACGAAAGTGACTTTGTTTTATAATATGTAGTGAGTAGTGATAGTGATACATGCATAATATTGTAGTGAAACAATGATGAATTAAGATGTTCATCATTGCACCCGTGCGAAGCCGGGGCGGGTCGCTAGTCAGATGTAATAGGGAAAAGTATGTTACAAGTTATTGCAAATATAGTATAGCTGTGGCATATAGAAAAATCTCTGTTCTAGTTGGCTTCTATTGTCCTGTGATTTTCGTTAATGGTAACTTTGCTTTGATTTGCGCCAAAGTTTGCAATTTGCTTACTTATTGCTACTTGTACCAACCAATTCATCACTTTGATGATTATATTCAATGCAAGAATGCTCGGAAAATACAGATTCAGGTATATGGTTGCTGATAATCGCAAAATACCGCGATTAAAATTTAATATCTACGGTTTTAGTGTTTGAGATTGTACACTATCATTTCTCATTGTACTGTTCTGACGTTCGGTAGGACTCTCAGTCACATGATAGGGAAAAGTACATTAACACGTACAGTTCTCAATCAGCCCCCCCCCCCCCCCCCGGTTCGATTCCGGAGAAGGTCCAGTGTCTTTGTGTAAACATGAGACACTTTTTTGTAAACAGTCCCCCGAAACACAGGTTAAAACCGAGGGCAGGAGTTTGGTTTAACAAAAGTGATTTAGCAAAAGCGATCGTTTCTACGTTATCTACAACAATTTTGGGAAAGGCGTCCGTGCAACATGATTAACTATTAAATAATGTCAATTTATGCGATTGATATCGATTTAATATCTTGTCGTTGTCCGGTCCATGTTGTCAGTAATTATCGTGGAATGGGGCGCGGTCACGCGATATTACGCAGTATGTGGTTTTACACTTAACCATATTACAATTTGTAACTATTCTGGATGCTTGTAATTTTGGAGGGTTGAATTCGGAAAGAGTAATGGGAAATGTCTTTAATTGATTTGGTATACGCTAGCAGGCCGCACCGTCGTTAGCGTGAACATATGCAAAAGCTGAAATTAAAATTAAACATACCATACCGCCTTCTACATAATTAAATAGATGACGTCACGATCAAATAAAAACCACCTGGTTTTATTATTTGAAACCACTTGGTTAAATGGTTTTCGTGTGGTTACGGATTTGTAATACATAGTCTCACCACCCCATTCCATGGCGTAAGAGCCGACAAATGGAAATGACAACGCCGATGACCTAGCTGTAAAGGAAGGATAACTTGATACGAAACTCTGTGCCAACCCTACTGGCCAGCGTGATGCAGTACGCTAATTACCCTCCATTTAACTGGAAAAGGCCAGACTTGGCAGTGGGATGAGTAGTAGTGGTTACAATGTAATTTCAATGTGTAATAATCATGAAAATCTAAGACATCACAAGAAAATATAAGGAAACCAGCTGACCCAGCAAACGTTTTGCCATATTAATATCGCTATTAAAAATAGGGATTGATCGTATCTTTGTACGCTGTATCATAAAAAAATAAAAACAAAAAAAATACTAATAATCACTATCACTATCATCACTATCACTACATATTATAAAACAAAGTCGCTGTCGTCTGTCCGTCCCTATGTATGCTTATATCTTTAGAACTACGCAACGGATCTTATAGCAGTTTTTTAATAGATAGAGTGATTCAAAAGGAAGGTTTATATGCATAATACATGCTAATTGCCCCCGGGCGAAGCCGGGCTGGGTCGCTAGTAAAAAAATAAAAAAGTATTTGGAGTGGCCCACCCTTAATGTTTAAACGGATGAAAAATATATGTTGTCCGATTCGCGGACCTACCAAATGTGAATATAAAATTTGCACTAGGTATAACCTGTATCGCGAAGGCGTAGAACAAACATGTAATTCACGAACACAAATGACACCCAGACTCAGAGCAAGTGCCTCTGGTTTAGAAAAAGACAATTGTCCGACCCCGGAATTGAACCTGGGACCCTTTGATCCAAAGGCGGCACATGTAACCCCTAGACCAACGAGGCAGTTAGATTTAATGACTCAATCCGTATTCGGTCCAAGTAATGTAATCATCAGCCAGCACTGGATTGCTATTATCATCATCATCATCATCATCATCATCATCAGCCCACATTAGTCCACTGCTGGACATAGGCCTCCCCTAAAGAGCGCCATAGCGCCCTGTCTTCAGCTTGACGCATCCAGCTGCTGCCCGCAACCTTTCGCAGATCGTCGCTCCATCTAGCAGAGGGCCGTCCCACACTACGCTTGCCGATTCGCGGTCTCCACTCAAGAACTCGTCTACCCCAGCGGTTAGACGATTGCTATTATGGCTCGTCATTATACAGTCTTTAATAATGAATTAAAGATAAACGACGGCAGTCAACAAAAATCAATGGGTTGAGCAGTCAGATGCTGTGGCTATAATGAGGGCTGACCCAGTTTGGCGGTGGCAAACCGGTCCGAGCGTGGTCCGGAACAGAAACACTTTGACAAATGATAGTCCTGAACGACACCTTCTTGTCGCTGTTTGCACTGTACGCGCTGCGGAGCTGCGTGTTTTTGAACGTAGGAAATAATTTGACAATTGTAAATATAACGTGAGTTCTGTACTACAAATATTTATTTATTTAACGCAATATATCTGCAGCTTTAGCAACGTCACTAGTTACCACACCAGTCACGCAAAAAAAAACAGTAAATAAGGTACTTTCTGAAGGATACAAGATTTAAAAATGTTGGAGCCTTAGCTTTTCCAGTAATTTTGTTAACTAATGCAATGCACACCTTCTGTTTGCCATTCATCATCATCATCATTTCAGCCAAAAGACGTCCACTGCTGGACGTAGGCCTCCCCCAAGGATCTCCACAAAGGCCGGTCCTGGGCCGCCCGCATCCACCGCTTTCCGGCGTCCTTAACCAGGTCGTCGGTCCACCGTGTGGGAGGCCTACCGGCACTGCGCGTTCCGGAACGCGTTCGCCACTCGAGGACTTTTCTGCCCCATCGGGCGTCGGTCCCGCGAGCTATGTGCCCTGCCCACTGCCACTTAAGTTTGGCAATCCGGTGGGCTATGTCGGTGACCCTGGTTTTCCTGCGTCCTCATGTCTGATTCGATCTCGCAGGGAATTTGCGATTAGTACGGATTAGCGATAGATGATAAAGGGTACATTTTTGGTCAACGTCATCTCTACAAAACGTGTTAAAATCTAGGTGCAATTTGAGTAAAATTATCGAAGAGCAACGTATTTTCAAAAATAAAATTTGGCGCTTACTACACCTAGTACACGATATCTACTACTACTTTTCAACCCACTGTGATATATAAATGTCCCACTGCTGATTCCAGCCTCCTCCCAATACATGGAGGGAAATTTTCACACAGGGTTTCGTATCAAGTTTACTTTCTATTGTGGCTAGGCTGTTATTGGCTTTGATATTTGCTTTTGCCGGCTCTTACTACATCCTCAGAATGGAATGGGGTGATGACTGTCATTATCATCATCACTACATATTATAAAACAAAGTCGCAGTCGTCTGTACGTCCCAATGTAAATAAATAAATAAATATCCTTGGACATTTCACACAACGCCATCTCGTCCCAAGCTAAGCAACTTAATGCTTGTGTAATGGTAACGAGATGGATGATAAACTACTTATATACATTTTTTTTTGTAAATACATACATATTATAGATAGAAAACACCCAGACCCGGAACAAATACTTGTAGGTCGTACAAATATTTCATAAAACATGCATAATTGCACCCGTGCGAAGCCGGGGCGGGTCGCTAGTGTATTATAAATCCGTCGCCACTCGGACAATACAATATGATTTAATTATATTGTCAGTAGTTTATGGCCAAATAAATAATTAAAAGCAAGCCGTTAACATTGCAGTCGCTCTGTCTTAACACTGGTTGAGGAGTTTTTAATGAAAGAGTGAAACGAGATACGCCGTTTTATGGAGCACCAGTGCTAACGTGAAGTAATTGAAAATAATGGATTCATCCCCTTTCGCTGCGGGGCGACATAGCTCTCTGTTTCGCATTTGGAATGACAAAAGAAAATCTTTAATGTGTTTTCATTACTATCTTTTTTTAAGGACTAAAGCGTCTCTATTCGATTACTTTTTCATCCTCTGACGAGAAGCATAAAACACACAAAATCTGTGTGTTTTATGCTTCTGTATCCGTGGCTTCATAGCTTTTAAATCAGTGTTTCCCAACGTGGGGCCCTCGCCCCACAGGGGGCAATTTGATAATTAAGGGGGGCAATTTAAAAAAGACTCACACACTAATGTAACTCTTTCGCTTGGGAACAAAACATTTTTTAAAGGTTTAAAATGATGTATAGGTGCATACAAATTTTAGAAATGTGAAGGTAGGGTATGGCCTAAAAAGGTTGGGTAACACTGTTTTAAATTAATGGGCCAAACCCCGTTTTCTAGCTGTTTCTATATCATCGGTTCTCTTCTCGTTGTTTTGGTTATTTTCAATGGCTAAATACTCACCTGCATGGCTTACAACCTAACTTCGAGGGAAGAAAAACTAGATTCGAACCTTATGCTGGGTCAGCATGGCCAGAGTGGAAATGTAGGCTAAATTAATTCCATGAAAGAGGAGAGGCCCGTTTCGTCGGCCGAGATGGTGACAAATACATGTTACATACATACATATAATCACGCCTCTTTCCGTAGGGGTAGGCCGAGATCACTTCTTTTCACTTGCTACGATCCTTGCATACTTGTTTCGCCTCGTCCACTTTCATTAATCCCTTCATATATCTTCGGTTTATGACACACTTGCCTTTTTTCAAGACTTCCCTGCTTTGGTCTCGAAACGTCCGCCTAGGTATGCCCCTTCCAACATTTTCATTCACACTCTCCCCATATATACTTTCAATCGTTCTGCATTCATTCTCTCGACAATCAACTGCTGGAACAATAGGTCAGGGCGTTTAATGCAATGTAACAGAGCTCGCGCCAGTGACTTCATTTTCGCCCACTGCGCAATACGCGCGTAAACAAATTATGTCCAGGAACAATGAGCGGAACGGTAATAACATAAGTCTCATTGCAACGCCGTCATTGGTAAATTATTGTACAGAAGATGTTTTTTATTTAGTGATATTTTCACCCACAGGGATCGGTTCAGTTCTAAATACCAGTATTTGTAGCAATGTTTGCTAAAATGGCACGAATGCTTACGCAACGGTAGGCAAATATCCTCACCAATTGGAACCCTTTTTTGACCCGGGTCCATAAGAACTATCCCCGCCAGCCTGGAGTTGGCCAACAGAGGGTGTGTGGGAGTCCCCCCCCTCTGTGAGGAGACGGAGGCATACGTCCCCGGGGTGCACCGTCCCGCACTTGCTGCCCCGTGGGTCCTGACTGTCACGGGGAACCATTGGACCCCTGCTATTACTATAACGCAGATGGCGCGACGATTTAGCCTTTGCAGGCAGGTCATGGCTGGAAGAGGCCTTCGCCCAGGAGTGGGAAATTCCCAAATAAAATCTAAGAGGTTAAAAATATTTCTATTTTTCGCCCTTCAAAACAGCAAATTAATACGGCTCCAGTCGACAGAAGTGAAGCTAGCTTGTCATATTTGCCTATATCGTGCTACGCGAGATATATCATACGTATATTACTTTAATATCTATGCATAAACATAATAACAAAATAGGTACATAAACATAAAAGTCCCAAGACTGGTTGGGCCATCAGTTAAATCAAATTAAAATTAATTTATCGGGTACAAACAGTAAAATAAAATGGAATTACCATTTACCACCAGTTCCGTAAATGCAGCTCTGCTGAGAAGAGTTGCATTTTAGATCGCAATGTTTACGTACAAGACAGATTTGTGAGACTGACTCGCGCAATAGCCGCAAAGGGCACAAAACATCAATAATAGTATAATAATCTTTTCATTCCTGACCCACAGCAATGGCACCGGTTCACAAGTATGACGACATTTTCAATGTGCACAGGCACACAAGTCTTGTTTGCACTTCTGCATTTTTATTCATTGATTGAACCGCGACTAAGCGACCGGTGCACCACCTTATCACGTAAACAGTTCCAACGGACTGTTTGTTTGTGACACGCTACTTACGTGACTTATCGTTGGAAAGTCACCTGACCTACGATAGCGTATTAGTGAGTTGTTACCCTTCAAACCGAACGAGTTTTAAACGTTGCCCGAACAGTACTGCACTCATGTAGGTACCTTGTTTGTCCAATTTTATTTGGGATCGGCTAGTCTATCCTGCCGTTTGTTGACAGAGTACAATACAATATTAGAATACATTGTAATAGCCGAGAAAATGGAACGATAAGGCCGAATACCTAGCCGCAAGAGAAAGAAAACTTTATACGAAATTTATGAGCGTCTAAATGTGTCTAGAGGGTTCCGCAGACATACGAAAGCCAAGTGGAAACGACGATTTTATGCCCCCCCCCCTAAACTTATCAAAGATAGGCAAATTTTGCTTAACCTGGATCAGTTCCGCACTATATTATAATATTTGTAGAACTTCGATACTTGGTTTTCCTTAAAGTAGAATACATACCTGGGCTCGTATATAATAATTTTATATAGTCTAGCAGCACTCTCGCACTTCAATACCGGTGGACAGTCTTCGCCTGTGTGTCGAGACCGGCCATCGGCGTTGCGATAAAACTACATATTATGTACGTTCATTCCCACATTACTTTTTCTCTACGATATTGCCATCTTGTACACGTTTTTCCGTTTAGTTTAACGATCTAGTACGCCCAAAGAGATACTTATGAACAATTTATGAATCCAGTTGTTTCGAGTTGAGCCTTGTACTAATGAGCAAAACACAGTGACACTATGTTATTAAATAAAATGGCGATTCAATTTTTTGGAGTTCAATTTTTTGCAAACATCCATAGGATTAGAAGATCCCATCCAGGAGATAGTTTTTCGATTAACGGCCGAGCCCAATATCGAATCTTCGATCCGCAGATTGGTTCAATCCAAGATAGTATACGATCTCCAGTTCGATCCCTTATCCGCATCCCAATAACAGTGGATAGCTAGCGTCAATCGATTCTCACAATAGATTTCCGATTGATCTGTTCCCTCCCGTACATTCCAGTTTAAGCAGTCTTTGTTACGAAAATGTTAAAGACGTCGTTAAAAAAATAGGCTTTTATGCTATTTATTTTTTCATTTATTATAAAATAGATGTTTTATTACTTAAAACATATGTTATTTGACTAAATATATATAAAAATAAATTTCTACAACCCGTAACATGTATTAAATAATTATGTTGAGAACGTAATCTGAATCTGTCAAGTGTCATGTCGATAGTAATCTGTCAGTGTCCGATTGATGGTTGAGAAGCTCTCTGTTTGTTTAATTAAATCTACGTTAGTGCTCGTAAAGTCAAACATTAATTAACATAAAATAATAATTAATCCCGTTTACAATGGAATGCGCAACGGTAAGTGTAACCTTACATCTCAATTTTGAACTTCGCCGTAGATTCCCGCTGTGAAGACGCTTCGTTCTCGTTAATTTCGCGCCACTTTTTTTCTAAATTTATGAATGTTAACTAGTTTTGGATTGTTTTTCATTTTCAGGTTTCTACCAAGCCTCTTACTAGAGAGGAAACAAAAATTCTCCTAGATTTCATTGAAAGCAGTAAGGTCATTTACAACAAAACCACTAATGCAACAACTAATAAAATGAAAACTGAGGAGTGGATACGCATAGCTGGCAAATTTAACGCTGTGGTGACCACTTCCTACCGGACTCCACAGCAGCTGCGTTTAAAGTGGGAAAACCTTAAGAAGAATGCCCGAAAACGCAGAACACAAATACGTATGAATAACATTAAGGTCAGTTGTACACTTGTAATTCAATTATTATTATTAAACTCAATGTAGTTATCTAATTCTAATATAATCTTTCTTTTTTTTTGTAAAGACTGGTGGTGGTGGTGCAGACTACATCCCTCCTGATGATTTGCTGGACAGGGTTGCTACTTTGTTAGGCAGTACGGTAGAGGGATTCACTGTATCCTATGGTGGTGATGCAGAACTGGTGCCTGAACCTATTTATGGTGTTGGAAATGAGAGTGTTATGGGTTTGCATGGTGTTAACGTTTTGGATGGTGTCACGGGCTTGGACAGTAATAATGGTTTGGAGAAATTAAATAACATTCCCACTGCAGATGATGAGGTGTTGGTAGATGGTATAGTCACGGAAACAATCAATGGGGCTTGCTTAAAAATGACACCAAAATCCAAGATTTATCTTAACACTCCAAGAGCTAGTGGTAACTTTTATTATAATAATATATATGATAATTTTTATTTTATATGTACATATACTAAAGCTAACTTAATATTTTCCAGGTTTCAAAAGGAAACCCAAAACTGATGAGAACCGCTCTGCCCGAAACCAAGCCTTAGCAAATTATTATAACATTAAGGCAAAGGTTTTAGAGGCTAATTTAGAAAACATAATGTTAGAAAATAAAAAATTAAAATTAGAAATTAAAAAACTTCAAAATGAAGACTAAAATGTTATTTTTTAGTTTAGAGTAATTTTCTTGATTTGTATGTTTTATTGTATCATCACTAATTATGATATAATAAAACATACACACACCCCATTTCAGTTTTATATTAATATCAAATATCTTTATCATTGTGTATGTCAGTCTGGTTTTCTTTTTAATAACATTACTTGCCTCGTGTATAATTACTATAAATTGTATAGTAACTATTAAATTACATTTTTTTATTTGTACTACTTGTAGCTAGTAATTTATATAGCATGTCATATTGTGTTGGTATACTTTATTTTAAGCTAGGAATTTATTTATTAAACAGCATACTTGTAAATGAAGGGATCAGAAAATAATAAACAAGTAAAATACAATTAAGTTCTTTTATTTAAATACATAAAACAATAAAATACCCTAACATTACACACTACACTAGGTAATAATTCCCAAAGTACATAAGTAAATCTTAAACAGTTGAGAAGTACCCATCAATAAGTTCAGTCCTATCTCGGATATCTTGCACTCCTAAAGTGTGAGGATCATGCACATCATCATCTTGAATGTTACTTGTTTCTTGTAACACTACCTCTGTGGGACTTTCTTGCACATTGTAATTTCTACAGATGTTGTGCAAAACTGCTGTGGCTATTACAACGTTTTGAATATTTTCAAATGCCAAGCGCATTGTCAACGAAATGACAGGAAATCGACGCTTCCACACACCATAAGTTCTGTGAACAATAATAATATTTAGTTAGTAACAAAGCGAATGCCTCGGGGTTTAACTGTCTATTGTGGGGTCCTGTCCTGGGTTTGATTTCCAGGTTAGGCAATCTTGTTGAGTTTTTCTGTCATACAATGCAAATTTTTATTCACATTCCTAATAAATTCCACACTTATGATCGAATTTTGAGATCCATGAAAACCAAGCCTCACACATACTGTGTTTATGTGCTCCATCAGATCATGAGAGTGAATGGATAGAGAATACACCTGTGTTTGCACACACACTTTTGCACTATAATATGTGCATAACATTGAGATTAGCCACCATGAGATGCAGATTTGAAGTTACTTTATTATTAAAATATATTACTAACCGTTCAATAAGGTTTCTTGTTGCAATATGTGCATCATTATATTTTTGTTCATTACTATTTCGAGGATTTAAAACTGGTGTTAATATATAGGGCCTATTTGGATAGGCACTGTCAGCAAGCAACCAGCGGTTACTAAAAGTCCCCTCTTCGCACTGTGCTGTAATAAAATAGTTTTTACACTATAAGAAAATTGCATATGACTATTAATATGTATGTATTTACAAAAACAAAAAAATGTATATAAGTAGTTTATCATCCATCTCGTTACCATAACACAAGCATTAAGTTGCTTAACTTGGGATGAGATGGCGTTGTGTGAAATGTCCAAGGATATTTATTATTTATTATTATTATTAATATTACAGTGACAGTTTAGAATCATTAATACTTTTTGACAATACCTCTTAAAACAGAATTATTAAATATAGTAGCATCATGTGCAGAACCAGGCCACCGAGCCACAACATTCATCAGTTTCAAATCAGCATCACAAACAGCTTGGACATTCAATGAAAAGTAGCCCTTTCTGTTTCTGAACTCTTCCCCAATTATGTGATCTGAAACATTTTTTTAAATGTAAATCTAAGTTTAACTAGTACTTACCACTAATGTATTATAAAATGTGAAGTCTTTACTTACTTGGAGACTGTATGCGTATGTGAGTACAGTCAATAGCACCAAGGACACGTGGGAAACCGGCATACTGGAAAAACTTTTCCACACTGTCTAGGTGCATCACAATATATTTGGGATATAGCATGGCTATAGCTTTAGAAATGTCTTGCACTATTCTGCTGGCACTAGATTTTGACACTCCCACAAAATCCGCTACCGAAATAAGCATTGTGCCTAATGCATAAAACCTGAGTGTCAAGAGTAGCTGGTGAAGTGGTGCAACTCCATTATTTCTGTAGTTAACAGAAAGATGATTAATAATCGGTTATGTTTCATGAAATGTTCAATACCAGAAACTCTATTTATTTCTATGTGGTTTATGCAAGAATGCCTTGTAAGAAAAGGAATAGCGGTTTACTTACCGCCTTGAGGTTACTTTTACATGTGGTATTATTTCCAATAAAAGCAGCTCTACAGCAGCTTTGTTTAGCCGAAATCTGAATGTGAATTCCGCATCAGTAAGGCACTGAGTGTGATTAACACGGCAATAACTTCGTGGTTCTGATGGAACATCTTCTTCATCAGTATCCCAATCTGAAAGCTGTTCTAAAACTTCCAAATCACTGTCACTATCACTAGGCATTAAATATCTAGCCATCATACCTAATTTAAAACACACTTTAATTATTTATAATTTTATATCAGTAAAGATCGCACGAACGAACCGACCGATATTCAAGGATTGCAAAACTAGATCGCAGATAGATGTAAATGGATATGTCAAAGTCAAAAGATCGGATATTGAAACCCAACAACTGTCATTCTCGAACAGAGGACGATCCGAAAAGTGTCCGAAAATGGATTGGCGCCCTCTGACGGATAGATTGCATTTTTGGATTGCCATTGCAATCTGTGGTTTGGTTATTGAAACACTTTGTGTAATATACAGATTACAGTTTCGATTGGAGATCGTTAAAAAGGGATTGAGATCGTATATTGGGACCGGCCGTAAATGAATTAGGCGAATATGTGCAGTCGTTTCATTCTGCATTCATTCATTCGGCGAATGAGTTCTAGAACTAAAACTTATTAATATCTTAGGTTTTCACGATCTTTACACATTGCAGGAAATGATTTCTTCACGGTTCTGATCGTTTTATTATATTTTATTCCCAAGTGTCTATGGTTGCGGGACGACTACAAAGTGTCTGAAACTTTGGGAACTAATTGTTTCCTGTACTAAGACTTATTTTTATACAACAAAAAATCTAACTAATTACAGCATTAAGTGCTAAATCACGGCTTTAAAATTAATCAGACTCTTTTTAAGGGCGGCTCCCGCTATTTTCATATGTTTGTAAACACTTTTAGGATGCGCAAAGAGCTTTAACGAGCGTTTCAATTCACGAGAATTATCGTCGTATTTGTAAATCCTAATGGGATAGAGAAATATCCCGACCTAATTTGTGCCCTACCGTATTTATGTCGACAATTCCCATTTCGGTAGCTTTCGCTCAAGTCCTATTTCAAATGGTATTAGTACCGCTCTCGATTGTGTGTACCGCAATAAAATTACATAAATGCAAAGTCCAAATCTGCAAAATAATTCGGATTCCACCGACAAATAACCGCAATTCGAAAAGAGACCGACGTAAATCCGAAATGCGGAGAGGAAAATAGGAGGCAAAACAATCGCTTCGTGGAAAGATTTTTCCCAATTTTCGCACTGGACCTTCTGGATTAATACGTTGCGCAGGTCATGAGATTGAGCGACTGACAAATCCGCCTCGGATTTTGTTAAGACGCGCTTATCCCGATTTTAAGACCACGGTACTAGGTATTCCTTTATCTCCGGAGCTCTTTACTAACATGTAATTAACGGACACGACTTTCAGACTCGGAGCGAGTATACTTTGATTACACAACGATACTTGTCCGATCCCAGAATTGAATAGTCAGGTATGTGATCCAAACGCAACACTTGCAGCTCTTCATTCTTTTGACTGCCTCGTTGGTCTAGTGGTCAGATGTGCCGCCTTTGGATCAACGGGTCCCGGGTTCGACTCCGGGGTCGGGCCAGTGTCTTTGTCTAAACCAGAGGCACTGGCTCGGAGTCTGGGTGTTATTTCTATCTATAATATGTATGTATTTACAAAAAAAAATGTATTTAAGTAGTTTATCATCCATCTCGTTACCATAACACAAGCATTAAGTTGCTTATCTTGGGACGAGATTGCGTTGTGTGAAATGTCCAAGGATATTTATTATTTATTATTATTATTCATCAACGAGGTGTTAAATCTCTTTCTTCTTCATAAATATTGGCACCCAATGAGGTCAACGATATTTTTATGAATTGAAAGCTAAGCTTTGTCGGTTAATATAAAGAATTAACTCACCTTATATCAGAGGCTTAAGGTTGTGAGTAAACAAAAAATACTTATTGCCGCCATTGGATCACGGGTCTCTGTTTCGAATCCAGGGTCGGACTAGTGTGGGGACGGGTCAGAATATCAAACTTCCCCACCGCACGCTGGAAAAAAAAACGAGTGTTGTAAAAGTTAACCAAGACCAGCACGCTTAGTGGTAGGGTCGAATGGTCCGCCCGGTTAGCTTTGGTGTCTTTGTGTAAACTTGTTGTGAGTCTGGGTGCCATTTATATTCGTGAATTTCATGTTTGTAAACTGCCCCCGCGGTACAGCTTTATACCTCCTAGTGCAGGGATTTGATATATACAAAAATGAAAATTTTATTGAGCTTATATCTTGCGTATACACTCACTTTTTACTCGTGTGTCTGTGTGTGTGTCTCCATAATGACGTCAGTTTGGAGTTACTTGTAATATTCCGTTCCGACAAAATGCTCACAGAAATAACGAACCAGTTACAATGCGATTATACTCATACACGTTCCAATTAAAAACATAAACTCATTTTGAATTTGTCGAAGCAATATAGATGCACGTCACACAGAAAGGTGATTTGCGAAAGTAATTTGTGCGCGACCATATTGACATTCCGCACGGACAGCTCTCGATTCGACGTGCATCGGTTTAATTTCTTTAACGAGTAATCTCGACTCCATTACATTCCGATTTGATCTGAAGCCATGATGAATGACTGTGAGATCCATCTCGGCATAGTGCAATGCAGTAGAATTCATTTTTAAGTGCACGTGTGGTAAATTGTGCCGTAATCTCGTATGAAAAATCATTTGTAATTTATGACAAAAAAAATACAACAATATAGTGTTTTATACCTTTCATACCCTATACCATTAAGAAGTGGTAAAAAAATTATTTTGTTTTAATAATATTAACTAGCATCATTCTTCATAGAGATGACGCGATGGCTCTATGAATTATTTGTTACTATACCTATTATATTATTTTCTCACCGTATTAGTGATGACTAAAATAATAAGAAAGTTTAACATTAATAAAAATGACTTCAAAGTAAATCGGTACCGCAGAAATGAAGTTGAGTTTGCAGTTGATTCTCTGTTATCGTTTGCACTATGGATATACTGTTGTGTTGATAACCAAGCAGTGCATGGTCGCAAATTGACTTGTCGAAGCATTATTGCGGCCTTAATAGTCCCCTGTTGGCCATGGGGATTGGTTATATGAAGATGTCGGTCTCGCATTATGATGGCATTTGGTTTTTGAAAACTTTTTTGATGCGGCTATATTTTATGATGAAAAATGATTATGTGATAAAAATGATGACTTAATTTATCTACAATATTAATACGTGAGGCAAACATTTTTTCCCCCTTTCGTGAAAAAAATTGCGCGGACGGCGTACTAAGAACTTCTAGGTTTATAAAGAGAAGAGTGCAGAATACTTATCCTTTATTTTTTATTATGCCTAAAAATACATTACTTAAATCAATAAAAAAGAACATTACACACACACATATATATTTTTGTTAATTGTTAAAGATTGTGGTCAAATTGAGAATAGAACTGTAATTTAAATCAATTTTGGTCGAATCTCGACCGCTGTGCGACCAGTAAGATAAATTGTGTTAAAAAGTGCATAAAGAAACCAAATAATCCCACAACAACAAACATATATCCCCCAATTTTTTACGACGAGCAGTAAGGTTAATCAAAAAAACAATTTATGTAGGTTAGTACACAGTGTTTATTTCCCAATGCTTCCTAAGCTACTTTGTGACTTACGGTAGTTCAAAAGTAATATACACTGTAGACGTAACTTCATTTCTACAGGCGAATTTAATTTTAAATACAGGTCTCCGTCGAAATTCTAAACGGCGGAGGCACAGCGGCATGGCGTGTTGAATTTGACAAGTTACCTCTTAACTGGGCGCCTTGGGGACCCGTTGGAACGAATTGGACGGGGGTTTAATGTCCCTGATTGTTCCATCTAGCATTTAATTTTTTAATGAATCCCGGAAAAGGTTTAACCCGGTTACCCTCTCTGTAGTTTTGTTTTTATTTGTTTCAATTGTTTAGCTGCGATTTCGTGGTATGAAAGTTAGGTTTAGGCTGATTGAAATTCACATATCCTGATCGGCCTTTTAGTAAACATCCGGAGTAAGATAGCATTGAATTTGTAGTGTCGCGGATGGTAGGTAGGTCTTTTAACATAGTATGTCTTTCATTCACGATCAATGAAGTTTCCAATGGTCTTTTTATATTTATTGTTGATTTTGGTTACAAAAGCTTAGATATCTAAATTTATGCCAATAAATAGATCGCCAATAAATTGTTGGAGTTTTGGTGTTTTAAGAACAATATGTATTTCACACTAAACTTACAATTCCAAGGATAGAATGAACATATTTTTAATATCAACATGAGCATTTCAGCAATACTGCATAAGGTAAGAATATATTAACGTATTTTAGAGTTCGTTTCAAAAGTGCTAGTGCACTCGGCTACAGCGCAATAATAGGGCTCAGAATAAAAAGTGAGGCACTTTTGAGTAGAGACGTTTATTTATCGATAATTGTTTCTCATATATTACAAAAAACTAGAGTAAGTAAGAATATGTATCGATGTTAAATAGTTGAAGAAATGTTGTTACAACTGCTTACACTTATTTATCACACCCAAGTATTGAAGGATTACATAAATAAATAAATATCCTTGGACATTTCACACAACGCCATCTCGTCCCAAGCTAAGCAACTTAATGCTTGTGTTATGGTAACACGTGATTGATGATTAACACGTGGTGTATTTTTGAACCCAATGCGCCAAATAATTAATTTTGCGTTTCCTATTCCACTTGTGAACGTTTTTTTAGTTTGATAAGTGTCTTTATCGATATTATTTTAATTTGTAAAATATATGTAAATACGAAGGGTTTCTTAAAATGTATGTAAATACGAAGGGTTTCTTAAAATTTCAAAATTTTGCCTTGATTCTTTTTTATCGATAAATTCCTTATCGGGTACTTTACGTCCCTATTCAGTTATGAAGTATTTCAGTGGCGGCTTGTTTTATTTACTCGTGCATCGCGTTCGCTCGCCAGCCACAAATGCGTACCCGCGAGGAATTAAAGAGCCGGTGGCAGCTTTGTGGATGCAGATTAGGGTAAAATACCGAGCACCAATTAAAACTTTATAACGCTTATTCAATTAAAAATGTATGGCGACTTATTAATTGCAACTGTATCTGGTAGTGCTTATGTAGAACTAGTGCTGGTTAATTTATGAACGAACTTTAATTTACCATCTCGCTTCGCTTTTTTGTTATTCATGTGCTAAATCATAGATGTTAAATGAGGGTTAATTTAATGGTTTGAAGTCCTGAAAGTATCGATAAAATGTCTTCTGAGTAAATACATATCTAAGCTTTCGGTTAGGTTAGATTCTAACCTAGCCCTAACCTAAAAGGTGATGTTAAAGTTATTAAGAGATCGATACGCATGCTTATTCAACTGCAGGCAAATATAATAAAATAGTTGCATACTTATTGAGAGCGGACGTAATGTTGGAGATGAAAGCGTGTGAACCGAGGACGTGAGTCACCGATTTCAATAAATGTGAAGGTCCGACATAGCTCACTTGAGTTTTCTCCTCAAAATAGAGGCACCACATGTCGCTGGGTATTACGTTCGTAACTAGGGCTGCTTATACGTATTTCAATGGAATTTACTTGGAGTACTCGACTACTAGTCAGGTACTCGTTTGCAGTGTGGTGAGTGATGACGGATTAGAATAGACAGTGTCACCAACCCACACTATCTTGAGGGTGTCGTAAGAGGCAGATCACCTAGCCGTAGGAGAAGGAAAACTTGATACAAACCCTGTGCCAACCCGTCTTGCCAGCGTGGCACAGTAGGCTAATTTCCCTCCATGAATTTGGAGGAGGCCTGACTCATTAGTGGGTCATTTATGGGTTGAAACGACGACTAGTCGGGTACTCGTTTGCTGATGTATTGTAGTTACCTTATTGTAAAATCAGCAGCACAAATTCACAAATTCCGAACAATGCCCACGCGTGTAGTCGTGTCTACGTGTGCGTTTTGCCGTCTTAATTGCTGAGGTTGTCTGGAAAGAAACCCTAAGTTGTAAGAACTTTAATTCATTAATATGCATTCGACGTTGTGTGATACGCATATAAATGTATGTAATGTAATAAACAAAGCAGTAAAGATGCTAAAAATGATAATTTTGGCTCATATTATGCTAAGGATCCTATCATGTATGAATCTAGATCGCATAGAAATGCGAAAATAATCAAAAACTCTACACGGCGATAGTAAAGTTTACTACTAAACAAATGATCAGCCCTTTGTCCCTAAAGATCGTCTCAGCTCATTAATGACCCACTACTGATTCGGGCCTCCTCCAAATTCATGGAGGGAAATTAGCCTACTGTGCCACGCTGGCAAGACGGGTTGGCACAGGGTTTGTTTCAAGTTTTCCTTCTCTTGCAGCTAGGTGATATGCCTCTTGCGTTCCCTTAGTCGCCTCTTACGACACCCTCGGGATGGTATGGGTTGGTGACACTGTTTGTTCTAAATCCGTCACCACACGGGCAAAGATATTGTAAAGATCATTGTAATGTAACTTATACAGTTGTAATACTTTCTATCTATAGATTTTTTTGTGTCATATAATTTACTATGCCTTATCATCACATTACATATCATTATTATCATATATGTATAACTAGCCACCCGCTCCGGCGACGCACAGGTGCCATGATGAACCTCTAAAATTTATCTGTGTTTCTCTACAATATTATGCATGTATTATACATATAAAACTTCCTCTTGAATCACTCTATCTATTAAAAAAAAACGCTTCAAAATCCGTTGCGTAGTTTTAAAGATTTAAGAATACATAGGGACGGACAGACGACAGCGACTTTGTTTTATACTATGTAAAGAAGATAAAGAAGTGATACATGCTTAATATTGTATATAAACTCTGATATATTTAGTGAACATCTAAATCACATCATTGCATCCGTGCGAAGCCGGGGGAGTTGCTAGTTTTAATATAGACGTCGAGTGACAGTGGAATATTCGCCAAACAATAATCCCCTAAACGGTTGACGTAAACCCTTACATATTTCCCGAAGATATTTTTGTATAAAAGTAGGAATTAATCCTATCTTGGCAGACATATTGTCCAATATTTGTCAGCCCTGTGTAACCTACTTACGGAGTCAAGGTTTGGTTTACCAATGATTGTCAGTGCAGAGGCCGGCACTATGGCGCGTAAGATTGATGCAGTCATTGTCTATGATTCGTTACGATAGTGGTTTGTACCAACTTTGATAATACCCGTTTTGGATAAATACTTGTGGGTATGTTAATATTCAAAATAGGTATTTTTTAAGAATGGCCACTTAGTACATAGATAAAATAGACAAATGTAAAGAAACCGGTGGCATTACAGCGTAAGGGTGAGCGCCGACCAACGGAATGGCGGCGAAGAGACTAATTCAGTAACAATTTAAATTCAACCTAAACGCTTCAGAATACGTCTGTATTTAGACAACGCCGCGCGTCGCTCGCCGTCATTGTCTTTCGTTGTGCTAAATACATATTATAGATAGAAAACACCCAGACCCGGAACAAATACTTGTAGGTCGTACAAATATTTCTTCCGTGCGGGATCGAACCCGCGACATGTTGCGCAGCAGTCGATCGCATACAAGGAAAAAGTATAGGTGACTATAAGATGTGTGAGAACTGTAACTCATATTTATTTTGTGTTCAGTGTATCACTGATCATCACTATCACTTCACTATCACTACATAGTATAAAACAAAGTCGCTGTCGTCTGTCCGTCCCTATGTATGCTTAAATCTTTAAAACTACGCAACGGATTTTGAAGCTGTTTTTTTTTAATAGACAGAGTGATTCAAGAGGAACGTTTATAAGTATACTACATGCAGAATATTGTAGTGAAACACTGATAAATTTAGGGGTTTCTAATGTGATGTCTTACATAAACACATTTTTTTGCGCGGACATTGCAAGTCAAGCATTGCACCCGTGCGAAGCTGGGGCGGGTCGCTAGTAAACAATAAGAAAATAACACAACGTATAATTTTGCAACGGAGAGATATTGCCACAACAAACTAAGGCCTATTCATGTTTGACATAAATAACCACAATTCTTACGCACAGTTGATCGGATAAAGAGAATACGGTGCTAATGAGCCAAAATCCCCCTCCAACGGGCGTCTAACCACATAATGACGAGCTGAAGAGGTCGGCGATGACAAACGACAGTAGGCAGCGAACGGCGAGCTACATTTTCACGCGATTCACGCTCCTTGTACATCTATCATCTTCGCGTATTATGCGGTGTGTGGCAACGAAATATGGAACAGAGATAAGACTCGGGTCGATTGTGTTTATGTCACTGGGGTGGCGCTCTGTATCAGCTATGGCTTAGCCTATGGACGTTGTGAGGCTGCCTCGTTGGTCTAGGGCAGTGATGGGCAAAGTACGACTCTCGGGCCAACGCGGCCCGCGAAAGTATTTAATCCGGCCCGCCGAATCATTAGAGCATTACACAAAAGTGTGTAATGTTTTTATAATATAATGTTTAAAAGCTTTAACACAAAATGCATATTTTCTATAGAAAACAAGAAATTCTCTAGAATTTCTTAAACTTTGTGTCACCACATTAAAAACAGTTGCCCACCACTGGCCTAGCGGCTGGATGCGCCGCCTTTAGATCACGGGGTCCCGGGTTCAATTCCAGCGCCTGGCAAATGTCTTTGTGTAAACCAGAAGCAATTGCTCCGAGTCTGGTTGTCATTTGTGTTCGTGAATTGTATGTTTGTAAACTGCCCCGCGATACAAGTTACACTTAGTGCAGGGGATTCGCTAAATTTAAAATATATACAACCTACGGGTTGGCACACGGTTTCGTATCATCGTTTCCTTCTATTGAAGCTAGTTTCCTTTTGTTTTAATTTTTTAATTCTTTTAATTTCCTTTTGTCGGCCCTTACGACACCCCCAGGATGGAAGGGGATGGCGACACTATGCATTCTAAACACACCCGATCCACCCAGATCCAGACCAAGTATCTTACACAAACACATGACCATTACAGCATTACACTGTGCATTGTGTATGTTTCGGCGTGCCGGATTGGATACTTTCAGGGGCCGCAGTTGGCCCGCGAGCTGTACTTTGCCCATCATTGTCCTAGACCAACAAGGCGACGTTATAAAATACGTACACTTTTAACGTTACAGTGTTTGTGTTTAATGTATTTTGGTTTGTCATGCAAGTAGCGCAAGGTCCTCTGTTACGTTTCTAATGTAATGTATCTTTACACTTGTAATGTCTTGCGGCATATTATGTTAATGTGTACTGTCGACGATTTCTCAATAATAACTTCGTTCTTCGTGTCCAACACTTACACAGTAAACAATATATTATAGAGTAATGCAATAAATTTGTGTACTACTACTACTTAGACCATACCTGGCCCACTACTGAGTCGGGCCTCCTCCAATTGTCATCATAATTTCAGCCAAAAGACGTCCACGGTTGGCGCAGTGGTTGAGCGATCGACTGCTGCGCAGCATGTCGCGGGTTCGATCCCCGCACGGAAGAAATATTTGTACGACCTACAAGTATTTGTTTCGGGTCTGGGGGTTTTCTATGTATATTAAGTAGGTATTTAGAAAAAAAAAGTATATAAGTAGTTTATCATCCATCTCGTTACCATAACACAAGCATTAAGTTGCTTAGCTTGGGACGAGATGGCGTTGTGTGAAATGTCCAAGGATATTTATTTATATTTATAGGCCTCCACAAAGGCCGGTCCTGGGCCGCCCGCATTCATTGCTTTCCAGCGACCTTCACCAGGTCGTCGGTCCACCGTGTGGGAGGCCTACCAGCAATTGGGGCATTAATTCTGCGCCAATTAATAATATATGGAGGGTAATTAGCCAACTGTGCCAGTCTTCCTTCTCTTGCGGCCTTCAGCCTTGTCATTTCGTAAGAGCCCTTTGTCGACTCTTTCGACACTGTCGGACTATAGTGGGGTGGTGTCAATATCTATTGTAAATCACCACACGGAAATTTGTTTACGTCAACCTAAAAATATTTTTTGAAGCAAATAATATCATTAGTGGTAAATAAAGAACTAAGGTTATTATTAACTAGCGACCCGCCCCGGCGTCGCACGGGTGCATTATACATAAAAACCTTCCTCTTGAATCACTTTATCTATTAAAAAAACCGCTTCAAAATCCGTTGCGTAGTTTTAAAGATTTAAGCATACATAGTGACGGACAGACGACAGCGACTTTGTTTTATACTATGTAGTGATGATAGTTTTTTGGTTTCAGTTTTAATGTTATTCTTAAAAATGTGGATTCCAAATGCTAATTAAAAAAAATCTGTTTGTCTCATCTTATCGTATTCCTCATTGTATAATAAGCGTAGACAATAAAAACATTGAAAGTAATCCAGCGAGGCTCACCTCAGATGAACGATAAATCTTTCACTCGCCCCGCCGCTGTTCCGTAATTTATTCTCTTGCTACACTTCGGTGTATTTAAGTCAATCTCGTTACTATTAAATGGGATTGTTCTCGAAATATACCATGTAATATTATTATTGTTAAAATAGCTTTTGAGCTTTGAAGAGATTTTGAAGCACTTTCATACCACCTCATTATTTGCACCTCCTTCTTGGTCTGCCTCGTTGGTCTAGTGGGTAGATGTGCCGCCTTTGGATCAACGGGTCCCGGGTTCGATTCCGGGGTCGGGCAAGTGTCTGTGTCTAAATCAGAGGCACTGGCTCGGAGTCTGGGTGTCGATTTCTATCTATAATATGTATGTATTTACAAAAAAAAATGTATCTAAGTAGTTCATCATCCATATCGTTACCATAACACAAGCATTAAGTTGCTTAGCTTGGGACGAGATGGCGTTGTGTGAAATGTCCACGGATATTTATATTTATTTCTTTATTCTTTGATCTTGTGTAATCATTGGACATTATTAAATTTTTAAGTAACTTTTTTAAATTTTTAAGTGTCTTTTTGATAATCCATTGTTTCGTAATTAATAATACAAATAAATATTCTATAATGTGAAAGACAGACAAAAAGTACAGATTTAGTTACTATGCAGTTATGTACAAGTAGAAAGCAGTAAAAGTTATGTAAGTCAAGAGTCAAGAGTACCCTAAACCAAAGAGCATGTATGAAGGGAATAATGAAAAAGGACGAAGCGAAACAAGTATGTAAGGATCGTAGCAAGTGGAAGGTCTCTGCCTATCCCTACGGGAAAGAGGCGTTATTATTTGTATGTATGGACATCTACATCCTGAGAAATTATTGATTACCTCCATTATTGAGCACCGCACGCTGGGAAAAGACGAGTGGTGTAAAACTCAACAAAACCCAGCACTCTTGGTGGTAGGATCTAATATTCCGTCCGGGTAGCTCTCAGGGGCGTAGAGTGCCTTGGTGAGCCCCGTATAAAAAAATATTTGCGGGCCCTTTGAAGGGTAAAGATTTCACACAAAATAAAACAATGTGCGCATAACAATGGTAGAAATATTTATTCATCATAATTATCCATCTGTCACTTCTTCTAAAAAAAATTCCAACAATTTTAATTAAAGATGCACTCTCTTTGCCTTTTTTTCGGCAAACTGATTTATTACATGATTTATGGCTGATGATGATTTTAGTTTTTCTAAAGATTCTGCCTCTATTTAAATTACTTATTTTTACTTTTTTTAATTTCTGAAATAATAAAAGCATTGGGATGTTTTTATTAATTTTTGCTTACGCACGTCGGTGGCCCCCGTAGCCCGGGGGCCCCGTATAATTGATTCCTTTCCAGGTGTTCCTTTCCATCACGCAAGCCTAGGGTCAAAGTATTCAAGTCGGTGATAAAAAAAAAGTGGTCGCCTTGTCCAAGAATGCTCCCGTGTTTACCAAACCTCACATAGTACGGTTGAGCAGCGTAGACATAAAACTGATTACTAATCAATACGTCATTGTAGAAGTGAATGTAAACTGGAAATATGTACGAGGCGAAACCCCGCGCCGTTCACCCCCAGAATCCGTATTCCATTAAGACAGTACCCGTACATTGTAATCTCGGTTACCGATGTAAATTATATTTGCGTGGGCCGTATAATAAGCCAAGTGTCGGAACGAATGCCAAGGGTGATCGTGCCGTGCCTCATTGTATCTTTGTGGTGTGCAAATTGTACCATCTGTATGATGAGGTAATGATGAGTAATTATTTGGTATCATTAACTCATTGCTCGAGTGTGAGAACAAAACTCTGTGCCTTGGCTTTTAAATTTACTTATTTAAATATCAATTATTACTAGTGATCAGCCCTTAAATGACCCGCTGTTGAGTCAGGCCTCCACCAAATTACATGGAGCCTACTGTAACACGCTGGCTGGCACAGGGTTTGTATCAAGTTTCAAAGCGGGAGATTTCACCGCCTGTAATTAAAAAAAAAATCGAAATATATATTCTTCTTCTCACTTCTATTGTTTTTATACACACTAATTGGTTCAGGTAATTTTTCTGTGTTGAAATAAATATGTTACTGTATTTTAATTACGCATTAACCATTTCTGTGAATTTAAAATCTACTATCCTTCTACAAATTTGGCGGTGTAGATTTTACAACAGTCGCCGCGCTACCAAACGTCAGCTAAACGATGAAACATGTTGGTAACACAGCATACAAAAAAGAATTTTCGAACGAACAATTCGCTGTCATTCTAATTTCAAGTTGTATAAAATACGTGACTTAAACGTTCTCGTTATCGTATTGCAAAACTATTATACAACGGCACGCTTGTCTAATACTATTGGCAAGTAATGTGTGGAAGTCACGGAAGTATATGGTTATTGTTATTATAACAATATTTCTCTTTTATCGCCCGTATTCACGATATTCTATTAGGAAACTGTTTGATACGCAACGTCCGTTTTTGTAATGACGGCAGTTTTCAAGACTGTAGCCGTGTTTTTTCTATGTAGGCAACAAATTAGTGTAATGCTACGCTATAATATTTTTAAACACAGGGGCGGATTTACAGATTTGCCGCCCATAGTCTATTCAATTTTTGCGCCTCTAAACAGTGGCGGATTTACAAATTTGCCGCCCACAGGCTATTCAATTTTTGCGCCTCTAAACGGTGGCGAATTTACAGATTTGCCGCCCATAGGCTATTCAATTTTTGCGCCTCTAAACAGTGGCGGATTTACAAATTTTCCGCCCATAGGCTATTCAATTTTTGCGCCTCTAAACAGTGGCGCATTTACAGATTTGCCGCCCATAGGCTATTCAATTTTTGCGCCCCTAACAGTTGCGGATTTACAAATTTGCCGCCCATATGCTATTAAATTTTTGCGCCTCTAAACAGTGGCGGATTTACAAATTTGCCGCCCATAGGCTATTCAATGTTTGCGCCTCTAAACAGTGGCGGATTTACAAATTTGCCGCCTGTGGCCTTTTGTGCCGCCTCTACAGTTCTTGAGACGACCCTTTTTTAGACGCGCTTTGCGACAGGCGTCCACTCTTTTTGACGACCTTTTTTTAGACGTCCCAAATCACTCAGCCTATTGGTAAATCCGCCACTGTTTAAACACATATATCATATGTCCTCACGTCGAATGGCTGTAGACTTTCTGGTATACTACTAAGCCCATAAATGACTCACTGCTCAGTCGGGCCTCCTCCAGTAACATGGAGGCACATTAGCCTACTGGCCAGACGGCTTGTTTTCCTTCTCTTGCGGTTAAGGCACTTACGACACCCTCAGGATGAAATAGGGTGACACAATGTATTCTAAATCCGATTTACTGATAGTTTCTGGTCGTTTCAGCCCATAAATGACCCACTACTGAGTCGGGCCTCCTCTAAATTCATGGAGGGAAATTAGCCAGTTTCTGGTATATCCTGTGAAATATTGTCAAAAATCCCTGAGCAATTATCTCTAAAATCTAACGACCCTGACTAACTTGCATCACACATATATAATGCCTATATTTAGATGCAATCCTCTAAGTTGGGACCACCGTGCCAATGATAACCACGTCAAACTCTTAACATCACATTTTTTGTCGGGGTGTTAATAAAATTAACAGTGAATTATACAAAAGCCGGCGCGTAGAAATTGCGCCGGCTCGAGTGAGTGATTTGCCTATTATTTCCACCGTGTACGTCCCATATATCAAACGTGACCTATTTTCCACGGCGGCTTCCACTTACAAACACAGTGAATGCGGCCCGGCCTCCTTGGGCGGTAATATGAGGCATTGGGCCCCAGGGATCTTTGGGAATTGATTCCATGCCGGCCTAGACATGGGCAACATTGAAAAAATGGGCCACGGCTTTCGGTCGCGAGTGGTGATGGTTGTGTCCATTTATGACGTAACTATTCAGTTTTGTAGTTGAGTAAAAAGTAGCCGTTTATCTGCGATTTAGTCCGAGTTGGCTCCAAATTGGGTTAGTTTAATTTTAACCGGCTTCGTTAATTATGGTGGTTCTCAATTCGCCTGTATTTTTTTTATGAGAATCACTCCATACCTTCTTTAGGGGCGTATAAAAGAACGCAAGAGGCAAATCACCTAGCCCCAAGAGAAGGAAAACTTGATACAAACTCTGTGCCAACCCGTCTTGCCAGTGTGGTACAGTAGGCTAATTTCCCTCCATGAATTTGGAGGAGGCACGACCCAGTAGTGGGTCATTTATGGGCTGTAACGACGACGACCCCATCATTTGTATGGATGTAGAAAATTCCTTTCTGACTGTACCCGCAGGAAATTTTATGGAAATCGAATGAAAATAACCTACACAAGGTTGCTTTAAAACTTGAAATAAGTAAGCAATACTTTAGGAAAATTAACCGTAGGAAAATTTAAGTACCTATTCTTGGACGACTAAGTCCCGAGTTAAGTACTAAAAATAAAAAAGTTTTAACAATAAATGTTAACCGATTTTAAACCAATAAACAACCATTCAAAGTGGATACCAACTTGAATTGACACTGGCATCAATTAGGATACAGGACCTCAAGGCATCGGCTTACATTTATGTTATTTTTTGTAAATAGAAGTCACTCTACAATTTTAACGCGATATAGAATGGCGAATAGTGGTTCAGTTACTTCAACTTCTTCTACTTCTCAGCCCATAAATGGCCCACTGCTGAGTCGGGCCTCCTCTAACTACATTTAGGGTAATTGGACTACTGTACCACGTTGGCCAGACGGGTTGGCATAGAGTTTCGTATAAAGTTTTCCTTGTCTTGCGGCTAGGATTTCGGCCTTATCGTTTCCTTTTGTCGGCTCTTACGACACCCTCAGGATCAAATGGGGTGGCGACACTATGTATTCTAAATCCGTCACCTTACGGACTCGTCACCTCAATATCTCACTTTTATACATATACTTTGGTGAAACTAGAAAGTATGATTTGCAGTGAACAAGTAGAGTAAACTACGTAGTTTTAAAATAAGCGCAATGCATCTTCGGTTTAAAGTTTTGTAGACGCTATAAAGTTGCGTGCTTATCTGTGTACAAGCTAGCAATATATTGCCGTTTGACAGTCAACATTAGCAGCACATGAGTAGAGAACCTACCAGAGGGAAACCTTCTAAAGAGTGAGCAAAATTGTTACCTATTCTTATAGGGTTGGCACAGGAGGATTAAAATATATACACAAAAGTTTGTTTACATCTATTTGTCATTTAATAATTTGAGACATACTTTTAGTTCTAAATAATCACATAATTTCAAAAAGTCTTCTTTGGTTTTTGGGATAATTAAAAATAATAGTTTAAAAAAACTAAACTAATATAACTAATATAATAGTTCTAAATATTTTATGAACAGCTACCTATGACTAGAAGGGTTATTTTGATAATATCCTGAAAAGCACCCCACGCTTTTTTTTACAATAAAATCATTTTTTCTGACACTATTTTTAATTCAAATTTAATAAAATTTATTTTCTATTTTTTAGTTGGATTTTCTCTAAAAACGTATTTTTTTTGTTTTTATAAACTATTATTTATTTTATTGTAGAGTTTCGAGCTTTGATAAATGTAGTGTTTACTTGCCGATGATATAGTACCGTTTGAGTGACGTGTTCTGGAGCTGAGACTTGGGTCGTAGGGAAGTTGAGTATGTTTACGCAGTAGACATTTCAAAATAAATAATTGCCTAACCGAAAGCACGTTACAAAACGCGAGAAGGTCAGTCGTTGGAAAACGTGACGGTTTTTTCGCAGCTACTTGGAGCTCTCTCGAGGCGTAACATTGAAGTTCTATGTGCTCCTCCCCATGCTGCAATACAATAACTTTAACACTGATTGAGCGAGTGCATAATAGACTTTTATCAAGCAATCAAAGTCTACTGAGCGTTTAATTAAAATTAAAAATAATTAATTAACTAGCCGAGCCCCGCGGTTACCTGCGGTTATTGCCGGACCGCGGGGCTAGTCTATAAAAAGTAACCTACGTTACTTCTTATATCATCAGCTACCTATCAATGAAAGTCTTGTCAAAATCGGCCCAGTCGTTCCAAAGATTAGCCGGAATAAGCAGACAGACAAAATAAAAATAAATCTTATCTTGGTATTACGCATTTAGTAAAAAGTGTTTATATCGATAAATTTTCGAAGCTTGACACGTCCAGGTGCAGCCTTCATACTTCAATTCTAATTCCAGAAACATTTGGTTATTGGGGTGTTTTCTATCTATAATATGTATGTATTTACAAAAAAAAAGTATATAAGTAGTTTATCATACATCTCGTTACCATAACACAAGCATTAAGTTGCTTAGCTTGGACAAGATGGCGTTGTGTGAAATGTCCAAGGATATATTAATTTAAAAAAATACTGGTTTCTGAAAAGGTTAACTGGCGGAAGGTTCTCTACTCGCTATCATCCACAAAAGACGTATAACAAGATGTTTACAATGATCACCCTAAGGATGTTACGAACATTTTCCTTATCACGCCATCATATTTAGAGCTTCATTCACAAACGTTTGTCAGTGACTTGGGTCTCAAACTTAAATCTGTCGCCACTTTTGTGGTGTGCATACGAAGTGATTTGATGGTACGGACTTATAAGTTAAGGATTCGCCAGATTAACAAATTAGATTTAGTGTTTTGTCTTCGTAGTAGTAGTACTGTTGATATTGTACTCATTCAATCTAAAGAAGCCGATAACTAAGGTTGACATCCTAGCCGCAAGGGAAGGAAATAGTATATTTCATTACAAGTGCGGAAAGGCTGTCATTGCAAAGAGTTCCGATAAATGTCTACCCGAGCCGAGGCGCAGCCGAAGGCGAGGGTTGACAGTCGGAACAAGTTGCAATGACGATTCCGCACGTGTACTGAACGACTATTTTTAATACAGTTGCGAAAAAATTAAGCAATTTTATAAAATAACAAAAACATAATAAACTCAACTAACTAATCATTTATGACTTATAAAAAAACATGGCGCCAACCGTAGAATATAAGGGCCTCCGCGCATTATGTGGCCAGGCCGCGCGGCCAAGTCGCTGCGGCCAACTAATTCTTCTACGATGTATATAGCTGCGCGCATTACGCGGCCAGGACCAAAACTTGGCCGCGCGGCCAAAGAAAAACATCGCGTTACATACGCGGCCTATTGGCCGCCGCGACCTATCCGCGCATTATGCGGCCAGGCCGCGCGACTGGCCGCCTAAATGCGCGGGGGCCCTAAGCAGAGATTTTTTCACACATCACTTCACCATTTTAGTAGGCAAAAGCAACCATACAGCCAAGTCTTCAGTAGATTTTTTTTATTTATATGAAATGAAAATGAAATGAACCCAACCTAACTCATTCAATCAAATCATTAAATCTGATATTGAAACAAATTAGTAAGTAGTTTCTTTTTAGATATATACGTATTTGCATGAATCATAAAAATTTCTATGAATATTTTACACAACAGGCTAATTCCCCTCCATGTTCTTGCTTTCCGTCCATGTGTACCTACTTGAAAGTTCATTTCGTCAATTTATAAATCATCATCATTTTAGGCCATAAATTACCCACTACCAAGTCGGGCCTACTCCAAATTCATGGAGGGAAAACACACGACACCACACGTACCATTGACAAAATCTGTTCACTACTGCATCGTAATGATGTTCAAGTAGGGCTGCCATCATCTAAATTGCCGACGCCGGATAAACACGGCAAAAATCCCGGACATCTGGGCAAAATAGGTATGTGTTTTCCCCCGGACACCTCTGAAAAAGTATTTTTTGCAACAAAAATAAAAACATCGTTTAATTTCACATTGATTTTTATTAATTTATACAGCTTGTTATTTAATTCTTGATTTTGATCAGAGAAAAAACCGTGTGTAGGTTTATTTAGCGAGTTTCTTTCTTACGTCCATTGCTGCGTGAATAGCGAAAACACTCTCTCTACATTCGCAATGTGAGCTGATATACATAAATGTTGTCGCTTCCATGGGGGGGATTTGCCCTAATCGCCAGGCTCTGGGCAGGCGGGTTGGCAATCGCAGTAATAAGATGTGATATTGTATCAGAGGGTTGCTGCTGCCCAACGTCTGTTATCCCTTAGTCGCCTTCTATGACACCCACAGGAAGATATGGGGTGGTGATATTCTTACTCCGTCACCACACGGAAATGGGGGAGGCCTATGTTCAGAAGTGGACTTCTGTGGCTGATAGATATATACAAAAATAATTTCGCCTGTCAACAAAAATGTCCGGGTAACTCCTGCCGCCCCCGGACGCCCTTCAAACTAGGACAAATCTGGGAACTCCGGACGGATGGCAGCCCTATGTGTAAGCAGATAATATTCTCTAAGCACAATTACGCAACACACCTTGTTTACTTGAGAATAACAACACAACACAAGCTTTGCCGTGTAAGCGGGCCGCAAGCTATTTTATTAGTGGTACAATATCTAATAAGGCGTAATCCCCGGATTATGACGAATGGCGATACACAGACGGGCATATAACATCAGTCGAGGACGCCTGATACACATCTACACGAAACAAGAAAGCTTTTAGTATTTCCGACGAGGAAACCTGGCGAATGTTTATCCAGATTATTTGTTGGGTTGCGCCAGCCGAATGGCAACCTTTATGGGCTCTAGTGCGTCGGTACCTGGATGTCCTGGTTTTCCATTCCTTTGTGCCGTTCTTGGCAAATGATCCTACTTCCTACTAATATTATAAACCCGAAAGTTTGTAAGTATGGATGGATGTTTGTTACTCTTTCACGTAAAAACTACCGAATGGATTTTAATGAAACTTTAAATAAGATAGCTTAAACATCACAATAACACACATACAATTTATAAAGATACTAGCGACCCGCCCCGGCTTCGCACGGGTGCAATGATGAACCTCTAAATTTATCAGTGTTTGCTATAATATTATGGATGTATTAATGCATACTCGTAGAAACCTTCCTCTTGAATCACTCTATCTATTAAATGAAACCGCTTCAAAATCCGTTGCGTAGTTTTAAAGATTTAAGCATACATAGGGACGGACAGACGACAGCGACTTTGTTTTATACTATGTAGTGAAGTGATAGTGATGATGTGAATTGTCCAAAATATAACAATAAGTGTCAATGGATATAATATTACAATTGGTACATTGATTTACTACTACTACTAGATAGTGTTGTATTAACAATAATAACATAATAAACCGTTTCCAGAATTACATATTTAACAGCAATATGCCGTAGTTATGAAGTTATTTAAACAAAGCCGCCCTGGTTATATTCATTTGGGCCCCCGCCTAACGCCTATGAAATTATGACAACAGTAATCTCATTTTTATGACACGGCCGACCACTGCAGAATGGTTTTCCTCGGCGGAATCCGAAACAGAATGAAATACGAGTATGTTAGTGCTGGGATCAACGCAAAAAGAAAACTTGGTTATTTATAGACGAGGAAACCGAGCGGCATTGAAATCGATAAAATTTCCGGTTGATTTATCACGTCGCGTAAATCGAGACGATTTAATCGAATTAAACGATGTGATACCTAGTTATATATATTTCGTTTGGTGGTCTTATAATATTTCTTTAACGTCCTTACAATACGTGGTTCTTGGAGTGCCCGTACACCACGATGGCCAAACAGGTTGGCACAAAATACTGTATGATAACCATGCGGCTAGATATTTTTTTTCTGGTTGTTGTTTTTTTTTAATAATCCCTGCTTCAGTTTCACGGAGTTTACAAACATGTAATTCGAGAACACAAATGACACCCAGACTCACAGCAAGTGCCTCTGGTTCAGACACAAAGACACTTGCCCAACCCCGGAATCGATCGAGGACCCGTGATCCGAAAGCGGCACATCTAACTTCTAGAACAACAAGGCAGTTAACTCATATTAGATTCCCCATATAGATAGCTTAGGTTGGAAAATCCGACCCCTTATGAAATTTGCTATATAGAGAAAATTAATAAAAATATTCGAACAGAGAATTTTACGTACATAGGTACATACATATAATCACGCCTCTTTCCCGTAGGGGTAGGCAGAGACCACTTCTTTCCACTTGCTTTGCACTTCGTCCACTTGTATTTTATTTTACTTAAAAAGTAATCTATTACAGAACCAACCGAAAATATAAACCAGAATAATCTGAAAATCTATCTAAAATCTAGAAGTTTACAAACGGTAAACCATTAACACAGAGCGTTAGTTGATTGCGACTTGCATTTGTGTGCTGTTGAGTCTGTGTTTGTTTGTTGTATATGCAGTCGGCTGTCTGCATACAAAGCGGTCGCGTCTCCAGCAGTCGGCGAACCACTCGCAATGCAATGCACAAGACATACTATTTTTACAACCAGTATATCAAATTCACACAATGCCTATTATAAACACACGCACACAGACGCGCGTCACAAATAAAATAATACTAGCTGACCCCGCAAACGTTGTTTTTCCATGTAATTAAATAGTGTTTGATCGTAAGGGGGTGAAAGTTTAGGGTTGTATATATTTTTGTACGGTGTATCATAAAAAAGAACAAAAAAAAAATTATATAATATAATTATATAATATAATAATAAAAACCTAAAAATTATAATTAAAATTTGGGGTTAACCGCCCTTAACTCTTAGGGGTGTCAAAATTAGTTAACAACCCATTCTCATACCTACTGAATATACATAAGAAACTTCATCAAAATCGGTCAAGCCGTTTCAGAGGAGTATAGACACTAAAACTGTGACACAAGAACTTTATATAATAGAAGTTCAATCACGCGGAAAGCATCATGTGGCCAGTTTTTTAAATGTCGAATTAGCCTTTAAACGTTCCTCTGCTGAATTGGGCCTTAACAAATTTTATGGTGGGAGAAGGGCCTGCCATGCTGACAGTCTGATAGCAATTTAGATTCACTAATTATATTATTCTCCTGTTACGACACCCTCGTGATGAATGGCTGGTGATGTCTTTTAAATCCTTCACCTCTTTGACAACGCTCGTTTACGCTGGTAAACAAAAATATCAGTCTTAATATACGAAAGCCGGGGAAGTAAATATTTTTGAGTTTCTGCTTGTGGATATACTGTGGCATTGCGCCGCCTGATAGGAAAAGTTATAAAAATGTCTGCGCCAGACGTGGAAACGGTGCAATTGTTCCGCGAAATATTACAATTCGCCAAAAACATTCCGCTAAGTCATGCGATATTTACGCTATGTCCGAGTTGAAGAAAAATAATTGTTGTGTTTATGGTTTTTAATGATATCTAGCTACTCTTAATATACTTAGGACTCTGCAGGGTATAAATATAATAGTAATAATGATTTAAATAAATATAAATAATATAAATAATTTAAGTAAATATAAATAACTAGCTGACCCGGCGAACTTTGTTTCGCCTTAAAGGCAATAAATGAGCAGATTTTTTATTTTATTAACTTCAATTTTTTATCAGGATAAATATAAATAAAAAATCTATAATTTTAATTATACTTTATTGGCTATCTATTTTAGTAACTGCACTTTTCAGTGAATCACCTTGTGACAGACGACATTTTTCGGTTTATTATCAGGCGCATGAACAAATAACGCAGATGGTCTTCTGACCCGGAACATGCCACATATAATTGATCTTGGGAAATACATGAATTTTCTAGATTTAGGCCACAAACTTTCCAGGATTGGCCCTGTGATTTATTAATGGTCACGGCGAATGCACGACGGATCGGAAATAATTAAAACTGAAACGGTATATCAACAACAACAACTTAACAACTTTAATTTGAGTATATTCCATTGTTCATCAATTCACTTACCACCAAACGCGTTCCGTTGCACAGGTTTGGTGGTTTTGGTTTATATTTGGAAGCAAATTTAGTACGTAGCCAACCTTTAGTCGTAAATTGTGCGGTGGTAAACCAGGCACATCCAAGGAGTCTTTTTTTACACAGTCAATATATTTGAATTAATGCAAGTGTACCAATGATTTCATTCTGAATTATGTTAGTTACTTTATGTCATCTACATATTTATTCTTAGCCGCCAAAATTGCTCGCTCAGTCAACCATTCATTATTTTTGTGTTTGTGAGTTCGTCCTTCGATGAACAGAAATTCTGAGAAAATAAAATCAATCCACATATTTCGATGATTTGAGGCAGAAATAGCCAGGCAGTAAAATAATTGCGCCTCCAAAACATCTCGAGTCATTGCGTAGGTGTTCGGTCGGATCGGATAAGTGCTTCCAATGCACGTGTATGCGCTATTGTCCATTCGTCCCAGATGACGATTTTCCATTTTGATAAAACTTTAGCCGCAGAGGAGTGTTTTGTAATATTACATGACATCTATTGGTCCAATGCCTGCCATCGTATCGAAACGTTGCTAGATCCAAATTCAGTATTTACTCGAAATAAATACATCAACCGGTCAACTTCAAAATTTCTAATTGTCAAATTTGTCAAACTATAGACAACATAACGTTTAGCTGTCAGTGACGTTTTGTTATTCCAGCAATTGCATTTTGATATACGATGTTTTATATCACGGAACGGGATTACACACATTTACACTTTCACGTTTATAATATTAAGTATGATTTTATGAATTGTCCAACGTCTTTATATAAAAAAGAAAGTCGGACATAGGATACCTGAGATTTTTATCCTGTTCCCGTAGAATGTGATATATTACGTGGTATAACAAAACGTAACTGACAGCGAAATCTTCTGTTGTCTATAATTAAATATGGCTGAAAATTTGACAATTAGAAATTTAAATTTAACTTATAACTCTATAAATTTACACACAATATCTTTATAAATTGTAGCCTATGTGTTATTCTGATGTATAAGCTATATTATTATAAAGTTTCATTAAATTCCATTCAGTCGTTTTTACGTGAAAGAGTAACAAACATCCATCCATCCATCCATCCATCTATCCATCCATCCATCCATACATACTTACAAACTTTCACGTTTATAATATTAGTAGGATATAAGTAAATATAAATAATATAAATAATTTAAGTAAATATTGATAATAATTTTAGAGTAAGCTTTAATGCATTATATTGTACATCGTTTAAATCGACTTATATAGAGTACTCGTATATAGAGTTTACTAGTATAATAATAAACTCTAAAGGAACTTTATTCATGTAGGTGATATCACAAAACTCTTATAGTTGTCGTGTTTAACACAACGAACACCTTCCCGCCCTTGTCCCACGCTGATATATCTTTCACGCATGTTCTCATTCACACAATCCATCCATCGCTTTACCCACAACCCTTACGGCTAACCGCATTCATACATAAATTACCACCGGTTCGGAATGCTGCTGTACAGAGAAGAGCCGGCAAGAAACTCTGTAGTTGCTTTTTTTTTTCAATATTTTACTTACAATAATTTAATATGGATTAATTTATAGTCTTATATCCATTCGACATGTTTATTTAGTTCAGAAAGATGACTTCATTCTCATTTGCATACGATTTTCGGCTCGCTGACACGAGTCAGATGTCAGGTCAAGTTAGCTCTCATATCCGTGTGTTAGCAAATTTAGAAAGTTTCTTTTTTTAAAGAAACGAAATGTTAAAAGTCATTGCTAAAAGACAGCTGACATACTCGTATAAGCTTTATAAATCATATTGTCAAGTCGAGTGAATGCCTAGGCACATTATGTAGTCTTGCTCCATGCTAGGACATCTACATACTCGTATTTTATATAGTCAATGGATTAATGATGTTTTACTATACGGGTAAGCAGATATGGGAGTATTCCCTTTCCCTATTTTGAGCCGCTGTTAATTTAGGCTTCCTTCTATCCAATAATAAAAAAAATGTAAAAAAATAATTCCGGACGTGAATGCCTTTGACCCTAGACTGATTTTCAATGACTTTCAAAGGAATGCTCGCATAGATTGCTTCCATCATAGGCGATCGTTTAAATACATCAAGCACAATATTTACAATTGCACTGGTTGGTCACTGGTGCCGCAGATAAATTCTCATTAACTTCCTTATAGCGGAGGGAAAGGCCCTGCGAGAGACGCGTTGCCGTGGATCGCATTGACCCGCTTACGGTTCGCGACTAGGGAGGAGCCCCCTCATCGATGTTTTTGTAGCTATAATATTGATGAAATTATCTACCGAGTTAATTTTGTGCGAATATTATTTATCGTTTATCAAAGTCCAATCCGAATCGCTTCGATTTTTAAAAGACAATATCGATTTCCTATGGTCGATGATGAAATAACTATTGATTTTGGATGTGAAGTATTCCGAATACTACTCCAGAAAAAAAGCCTGCGAGAAACTCTGTCTTTGCTTTATTTGATTAAAGCTGCAAAAAAGTAGAAAGTCTATTGTACGTAATATTTACATACTCGTATATTGTGACAGATGACACTGGTTCAGGGAACGCACCTGGAAAATATTTCTGTAGTGTCTCGTTGTTTCTTGTAGAAGAGAAGTGGTCGTGATGCCTTCCTACTACTAAACCTAAAATACTAGACTAAAGTTTGGAACAGCAAATACCGCGATATTTTCTTATTAACGTGCTTATTTTATTAATTAACAGGGCTTATTGGTGTAATAGATGTTGCCTAAAGCATCAATAAACTTCTTTTAATAGTCTTGCTTTGTACTCCGTGCAATGTCGGAGTATCTCTCATTAATAATAAAGCAACAGAAATAGTTGCGCCGCATACAAAGTTTACGATTTCATTAAGCGTAATTTATGATCCGTCTAAGAAGCCTCGTGACGAGGATCTGTTATTGAGTTAGTACCAATTACTCCACACCAAGTAATCCGGGGTTCGAACAAAGTTAACATATACAAGTACCTTATCGTGTTCAAGTTGGTTTGGGTTTATTGTATTAGAAATGTCAGGAAATGATTTCTTGACGGTTCCGATCGTGTTCTGTTATTTAAATATTTAATTAAAATTAAGATTGCCAACGGAAGATCAGCGCTGCGTGAAACCCAACTAATGCTGAGATGTTGACCTATTCGGCAGGACATGCAGAAATCTTAATCTTTTATAATTGTACAAACTCACAGATAACTTAAAATATCAAACACGTGTTTTTTTTTATCTTGTTAATTTCGTTCTTGTATATCTTTTGCCGAATAAATGTATTTTCTTTCTTTCTATTTCCTGCAATGTGCAACTTCGTGAAAACCTAAGACATCATTAGAAATATCAGGATTCTGTTCAGATATGCTAAGTACAGTGTGTGTGTTATTCTTAATTTGCGTTGTATTTTCTCCGTACTTTATTAAATAATATTAAGATATACTTTATACGTGTCTAATAAATTGTCGATGTCCTGAGTTTTCTAAGCTGCCAATAACCAACAATTGTCTAAAACACTCGATAGTGTGCTCGCATAGGTACCACACAGACAAGTAAAACTTTTTAGTTGCCTGTAAGATCTAGTCAGTCTCGTTTAAGTTAGGCTTCGTGATCGTGTTCTACCGAAATTTAATCAACTGATTTGAAATTATCTCATATTGAGCATTGCTCTCACAATACAGCAATCTCGCAATACGATTATCGATACTTTTGTCCATTGTGAAGTATCGATTTTCTTGCGGACAATGGTGCGTCTCTAAAGCGGTGACCTCGAACGAACAAAGGCAAGCGCGTGCCCGGCATGGCGTTCTGCTCATCATTTTGTTTTACAAGGGCCTTTATCACGATGTTTACGATCATCGAGACCCTTGAACTTTGTCAAACGCGAGTCTATACATGATAATATTGTAACCTGTCGATGGTTGTATTTTTAAGAGATGTTTTATCAGGGGGCTTTGGCAATTTTGGTATTGTTTGTTTACTTTTACGTTCGCTCAGAACTATTTAGCGGGACGAGAAATACTGGGATTCGGAATACCGACTTAGATATTATATCTATATTTAGGAAATATTTTCATATAAATTCAAATCCTCTCTCATGTTTGCGACGATGAGTAGTCTATGTTCGTTACCAAATTTGGGTAAACGGCTTAGATTTACGACAGTCAGTGTTTTAGGCTCATATTCGCGTGATTATTTTTTAATGTAACTTATTAGTTGTTATGGTCATGCGTTTCAAACGTGGTATAATAATTATTAATGTACTCATACTTGCTTTTAAAAGAAAATTAACCTAATTACGACAATAATGCGTTCGCAAAAAGGTTGCAATCCGCGTAGGCAATTAGCAAGGAAGAATCGCGCATACAATTGCATCGCCGCACGTGTCAACGGCCGCAGGTTCGCGCCATTGGCCAGCGAGCGTCATGGTACCCCCTCACCCCGCACTGCCCCACGTGGGGGATTTTAACCAGTTACTATCTACAGGCTGGTTTGCAAGATGGTTCTGTGTTTCAATTAATGAAAGCAATACCCGACTGAACCCATAGGGGTCGCAGATGTACTACTAACATTTTGCCTTCTGCTTCTATTATGTCACATAATGCCTGAAGACTAGCAACCCGTCCCGGCTTCGCTCGGGTGGATTTTTTATTTTTTCTTTCAATTATTGTTCTTGTAATTAAAATAACATATTATTCTATAGGGGCACGGGCATGATGTGTATTCTGTAAGCAATGGAAGGAAACCTTGACTCCAACCTGAGTGCCAAGTTGAGCGATCGACTGCTGCGCAGCATGTCGCGGGCTCGATTCCCGCACGGAAGAAATACTTGTACGACCTACATGTATTTGTTCCGGATCTGGGTGTTTTTTATCTATAATATGTATGTATTTACAAAAGAATATATGTATATAAGTAGTTTATCATCCATCTCGTTACCATAACACACGCATTAAGTTGCTTAGCTTGGGACGAGATGGCGTTGTGTGAAATATCCAAGGATTTTTTTTTAATATGTTTGGCCACGACATGGGCAGTAGATAAATTTTCTCCCTTCTACCAGAGGATGCCCGGCAATTAAATCTTATGAGTTTTATCGGTTACTTTAAATCCTAACATTTATTGTGTTTCATTCGACACTTTACGTAACGGCTAATGGAAATAATACGAGTATGTTAAGCATTCCTTTTTGTTAATTAGGTTTATAACATTTCGATTGACCTCCGTGTCTACAATTTTATAAGTCTGTGACATGTTTACATAAATGTTTGTTTTCTTCATGCACGTGTTGAATTGACGCCGTAGATAAATAAAAGTCGATAGTAATTATATACTCGTACTAGCATTGAAAACCTGTTTTGTAGGTGTGGTTTATCTAATCACAGCCATATTACTCTGCTGGCGTTGTTTATACTAAAAATAATTGGCATACTTGATAAGAAAAGTATATGCGAATTCCACTTACATAAATAATTTTAATATTCTATTTCAGCACACGCTGCATTACAGTCTTGATTTTGGATGTTGTATTCCACGTATCTGTCCACATGGTAGTGCCTATAGATTACACAAAGTCACAAACCCATCAGTCCTGAGGGTGTTGGTAGAGGTGACTAAAATTACGCAGTATGTTGACATCTAGCCATAAGATCACACGTAGTCGAGTAGATACTCTTAAAACAGTTCCAAAGATGTTTTAATTGTAGATTTTTTTGTCATCTACTTGAGTGCCCTTGACTGTAGGCTTGCGTAATGGAAAGTAACGCCAGGGTCTAAGATGGAGGCAGGCAATTCAAGGAAATGCCCTGTCGGGCACCGGCTCTCACATACACACGACGGAACACATCTCATCACATGGAATCTGCTTGGCGCCAGACTTAGATGTGAGGGTGGTAGCTAGCCGGGCCGAGTGTGCTGGGTTTTTTTGACATTGGCGGAATCAAATTATGGCATATTATTTTTTGAGAATTAATCTTTTTTGTCTCACTTTTTTCACTTCCTCTTAGACGGATTTATTTTTATTTTCGTAAATTACACCCACTAATAGCTAATAGAGTGGATTACTGGCATAGACGCGTATGTTTACCGCAGCCGGTAAGCAATAAACCTTGTTAATGAACGATAATGGGTAATCAGTGAGCTGATAAATTCAGTTCCGAGAATTAATTTATACGCACACTGTTTATCGTATTTGGGACGAGTCTTATTAGATGAAGTTATCGAAATTGTAAAGGGACCACCGCATTACCGGTTCTCATATCGTCGTTGTCAAACCAAAATCTGCTTTTATTACTGTCTGATTTTTCTTAGGTTTATAATCTGACGTCCTTTTGAACCAAATATGTATTAGGCGAGATGTTTGTGATTGATATTTTTATTTTAGGATGAAAATGTGTGGTAAATTTTAATGCAATAGCTAATTTTGTTAATAATTTTGCTAATTTACCATCATGTATGTATAACTTATTATCATCGTCATTAGAAAGAATGTGACAGTTGTAATATGGTAGTAAGTAAATGAGACGCTATTACTTTCCGGAGTAGCATCCACTTGAAACTGCTGACGATACTTAATATAAGCGAATCAATTAACATCCTATATGTGTTTGACACACCTTACAGCAATTTAGGAACAATTTGACGTAAACTAGCGGACACAGCACCAGTTAAAACAAACGTAATTGTTAACATGCTTACGAAACGATCACTAGCGGTTTTAACCGGGCGCTAGTTTATGTTCATGCCATGATAACAAAAGTAATTTCATAAATACGTAGGCACATTGATAAGCTTAAAGGTCAAACCAACAATGTATAAAATATTGTTACTTTGCTTGTTTGTCTCGGAAATGACGAACTCACGTAGAATAGGGCGATCGTGGAATATTCTGCGGTCGAAACAATGCACCAGATAACATTTGAAACGTAATAAAAGTTCGATTCGATAGATCTGTGCCTTAACTCATGATCGAATCTAATCGTGTGTTACGGGTGACAACAATACCCAAACATGGTCTATCGACTCTGTGAGTTATCCATAGAAATATTATCGCGGTACGTGAGAATAATAAATAATAGGACACACACACACAGACACACACGCTACTTTAAATGATAATGTAATAATCAAACATACTCGCGATTAAGAAACCATAAAAACACATCAGAATATGTTCACTCATTCAGATTTGAAATTAAACACTTCCGTTTTTAAATCCGTTAGAAATTGTTTAATTTCAATGTGTAATAATCGCGTAAACCTAAGATATCATCATTCAGAATTATCATCATCTTAAGCCATTTTCGACATTAATGGTGCGACCATCAATTCAATCTCCATTCCGTAGTATTTTGGGCAGATTTTTACCTAGTGTCGCTCACCATCTTCACGATGTCGTCCTTCCATCTCATTTGTGGTCTCTACTGGTCCTTTGGGAGTAACAATGGAAGCCAAAAAGCAATAAATGGCTTAGTACCAATGGTAAAATCTCAAATGTCGTGAATAGAGTAGTAAAATTCAAGTGGCGGCGGGATGGAAGGTCATGTAGCCAGAAAATCTGAATCATCATTACCGCAAAAGACCAATCAGTAATAATAGCTCTTGAATATGATGTGACCTATAGACATACATACGTGACTTGCATTTGGAATCCGTCACCTCACAGATATTTCGCCTTTACTCGTTATGATATTCTCTTATATCGTCATACCCTTGTTAAACTGAGCACCACCAACAGTGTGGCTGCGCCTTTATATCTACAGCAATAAAAACATTCTCTCACACAGTTTCCCCACTCAATAAAATGTCGGAACATTATATGGGCCACCGACAAAAATATGGCTGTTATTGCCGACAGATTATCCTGCCGCCTTTTTGCCTTAATGCGACGAGATCGCTCCGCGGATGTGCTGCGGCAGGCAGTTTCTTAAAGCGATACCGATTCGCAACCGCTGGGCCCGGACATTTAATTTGTTGCTCGTTTCAAAACCCGAAGCCACAGTAGATATATAAACAGTTTGCCAAATCGCTGTAGCACGATATCTGAAGACTTGCCAGTGGCGTCGCACAAATATTTCTTGGCGACATAGAAGTTTATGAACCATTCGCCATGTGTTTAATACTGTTTACGATTGTTTATCCATAATTAAGTTAAAAATATTGTTTAAAAAATATATTGATGGCCCCCCGAGTCATTCGCAATCAGTTCACATACATTATCATAATCATATAAAGCTCGCATTTTAAATTTGTGAAGAATGATATTTGCTAATTGAAAGCAGTGAAGTGAGAATTGGCCAATCGGCGCCTACAGACAGAGATAGCGCTATAACTTTACACGTCAGAAAGTGAGAAGTACTTCACAGATACAATATTCTATTATATTACTTAGGTATTAACCCAATGTAGAACGCGTGACGGTCAGGTTTGAAATTATTTTTGGGAATCGTACCCTTTGCTTCGCGAGGTGGCACTTAAACCCTGAACAACGCGCTGAGTTACTGTACTGGATTACATTGTATTTCGAATTTACTGTGGATTTTCGTACACAGTAATGCTGTATTGACGATTTACGAGGGTGAATCAAAAAATTCTTGGAATCAATATTAAAAAATGCAAAGATTTAAATAATAATATTTTATTTTTCTACATAATCTCCCTCCAATGCAATGCATTTAGAATAACGCGTTTCTAACTTCCTTATTCCTTGTGAAAAAAAATTATTTTCTTGACTCTCGAAAAAGTCCTCTACGGCAGCTATAACCGCGTCATTATCGTGAAATTTTGTTCCACGAATTTCCTCTTTTAATTTTGGAAATAAGTGAAAATCACTTGGGGCTAAGTCCGGAGAATATGGTGGGTGGTCAAGGAGATTGAAGCCAGCACAGCGGATTGCGTTGAGCGCAACTTCCGATCGATGGGCAGGAGCGTTATCTTGAAGGAACAACACGCCCAACGACAGTTTTCCACGACGTTTTTCTTTAATCGCTTCACGCACTTTCGGGATTAAATTTGCATAATAGGGTCCAGTTATCGTCTGGCCTTTTGGCATGTAATCAATAAAAAGGATTCCTTCACTATCCCAGAACACAGAGGCCATAACTTTGCCAGCGGAAGGAGCAACTCGAAATTTCTTAATGGATGGAGAGGATGGTCGTTTCCAAGACATGCTTTGTCTTTTAGTTTCAGGATCAAAATGGTGGACCCACGTTTCATCCATGGTGACAAGACGACGGCAAAAATTATCCGAATCACGCTGGAACATTTCGAGATTACGCTTGGAAATTTCCAAACGTCGCTTTTTGTTTTCGTCGGTTAACATTCGTGGCACCCATCTTGCAGACACTTTTTTGAACCCCAGTGAATCAATTAAAATGGATTGAACGCTACCAAAAGATATCTTTAGGATCTCAGCTATATGTTTTATAGTCATTCTTCTGTCTTCCAAAACCAGATTCTCAACCTTTTTGACATTTTCTTCTGTAACGGAGGTTGAAGGCCGCCCAGAACGCGGGTCATCTTTACAGCTTGATCTACCTCTTTTAAATTCAGCCACCCAGTACGCAACCGTAGAATAGGGTACAGCATCACCCCCTAATGTCTGCTGAATGTCCAAAAAAATTTCCTTCGTAGACATTTTTTTCAAACTGAGATATTTTATCACCGCACGTAACTCACTTTTATCCATAATTTTGACTTTTTAGCAACTCGTTGCACAAAAAAATTTATTACATGCGAACGAACTGACAAAAACAAGTGACAGTCTGCATAAATATAGTGTGATAGACACTCTTTAATTTGAATATCGAACTTGATCCAAAAAGGTTTCATATATATGCACTTCTAAGAACTTTTTGATTCACCCTCGTAGGTTTAATAGTAAACGCGGGAGATTTTTGTTCTCGTTGGGGACTGCGGGACGGACAGCCTGAAAGCGAGACAATCCCGCCCAATGCGGGACGTATGGTCACGATATCCATATATTGTCTTCGTTTCTTAGTGATAATTGAACAAATAAATAAAACCTGTCACTAATTTTGTATCCGCAATATATTTATGAGACATATTATCACAATAGTATTTTAGAAAATGTTAAAGGTTCTATAAAGCTTTTTTTACATCGGAGATCCTCATGGATACCTGGCCGTTGGGGACTGGCCGGGTTATGTGGGTACTCCAGGGCGCCTAAAGATGGTAAATTGCGCCCCGACCTGCCCACTAAAACCTGAACTGCCCGAACCAGGGCCACGGGACTCACTCACATTGAAAAGGCATGGTCCGTGAGAGGTTCTTTAACCCTAGAGCGAGACAGAGTTATACATAGTGCGCAACCTTCAGCTATTTAGGATGGTACAGGCGCGGTTTAGGTTTTGGCCGTTGTCCAGCTGATAACCGTATATAGATCATGACACGTGCGTATGAATGAATACGTGCGCGGATTATGCTACAGTGCGTCCGCATTTGTGCACGTGTGCCTTGAAACATGTGAAATTAATGAGACCCGCCTTCTGGGGCCACTTAGGGCTTATTGATATGGAGAAATAGATAATTGGTAAAAAAAATAATCGATTAATAAAAATAAAGTTCTCAATTCGTCTAATTAGTTTTTTGTTTGTTTATTGGTAACAGCATAACTCCGTCATTTACAAAACGATTTGGAATGCCTTCGGATTGGTCTCATAGAAGTTTATTCTAAATAATTTAGCAGTTTACTTTGATACTAATATAACCGCTGATATAAATAGAAATTATTAAAAACACGTTTCATTGTTCGGACAATATTTAATTGACAACCACAAAAATATGACAGGCCTAAAATCGTCATCGATCCAAAACGGCCAGTATACTACATTATCCCCCCCTTACAAAAGTAGAAATCCATAAACGAGAAAATACAAACGAACAAAATAAATATCAAAACTTATATCCAGGAGGATAGATTTTAAACAATAAGTGTCCGAAAATTTAAATACCATTTGATGTTCCGTTTGCAGCGACAATGCGGAAATATGTCCTTTAAATGCCTCTAAGCTGATACAAGAAACCGCCGAACCAGTGTCAATTTCCATTTCAAGAAGCACACCGCCAACAATCATATTCAAACTCACCGGCTAGTAGCTACTGAAGCTAACATGGTGGACTTCCTCCTCCAACACTTCAGGCCTACTGCCTACACGATACTGAATCTCACAGCTTGAATCTTGTCAAACTCACCGGCTAGTAGCTACTGAAGCTAACATGGTGGACTTCCTCCTCCAACACTTCAGGCCTACTGCCTATACGAGACTCAACCTCACAGCTTGAATCTTGCTGGTAATCTGGCTCAGTTTCAACATACAGCTTCCATTTTACGAGGACACATTTTCCTCACATGGCCTCTTGCTTGGCATCTACTACACATTGCACTCTTTCATGGACGGCTCATGATGGTAAGCTCTGCCGACCCACACGCCGTGCAATTATCATTTAATTTTTCAATAGCACATGAACTCTCCACATCTTTAGGACTCGGCTTCATCACATTAAAATGACCGTCCGGGAGGCCAATAGATGCCGCAAACCATTTGGTCGCGTAAATTCTCCTCCAAGGAACACCCAAACATACAAAATTTTGACAAGTTTTCCAGTAATGATACCATACCTCTCAGCGGTAATCGAAAATCGAGGTTGCAAATGTCGTTTCCATAGTATCCACGGCCATGTCCTATGACAATTCCGTCGGTTTTCCAGGACAGGCTAAACTGCTTAAAAGTGCGTAACATTTCTCACCCATTGCAGTAATAAACGAAAGCAGCCACAAATCCTTCCCAACGCGCGCCGTTAACTTAGAAGGACATTTCAAAACGCTCCACATATTGCGACCCCGGAATCCACCCTGAAAGCTTCCAGGGCTCCAAAGGACATCTTGCAATGTTTTTTTATCTCGTCGCCACTAATATAACCGCTGATATAAATAGAAATTATTAAAAACACGTTTCATTGTTCGGACAATATTTAATTGACAACCACAAAAATATGACAGGCCTAAAATCGTCATCGATCCAAAACGGCCAGTATACTACAGATACTTTAGCTATAAATTCTAAAATAAAAATTGAATCTTTTTAATGTAAAATGTAAAGCAGTTTATACAACAGCTAAACAAAAATCAAAAGTAAAAAAAATACAGCCTATTGTAGTCAATGCCAGCTTAATTGAAACCAGCGTTAATTGACACTTGCAACAAATCAAATTTGACGTAGGTAAAATACTGCATTACTGGCCCAGGGAATGGCCCTATAGTCTCTAATAAACTCGTTTTACTTTTGTGATCGGATTCCATGCTTGCTGCTTAGTAATCTCTCATAATTATATATTATCCTACCGACTGCGCCATGTCAAATAAGTTAAATCAAATTTATTTAAATAAAATACGATACGTGCATTTGGAAACCATCTTTAATCTGACAAGTCTATTTACATCTTTTTTTATTCTAAAATCATAAACGGCCAGTACCACACAATCAAAACACCCCCAGAATGGATTAGATTAGCGACACTCTTCTATATTCGTCACCAATAGTCTCCATACAGTACAATTGCGGTATTAAAGTGTCCAAATCTTGCATTAAATGCATTTCGGTCGACTTGGCGCCCACTCAATCAAGTGCGCTCGCGTAATACCAACACTTGATTGGCCAATTTACCATTTTCCATTACCGCGCAGCTTCCATTTCTATAATGCTAATGCATATCCATAAGGCTTCGATTAGATTATAGCGGAGCGGATCGCCTAGCGTTTTAAAGTGAAAAATAGGGTTAGAGGATTATTTCGAGGTAGGGTAAACTCAAACTCAAAAGGAACTTTTGAAAAAGGAACACGAGCAAACTCTTATAAATCGTCATATTTAAAATGAAGTGACTTTGTCTAAGCCAGAGGCACTTGCTCCGAGGCTGGGTTTGATTTGTGTTTTTGAATTACATGTGTGTAAACTGCCCCGCGTTACAGGCATACATAGAGAAGAGGTAACGTTTTATTAAAAAAAGAAAAAAAATGTCATCATCATAGTTTTAAAGGACTTCAAAAAGTAGGAGGTTCCTCATTCAGCTGTGTGTGTGTGTGTGTTGCAGCCACCTTGTCGTGTGTCAGTTAAATGTTCCCAACGCAACTCTGAGGGCAGAGGAGTCCTTGAAGTTAAACTCACCACGACACCGTGTGTCGTTCTTCCTCTGGCCTCTCCACGTGTGCCGACCTCAAGGCACGCAAGCCCACGAACCACAGCACGCTCTATGGGGAGGTAGAAATAGTCTCCTGGTACTGACCCTACTGTGCCTCAAACTTTTTATCTGGCTTGTGTGGCACAATGGAGAAAATTTCCTCTTATCAAATTGGGGAATGTCCGACTCATCAATGGATGATTTACAATTAGGTAGACAGAGCTTACAATATTATATTAATTGAGTTATTGGAAATGACGGAAACGTAACGGTTGAGTATCCCTTTCTAAATAAACGCACGTACTTCTCATTTCTCATTGGATTATCAAAGTGTCATGAAACTGTCAAAGTCTTCTTTAACTCTGTCAAAGTAATCGATATCTTCTTTTAAAGAGGTCAGTTTAATATTGATGTAGCTTACAATCTTCCCGTAAATTTGCTAATGAATACAAGACTTGTTTTTTAGGTAATAGTAATAAAAAAGGTACCTAAAAACTGAAATTGACTCAATTATTACCTCAACTCAAAACATTTTATATTTATTTATTTATTATTTATCAATCAATCAATCATTTATTGCGTACAATGTAGGTATATTTTAAAAGATATTCCAGAGTATTACAGGTACATCCACCTACATTCTACCTTACGGCATGCAATTATTATAAATATATAAATAAAAATAAAATACAATTATATCTATTACTACATATATTGAAAACTCATTTATCAATAAATTCTAAAACTATGCTTTTATTTGAAGTCGGTTCAACGTTTCCTCCATTCTGAAGTCAGTCAAACTTAAAATGTTTGTTTAGTCGATTTCGAAGAATCCCACGTTCCACGATTTGGCCATTTATTTAGGCTCTCGACTTTCGGATAACAAAAACATGAATGATGCTTCTAATAAATTACGCAAACCTCTTGTCTAATGCTTGTAAAGGGTTTATTCAAAGCAATTTTTATACTTTTTGTTCCTTTTACATTCGGTTAAACGACGTTTAAATAAAAAAAAATGCCTTTAAGTTTAACCTAAGCGCTTAAATATTTTATTATATATATTTATTAGTACAACATAAGTATATTTACGTCTAAATATACTTATGTCTACAACATAAGTATATTTACGGCTGAAAAGAGATAGGACAATATTTGTTGCAATACTACAGTCCCCGCCAATCTTTATGGCCGCTCTGAATGTAGCCGCATTACGCTGCGCACAACACAAAATCAGGTATCAGCGGGACGTACGCGGGGCGGGGAGGCAGGGCACGCCCGCGCGCGCCGTTTATCACCCGCAAGCGTCCTCGCCACCCGCGTGTTAGTGCGAGTGAGCTACGTCCGTATTGGTTATTAAATGTAGGATGCGTACGTTCGTACCCACGGTTTTACATTCAGAGCGGCGCTTAAGATTGGCGCGGACTGTAATTACTCGAGGCGACGAAAAAGCGAGCTTTTCGTACTATGTACATACCAATTTTACGCGCACGAATTCGCAGTTGTTAGCTAGTTCAATACTTATATCTATTCCACGCCAGAAACTCTCTTCAGCGGTTGAACGGATAACTCCAATAGTTATAAACGCAAACATAAAAGCTATTTCATAACTTTTCTAATAGAAAAAGGCGGAGGTATCTGTTTAAAGGGGACTGACTATATGGATCGGGCCGCAATCTAGGCGCCGTAACTTGGACTCCTTTGTCCTGATGGCAATCTCCATAAAGCAGCTAAACACCTAGCTGAGATTCCCCTCACGGGTACCGCGGGGCGCCGGGTGGACCACCCCACCCCCTTTTAGTTATACAGGGAGCTAAAGTGCCTTATGATTTCGAGACTTTCCACACTGAGGTGATTCGCATCTTTAATGCATAGCGATGTTTGGTGTATACCGGCTTAGTGGCGCATTTGCTAAATGGAAATCGGGAATATATGTTATTTGTTCTCCTAATACTGGATTCACTGTCCTCGTGCGGGCTCTTCTCTCTAGAAATTCCGAACCGGTTGTGTTTCAAAATTGACTGCTTAATAAGTTTCGTTAAAATAGTTATATGAATAAAGTTATGTTTGGGTTTAAGTATAAATACGTGTTCTACAAATGGAATTGGTTTGGAATAGTATGACCGCTCCATTCCATTCCATGCTGAGGGTGTCGTGAGAGCCGACAAAAGAAAATGCCAAAGCTGATAACCTAGCCGCAAGAGAAGGAAAACTTGGTACGAAACACTGTGCCAACCCGTTTGGCGTCAGCGTGGCCCAGTAGGCCAATTACCCTTCTTGTTACTGGAGAAGGATAACAAGGAAAATATTTTGTTGACTATTACGACACCCTCAAGATGGAATGAGTTGGTGACACTGTGTATTCGAAATTCCTCAACACACGGACGAGGCTTGCTAAAAATTAAACTCCAGTTTTACATGTAATGTTTTGACTTACTACTGTTTATACTACAACACGGTTTTATTATTCGTGTGGGTAAACTGCTCTTACCCAAACCGAATGGATTATTTCATTTCCCTCGGGACATGAACGGGCGTGGCCCCTCGCGCGGGAGACGAGACCTATTAAAACAAATAAAGCCATGTTTACGCGCAAAACTGTACTTTTACTAAAATATATCGCGCTCTACTTGTATAAATGCGGAAGTAAACAACTAATACTCAGCCCACAAATGACCCACTGCTGAGTCGGGCCTCCACCCGTCACAGGGAGGGTGATTGGCCTAATGTGCTTTGCTGGCCAATTTTGAGGTAGCCAAATCACGTTATGGCAGTGAAATTTGTTATTTCATTTTGACAACGTTTTTTTAATGCAAATGGCAACTTTGTCTCGCTATGAAGATCACATTTGCCTATTTTGTATAACACGACAGTTACATAATAATAAATTAGTAACTCATACCTTTAGTACTGATTAAAACTACATCACGGTTCTTCAAAAAGACCTGGTTCATTTTGCGTCGATCGCATTATTCGAATAAATGAACCATAAACGAATGTTTCCATTTTATATTTACTAGCAAATGCGCGACGCTCGGCAGGGTTCACATATAGCCTATGTTACTCAGGGATAATGTAGCTAATGGTGAAACTATTTTTGAAATCGACCCTGAAGATTTTGATTATATTCGTTACAAACATATTTTACCCCGTCCCTGGGGAAAAACGCGTGTTGTAAAAGTCAACAAAACCCAGCGCGCTTGGTGGTACGACCTAATGGTCCGCCCGGCTAGCTACCACCCTCACATCTAAGTCCGGTACCCGACAGGGCATTTCTTTGAATTGCTTGCTCCATCTTAGACCTCGGCGTTGCTTTCCATCAAGCAAGCAAAGGCAAGTCAATGGCATTCATGTCGCGTATACGTTCAAATTTTTCATCTTTATAATATTTGTTTACATTTAAGTAGTATTTGTGAAATTGATTTGTTCGACAGCCAGACTTTGTGCTACTGGAGATAATAGTAGGTGTCTTTTGTAAGACATTACAAAAAGATACTGGCTTCCTGTATTGAATGGAGGCATGTGCTATGACCCAAATGCAGCGTTTACAATCCCTAGACATATATGGCGGTAAATGAACGAGTCTGTCTGTTTGCTCGCAGATCCTCCGTCGAGGCGCGAGAACGAGTTCAAGAAGCCATCCCACGCCCCCCAGAACGGTGTACGCAGCCATCATCGAAGCCACGTCCCCCACGGCAAGGTAACTAACCAGCTTTTGGAACATATGTAGTATGCCATATTCTGAACAATCAACCTTAACACAATATGGGATAAGACAAGTTTCAACTAACCATTAGGAATTTACATCGGTGTTACATACAGCGATTTCACCGGTACCAAATATTTAATCTCCTCTCCGTATGGTGACGGATTTAGAATACATAAGTGTCATTACCTCATTCCATCCTGAGGGCGTCGTAAGAGTCGACAATATAACCTAGCCGCTAAAGAAGGCAGATACGAAACCCTGTGCCAAACCGTCTGCCCCCCCCCCCCCCCCTCCAGACTCAACAGCGTATGTTGTGGTAGTAGAAAATATTTAATTCCTTGGGCCAAAGTAACGCGGATATTTCACTAGACTATCCAAATATTGTTCCGGAAAGCGCAGTGCTGGTCTAGTGGTTAGATGTGCCGCCTTTGGATTAACGGGACCCGGGTTCGATTCTGGGGTCGGGCAAGTGTCTTTGTCTAAACCAGAGGCACTGGCTCGGAGTCTGGGTGTCATTTCTATCTATAATATGTATGTATTTACAAAAAAAAAATGTAGTTTATCATCCATCTCGTTACCATAACACAAGCATTCAGTTGCTTAGCTTGGGACGAGATGGCGTTGTGTGAAATGTCCAAGGATATTTATTTATTAAACTCATTCCTCTCATTCCATTGGTGGATGTCTGAAACGTTGGGATTTAAATAAAAGGACACGATCAGAACCGTCATGAAATCATTTCCTGCATTGTGCAAAGATCGTTGTTGACCCATTGTTGAGTGAGGTCAATTCAGTCATTATGGAGGGAAACTTTATCAGCATTTTGCCAAAATACGTCCTCTACTGGATATAAGCTTCCCCCAATAAGGGGGAGGAAACTTACAGTAACGTAACTTTCAGTATTACACTGTCCAGAGGGGCAGAAAGCATCAAAGTAGACTAGAGCTGACCCCAGTTAATTGTAAAAGGACGTAACACTACATAAGTCTGAATTTAGGTCACAATGTATCGAAAGGATCAGTTCACTTAAGGAACTTTTGTGCTTTTTCTGCCCCGAAGTATGACCTAACAAATCCAACGTAAAACCGACTAGCTGTCGGAGTTCGGTTCTGTGTGCTTATTTTCCCAGTTAGGATATTCCGTCGCTAGATGGCAATCGATACATCCGAATACGATATTATAGTAGAAAAAAACACGATAGCTGTTGCCATAGACTAACTTTATTACTTCAAAGTTACATATACATCTAACATAGAATACAAGTCCTCTAAGACACTAATAATAATAAATAAATAAATATCCTTGGACATTTCACACAACGCCATCTCGTCCCAAGCTAAGCAACTTAATGCTTGTGTTATGGTAACGAGATGGATGATAAACTACTTATATACATTTTTTTTATTGTATTTATATACATTTTATAGATAGAAATGACACCCAGACTCCGAGCCAGTGCCTCTGGTTTAGACAAAGACACTTGCCCGACCCCGGAATCGAACTGTTGCTAGTAGTATTATTAGAAGGATTATATTGATATATTTTAACAATTATTCTCTACCTAACTTCTTATTTTACCCTAAACAGATTTTTTTATATATCCGAAAAAAAAACCTACTAAATAAACTATACTGCGAGAAATACAAAATAAAATATATGCTTAGTGCATTGAGTATAACTTAGTTACTGCGGGTAGTTTAAATTGTCAAATCGGTCCTAGCGTCTTCGAGTAATCGGCGTAAAAAACGACCGAGAACGATATAAAAGAAATATTATAAAAATAAAAAGAATTCTGATGAATTAAAAATACGTCAAGCTGAAGACAGGGCGCTATGGCTCTCTTTAGGGGAGGCCCATGTCCAGCAGTGCACTGGAGTAGGCTGATGATGATGATCAATTAAAACTTTTAGAAGTCGGTTAAAAGGGCCCTTTAATTTACCATTAAACAAGATGGCGCCCTGTTGATTAAGGTCCGTTCCCACTTGGCCGGCTTTTTCTCATCGCATTTGATTCTCCTCATGACCCAACACCACATCTAGGCCTCTCTGAATAATTCATTCAGCGTACATTGTAATTAAGTTTAACGCGGTTAACTCGAAGCCGAGTTCGATCACTTAACGTATGTAACGTTGACGAACGCCGGAATCAGTTCGATATAATGCCGAGAAGTTAGGGAAGCGGGAGTTGGACGGACTGTTAGGGTTAATTGGGGACTTTGGATGTAAATGCTTCATGCGTGGAGATAGACGCAGTAACGTAGTTGATGTTTTTATTCAAACATCATCACTTTAGCCAAAAGACGTCCTGTTCTGCACATAGGCTTCCAAGGATCTCCACGAAGGGTGTTCTTGAGCGGCCCATAACTATAACCAGATCGTAGGTTCATTCTGTGTGCCTACCAGCACTGCGCTGTCGTCATTATGCTATAATGCGGTAAACTTTTTATTTATTAAAAAAAAGGAAACCTCTGCACTTGGTTATAACCTGTATCGCGGTTGCAGATTACCAACATGTAATTCACGAACATATGACACCCAGACTCCGAGCAAGCGCCTCTGGTTTAGTCAAAGACATTTGCCTGACCCCGAATTCCAACCCAGGACCCTTTGATCCAAAGGCGGCACATCTAACCCCTAGAAGCCTTCTTCTAGGCCTGCCTCCTTAGGCAGAAAACAGCTACAATAACCATGTAAATCCTTGTAAAATTAAGAGTTCATTAACTTAACGGCTTTTTGTCATAAGACCAATAGTCCATAAGTAAGTCCATAAGACTTATGGAACGGAGGAAAATATGAATAAAACTGATTGGTTGATACTTATTTAGTGACTGAGATATAGCCCACAAATGCACATTGGTGCCATGTCGATTTGCGGCATTTTAGCTTGAGGACGCGGTCGCCACTCGAGGACTTTTCTGCCCCATCTGGCGTCAGTCTTGCGAGCTTAAGTTTGGCAATCGTCTGGACTATGTCGGTGGCTCTTGTTGGCCTGAGTATCTCCTCATTTCGATCTTGCAGAGATACTCCGAGCATAGCCCTCTCCATTGCCTTTGCTTATTCAGACAGAAATAATATTCTGGGCCAAACCAGCTATTAATACGCTTTTTTTAAATATTGAAATGCCTAATATCCTGACATTGATTGTTCGTGGTTGTGTCAAAAGCGTGTGGATTTAGAATACATACATCAACCTATTCCATCCTGAGAGTCTCATGTAAGGCGACATATGGAACGCAACGATCAGAGATTCCAGTCGCAACAGAAAGAAGTTTTATAGACATACTGTGCCGACATGTTTCCAGTTTAGTATATTATGCTAATTTTCTCCACGTGGTACTCTACCCCGGCCAGTCCCCAATGGCCGGGTATCCATAAGGATCTACGACGTAAAATAAAAAAATAATAAAAAATGCTCGTCTAGCATGTCGTGGGTATTTAAGATATACTGATGATTATTAAAATCCTGATTGTATTACCGTCTTAATAGAGGGTCAGATATTTTCGTGTATGGCTTTGAAACTTTTCTTTACTAAAGCTGTTATTCGTAACCTAGTCCCTTAGTAACTGGTATTTTTTTAAACCTGCTGACTCACCAGAGGGTCATTTATGGGCTGAGAATTAGTAGTAAAATGTATAAAAAAAACACTTGCCAGATACTTTTTATCTTCTTCTTCACTATCACTATCACTACATAGTATAAAACAAAGTCGCTGTAGTCTGTCCGTCCCTATGTATGCTTAAATCATTAAAACTACGCAACGGATTTTAAAGCGTTTTTTTTAATAGATAGAGTGATTCAAGAGGAAGTTTTATATGTATAATAAATCCATAATATTGTAGAGAAACACTGACAAATTTAGAGGTTCATCATTGCACGCGTGCGAAGCCGGGGCGGGTCTTAAATATAAAAATGTGTGTTTGTCTGCATCCCCTTTAAATAACTATAATACTAATATTAAACTATGCTTTTGATCATGTGATGGTCTTTAGCAAGAGTGTTGTGCAAGAGCACAAGAAGGTTTCGGAACAAAAAATAAAATAAAATTTGTTTAATGTCTTTCGTGGCGTAGCAACGCAGGGCCCAAGGTCCTGTCCTGTATAAAACAATGCAACCAAATCCCTATAGCCATTCCAAGTTACATACTTATTGCAATTTCTAATAATTTTTTTCTTTATCGAATTAAGTCGCACATCCGTACATCGTAATTTTTCTGAACCAATTTGAAATAACAATACCCGAATTAAACGCTTTTTTTGGCGCAGAGCGATGGTTCCGGCTCAACGGGAGCCCCAGTACATAGGCCGCCTCCACTACGGATACCCAACGGTGTCCAATCACAGGTACGCATTTAACTAGTCTAGTTTATGCTTACGAATAATGTTAACAATGCGAACATTGGCGAGAGTTTGTGTATGTTTGTTGGTTTTAACACAATAACTATATATCTATCTATCAGCCACAGAAATCCACTGCTGAACATAGGCCTCCCCCATAGATTTCCACAATGCACGATCTCGTGCAGATTAGTGAAAAGTTCAAACATCTGCAGCAGTATTTAGAACTGCAAGCATTTAGAGCTGAAATTTTCTAAAAATGAATTTATTTTTTGTAGCGTTACTTTCCATTACATTTTAGTTTAACACAAGATGCATTTACTAACAAACGGGCTTTTAGTGTCACTTCTCATTCAAGAACGCACTAACTTTGTTAACCTTTGTTTAATCTAAAGGATTAGTATAACCAAATCTAAAGGATTAGTATATCCCGGGTTTGATTCCGGGGTCGGGCAAGTTTCTTTGTCTAAACCAGAGGCACTTGCTCCGAGTCTGGGTATCATTTGTGGTCGTGAATTACATGTTTGTAAACTGCCCCCGCGTTACAGGTTATATATACCAAGTAAAGGGGTTCCGTTTTTTATGAAAAAAGAATGGTTTATTTCTACTTCCCACGCCATAGAAGTGGGTCATCTTCTGAGTCGGGTCTCCTCCAACCTACATAGTGTGTCACGCTGGCCAGACGGGTTGCCATAAGGTTTCGTATCAAGTTTTCCTTCTCTTGCGGCCAGGTCACCGGCGTTGTCATTTACTTTTGTCGGCTCAGGACGTCAGGGGGACGTACACCCTCAGGATGAAATGGGGTGGCGAAGCTATGAATGCTAAATCAGTCATTACATGGAATGGAATGCGAAATGGTCAAAAATAAGTAAAATTTGCATAGCGATTAAATAAAGAAAGAAAACGATAATCTGCGCGTGCCTTTTTTATCTGTAATTTATAACATTGCTATGCGATTTCCTCATCTGATTACAACTCGGCCCATAAATGACCCACGGCTGGGTCGGGCCTCCGCCCATCACAGGAAGAGTCATTAGCCTACTGTGCCACGCTGGCCTGACGGGTTTCGTATCAAGTTTTCCTTCTCTTGCGGCTAGGTTTTCGGCCTTGTCATTTCCTTTTGACGGCTCTTACGACACTCTCAGCATGGAATGGGGTGGTGACACATGTATTCTAAATCCGTCATCGCACGGATCGGATCTGTTTAATCATGAAGTAATAGACTTAGAAGCTATTACAAGTAAGCGTGGGACAGGGGTCGTAAGATGATGATAATGGTAACTGTAAATATGACGATATAGAAGAGTTTTGTGATAAAACCTACGTAAATAAATTTAATTTTGAGTTTGAGTTTATATATATATATAATACTCACTTTACAACGTGATTCATGCAAATATGACACATAATGTTTTAACAAATTGTTGCAAAAAATGTATATCGTTCCCGAAGAGCGAGAACTAAGTAAGTCTTAAAAAATATGTAGTTAATTTAAAACCTAAGGTATCGCCGACTTGGTTGAAAATTGTCAAGCACTGTTTAAGACTTTGTTCATTCTTCCTCTACGAAGACGATATATAAAGTACGTGTATGTTACGTGAACCAACAGTTTGAGACAACCGGGCCTCGATTAAAAACGTCGTATATGAGATTCAAAGCTCGTATTTTGGTAGCTACTACCAAATATGAAACTTTTAGACTTTAAATTAAAAAACGACCGCCATCGAAACATTAAATAATCTGTTTTGCGCCTACTAACGATGTTATGACTAGGACCTAGATGGCTTAATCGAGTTTTCACTCGCGCGTAACGAACGGAAGTCCAAAGTTAATTCTGCACACGCCGCGAGTGTCAGAATCGCAGCCTAACATTTATAGGCCATCTAAAGCTTTGAGGGATCTTTTTTATCAATGACTTGAATGCCTTTAACCCTAGGCTTTCGTGATGGAAAGAAACGCCAGGGTCTAAGATGGAGCAGGCAATTCAAGGACATGCCCTGTTGGGCACACGCTCCCACAGACACACGACGAAACTCAGTAAAACTGCTTGGCTGTGAGGTTGGACCATTAGGTCCTACCACCAAGCGTACTGGGTTTTGTTGACTTTTACAACACGCTTTATTTCCCAGCGTGCGGTGGGGAAGTTTTATATTCTGCCCCGTTATCAGTAAATAAGAGACTGCCTTTTTGGTCTAGTGGTTGGATGTCTTCGGATCACTAGTCCCCGGTTCGATTCCGGGGTCGGGCAAGTGTCTTTGTGTAATCCAGAAGCACTTGCTGTGAGTTGTGTTCGTCAATTTCATGCCCGCATGCACCGCCCCCGGGATACAGTTTATACTAAGTGCATGGGATTCGTTTTCGAATGGTACGTTTACGGAGTTTCCCAAACGACATATGGCCCGCGCAGACATAATATTGTGGTAGGTTTTAGTGGGTGAACCGCCCGCAATCACCATCTCAGTCCCCCAGTCCCATCCCCCGACTGGGGACCTGTAAAAGGGTTCCCCCACTATAAAAAAAACATATTATGTTGACGCTTTCTCATAATTAGGTACTTCAAATTAATGTAAAATACATATATCTTGAATATAGTGGACGGAAATAATGAATTTAAAGTACTTTCCTTGAACAATGAATTGATTTATGGTGAAAACACATACATACACTGGAGGCGTGGCGGAGACTGTTTCTTTGTATTGTTGGAATTAGTATAATAGTAGACATAATTCTGAGCACATGACTCCGCCTGCGTATGTTTGTGTTTTCACCTTTATCCATACTGAGTGGAGGTGGATCTCTAATTGCGTACATAATTTACCTGTTTAATTATATTTAGTTGCATTTCAATATTTCTTACTTCTATCCTTCCTCGCAAGTTGTGTTGTTGTTAGTGCACACTCTAATAAGAAGCCGGTCGCTTATTTGGTTAAGCTTATTCCAGAAGTGCGGCTTTCATAGCGCAGTTGATCTTTAAAGTTCAACCCATCCCGCGCTCTCTGTGGGCGTATTAATTTCACTCACACAAACAGCGTCGTATGGATTGAAACGTTTGTGCAAAACGTCATCATAGTTTTATCATAGTTTAGATATGACCCACTTTTGAGTCCAGTTGAGTACAGGGTGCCATGACACTCTTTAGCGGAGGCAATTAGCAGGTTGGCACAGGGGGTCCAGGGTGCTGTCAGTTTGGCGGCGCCCATGGCGGTAGACGCGGGCCCGACTACCCGGGCCGCTCCCGCCGGGACATAGGCCGAGTCCGGCCGCAGATCCCGGGGCAGGGCACGGGGATGCCCTCGCCCTACTTGGGATCTGTGGAGATGCGACGTCCTGTTGGGTGCTCACGACAGGACGTCGATTGCTCGTTCAGCGAGCCTGAGGTGTGGAGGTGGGCCTCCTCGTCTGCAGCAGCGTGGTTCTGCACCAGATCCCACAATGCCGCAACAGGACGCGAGTTGGAGCACTCCGGGGATGTTTAGTGGGTAGGCCCCACTCTGGGGGAGAGTCCCACACGCCCCCCCTCAGCCATCTTCGTGGCCGACGGGGATAGTCCATAAAGGATTTTACCCCGGGCAAACAAAAAAAAAAGGGTTTCGTATCTGTCACGGAGCATGCTCCCGTAATGGGAGTGAATCCCGTGGCCCTGGTTTGGGCAGTCGAGGATCGCCGTCGGTTCTGGTTAGGTAGGTTAGGTCGGGCCGCAATTCACCATCTCTACACGCCCCGGAGTCCCACATACCCCGGCCTGTCCCCAACGGCCGGGTATCCATGAGGATCTCCGACGTGTTTCGTATCTAGTTTTCCTTCTTTTCACAGTGTTCGAAAATTAACTATTTTTGTTATTATAGATTGTAATTCTGTTAGTGATTGAACTATAACTACTACGCAGCCCTGGCCTGAGGAGTATCCACACCCACATCCTATCCCACACCAGTTGGTGGAGGCCCGACTCATGTCTCCACTATGAGGCGATCCGAGGCCCCCAGGGTCACGGAGCATGCTCTCTGCAATGGGAGTGAATCCCGTGACCCTGGCTTGGGCAGTTAAGGATCGCCGTCGGTTTTAGTGGGTAGGTCGGGGCGCAATTTACCATCTCTACGCGCCCCGGAGTCCCACATACCCCGGCCATTTCCCAACGGCCGGGTATCCAAAGGTATCTCCGACGTAAAAAAAAAATGGCCCGACTCATGTACCTACATGTAACCACATATTACTCATGTAACATGGAGAGCAATTAGCCTACTACGCCACGCTGGCCAGGCAAATTGGCACAGGGTTTTGTAACAAGTTTTCCTTCTTGTGGATAGGTTATCGACCTTACAACATCCTCCAGATGAAATCGGGTACCTTTTCCTTCTAAATCCGTCAACTATTCATAACTCGTCGGATGCAGCAAAAATTCAAGCAGCGACATCTAGTTGCAAAAATGGAACGAACCCAATGTTAAGACTAAGGTCGGGGGTAACAGCTTGGGTATTTATAACACACAATAAAATCTCTTTCAGTTTATAATAAAGGTGATACAGAGCATTGAGTACTTCAAAGTTCAGACCTCCCACACTAGTGTGTCTTGTTACCTCAACACCGATAGGTCTAGTCGTGGGTGTCATACCGACATCAAAGCTTAGGTTCGCAATGAAATATGGAAAATAAATTTAAGTTTTAATCCAAAGGGACGGATTAAGATTAAACACCTTTTGCTTTATGAGTCCAATTATAAGGTACTAGCGGCCCGTCCCGGCTTCGCACGGGTGGACACTTAATTTTTCTAGCAATTAAGATTATATTAATCGGTGTTAATCTAGCATTCAAATGGTAAAAGATTATGATTTCTGAGGATTTCGACTTTCGACTTTTTAACGGATTTATCGCGTGTATATTACATTATTTAATTCCCGACGTTTCGAATGCTTTGCAGCAGTCGTGGTCGCGGGAGAGAATAGGTGACAGGTTGTCTTCAAAAGTAACCGCACGGAATAAATATTTGTACGACCTACAAGTATTTGTTACGGGTCTGGGTGTTTTTCTATCTATAATAAGTATGTATTTACAAAAAAAAAATGTATTTATGTAGTTTATCATCCATCTCGTTACCATAACACAAGCATTAAGTTGCTTAGCGTGGGACGAGATGGCGTTGTGTGAAATGTCCAATGATATTTATTTATGATATATTTATTGATAACGTTCCCTGTGCACGCAGAAATCGTTCACGGTGTCCAGACAGAGGTCATGCAGATTTTTTAAAATCGGTCTAGTACTTTTTGAGCCAATTCCTTACAGACATACAAACAAATCTTCCCTCTTTATAATATTAGTATAGATGAAGCGATCATTTGCTTTTAATAACTAGAGAAAAGGCTGCTGCTTTTATGTTAACTAGAACGTATGACTTTGACCTTATATTCACTCATCCCACGCTCACCGTCTGTCGAATTCACACGTCATCTGTAGGTCAACAGGTGGGAGTGCAAATCAACCTCTATTTATTTGGAAGCAAATATATTCAAAATACCGAAGTTAAGTCCCTTTTGGGGATATTGGATGTTCAACAAACTTTAAAGAACTATAATTTACTACTACTCAGGCCATAAATGACCCACTGCTCTGTCGGGCCTCCTCCCATCGCAGAAGGGTACTGACTTGTCCGTGTGATGATAGATTTAAAATAAATGTCACATCGTCAACACCCCATTCCATCCTGAGGGTGTCTTAAGAGCAGACAAAAGGAAAATAATTGCCAAGGCCGTAAACGTAGCCGCATGAGAAGGAAAACTTGAAACGAAACCCTGTGCCAACTCGTCTGGCCAGCGTGGCACAGTAGGCTATTGTCCCTCCCTGTGATGGGAGTAGGCCCGACTCAGCAGTGGGTAATTCTGAGTAGGTATGTATTTACAAGCTCCTAACAGTCAAAGTCTATTCATTAAAGGCTACCCTTTGTACTGCTCACACACAGAACTACTACAATGAATCACTCCCTAATACGAAAGTATATTTTATTTGATAAACGATAACCCAAATACCTTAGCTTTTCTGTTCGCCTATTTCTTTGTTGATACGATGAAATGTCTCTTGCTAAAATAGTGTGTATCTTTTATGTTTAATACATTAATAAAAGTTGCCTTACAATTCTGGTACCGATACTCTGTGACGCAAAGTAATGTGCCCCACAAGAAATTCGCTTTATAACCGACTTTAAAAAGGGAGGACGTTATTAATTCGTTTGTATTTTTGATGTTTGTTACCTCTTTCTACTAGGTGAACCGATTTCGACGATCCTATTTTTATTTGAAAGCTGGTCCTTTGGTGTGGTCGCGTTTCATCCATCGAAATCGGTACAGTAGATTGCTATTAAACTTGAAGTAATTGAACAAAACTATTTGTCGGTTGTTCCGTGTGGTGACGGATTTAGAATACATAGTGTCACCGACCCATTCCATCCTGAGGGTGTCGTAAGAGACAGATCACCTAACCGTATGAGAATGAAAACTTGATAAAAACCCAGTGCCAACCCGTCTAGCCAGCGAGGCACAGTAGGCTAATTTCCCTCCATGAACTTGGAGGAGGCCCGACTCAGTAGTGGGTCATCTATGGGCTGTAATGATGATGATGATTTGTCGGAAATTCGGAAGGAAAGTTTGGGTATTCTTGGACAACTTACTATTTGTTTGTATCCAAGAAATGATTAGCTAGTGTAGTGTAGTGTAGGAAACACTGACTAGCCCGGCAAGTGTCACGTCCTTGATAGTCTGTTTTTATGTTCGACTGTTCCAAAGAATAACGACCTATCTGCAATACTGCTTTGGTACCATTTTGAACTTGATATTATATTATTTAAATGAAGAATAGAGTTCAAATTGGTTTCAAAGCAGTATTGCAGATAGGTCTTTATTCTTCGGAACAGTCGGTTGTATGTATAATGTTTTGATTAACTAGTATATGAAAATTTATTTTGCGTTGCAGTGTTTTTGTTGTTCTTTTCGTAAAATCTTTTGTTTTTAGCTTTTTTCTTAGTTTTCGCAAGAAATAAAAATCCCTTGTTAGAAACATATAATTAACTGTATTGTTCTTGGCTGCCTGATTCGATATCGGGATCGAGCAACCTTTGTGTAAGCCAAATTTACTACCTCAAGATCTGGGTGTCATTTGTGTCTTTGTATTACTTGTCTATCTTGATCCCCCGCGAATAAGCTGGGAAGGACTTGTGTAATCACACTTACATTTATGTGTACAGGCACCTAACACAAAATTGTAACTTCGTCTGCATATGACATCTAAATAATAACAATCCAGTAAATTTAATCTCTTTTAAACCTTTACAATAGAAACAACATATAAAAAAACTTAAGTAACCTCACTTCTTTCGATTCCTTAAGTATGTAATCACTTTTTATGCAACATATAAGGACCTTGAATAAGTTCTCGTTGTTTCTTAAAAGATGGCCAATTTCGAATGAAACACACTGGCAGGTAGTGTATCTAACCTTAAATATGTGTATGGTAGTTAACTTCAGTGTAAACAAAGTAATAAAAAGAATACAGAAAAATATTTTTATCACAAACTTTTCTAAAACTCGCCTTTTTTATAACGACCTATTTTCAGGTATTAACGTTTATATTTTTTTTCGTTACAGAGTGCTTTAGATTGCAGCCAGCCACCAATAGAAAGTATTTTAAAGGTACGTACCTACACAATTGTTTAGTGTTAGTGTATCTGCGTAACATTATGTGTTTTTTTAAGTATTCAACATCATTTATGACACGCGAGCTTCTTCGAAATCGGCCCTAAACCAATGGTCATTTTTTTATTTGAAGTATGTGCCATAATTTTCATCACCATTGTCATCTAGAACCATTGGAATATAAAAAGTAATTTTCAAGTCGATTTATATATGACGGATCTAATCGGTAAAAACATTTAAAAAACTGAATTGGGAAGCTCCTGCTTCTTGAAGTCGCTTGAAAAGAGAAAGCACGTTTCTTCCACTGCCGTCACGTTGGGAAGCAACGTGATGGCATTTATTTATTTGGACAATGAAACACAAAACAATCAGGTAAGTAGCAAAATATATAAAAATGTAGGTCTGTGTATTATTTAGGGATAGATTAATTGCCACAAGGCATTGACACATCATTATAAAACATAATAGGTATAGTTAATCAAAGTAAATGTTAGCTAGCTAAAAGTTTAGTTTTAGGATGTGGCGAACTCTAGTTCTAAATGCGGTACGTCTAGGGTTGAAAATGTCTAAGACTGCGTTATTCATAGATATATCGTTATACAGACGACACATTCTTGTAAGAGGATTGTAATACGAAACACTTCGTAAGTAAGTTCCAAGGAAAATGTACGATCTGGAACGTGCAAGTTACGCCTGGTGTTGAGGGTAAGAATACATAATAATAGTATAGGATCCCGCTATATAACGACCTTCACCGATATGTTTAATGGATGAAAATTATTTTATTAGAAATTTAGTATGTTAAAAATTATAAAAAATAATGTTTGCCTTAAAAAATCCTGTCCAGTCTACGGAAAAAACATCATTTTTTAGATAAATTCTATACCAATCAAGAGTATGAAGCTCATAGAATATGCAAACGTGACAAAGACTCTGAAATGTAATGTTATAGCGATCGACTGCTGCGCAGCATGTCGCGGGTTCGATCCCCGCACGGAAGAAATATTTGTACGACCTACAAGTATTTGTTCCAGGTCTGGGTGTTTTCTATCTATAATATGTATTTACAAAAAAAAATGTATATATGTAGTTTATCACCCATCTCGTTACCATAACACAAGCATTAAGTTGCTTAGCTTGGGACGAGATGGCGTTGTGTGAAATGTCCAAAAAAAAAACTAATTGCTAATAAATTTGTTTAGGAGATGAAGGCTCTACCAACCCCGTTGTCAGTAATCGCCGCGACGCCTAGGAAGGAATTGGAGAACAAATTTATCTTCAACCCTTACACAAATAAGGTACGTGACATTATAATGTGATTCATTGTATAGTAATTATAGGGCACATCGCTCCAGGGGCAGAAAAGTCCTCGAGTGGCGACCGCGTTCCGGAAGGCGCAATGCTGGTAGGCTGGCGCAATGCTCCCATACTGGGACCGACGACCTGGTTAAGGTCCCCGGAAAGCAATGAATGCGGGCGGCCAAGTGCCGGCCTTTGTTGAGATCCTTTGGCTAAGTTCAGCAGTGGACGTCATTTGGCTAAAATGATGAATTATAGTGAATAGAATACACGACTCCGTTACATCCTGAGGGTGTCGTAAGAATGGAAATTGCGTAGCCGAAAACGTAGCCTTCATCATCTAAAATTTCAGACTATAACTAAGCCACTGCTGGGTCGAGTCTTAATCTGTCACCGGGTGCTTTACAAGTAACTTAATATTTTTGCAAAAAATATACAGGGCTTATGCGGTGTGTCAGCTTGATGATGATACCAGGCAATTTTGAAACGCACTTGGCTAGACATTGAGGCTAGTTTTGTATAACCCACCACACGTGTCTTACGTTGTTGCTGAACGTAAACAATTTGCCATTGAATAGGTGTCGGTTCTTGGAAAAGCGCTATCGCTCGTCTTTTCATTAAAACTACCCTTCGTTGAAACGTGGGCGCGAAATGATTACATTTGATACTAATACTACAATAAAATTTCTATTAAATATTCGATAAAATAATGATGTATTTCATCTTTCTTACCTAATAATATAATGGCGAAAGTTTGCATGGATGTATGGATGGATCTATGGTAACCTGTCACGCAAAAACTACCAGATGTTTTTTTTATATATTTTTTTTATGAAACTCGTAGCCGGTGTGGTGATGATGGATTTAGAATACTATATATTCTCCCACACCACACCATTCACCCTGAGGGTGTCACACCAAAAATTTATATGACTTGTTAATTCCTCAGATTTCGCATATAGTATCTATATCAGTAGTATTATCGAGGCTTGTGTTATGTATGTATACCCTTCTTGTAACATCCTGTATAGTGTCAGCTACATATTCGGTCCTGCGTCCATGGGATAATAGACAGAAGTTAAAATTCAGATATAACAGACGAAAATCTCTATGTGAAACCCTGTGCCAAAACATTTGGCCAGGTTAATTTCTCTACACAAAATATACGTGTTAGATATTTATGCAGACAGCGACGAGGGAGGGAATCTAATATTTCCACAACACGCTGCTCTGCTGGTCTCTAGTTTGGCTATGCATAGAGCATGAAACACATTTGCCGTAAAACTAAATATCTTCCCGTTGTGTTGGCTAAAGCCGTAAACAGAAGTATTATAACTTCTCTACAATCTCGCCGGCTCTCTCCCGAGATATTTGCGTATTCGTAAAATGTGTGCTGCTTTAACAGTAAAACTATTGCACTACTTTTTTAGTTTCATAGGAAGTTTTCCTTATCTTATAAGATTTGTGTTCCATTTAGTTTATTTAGTTACGGCTAAGGACCGAGTTTGTTGACATTAAATATCCTTAATTCATAACCACACTAAGGTCGGCTATACAATAATTCTACCGCCATAAGAAGAAAGGCCATAAATCAGTAGTTTCGTAATCTGGGAAAAGAGCTCTATCTTGTGGACAACACAGCCGTTTATTGAAAATCATGTTCAGGTGAGTTATGGGCTTCTTATGACGGCAGAATCGATGACTAATTCTATATTTTTAACATATGCGTTTATATGCGACAAAGAAAAAATAGACAGTGATTTGTATCACTTTGTCAAATTTTTATATATGATTTGACAACAAAGACAGCGGTAGCTACTAAATATTGCAAATAAGGCCATAAAAGTTTTCATGCTCTAAAACTTGGCAACGGACACCTAATGGAGCGTAAAATTGCAGCCAAATAATTCTCTTGCCTAGCTAGCTAGCATCGCCCAGTATATTGAAGATTTAGGTATAGAAAAAGGAAAAATACTCAATAATATCATGTTTTATATATGATTTATTCACACTTATTAACCACTGTGTACCACTTTGTAGTAAAATTGAGACAACACTCGTGGGAAGTGCCAAAATAGCCGCTTATCAATGATAAGACACACATATTACGGCGTACTAACTAAAGATTAAAACGCATATAAACTTAACGAACCCTTTTGACTATAGTAGTATTTAGTCGTAATATAGTCTACTACTAGACTAGAGTAGTATTATAGTCGTGACGTTGGGTTTTACTGGCAATAGGTAAATACTTAGGATGCTTAATATAAGTACTGAGTAAGATAATTGTAATTTGCTTTTGTGACCACTTTTATGTAATCCTCTGTATTTGCAGGTTCAAGAAAACCCTCAGTTAGCCAACAACGATCTCAAAAGTCCTCTTCCTAAACCCGGTAAGTCTATTAGATTTAGAACTCTATTAGTTAACGTTTTATACTCTTATGAAGTTCTGTGTTTATTATCCTATCAATTAGGTACATTTCAATAGATTAAAAACATCATTATCAAACGGGTTCATGGTTTATCAGTTTTTCAATATACTTTTATTGTATTTTAATTATGTATCGCCCAGTATATTGAAGATTTAGGTTTAGAAAAAGAAATATGCTAGAAATACGCAGTGGTTGAGCGATCGACTGCTGTGCAGCATGTCGCGGGTTCGATCCCCGCACGGAAGAAATATTTGTACGACCTACAAGTATTTGTTCCGGGTCTGGGTGTTTTCTATCTATATTATGTATGTATTTACAAAAAAAAATGTATTTAAGTAGTTTATCATCCATCTCGTTACCATAACACAAGCATTAAGTTGCTTAGCTTGGGACGATATGGCGTTGTGTGAAATATCCAAGGGTATCCAAGGATATATTAAATGTATTTAGTACAATCATTTTTCTGCCGTAGGTACTTAGTAAATATTAAAACGCATATAAACTTAATAAACTCTTTTGACTATAAAGCGTGACGTCGGATTTTACTGACAATAGTTAAGTATCGCAAGCTAGCTATATGATTTAACTACTTACTTATTATAATTTCATGTACCTGCGGGCGTTATGGGTACATTCTAGTTTTAGGTACTTTTTTAGATTTAAATAATATTTTTCTAAATATACGCAGAATATCGATGTTTTTTCTGCTTCACCGTTAACTCCGTTAGTAGTTATCGCCGACTTTGATTAGCAGACCTCAAAGCAAAGCCGGTAAAACGGTCGTTTTATCCTAGCGATCCTAATTGGCTCATAACTCTTATCCGCTCGCTCAGCGGCCAATGAAAGACCGCTTTAAAAAACTTTTAACTTTTTTATTTGTTGGCTAAATAAGTGTCTCGGCAACTAACTGCCATGTTACTGCAAATAGTAGTTGAATAATTCATAATAAATCACGTGCTAGTTTTTTGATGCGATGTAATTTGCGCTGCATAAAACATACCTTTACCTTAAAAAAGATAATGCAAACTTGTTTTAAATTTACCGAGCATAAGACGTAAGGCTTTTTTAGAAATTTAGAGCGGGATTTTAGCACACGTGAATAATTTAAGAGTTATAAATTACTTGATTCAGTAATTTATTTTCTTTTCAATAGAGAGCTATTAAATTGTAAAATGAGTCTGGGTGTCATTTGTGCTCGTGAATAAGGTACATGTTTGTAAATTGACCCCGCGATACAGGTTATAATAACAACTGCAGGGGTTACGTTTAAAAAAATTGCACCCATGAAAGCCGGGGCGGCGGGCCGCTAGTTATACAATAAAATAAGATCTACCGTCTACCACCAGTTCGGAACGCGACCACTGCTGAGAAGAACTGACAAGAAACTCGGAGGGCTTGTAATTTTTGTAAAATGTATGTACAATATCCGCTAATGAAGCGGAAAAGTCTGTAGAGGAAAACGTGGGAAAAGGCTTACCTTACCAATATTTCCCTATAATAAATAATTTCACACAATAAATAAATTGACACAATAAACAGGATATAACCCATTACAGATGTGGAGATAATTGATTACCAACCCTATCGGTAGTTTAATCAATTAATATAGCAAGCGCGTTTTTCCCCCTTGGCGTAAAACAATGTGCTCGAAATCCGTTTTGCGTCGATATAGGGTTGGCTGCACCTAAAAATGTAAAGTGAAAATATTAAGAGCCAGTTAACACGTATCGCGGGCTCAGATCGGCCGGCAACGCCACCTGTCGGCGACGGGTATAAATAAATTGTGAAAAAAAAAAGATATTAACGTGCAAACAGAGCACACATGAGTGGCTTCATGTTTGCGATGCGCAGCAGTCGGTTGTCGATATCGATACTTTTATCAATGAACCGTTTAAAAAGGAGTGGTCAGTCTTTTTTTTAACCCCCGACGCAAAAGAGGGGTGTTATAATAAGTTTGACGTGTCTGTCTGTCTGTCTGTGGCACCGTACTTCTTAGACATGTTTGATGAAAATCACAAAACTCTTATAAATCGTCATATTTATAAACACCATTATCATCTTACGGCCCCTGTCCCACACCAGGTGGCAGTCTCCACACACACCTCTCAGTCGTCATACCTATATTCACATCTTTCACACACAACTCTGCACTCCTACAATCCCTCCATCTCCCCTGATCGCTCACAATCCCTGCGTTCACTCACATTCATGCCGAAACTACCACCGGTTCGGAAGGCTGCTCTACAGAGAAGATCCGGCAAGAAACTCTGTTGTTGCTTTTTTTTTAAATTATTGGTCTTGTTTACAAAAAGCACTAAACAGCATAGTGAGAGCAAGTTCGCAAGATGAGAGAAATGTACATTTTTGCATAAAAAATTAAATAAATAACTGCTGCTAACACTGCTGAGTCCAGTGACATGAAAGGTAAATAGCCTTCTGTGCCACGTTGGCCAGACCGGTTGGCACGCGGTTACGTTTCAAGTATCCTTCTCTTGCAACTCAGTGGCCTTGTAATCTCCTTTTGTCGGCTCTTACGAAACCCTCAGGATGGAATGGGGCGATGACACAATCACTACATAGTATAAAACAAAGTCACTGTCGTCTGTCCGTCCCTATGTATGCTTAAATCTTCAAAACAACGGAACGGATTTTGAAGCGGTTTTTTTTAATAGATAGAGTGATTCACGAGGTAGGTTTATAGGTATAATACTTGCATAATATTGTAGAGAAACACTGATAAATTTAGATGTTCATCATTGCAGCCGTGCGAAGCTGGGGCGGGTCGCTAGTGTATTATAAATCCGTCACCGCACGGAATATTAAGTAACAATTTGTGGCATAGTAAAGATTTAAGCATACATAGGGACGGACAGACGAAAGCGACTTTGTTTTATACTGTGTAATGATTATAGAGCATTATTTCACGATACTAAAAGTATGTAAATAAGAGCGTCGGACTAGCCACAAACACACACAGTTGTCACCAAGCATTATATCTCAAGGTACAATTGTTACGCCACGAAAGACATTACACAAATCTCAATTTTTTTTATTACTCTTTTTTATATACATACTAGGTGACACGGCATCCTTCGTACTGCAGAATCAGAATCAATAAATATAAACCTGAATGATAATTCCAGAACAAAAATAATGGGTATTAAAAAATTTCAAGATTTCAAGACCAAAATTAGCCAAATCGGCCCAGCCGAGCCGAGACTAATGAACAGCAATGAATTTTTATCTAAATAGATAGATAGATAAGAAGAAGATATAGTCGTTAACTTTATAGTATTGTTTCTTGTCTCGCATAATACCTGTATCTAAATGCAAAGCCACAGTTGGCATTCCCGTATACGTAATTAGTGTTTACGAGGAGACATTAAAAATTGTTGACCATAATTTGAATGTACGTGTCGAGTTATGGGGCAAGTTTATCGACCGTTGCTTCCTAAGTTACTATGTTACATCATCATTAACGTTTTCTGGAGAGTTTAATGTCATAACTTGCATATCATTTGTTTTAATTGTGCCTAGAGTTTATAGCTTCACATTAGTCAATGGCGAGAGAAGGTACATACACCATCCCATTTCATCCTGAGGGTATCGTAAGAGCTGACAAAAGGAAATGACAAGGCTGATAACCTAGCCGCAAGGGAAGGAAAACTTGATATGAAACCCTGTGCCAACCTGTCTGGCCAGTGTGGCACAGTAGGCTAATTACCCTCCATGTAGTTGGAGGAGGCCCGACTCAGCAGTGGGCCTTTTATGGCATGAGTAGTTGTAGTAGAGAGAAGACAATGCTAACCGGTGATGTAGCTATCAATGTGTCTAAATATAATCACATTATATTGAATTGCCACTGGTATCAGAAATAGAACTGAATGATCAGTTAATTGAGACATTGGGACCATTTAATTGGTATAATGACTATGCAGAGGTGATAAAAGTTAAGTCTTTAAAAGGTGAATTGAAGGGGTTTTATAGAATATAGATACACTTTACTTTGAGATACGGGAGATTCCATCAAATTTATCCAACTACCGAATATTTCGTTCGTGTGCAGACGGATTTAGAATACATGATGTCACCACCCCATTCCATCCTGAGGGTAGTGTAAGAGCCGACAAAAGGACCATGTCATATCCTAACGACAATTTTATATATTAGAACTATTATTTTATCTAGATTTGAGGTAGTCTGCAGCCTACACGTATGCGCGCTTGTTTAAATGTAAAATATATGATGTCGCCTTTTCAACCAAGAACCATTTATGCGCTGACAGATTTCTATCAGTCAGTTACCTATCCCAAGATAATTGATAGTTTCGGTAGAGTCAGACGATGCCGATCGGGGCGGCCCCTGTCGACGACAAGAGTTTAAATGCGAGTCCCCTACTCCGGTAATGTATTCGAGAAAAGAGATTTCGTTTAGAACGACATAATTTTCTTTTATTCTATTTTATAATTATTATATTTTCTATTAGATATCTACATATAACTGAATCTGTTTATATTTTTTAATTATTATTTATACTCTGATTTCTAATTTCAAATAATTTTAAATTTTATTTTAAGGGAAAATCATATTAGTCGTACATGAAATTTGAAATTGAATATTGTAAAAAAATTATGTAAATGCATGGAATAAAAGGTTTTTTTATTTTTATTTTATTACCGTGTGGTGACGGAGGGTGTCGCAAGAACCTAAAGAAAGTTTCTTTTAGTCAGAAATTGCGTCGGTCGTCGGTTTTTTAAACCTAGCCGCAAGAAGGAATCCTGGAGACAAACCCCTTTTTGCCAGCGTGGCATAGTGGGCTAATTCCTCCCAATTCTGGTTATTCGCGGCCTATGAAATAAGTCAGTAATCCCCTCTACGCTGGTTTTACCAATAATATTAAAAAAAAATATATCCTTCATAACTCTAAACGGGCGAGTTTCCCTAAAAATCGAATGGAAAATCGAATTAGCAATCGAATATGTCTCAAATTATTCGGCGTCAGGTTATCCGGTGTTGCATATTCTAATACGACATCGGATTCTCGAGGCACATTAGTATAGTATTCGATTCGTCGCCTAGATCCGTGTTCAGTTTCCAGAGTAGTGCCTCATCTCCACGAATTCAATTCACCGAGCCTTCCTTTTCTGACTGCAAATTGAAAGGTCCGATTATAGTTTTATTTCCAGTGCGCACCGCGGCTTTATTGCCAGTGTGTGTTGTTTTTAAATGGAAGCGTCCCGATCTGTTATGTCAACAGCAGTTTTTAGAACGTATTGGATGCATTCGAATACAGGATGAATGATATATCTAGTATTTTTGCACGTGTTTCGTTTAGATTGTGGCTTTAACAAATTGTGTTAATTTTTTTTATTAAATAGTCGGATGAAGTCAACCTACGACTTTTATCACCCTTTCATTGGTGTAAATTTTCCTTACTAATTTGGCCTCTTAGATGGCTTTAGGAATTATTGTGACATTATATGTACCAACGGTCGAAATTCGACCTTAACTAGTTCAAATTATAGTTCTGAATATAATTCTATTCTTAATTTGACCACAGACTAAAAATAAACAAAAGAGTATTTAAATGCGGGTATGTGTCAAATACACGGTGGCACTTTGTATGCCTAAATTAGCAAACAATATTATTTGCATGCTGCACTATGTAAATTATAAGTGTTAGATAATTTATCGGTACTTTAAGTTAATTGTTCTATGTGTGTTTTTTTTCTTTTTATGCTATTTAATAAATAATATATTAATAAATAAATATATTATTATTATAACCTATTATAATATCCTTGGACAATTCACACAACGCCATATCGTCCCAAGCTAAGCAACTTAATGCTTGTTATGGTAACGAGATGGATGATAAACTACTTATATAAGTACATTGTTAATTTTAAAATTTGTAAATACATGCATATTGTAGATAGGAAACACCCAGACCCGGAACAAATACTTGTATCATGAATCGAACCCGCGACATGCTGCGCAACAGTCGATCGCTTGTCTTACAAACGGACTTAAAATCAAAGTGTGGTGCGAGCCGATTTTCGTCTAATAAAATTAAGGTCTCCCGACTGAACAATGAGCTATTTCTGAATTAAAATCATGAGAAATCCACACAGTACGTTTTCAGAACGTTCTGTGTAATTATATGAGCATGAATTTCTCTGGAATATTCCAATCTTTCGGTTAATAATTACTTTTGCTTCCGATAAAGCAAAGTACACTGTGAAACGTAATAACGAAGGATTGGTACGTAATTGATGTCTATTTATAGAACAGTCTTGCCGATAATGTCCTAGTGAGGTAGGTATATTGACAAATACAACATACGCAATACTTGTTCCAATACTATGTTCCATTTATAAAGTAAACATGGAAACAATAAATACCGTAACTAACAAAAAATACTTATTTTATACTAGCGACCCGCCCGGCTTCGCACCGGTACTTAAAAACCTTCCTATAAACCGCTTCTAAATCCGTTGCGTAATTTTAAAGATTTAAGCATACATAGGGACGGACAGACGACAGCGACTTTGTTTTATAATAAGTAGTGATAGTGATGTATACTACTCTGCCCATAAATTACCCACTGCTGAGTCGGAGCTCCTCCCAACACAGGGACGGTCATTAGCCTATTGTACCACTCTGGCCAGACGGGTTGGCACAGGGTTTCGTATCAAGATTTCGGCTAGATTTTCGGACTTGTATGTTCCTTTTGTTGTCTCTTACGACACCCTCAGGATGGATTGGGGTGGTGACACTATGTGTTCTAAAATGACGTAAGGACAATTTCAAAGTAGTGGGTATGACCGCCTTATTGCTATTTATTTATTTATTTATTTTATTTTAATACTTCATGCAAACATATTTACTTTACTATATTTACATGGACTTAATGCCAAGAGGCATTCTCTCCCAGCTATTCACCTTCATATGACAGTGAACACGATGCTAATTAAATAGTAAACAAGTATATTAGGCGTCAGCCTCTACTGGATCATGATATATTTTTTTTATCTAAGACTTGAATGCCTAGGCTTGCGTGATCGAAAGCAACGCCAGGGTCTAAGATGGAGCAGGCAATTCAAGGAAATGCCCTGTCGGGCACCGGCTCCGACATACACACGATGGAATACAGTAAAAAGTAAAGCTATGCGTGCTGGGTTTTGTTGATTCTTTACAACACGCGTTTTTTCCCAGCGTGCGTGGCGATGTGTAATATTCTGCAGGTTTCAGTAACCGAATGTGAAAAACATGTTATAGAAAGGTTACAGCATTTTTGTAGTAACCAATCCAGAAACAAAGTACCCTATCTACGTACAAAGAGAATCTCATCACGGAATACCCATGATAACAAGATTTACTCCCTAATATATCGTATTCAACCGAATTGTTTTCCAACTTTTACGATTCGCCAATCGTAAAATTGTGCCTGGCCGTTTCTCCCCTACCGCCCTATGAGTTATGTGTCGGGCGCAACACTGATAAATAAATCAGTATTTAGGTCGTCCAAGGTGTAGCGGGAAGGTTTTCTTAAGTTGTTTATTTTCTTAATTCGCAATTAAATCTAAATGCCCTTGCCTGTTTATTCTCCTTTATTATGCTAAGACTGCACAGTGGGTCTTGACTGTATCTCCACGAAATGCTAAGGTTGCCGGGCTGGTGTCATATTTCGATAGTAGTGTCTGAAGATGGAACATAATGAAATGTTCAATGGTTGAATGTATATTTTTGTTGTAAAATTCTTTGTAGTGACGTCATGAAGTTTCATATTACCGAAATAAACTGATAAATAATATATAAAGTTGCAGAGTTTGTTTGTTTGAACGCGCAAAGCTCAGGAATTACTGGTCCGATTTCAAAAAATCTTTCAGTGTTATATAGTCCATTTATCGAGAAAGGTTATAGGATATATTTTATTTTCAAAAGAATTAAGGATCTGTATGAAAATTGCGACTTCGTAAACCAAGATGTAAAATCGAAAACCTATTTATGCGTGTGCTGCAAAAACTATTGACAATTGAACGAAATGATGTACTACGGGTTTGTAGGTCTTATAAAGATCTATAAAAAAGTCTCACAGCACATATCTAAGTATCATAGTTAAGTCACAATAACCTCTTTTATGTTCATAAAAAATATGCATAGAGATAAGCACGGGTTCGAAGCCCACGTGGGCGAAGCCGCGCGCAAAAGCTAGTAAACTGATATGATATGATGGACTTTAACTCCAAGATTTATAGCTTCCATCGTTCTTTTCAAACTCTATAGGAACTTACCCTGCTCTTGAATTGATGGACTTATTTCTGTATCGACCGTAGAGGAAAAATTAATGCTGTCCTTTTACAAACGCATTGAAGTAAAAACCGGTGTACGGACAAATACACACACTGCAACCGTGCAGGTTTTTGTTAAACCGGGAACAAATGATATGTAAAAATGTGATCATTGCTTCTAAGAAATAAAAAAAGTAATATGTAGCACTAATTATAAAAAAAACATCTAGAAAGTTGCTTGATTCTAGAAGTTTCCTTCTAATTATGTATGTGTCTACCGCGTCTTGCATATAAATCAAGGTATAAGTATCGTGTATTACATGCATCGCTGAAACCTCAAGTTTCATTATGCGAAATCAGGGTAAACGCACCAAATTCCGTCGGTTCTAAAATAGTCTATTTTCCGATGGTATTTAGAAGCGCCTTTTTTAAGCACTTTTCTGCTTTATATGTATTAATTTATTGTATATCTTGGGCTTGACTCTAATCACCTTTTTTTTTTACGTTGGAGCTCCTCATGGGTTCCTGGCCGTTGGGGACTGACCGGGGTATGGGGGACTCGGGGGCGCGTAGAGATGGTAAATTGCGCCCTGACCTACTATATGAGAAACTCCGGTGTACAGTTTTGAATCCTTTATTACGTCACTTCCTTATGCACTAGTACCTACACAGTATACACGGTATCTATAATAAATCACTAACGGAACACTGCTATTATTTCACGTCTTACTTCTAGCGCGTCTCGAGACAGAATGCCCCGCTCGATCGTGCGATCGCCTATTTATATCTTTAGTGTTGCCAATGCTGAAATTTATGTTTATAATCGATTTCGATTCGAATAATTGTTATATTAATTTTACTTTACACTTTTAAACTAAAATAATTATTGACCTAACACTACCCACTAAAACCGACGATGATCTTCTACTGCCCAGTGCGGCCTCGGAATTCACTCCCAAGGCGGGAGCATGCTCCGTGACCCTGGGTGCCTTGGCCCGCCTCTTATAGAGCTAGGGGAGCCCCATGCTTCGAGGCGGGCCCCTCCGATTATGAGGGGGGGCTGTGTGAGTCTGTGTGAGTCTGTGTGTGTAAATTTGTGTTTGTAAACAGCCCCTGCGATACAGGTTATAGACGCAGTGCGGGGGTATCTGTTTTTTGAATATAACGGTATTCACACTTAAGGTGAATGTTCCAGGGTAGCCCGCGAAATTCAAATTTTCGTACGTTTTTTGCAATTTGCAGGTCAGTGCTAGGTTGTATGTTGATTAAAATGTTATTCGCGGCTGTAAGACGTATGTAGTTATAGAATTATAATCATCAAAATCATCAATACAACCCTCCAAGCTCATAAAGGTGCAAGAATGACTTTGAGCTTGAAAAAGTTTTTCTTGCACCTTGACCATGAGCTTGGAGCTGGAACATTCACCTTAAATAGGAACCTTTACCTTACCGACTCCTCGTTTAGGTGCGCTAAGTGTAGAACTTTGCGATTTCCAATAGTCTCATCGGAGTTTCAGTGCGCTTGACTAGAATGCGGCGAACCGGGATTAAGAGGTGCAGCGTTTTAATTTCTTGTTAACAAATGGCTGATGCGAGTCAGCAAACTTCTACATTGCCTAATTTTACTTTAAAAGGGTGCGTTAATGCCAGATCTTAAATTGCTTTAAGTAAACTACAATAATGCAACTATGAATGTTCTCAGTATGGTGACGGCTTTAGAATACATTGTGTCACCACCCCATTCCATCATGAGGGTATCGTAAAAACTGCCAAACAGCCGCAAGAGAAGGAAAACTTGGTACGAAACCCTGTGCCAACCGTGCTGGTCCACGTGGCACAATAGGCTGATTACCCTCCATGTGTCTGAGAGGGGGTCCGATTTAGTAGTAGGTCATAGAAGGGCTGTCAAAATCAATCAAAATCAAAACTCATTTAATCAAGTTGGCTCATTAGAGCTCTTTTGAGAAGTCAAACAATAAAATTAAATTTTAAAATTTACCATTTAAGGTGAATGTTCCAGGGTAGCCCGCGAAATTCAAATTTTCTTACGTTTTTTGCAATTTGCAGGTCAGTGCTAGGTTGTATGTTCATTAAAATGTTATTCGCGACTGTAAGACGTATGTAGTTACAGAGTTATAATCATCAAACTCATCATTACAACCCTCCAAGCTCATAAAGGTGCAAGAAATCTTTTTCAATGTCAAAGTCATTCTTGCACCTTTATGAGCTTAGAGGGTTGTATTGATGAGTTTGATGATTATAACTCTGTAACTACATACGTCTTAGAGCCGCGAATCAAATGTTCATCATCAAACAACCTAGCACTGGCCTGCAAATTACAAAAAACGTAAGAAAATTTGAATTTCGCGGGATACCCTGGAGCATCCACCTTAAAATTAATTATTTACCACTAGTTCGGAATGCACCTCTACCGAGAAGAGCCGGCAAGAAACTCTGTAGTTGCTCGTTTTAGTTGTAGTTAAACGTTTGAAAGGACTAAAGATTTCAACAAGAATTTTTGTTCAGTCACTTTAAAGTTTGTTTTAAATGAAGGATAAGGATGAAGCATTCGCTGTTTGAAAAATAAAGTCAGTCGCATATAAATTTAACCCGTGTGGGGCATGGTCAAAATATTACACTTACTCGCCGCACGTTGGGAAAAAACACGCGTTGTAAAACTCAACAAAACCCAGCACGCTTGTTGCTAGGATCTAATAGTCTGCCCGGCTAGCTAGCAAGCAACCCTACACTTAAGTCCGGCGCCAAGCAGTTTACCTGTGCTCCGCGTGTGTGTATGAGAGCCGGTACTCGACAGAGCATTTCCTTGAATTGCCTGCTCCATCTTAGACCATGGCGTTGCTTTCCATCACGCAAGCCTAGGGTCAAAGGCATTCAAGTAACAGATAAAAAAACACGAAGATGTCTACCGTAGCGTTCAACTCAAATCAATGGCCGTTTTACGATTGATAAAAAAAATTACCGTTTCGTTCCATTAGCCGTGCGCGGTTTACGACCTGCTTACTAAAAGGGTTCTCGTTTTGAGATCATTCGCAGCATAATGGATTGTAAAAATTGCCGGGTCAAACTTCTCAAATTGAGTGATTGGCTGTAAAACCCGCCGTGTGTTGTGCTCACAATAAAATAATATTGTTATTCAGTGAACACGGCGAAAAGTGTTGTGGAATATTACCGGAATGTGTGAGATCGACCGAGCGTCTATCAGTTTTAAGTATTCTCGAAATAGCTCCAGTAAACCTGTGCTCAAGACAATACAAAGGAATTTGGCAATTTTGGCAATTTGCATTAATGCAGCTATTTCGGTATCTACATATTTTGTTTTTAAGTTTAAAAACTTCAACTCTATCAGCTATAAGTTTAGTCATGTGACTGTGCTGTCATACATAGCATAGTAACCGGAAAAGCACCGGTTTTTCGGTTACAAAGCCGGTTTTCATTGGTTTTGATTTTTCAAGTATTTTGAGCAAATTTATTCCAAAGCTGTTTGTTTATCTTATTCCCCTTTTCAAGTTCTGTTAAGGGTTTTAAAATGTTGTTTACTAAAGTCATGTTAATACGATACAGGAGAACGTCAAGATGTAATTCATCAGCATCATCATAATTTCGACCCATAAATGCCACACTACTGTGTCGGGCCTCTTCCAAATTCATGGAAGGTCATGAATTTGCCTACTGTGCCACGCTGGCTAGATGGGTTGGCACGGGGTTTCGTTTCAAGTTTTCCTTCTCTTGTAGTAAACTAACTTGTAGCTTGTCATTTGCTTTGATCGGAACTGTGTATTCTATGTGCTGGGTTAGTTAATGGAAACAGACTTAGATAGCTTGCCCGACCAGGGAATCGAAAGTAGGAGCGTTGGTCTGTAAACAGGCCTCCGCAACCTCTGTGCAAATAATACGTCCGACACGGATAAAAGTATCATCAACTTTGTATTGACGGCAGTTTAAATTTCGAAAGCCCTATAAACAATTATAACTTTGCCAATTTCTGAAATCAATCCGCCGTCGATCCGACGTCGATGGGCGACTTCGTTTATTTCTTATCCTCGACTTTATCCCGGGCCGGATCCGTTTCAGTTATTAATCTGCCGGACAAGTTTGAAGCGCGATACTGACAACTTTTTAAGATACCACTCTCCGCAGTAGGTTTCCCGATTAGTTATTTTATCGTCTGGACTTTACGTTGTGTAGCTTGCACGCGTTATCTGAATGTGTTAAATGTGTTTTTGTATGTCGTGCGTACATGCACTTATGTAGACTGCCTCGTTGGTCTAGTGGTTAGATGTGCTGCCTTTGGATCAACGGGTCCCGGGTTCGATTCCGGGGTCGGGCAAGTGTCTTTGTCTAAACCAGAGGCACTGGCTCGGAGTCTGGGTGTCATTTCTATCTATAATATGTAAGTATTTACAAAAAAAAAAAATATAAGTAGTTTATCATCCATCTCGTTACCATAACACAAGCATTAAGTTGCTTAACTTGGGACGAGATGGCGTTGTGTGAAATGTCCAAGGATATTTATATTACAGACTACTAATATTATAAACGTCGTGGTCTGTAAGAATGTACAGATTTATGTTTGTTACTCTGAATGGGTTAGCGTGTACTGGGTCCCCTAGTACAGTTTTCCGTGTGGTGACGGATTTAGAATACATAGTGTCACCATCCCTCATCCTGAGGGTGTCGTAACAGCCGACAAAAGGAAGTGATGGCTGATTACCTAGCCGCAAAAGAAGGAAAACTTGATACGAAACCCTGTGGCAACCCATCTGGCCAGCGTGACACAGTAGGCCAATTACGCTCCATGTAACTGGAGGAGGCCCGGCTCAACAGTGGGTCACATAAGGCTGAATAGTAGTAGTAGTAATAAAAATCCTTCTCTTGTGTTTAGTTTTGCTGTTAATTAAAACTAAATTACTTTAATCGTCTCGTATGACACCCTCAAGATTTAACAGGATGGTGAAACAATTAATTTTAAATCACCTCGTAATAAACGAAATCTAATGCCTTGTCGTTTTTATTTTACGCGAAGGGGTAAAGTTTCATTTTGATAGCCGAGAGAAATAAATCGTGTACTCGATATGCCAATTTGATGTTGGGGCGCCATCTATTGCCACAGTGGGTAGACTGCGGGCGGTTTGGGTGGGGGGTTAACCCCTGCCCACCTGCCCCCGGCCTCGGCCGTGACGCCCATACTACGCTACTACGAGTACGCTAGCTAGAGGTGGGACATCATTTGTGTCGATGTTATAATGGGACGTAAATTATGATAATAAAATATTAAAAACGTCCGTTCGGTTTAAAGCAGTAGACTGTATTAAACGAGCATATTTGACATATATCAAAGACAATATTTTATAAAAAGAACACTAATATTAATATACTCTTTTCTTATCAGCCAGTAGCCAACATCCTGGACCCCCAGTGTGAAGCACGAGTTGGAAGTGGCTACTGACTAATACCGTTAAACGCCTAATCGACACTGCTTATTATCATAATTTACGTCCCATGTTATATATCCCATGCAATGTTATATTGCAAAAATGAGAAGTGTCTCACTTGAATTTATAGCTATTGAATCGCTTTTGAATTTAAAGAATAATTTCGAATTTTAGCACAGGTCCATGATGTATTTTAATGATTTGTACTTATGAAATATTGCTTGCTATTAAATTAGGAAAACTATATTGTTATAACGGTATTATAACCACATGATAGCCACAAAAAACACCAGATCCAAGAACCACAGAGTACCAATAAATGAGTCTAGTGAAATATGAAAGCAGTCGCATACATAAATATAAATGTACGACAACATCTACATTGGTTGACTTTAAGGTTAAAGTAACGTGAAATAGAGTCATCTATAATTGTAAACGACAGCGTCCTTGTGAACATAAATTATTGCGAAATAAATGATAAACGTAGACTAGTGTTAAAACTAACCCTTAACTAGTGTTGAAGACATTCTACATTTTGATAATACATGAAAAAGAACATAATGTATGAAAAAAAAATGTTCTTGTTTGTCTGAGAACCGCAGCTATTAAGCCTCTCCTTTAAAATAAAATCCGCATCATAAGCGGTCAAGTTCTATAAAAGCAACGATACCAAAAATAGACACACATGTGCTACACGACAAACTTACAATGCTCCTCTTATATTGCGGTTTAAAAATAGAGTCTTGAAATGTTCTTGATAAACCTGGTATTATCGATATCAAAAAGCATTCGACACGTCTTACTCATAACTCCTCCATTTTCGGGGTTTAAAAATAGAATATTGTAAAATGGTTCTTGATAAAACGGGTTATATCGATATCGGCAAGCATTCAACACGTCTTACTTAAAACACATCTCTTTAGCGGGGTTTAAAAATAGAATATTGTAAAATTGATCTTGAAAAACCTGGTATTATCGATATCAACGAGCATTGAGGCTATTGCTCAACTTTTAATACTGGACACTCGTACCCTAGTTGCTGCTATTCAGAGCAATACCACTACTAGTATCGATATTCTCAGATTTAGATATTGGCTCTGTCTATAGAAATCCAAGAACAGTTCAAATGGTCCACTCACATTTCAGATTCCCTTTTTCATTTGGATATCTCCAATCCTGCTAAAATATTTCTCTGGGTCACTTTCTTTGCTATACAAACACTGACAGGGTTTGTCCCAAGACGGAGCTACAGTATACCAATTTTTAGACCAATGCCTGTCGTTTATTCTGGATTTTATCAGAAAGTAGTCAAATTTTTCTTGACCTATTTCTTTTGGTATGTTACTTTTTGTCTTGTAAGAAACACCTTTTCTGGCATGGGTTCAAAATTTGAAATCGGTGCGTTTCTAGACAATAGTTACTTAAAATACCTAGCCTCAAGAGTTGCCTGGCTTCTACAGAGTTGTTAATTAAAAAACGTGGCCGCAAGAAAATAACTAATCGTGATAGATACGATACCATTGTATATCAACCTGAAGAGACGATCTAGAAACTGCGCAACATCCCGACTCGGCAGTGGGTCATCTATAGGACGAAAATAATAAGACGTGATAGTGAGCTCTCTTTTCTTTTTCCTTTTTAGAAAATGAATCCCCTGCTCTAAATATAACCTGTATCGAAGGGCCGTGTACAAACATATAATCCACAAACACAAATGACACCCGGACTCGGAGTAAATGCATCTGGTTCACACATTGAAACTTGCCACACCGCTGAATAGAACGGGACTCGTGATCGTAAAGCGGCACCAACCCAACTACTAAACCAATAAGGCAGCTATTTACTACGTTACAATCGTCCAGTGGCTAAAACTAAACGCTATTCGGTGCTGAAACTATAAGTCCTAATGATAGTGGAGTGGCCGAGAAGCCTTCACATTTGGGGTGTAGAGACAAGGTTAGAGGCCTTAGTTGATTCGTTAACGAAGTGTAAACGGTAAATCTCGGGCGGGGTCCTTTAATCCGTGCGAAAGATAAATGATAAATGTGTCACGCAGATTCACAAGGATGGCCCGGATGTAATAACTAACAATTATTATAGTTGTGGCATGGCCAGCACAGTAGGCTGGCTAAATGGAGGAGGCCCGACTTAGCAGTGGGCCATTATGGGCTGAATAATATTCTTTAAAAACTTTTCCAACGGTTTTGACCTTGGGTGTTGGACTACTAAGCAATTTAATGAAGAATAGCTACTCGATGTAGAACCTATTGCGTTGGTTTGTAAAGTATCCCACGCGCTTTTGACGCAAGCACTTGGCAAGGACTTTTGAATTTAGCAGTTTAATGCTAGCAATTGCTGGCCAGAGGGATTGGCACAGGCTTTGGTTTCAAGTTTTCCTAGGTTTTCGGCCTTTTATTTCCTTTTGTCTACTCTTACGACACCCTCGGGATGGAATGGGGTGGCGACACCGTGCAGTCTAAATGGTTAAAAGGCACCAAATAGATTTTACCGTCAAGAAAATCATTAGGAAACGAGTCACAAACAAAACCGCCATATTGTGTTTCGCGGAATCCACGAACAAAGGGATTCAAGTGGCGGATTCCGGAAGGTACGGTCGAAGTACATATAACCTCCTGCGGCTTAATCGTACCATAGGGAGGGACGAGCGTGAAACAATCGAATGAATCGATATATGTTATCATCGATTTTGTTACTAGTACTGTCGCGTTATTTCAAATCTCTGATTTGTTTTTGTTATTAGTTATGTGGTGCAGTACATTGGCATAGAAAATTATAAAAAACCCTCTCAATTAATGTTACTTGTTTGTTTTCTTTTTACACTGTTAGAGGAGAAAAGTAACTCAGAAATAGTTTCACAACAATTTGATAACATTACCCTAATAATAATAAATTTATAACGTGATCTATACGAGTACATATAGACTATCATCTATATAGACTTTTGTCGCCTCATAATTTTTCCCTCGCCGTTTTTTTTCGTTAGAAATACTCTGGTACTCCTAGGTATGTGATAGCCTCAAACCCTGGGTGAGTACGTAGTAGTAGTATGTATTAGTGAGTAATATTATTTTGTTCCCAAATAAATATCTAAAGAATGTAATTGAGACCACAAAATTAATATGGAAATCAGGTTTCCTAATGATCTATAGCCAATCAACTCGATTTGGTAATCGCACTATCGAATCGATTTGTTCGTTTCCTAAAACACGAAGCATAGTCACATGGTGTATCGGGCGGGAGTCGGTGATAAAGTGTCTACTTAATGTATAGGCACTACTATTTGTTCTCGAACTTCAATGCGTATATCGTATTTTATTTAATCTATTGTTTCAACGTGGGTACGAGTTGAATTGAACAATGTAACGCCCACTTTAAAATAGTTACAATTTCCTGGTACAAATCATGTAGGTTTCGTTTCGTTTTGGGACTGTGTATCCATTAAAGATTTTTACCCGATACCTTGTTTCTAAAAGTAATGATTTTATTATTGACTTTCAACAATAAATATGGCGTTAAATAGCGTATGCTTTTGTGGCAGTATCATAGACAATGTCTTTTGTAGTTTTTTAGTTTGCTTCCGAGATGTTTAGGCAACAAACAAACAAAATGCCCTTTTTCTGTTTGCCAGAACATTGTAATGGTGACAGCAATGTGACAATTGTACTAGACGTTCGCTTAATTAAAATCAATGACAATTCTGTCCTTTTCTTTTAAACTTCCTTTCTTTGTAAAAGGGCTAGACGAGGGTTTTTGTCAAAAATATATTTGTTTGGTGCCCCGTTTGTAAATACACCCCTTCCTTGTGGCTTACGACACCCTAAAAAATGCGACAAGAACGATAGATCACCTAGCTGCAAAGTAAGGAAAACTTGATACAAAACCTGTTTGAACCCGTCTTGCCAGTAGGCTATTAGTCCCATGAATTCGGAAGAGGCCAGACTCACTAGTGGGTCGTTTATCAGCTAAAACGTTGACGAAATATTCCCAAAGATACATTATATATTTAGGTTTTTTCACTCATGCGAGTTACGAGGGAAAGCCAATAGTAGTGGTCATATATAAGGTCGCAGAATACGGGACACGGCATTAAAATGCAGTGCGCGTGTCTCGTGTCCCCCAAGTCGGAGCCGTCCGCTTCCTCCGCGGCTGCCGCCCGCCGACTCATCATGTGTTATGTAACGTTCACACCAACTCGCAAATCATGGCCACAATCGTGCCAATGTTTGAACCAATTACTGTACAATAATCGGCTCGGCAAATGACTTGAACAATAACCTTGACTTCGTCAACAGTCTCCTAGGTAGAGCAGGCGTAACTAACGTGATTGGTCAATGATATGCGCAAAATTTCCTACAACGCGGTGGCACTTTGTGTTCAAGATGTTCTCCGGCTACTTTTGAACCTACAACATTAAATTGGTTATTTTTAACCCCTTTTCTTTTGGGCGGAGGAGAAACCCTTTTTACGGGTACCCAGCCGCTTCCACTGGCGGAGCAATGCCTCGAAGTGAGTGGAAACGACAGGGTTATATGGGACTCGAAGACGCCTGAAGAGGGCGCCCCCTACCCACTAAAACTCCACCGATCTCGCGCCCCGGTGGAGTTTCAGCTCTTCTAGTTGTATCGGATGTTCTTTAGAAAGTCCAGCTGTGGTGGTCGTGTGGCGGGTCGTTCTCTTCCCTGTCGTTGCTGGGGGTCGTTTAGGTTAGGCATTAAAAGGTTAATTACAAAATACAATAATAATGACACCATTTTATCACAATCAAACGCCAGAACTACGAGTAATCCTAGTTATCGATATTTCATTCTGTTACTTCGTACATTCATTCAAAATCGCGGACAGTGGACAGCAATGGAAATGGAGCTATATTGTATCTTATTGCAGTCAAATTTCGCGTGACAAAATTAATGGCAGTTGTGTCGCCGGATGGGGTAATGGCGTCTGATTGCTGGGAGATGAGGCGTCGCTCTTTCCGCTTGTCTGTTTAGTGTTTTTTTAGTCTCATTGGTTTTTTGGTGTTCCTCGTTTTCGTGGGGGTTCTTCCTAAACGTGCTGCTATGTTTACATTTTACATAAATCGACGTCAAAACAATGTCATGCCAATTTTTATCAACATTTGTTACGTTGACGAAACTTCATACTTGTGTGTGTGTTTGTGTGTGATTAAGCGTCCGTTAATGTGTGTGCGATTATTCTTGTTGTCTCCGGGCCCGGGTCATTTAAGAAACGACTAGGCTTAGTTCGAAGCTGCTTAGATTTGCTGCATTTGCATTGGATATTCAATATCCGAGTCTACAATGGGTTCCGTATCTCTAACTCTCAAAATAGTCAGAGCGCACAGTCTCGGCGGTAAGAAAATATTAAAAAATACTAAGTACTCTGTTTCATAGAGGTATGTTCAACCTTTTCTCACGGTCACCCTCTAGTGTTAAAATGCGAGTTACAATATAAATTGTGTTATGTTTTTCAAAGCAACATTTTTCTTTTGACCTTGTGCCATCCCCTTGTGTATACCGGATGAGGGGCGCAAGGTGATTTTGCGAACGCACCACGGTATAATCAACTATGCCACACAAATACATGGCTAATCACTATTACAAACCTTATTGGCTTGTATTACAATTGATATTTGCGTAACACTAAGCAGTCCCTTTGGTGCGGTCTCTGAATTGTTTTGAGGGTACTTAATAAGTGCTTCTTAGATTTTTTTGCGATTAATTCAAAGACAGTTCTTTTTGTATATTACGGACTGACTTGTCTACATTGAAGCACATGATACATATTGGTCATAATGTAAACAATGAAAATAAAAGAGATTATTGATTAAATACTTAGGAAATTTATGTAGTTTACTCAGAAGCTTACTGACACCACGCGAACGATCGCAATTATGTCAAATGTTTACTTGATATCAACGATGTGTGAATCTGACTGGCTAGTGTAGCACAGTGGCTGATTTCCCTCCAAGAAGTTAGAGGAGGCCAGACTCGGGAGTGGGTCAATAATATCCTTGGACATTTCACACAACGCCATCTCGTCCCAAGTTAAGCAACTTAATGCTTGTGTTATGGTAACGAGATGGATGGTAAACTACTTATATACATTTTTTTTTTGTAAATACATACATATTATAGATAGAAATGACACCCAGACTCCGAGCCAGCGCCTCTGGTTTAGACAAAGACACTTGCCCGACCCCGGAATCGAACCCGGGACCCGTTGATCCAAAGGCGGCACATCTAACCACTAGACCAACGAGGCAGTCATAATGGGCTGAGATGGTAGTAAATTATTGTAAAGTATCCCATGAACGGGTTTAATTTCAATTCGCAGACAAAGTAATGTCGACTCATTGGCAAGTACTCGTATAATCAGAAATAACTAATCTGCCAGGTCTCCGTTTTCGATCACAATGAGAATAATTCAGTCCACTGCTGAACGTATGGCTCTACCAAGTTTCGCCGCTGAACTTCAGAGAATCAGAAATTCAATACTATATAATTATGAAAAAAAAAACACACACACTTTTTAGATGTTACAAACGCCTTTTCTTATCTCTCCAAGTCCTGGGTATTTTCAAGGCTACACAGATTATAAAAGTAAAGCTAAGGCTAGTAAATATATTTTTTATTGTTTAGAATCTTCTTCTTCTTGATAATCATCGTCGCAGGCCGTCACATACCAGTGAGTCGGCCCTCCTCCATTTATATGGAGGGAAATTAGCCTACTGTGCTGTTTAATATATGTAATTATTTTATTTAAACCGTGATAGTTTTTGCTAAATCTTAGAAGGAAAAAAAAATAAAGACTTGTTATTGGCGATCTGTTTCTCGTTGTGTCTTCCAGTTTTCCATGCTTAAATAGTAAACAACAAGTCAAGCGTTTAGTGATTTCGAAATACTGGCGTGGCGTCCTTAAATAGGGGCAAAGCAAAATATTAACCGCCTCAAGTGAACGACCCGCCAATTCCTATCAAACTTTTCAGCAACTAAGCTTATCTCGTTTTGCAGACTTAAAACTGGGGTCAGTGCCAATGTGGCAAAGTTAGATATGCTCATGAATTAGAGCGAGCCGTCCCGGTGGGCGGTCTGTTTAATTTTACAGTGTAATATTAATTTTGGGGTAGTGATTGTCTCGCTATGGTCGCGCCTCCCTTTTATTGATGGGCGTTGATGTTAATATGGATCAGTAGTTGTTGACTTTAACAACAGTAACAGTAGTTACTTTAAATGAGCTCATTGAGACTTTCATTTACATACCAGTAGTTTCAAGTGAAAAGTAGTATTTTTTTGTTTTTTTTTAATCTCGTGCCGGCCCTTTTTTAACAGAACGGTTAGTGCACTATGTGACAATAAGTATACTTTTTTAAATTAAAATCCTTTTAAGTATTTAATGATTTTTGGATCGATTCAATATGAAGTTTGAGTTTAGTCGTATAGTAAGTCTTGTTAGTCTAAAGGTTGCTACCATGTCTTTCGGTTCACAGGTCCCCGGTTCGATTAGAGACGGGCCTTGGTCTGCAAGCCACTTAGTGAGTTATAAACCTAGTGCGCGAAAACTTTTTAAAATCATTGATTTATTATTTTTAATGTTCTTTGTAATAATTTCCTGGAGGAAGGTCTAGCCAGAACACACCTATGAAGTTACGTGGTACTCTCGACATACTAAAGAATAAAAAGTAAAAACGTCTTATATCCTTGTAATTATAAATAAATATAAATATCCTTGGACATTTCACACAACGCCATCTCGTCCCAAGTTAAGCAACTTAATGCTTGTGTTATGGGAACGAGATGGATGATAAACTACTTATATACATTTTTTTTTGTAAATACATACATATTATAGATAGAAATGACACCCAGAGTCCGAGCCAGTGCCTCTGGTTTAGACGAAGACACTTGCCCGACCCCGGAATCGAACCCGGGACCCGTTGATCCAAAGGCGGCACATCTAACCACTAGACCAACGAGGCAGTCATTATAAAACCGTTCAATCACTTGGAAGGTGGAGCGTCTAAGCCAGCAGTGACGGGAATTATTTCGCCTGCGCGAAGATTCTAGACCTCGAGTCGCGCTCACGCTGTATAAAATTATACCATATTAAAAACTTGTAAAAGTACAATTTGCGAATTTCAACGCTGACTTTGGAAAATTGATTATATCTGTATTTTTTTTCTTAAAAATAGATTAGATACTCGCTCTATTTCTTTATCTCTTTATTCCAGTAGAAACGAATCTTAGACGGGGCCACGGCAAAGTGTGGCAAAATTTTGCTGTAATATAAAAAATGATTTATTGAATGCTAATTTAATAATTGTGAATGTGTTAATAATTTCACTGTTCATTGAACAGTCTGTTAAGAAATCGTTTTCCTATCCCATTTTCTCGGGGATATAAATAGGAAACACACATAGAAAATACGCCTTATTGTTTCAACCATTTAATATTATCTTATTTAACTACCATGGATAAAAGAGCTAGAGCAAGAAATCTCAACTCAACAAAACTGGGACTACCACTGGTTCGGAATATTACTCTGCAGAGAAGAGCCGGCAGTAAACTCTGTTTTTGATCCCAATACATGAACCGCAAGCGAAGCGAAGAAGATATTAGGCAATACTTTAGATTATTAATTTTCCACATTAAGTAAATACACAAACTGAATGTCAAAGCAGAATTATAATTAGGAAACTGCCAAGTTAAATACTTGATCGTTAACTGTATTTTCTTACGACGGAATCAAAATGTTTTCCACGAAAATAAAGGTGGAACGTAAATTGACACGGCGGCCGCGGCGGGGGTCCAATTCTCGACGAGTTCTGTCGAGTGGAAAATAATTCCCAAATATCCAAATTTAATTCTACGGTCGTAGCAAATTGATGTGAAGACCACCTGACTGAGTGGTGCATTTCGTATATGCAACATTCCAAGTATAGATCAAGTCGTTTGATAGATGAATCTTTTGGTAAATGTCACAGCTATATCGAGAATCACGTGACCATTCTATTAGAATATGACAGTTCGCGAATAAAGGTCGATGATACGGTAAGAATAATTATGAATATTTTTAACTATTCCCGCGTGAATTTCAAACCCAAAGACAAGCACGGTGCCAAAGGAACCTATAATTTAACTAGCTGCTAGGAAAATGCCTTCAAAATTAGCCGCAGATGCTATAGTTTTGGCCAACGCAGACTTATAGGTTTTCTTTTGGTACCCAAACTCAAAGTCGTTATTACACATTATTGGGGTTTGCTAGTATCACAAATCTGTAACGTGAAAATTAACGTGTGCTCGCTACTCGAAATTCTCCCCAAAATGTTAAAATTTGACGATACTCATTCGAATTTGTTTCTGCAATCTGACGTATCCGCTCTATGACGTAACTGTCGACAATAAGTGGCACTACTGATTCGCCTTTATATTTCCCGTTCCAGAATAAGCCCCCATCTGGAACGGGGCAGTAATATAAAGGCGCCCGTTGCCCTTGTTTCTAAGGGCTCGTCAATCTTTTGTCCTCAGTTACGGAGTTGCGTTAGGTACTTTACATTGTCCCCGGTTTCTAATACTGTTCATAAATAAAAGCTTTCTTAAATTAAGCAATGGTTGTTTACTGTGAAATTTGAAGATATTATGAGTTCATTCGGTTGACGTGTTTTGAATTCGTCTTAGGTTGGGCTCGTTACGTCTATATTTGTGTTGCAAGCTTTCTTACTTATTAAATTTTTTCGTGATTATCAACTTGCGAATCTCTAAAAATTTCGCGAGTATTTTGTATATTTAAATGGAAAAATTGCCTTGAAACTCTTAACTATTACTTAATGGCCTTGGTAAAATGATGTAACTGTATTTATTGAAAGGCATTATGTATTTGAATTTGGAACGACCGCTTAAAACGAAATGACAATGTTAACTTTTAATACATAATATGATTTTGTATCAATGATTCTTGATATTCCTAATACATAAATAAATTGTATTTAATAGTTAGTAAGGGTAACGCTGGGGCTGACATATCCACTGGGAGATAAGTCCCTAAATAAATAAAGAGAAAAAATAATCCATACAAATTTTCTTAATTTACATCTATCAATTCTTTTGTTACTGATTGATCGTTATTGGTCAATTTAAAACTAATAACTACCTAAGTTACCATTTTCAAATCTCGATAGTCATTCGTACTCAATACATCTCCAGACCGAGCAATCTCGGTGGAGTGCGTCTGGACAAACGCACTCCTGGAACGCCAATTACGGCTGTCATTGACTAATTAGAGCCGCAGCAGCTATTATTGTCGTGGCTGTTTCGTCGCACTAGTTCTCAAATTGAAATGCAACTGAATTTAACATTATATTCTGTTAATAAGAGGAAATTGAGGAATTAAAATGGTTGAAATTAAACACTTTTTAACGGATTTATCGCGTGTATATAACCTCGCGGATCATTCTTGGAATGTAATGATTTTCCTTGGCAAGGATTTGAGGTCTATCAAAGTGAATGTAGTGGTTGGTCTTGTTGAATGTGTGCTCACAAACTGCAGACTTGGTCGAGCGTCTGTTTTTCATATCAGCTATATGTTCTTTTATGCGGATACCGACACTTCTCTTTGGAAAATCATTACATGCCAAGAATGATCCGCGAGGCTATTGAGATTAAAAAACATCCAAATTTCAATAGAGAGGATGGTTGGCAATTACCACCTGCCTGGGATCCAGTCATTAAATTGATCAAATCTCAAGCAAAATACTCATCTGCAAGACCTCTGGACACCGTGAGCGATTTCTGCGTGCACATGGAACGTTATCAATAAAACAAAGTTATAGGCGGTAGATTTTAACTGTTTCTTTGTACTTTTGAAGACAACTGTTATCTAGTCTCTCCCGCGACCACGACTGCTGCAAAGAATTCGAAACGTCGGGAATTAAATAATGTAATATACACGCGATAAATCCGTTAAAATGTGTTTAATTTCAAAAATTAATAATCGCGAAAACCTAAGAAATCATTAATTAAAATGGTGTTAGTAACGTTCCCGATTCTTCAATTTTATTTGATAACTAGCTGACCTGAAAACTTCGTACCGCCTCAGAATCTAATCTCCTGGACTTCCACGAATATTAGCCAAATTCGTCCAGGCGTTCTCCAGTTTTAGCGAGAGTAACGAACAGCAATTCATTTTTATTTATAGAAAAGAAGATCAGTATTTTCTTCAAGTTCGTTTTTTTATTATTGCTGTCCATAAACAATTCAACGTTTTTCGAATACCACAAACTTAAACTTTTCAATCAAAATCTTTACATGTAAGTATTATGCCGTTTAAACAGTTTAAGCTGTACAATGAACTCTTAATCCATCACAGCATATGGGTTCATGTTCTATACAATACGACTACCAAATCTGAAGTTAATAGCGAGTTGCACCGCCGATGCTTGTTGAAATATTCGTCGGCTACGGAAATAGACGTGATCCATGCCTATCGGGAACTTGCACTTGTGTGTGCGATGCGTTTCACGGGATGAAATATTTATACCTTCGCGTCACGACACGTCATGTCGCGACGTCTCGTCTGCATGTCCACATTATTTACTACGTACCTATGTGTTGATAGAAGTTAATTATTTGAGGACCTGCCTAAACAAGATCGTTTATTTAAATATTATTAATTGCTGATTACTACTCAGTCCATACATTATCCACTACTGAGTTGGGCCTCCTCCCATTGGAGGGTAATTGGCCCACTGTGCCACGCTAGCCAGACTCGTTGGCTCAGGGTTTCGGTTCAAGTTTTCCTTCTCTTGCAGGTTTTCGGGCTTGTCATTTCCTTTTGTCGGCTCTTATGACAGACAGCCAGACAGACAGATGGAATGGGATAGTGACACTGTGTATTCAGAATCCGTCACCACACAAATTTCACTTTATACTATGAACTAATTTAGTAATAGTTTAATTTACTTAAACTAAAGTTAATACAAAAATATTTATATGCCTTAGTGTAAGTTAATTTCGATATGACTATCGAAATTAAACTCTTACAAGTGCCGAGTTTAAGGATTTGAGTTTCGCCTATTCATCAATTTGTATGGACATATGTATTGGCAGTAGTAGGCGTTCTTTCATTTTCATAGTAATTAACGAATCTGATCAGTCTTCATAAGTTCGAAATTTACGTTCAAAAGTTCATTAATTAAATGTTAGGCTACGTCCACATTATTCTAACGCCTCTATGCATACAGTGCATCGCTAACGCGCGTCCGAAAGCCGCGCGGTCAGTACACTCGCGTGCGTTGCTGCGTCGCGACGTACCAGCCGCTCGTTATGTACGCGACCGTACCCACGTGCTAACCCAGACAAAAATAAATAAACGCGTAGCGTCGCGTGCTCATGCCGCTAGCTTTGCACCGGTAGCGTCATACCCGTTCGGCAAGTGTAAGACGGACCTTACTCGAGCTTTCAAGTGTTACCTAATGACGTAATGACCCTCGAGAGTTATGAAAGAGCCGTGTGAACTTGAAATTCTTTGGCTTATTTGAGTCGGAACGATCTCTAAAGGTTGTCTTTTTAAATATTACTTAAAACTATATCAACCAACAATTGTCTTGTTCTTGTAAAATGCATCAATATTATTGTAGTTTACTGGAAATCGCTAACTCAATAGTTACGTTCGTCGCCATAATTTTGTTTCAATTCCCTCCGTCTGCGTCGTCGGCCGGTCTTCGAATCGATGAAATGCAAACATGTTGATGTGCGAATCAAACCCCGATTGCGACCCCCTTGCGTGGTGTGGTGTGGGTAATAATAGCGAAGGGGTGCGGGCGGTACGTGCACCCGCTCACGTACCCCGTGCATGCACTTAGACAACTGCTATTTGTCTAATCGCCGTTCCCATCGGACTTTGTGTCTGGAATATTGCGTAGACTTAGTTAGGCGCTTACAGCAGTGTGGGGGTGCCTTTATTTGTTTTTTTACTTGTTGATTTATTTGTTTTTTTACTTGTTAATTTTGCTCATCATAATATGTAAAAGGTAGAATTGCTTCAAAATTTCTGAGAGTTGTGGTTTATTGGCATTATCGTGAAATTATAAGGGGTTTAGTAACTAATAATAAATAGGCCACAATACGATAATCATTGCAATAAGGGAAATCCGTTTAGAAATCAGACCGTGTGAACAGGTTGTCTTATGAGCCGTCAAAAAGACAAGGCCAAGGTCGAAAACCCAGCCGCAAGAAAAGAAAAACTTGATACGATATGTAACCCTGTGTCACACTCGCCATACGGGTTGGCACAGGCTTTGTATCAAGCGTGGTTCTGCACCAGATCCCACAATGCCGCAACAGGACGCGAGTTGGAGCACCCCGGGGAGGTTTAGTGGGAAGGCCCCATTATGGGGGAGAGTCCCACACTCCCCTCGCTGGCCATCCATTCTCTTGCGGCCAGGTGATCTACATCTTGTGTTGCTTTAGTCGCCTCTTATGACACCCTTAGGATCGTACGGATAGATATAATGAGTAATAATATTATAACAGTTAGATTACGTGTTTTCCGCATTTTCACTTTTGGACATACCGACCGGATGCCCCATAATAGGATCATTGTTTCCCGCGCTTCCGGCGAACAAGCACCGATGAAAACTTCATCCAACTGTTTTTGTGCGGACACACAGACCGACGCCGGTTTATGAAAGTTTTTATAATAGTAGAGATCAGACTATCAGAGAGTGCTAGCCATAGACTTTATTCATCTGAGTATCATTTATTTTAGATTTGTCTAGCTTTTGTCTGCGGCTTTTGTAGCCAAAATCATTGTGGTTTATTAAAAAAAATTCAGTACACGCAAGTGATAGATGTTAATTGTAAATTAAAAGTTATTAAATAAAATAAGATTAATCCGAACATCAGACTTCTTTGATAAATGTTAAAAGTTTGAGATTACTAGTTTAGTAGTTAATACAATGCAAATTGAACAAATCATATTCACAAAATGTATACCAAAAAATGGCTGCAAGAGATTGCTTTTAGCAATAAGGCAGCCAATTAATTGTACTATTTTCTGTTAACATTAGTAGTATTTTTTTAATTTATGTCGTTTGTTATGTGTGTTGTTCTTTTCATAAGGTGCAATAAAGAGTATTCTATTATATTAAATCGTAGGACCAACTGAAATCGTAGAATCGTCTAGATCAACTGATTGGTAGCGCAACTAGTCGCCCGATCAGTCGAGCGCCGTATCAAAATAATAGGGGAAGTAGGGCCTCCTTTGTCACCACCTGTCTGTCGTAACAGCTTTCGGAAGACGGCGCGCAGTTGCGGCCGAGACGTTGTGAGCGCATCTGTCTTCCTTTCGCGCCAAAATTAAAAAAAGAAACTAAACATGTGCGTGCATTTGTAGTGAACTTGGGAATTATTTTTTTTATTCTACGTGAAAATGGAATCAAATGACGCAAGTGAAGTGGATTGAGATGTTTGCATAAGTGGTGTGAAGTGAAAATGTGAGACAATGTTGGGCTTAATGACAGCGGATTTTGGATATCAGAGCCGATTGACACTGCTAGAGCAGTTGATCGATTGCGGCGATGTGCTGCTGGGGAGAGAATTTTTTGGTACGTTATCTATAATGTGTACTTTTGAAGCAGACACGGACTTTGAGCAGAGTACTTAATTAGTGACAGTTTTACTTACCAATACTATAATGCCAGTACGGGAAGCAGGCCACACGTTTTGACATGAATACTTAGCACGAACTTTTGAATTTAGTAGTATAATGCTAGCAATTGCATCTTGCGTCCATCAAGACCTGGTTAAGGTCGTTGGAAAGCGATTGATGCGGGCGTCTCAGGACCGGCCTTCGTGGAAATCTTTGGGGGAGGCCTTTGACTGCCTCGTTGGTCTAGTGGTTAGATGTGCCGCCTTTGGATCAACGGGTCCCGGGTTCGATTCCGGGGTCGGGCAAGTGTCTTTGTCTAAACCAGAGGCACTGGCTCGGAGTCTGAGTGTCATTTCTATCTATAATATGTATGTATTTACAAAAAAAAATGTATATAAGTAGTTTATCATCCATCTCGTTACCATAACACAAGCATTAAGTTGCTTAGCTTGGGACGAGATGGCGTTGTGTGAAATGTCCAAGGATATTTATTTATTTAAAAAAATAATAATAATAATAATTATGTCCAGCAGTGGACGTATTTTGGCTGAAATGATGATGATGAATTGCGGGATAATAGCCTACTGTACCATGCTGGCCAGATGTGCTGGCATAGGGATAGCATAAAGTTTTCCTTCTCTTTGGGCTCTTTATAACACAGTTATTTATTTATATTACACTGTAACATTTATTCATCATCATCATCTTTTCAGCCAAAAGACGTCCACTGCTGGACATACGACCTTAACCAGGTCGTCGGTCCACCGTGTGGGAGGCCTACCAGCACTGCGCCTTCCGGAACGCGGTCGCCACTCGAGGACTTTTCTGCCCCATCGGGGTCCTGCGAGCTATGTGCCCTGCCCACTGCCACTTAAGTTTGGCAATCCGGTGGGCTATGTCGGTGACCCTGGTTTTCCTGCGTATCTCCTCATTTCTGATTCGATCTCGCAGGGAAACTCCGAGCATAGCCCTCTCCATTGCCCTTTGGGTGACTTTGAGCCTTCTGATGGAGCCCATAGTGAGCGACACTATGAGCGACAACATTTAGTCCTACGGAATTAAAGCAATCCACTGTTTACTGGCCAATGTCCGCTACAGTGCAGCGAATCTTCAGTTCTATATCATGTTTACAAATTGTCCATCGGCAATTTACATGCACTAATTAACAGAATGTGACGCCGGTAAATGCTTTGTGCATACCGCCGCCCTGCGGGGGTGGAGTGGTGGTCTAGTGGTAAGATGTGCCGCCTTTGGATCAATGGGTCCCGGGTTCGATTCCGGGGTCGGGCAAGTGTCTTTGTCTAAACCAGAGGCACTGGCTCGGAGTCTGGGTGTCATTTCTATCTATAATATGTATGTATTTACAAAAAAAATGTATATAAGTAGTTTATCATCCATCTCGTTACCAACACAAGCATTAAGTTGCTTAGCTTGGGACGAGATGGCGTTGTGTGAAATGTCCAAGGATATTTATTTATTTATATGTATCACTCGGGAAGCTACTCGTCTACGCACTAAAACCCCAGCGTTATACCCTCACACGGCACGCTTGGGGCGCCACAGGTTCGTGTAAACGCATTCCTCTATGACGTCACGACACTTCGTCCACGTGTCTCACATTACCCCACGCTCCTCCGGCCTCCGCCTAAGAATCCTAAAGCCAGCAATATACGTTGGCCTAGCATTGCCGAGTGAACGCCAATACCAACGTATAAACGGTATATTTGCATTGTCTGGCCATCGCTCGGTGTCGCTCGCCTAGTTGGTTTCGATATACTTGCCCAACGTGTATGGGCACCAAAACGTGTACGTGTACGGCAACGGGCACTTGCCTTGTATTAAATTGCCTACGCTCGCGTTGGCCTAAGCTCGGCCAACGTGTATTGCTGGCATAAGAACCACGTTGGGCAGATTGTTCAACACAGGTTTTCAACAACAGTTTTTCCTTGGTATTTCATGGATTTGGTACCACCGTATTTCATTCTGAGGGTGTCGGAAGATCTGACAAAAGGAAATGATAAAGCCCTAGCTGCAAAAGACGGAAAACTTGATACGAAAACCTATACCAATTCGTTAGGCCAATGTGGCTGGCACAGTGGGCTAATTGCCTTCCATTTGTAGGAGGAGATGCGGTCGCGGGACGGTAAAACCTGGGGACGTTTAATGGGTATGCCTTCGCCTCCCATTTTATTTTCGAGATCTAAGCAATCTTCAATTGCCGTATAGTGTATTTCAAGCAACACCTATTAAAGTGAATGTTCCAGGGTAGCCCGCGAAATTCAAAATTTCGTACGTTAAAACTTTTTGAAGCTCAAAGTCATTCTTGCACCTTTATGAGCTTGGAGGGTTGTATTGATGAGTTTGATGATTATAATTCTATAACTACATAGGTCTTACAGCCGCGAATAACATTTTAATCAACATACAACCTAGCACTGACCAACAAATTGCAAAAAACGTAAGAAAATTTGAATTTCGCGGGCTACCCTGGAACATTCACCTTAAGCAAAGAGCTGAATGGAGGTTCTGATAGCGTGTTAACTAATTCCAATCACGCCAAATCTGTCTACACACTCAGCCTTGGGAATAGTCGTTGAAATTTATTCGAACGTCTTACGTAGGTACTGCATATGTTCTATTAAAAAAAATTTTTTTAGGTTCTATCTATGTCTATACTAATATATAAAGCTGCAGAGTTTGTTTGTTTGTTTGTTTGAACGCGCTAATCTCCGGAACTACTGGTTCGATTTCAAAAAATCTTTCAGTTTTAGATAGTCCATTTATCGAGGAAGGTTATAGGCTATATTTTATATTTATTTTCAAAAGAATTAGGGATTTGTATGAAAATTGTGATTTCGTAACTCAAGGTGTAAAATCGAAAACCTATTTATGCGTGCTCTGCAAAAAATATTGACAATAGAACAAAATGATTTTGAACTATTTTTTTATCCTTGGACATTTCACACAACGCCATCTCGTCCCAAGCTAAGCAACTTAATGCTTGTGTTATGGTAACGAGATGGATGATAAACTACTTATACATATACATATATTTTTTTTTGTAAATACGTACATATTATTAATAGAAATGACACCCAGACTCCGAGCCAGTGCCTCTGGTTTACACAAAGACACTTGCCTGACCCCGGAATCGAACCCGGGACCCGTTGATCCAAAGGCGGCACATCTAACCACTAGACCAACGATGCAGTCAGACTAGTGACTAGTAGAACAAGGCCGATGATAACCTAGCCGCAAGAGAAGGAAAACTGGATGCAAGACCCTGTGCCACCATCCCATTTAATTCTGAGGGTGTCGTAAGATGTGACAAAAGGAAATGATAAAACCGAAAACCTAGCTGCAAGAGACGGAAAACTTGATATGAAAACCTACCCGTCTCGCCAGCGTTGCACAGTAGACTAATTACCCTCCATGTAACTGGAGGAGACCCGACTCAACAGTGGGTCATCTATGGTCTGATTAGTAGTAGTAGTACTCGTATTATTATTACTAACTACTTAGTATTCAGATTGTGGCTTAGTAAATTCCCCTTTTGTTATATGTATATTGACTTTAATACAGGTATGTACAGTTTCCTATTTCCCGAGCACCTGTAGTACGAATGGCTGTACGGAACGAACAAACTCATCAGCTAAAAAGCGGTGCAGGCTCGCATTGTTATGATTACGAGAAACCGAGACTGCAGTGGAAAATTACGAACAGATTCTATTGGGGTTAAAATTACTTTATCATCTCTTCTTCTTCTTTCGTCTAAGCCTAAACGGTACTCGAGCTTTAGTAGTCTAAACAATTACCATATAACACTTGAAATTAGAGAATATAACGTAATGAGATAAATTGCAGATGTTTATTGTAGTTTTAAATGTTGTGAATGTCAATTTAAAATAATCAGACTTATTTATATATTTTTTTTATAGAACTGTAATATTTATTTCACACAAATAACAACTAATAATATAAAATTTATAACTATGTCTAAAACTGGTAAAAACCCCACTTTAAATACTATACTTATATGAAAAGAAAAAGAGAGACTAAATTAAAATATGCAACGCATCTTCGGCGCTGCAGGTGTTTGCAAACGTGCCTAGAAGGCTGGTGGCATTAGTATTAAAGAATTGTAGATGACAACTTAAGATGGAACTTAAGATGGCCTAGGGGTTGGATGTGCCGCCTTTGGATCACGTAGTCCAGGGTTTGATTCCGGGGCCGGGCAAGTGTCTTTGTGTAAACCAGAGGCACTTGTTCTGATCTGGGTGTCAATTGTGTTAGTGAATTTCATGTTTGTAAACTGCCCTCGCGACACTAGTTTACCTACTGCAGGGCACACGTTTAAAAAAATATATTTAAATAACAACCACTTACTACTTATTGTGTCTTATTAGTATATTTTTTAAATGCCTTGTAGCCTCCCGCTAAGCATGCGAGTTTCTCGACGTTCCGTTTGTTAATCTTAACCGGAGAAATCACATTAATAATGTCGCATACGAATGTATATCGATCGTTCGACATGTGCAGGCGGCGATCGTATCGTCGCTTGATTTATAGTTGCATTGTCTCGGGTTATGGCGAATTTAGCCATTTAATTAACTCACGCGCCGGCCGGTGCTTAGCGAGAGATTTATGACATATCGACGTAGGAAAACGTATTTGCAGCAGCATTTACGCGTGTTTTTTCATTTAAAGGGCTTGGAAATGCAGCTCGAGTTCGTCTCAGGCGGAGGGAACGTACTGAATGAGTTTTTCGATATACGCGGCCAGGCGGGTTCGCACAAGTTTCGTATCAAGTTTTCCCACTCTTAGTTTTTCCGCCTTGTCATTTCTTTTTCTCGGCTCTTACGTCACCCTTAGGATTCAATTAGGTGGTTAGGATTAGTTAGGAATCAATTGTAAATTCGTCACCACACGGACAAGTATGATCGATATTACGTATATCGATCGTTAAGTAAATAGCAGTGCTTTAACCGGTGGTCTATCCGCTGGTCAACGTCAAAGTGCTCATCAACTTTTAGGCGTATTGTTGACGCCTTTGGATCACAGGTCCCTGGTTCTATTCCGGGCAAGTAGCTTTATGTAAACCAGGGCTTGTGTGAACCAACAACATAAATTTATATATATATTTTTTTATATTATTACCATTTAACGCATTGTTTGTTTCCAACTACGGTCTAAGACTTCATTTTAGGAAACTGTTTTGTTTATGAAACTGTAATTAACGCTATATTTTATGGCTACCTACGACTGCTTATACATACACTGAAAACCCGACCCGACAACTGTAGACAGTGGCAATCTAGTGGAAAGGTGTGAAGGGGAGAGAGCTCTTAAAATAGCTGCATCGCATAAATTTAATGTAGTAATGAGACATTAGTGTCGAAAGAGACGCATTAAAAAGTTCTTAATTGTTGCTTTTTATAGCTTCTTTATTTGTAAAAATATGCGTTCCTATAATACTGAAATCTCACGGTATTGCGCCTTGGCTATATTCTAATTAACGTCGGTCAAAATTCAATTTGGCACCGACTTCAACTGGTTATTTTTCAATTTTTTTTGTGCTTCTGAAGTCTGTTTACATTTTTTTCTATTTTTTTTTTTGCCTAACCATAACGTTAATTCGTCCAAGAATACCCAAATTTGCCGATAAATGGTTTTGTTCAATTATTCCAATTTTATAAGAAGCTACTGAGCTGATTTCGATAAAATGTCTATTGGGCCAATTAACTTACAAAATTAACTGAGGTATTCGGTAACATATACAAAAAAAAAATGATGAATTGAGACTCCACCTTTTTTGTAGTCGTTTAAAATTACCTATACAAATATGATAAAAATAGTTTTGAATCTTTTGTCTTTTGTTATGGAGATCTATGGGGGAGTCTATGTTTAGCATTGGACGTGCGTGGCTGATAGATTGAATCAATACTCAGCCCATAAATGACCCACTGCTGAGCCAAATACTTACACAATCATAAATAGTTAAAAAGAAATCACTAAAGCAACATTGACGTAGTGAAAATTTGCCCAACAATAAACAAATAAGCTTTTTTTTTCATTAAAAAAGTACATACTTTAAAAGATGGAAATATCGTAACGGTTTTTAAAGTACCAAATCAAAAATCCGAAATTGTTTGTGCGTCGATAATCAAATATTCGTGCTCCACCTCGAAAACGTCACCCTGCATTTCGAATGCGGGAAATGCCACATAATCCAGTGTAAAATTAACTCGCCGTGATTACCGTCGATTTGGAAATTTACGCTTGATTTTGGTTCGAAAAACCCACCTTTTAACGGATGTTGATTTGGTTTGAAGGAAAATCCAAGCGGACTCTTGGATTACTTGTATTCTGGCATCTATAAAATACCCGTGACATTTAAAAATGCACCTCTGGTAATCCCACAAAGAAATCATCAATCCTTTAAAATTCGAGTTCGTCTCACCTTATTTCGGTAAGTAAATCATCGTCAAAATTATGAATGGCGTATTAACTATTAATCTTTATACAATACTAGCGGCCCGGTTCGGCTACGCACGGGTATTTAACAAAAAAATCGCAATACGCAGTAAATGTTATCAAGTGTTTTTGAAAATATTCTATGTTCATGATCCTAATGGTGATATATTTTTTCAAATCAGTCCCGTAGTTTCAGAGCCTATTCAATGCAAACATACAAACAATGAAATCTTTCCACTTAATAATATTAGTTTAGATAATAAAATACAATTAGGGATGTGTGATTCAATCACAGTACTTACCTAGTTGGCTAATACGTGTGGTGACGGATTAACAATACATAATATATAATGTCAACACCTCATTCCACCCTGAGCGTATCCTAAGAGCCGACTAAAGGAAAAACAAACTCGTATGGTGGCACCGTAGGTTTACTTCCCTTCTGTATTTGGAGGAAACCCTACTCAGCAATGGGTATTTTACAGGCTGGGAAGAAGAAGACTAATATTTATAACATTACCTTTATTTACCCGCCCAAGGTTCGAACACGTGATCAAAAAACCGCTCGCTTATAAACCGCTTAAATCTCTTAGAAGATTTTTATGACATAGCGTACTTAACATACATATGTGATCACGTAAATCAAAGAAACGCAATCGCCTCACCAAACTTTGTCCGAAATAAATTAACATAACGTCGTTGTCAAACCAAAATCTGCTATGTGCAATAACTCTATTTTGAATTAAAACATTTTCGTATAAAATTTTAAGAAGGTGAACTCCAAATAATATTGTCTTTGTAGTTGAAACATACTTCTGGGCACTCCTTTGACGTGTTAGCTTATTAGTACATACATATTTTAAAGTAAAAAGTGCATTATTACGGTGTGTAAGTAAAATTCTCGAAAATGCACATAGCAGATTTTGGTTTGACAACGACGATAATTAACTCGCGCATCCCATATTTTCAAATGACCCCATCACAAACCCGCTGGCTCACGGGAAGAGAAATAAAACCGAATCTTGACATTATTTACGCCCCGCGTTCCGGTACTAATTGGTCGCAAACAACGAACTGGTTACCTAAAACAGTAAGTATTTCAACCTTTTTGCGCAATTAATTCCTTATCCTACGTCACTTCCTCGTCTTCATTTGATTTCTTCTTCTTATTCATTTGATTTTGCCTTGGAAGCCTTGACGTTTCATAAGCTTGCCATCATTCGGAATGGTAATGTAATTTTATGACACTTCGCTTCGGTATTTGACTGTGAGCGCCATGTGATGACTATATGCTGTACTATCGATTTGACAGATGGGCTAGTGATGGGAAACAGATAATATCTAGTAGCCCAAAAAATAACGTTTTAAAATACTTGTAACAGTGACAAGTTGGCGTGGGTGTATTATGTGTGAAATTATTTATTGCACTAGACAACATTGGGTAGATAGGCAATGGTGGGTCAATATTCATAATAAGTTCCTATTTAATATTACAGGGTTATTTGTGGACCTCCCGCCAAATTTAAATAGGTGGTTCAGACCATGAAAGTAAACAAAAAAGAAAGAAAATAATAATTGTAAAGGTGTTAAATTTCAATGTGCGAAAGCCAACGAATTTTATTGCCAATGCCAATGCGTATACGAATAATTCCGTATCTGAGGACGTCTCTCGCGCTGCTTCGTGAGTTTTTGTAAATGTTTGTATGCTTCACTTTTGTTTCAACAAATACTCGCCACCGATCCCCAAGTTCATGAGGAAATAAACTTTGGTGTCGACGTTTTGTTTCTTTTGTCGCGTACTGTTTCTTTTGTTCTTACAAATGCTTGGATTGGTTTCTCAGTAGGCCCAATGGTTATATTGTCACCCTTTCCGAGCATTTATGATGTCAACAAAAGTAGTGCTTTCTTTTTTTTAAGGTTTTTTTTTGCGTTTGTAATGGCATGGATAGATAAATTTACATATTTTTTATCTGTTACAAAAGAACTAGCTTTTCGTTAAGGACACACAGTCCGGAATCGCCGATAATATTTACAAACTCATATAATAGATATAATTAGTATATATATATACTAAGGCTTCGGACAAAATTCTCTGATGTAACGAAAAATTACGTGATCTTACTGCAGGCAGTTCTTGCATCAATTGGCGTCCAATTATATAATTACGTAAACCTCCTATTTCTTATCAAGTGCCCACCCGACACACACAATGCAATATTTGCTTGCTAGTCTTATGACTTATCTGTAGAAAGTCTAGAAAGTTCCATGAAGTCCCACAGAATAGTCCAGGTATTTATAGCGCTTGCTAAAGAAAACACTCTGTACAGGACGAAGAATTATAATTATATCGAGTTGCTACATAAGCTGTGTAAATTTCTATACCGCGTACAAAATCATCTTAGCGACATCTATCTGCTAACTTAAAACTGACATATGACTTAACACTTAATCTGCTAAATTCAAAGTTCTTACCACGTTTTCGTACCCTTGTGTCAAAAACTAAAACTGTCAAAATCGACAAACAATCAAAAGTACGGTGATTGTCTAGTTTGACTCTATTAAACTAGTAGGTTTAGGACCCACGTTAAAATAGTTAGGAAAACGTATTCGAACTATGTAACGTTTTCAGAACGTGCCAAAATGAAAAGTGCTAAAGCGTCTAATTGGTAATATACACGTTTAATTTGCATACATGAATTATTCATTGACAGTCAAACGCAAACGTTGTTCAAGGGCAAGGATGTATAGAGGACACGAATAAACATTATCATATTATATTTCATAGTTATGTACTTTTAAAAATCTTTAACCAATAGACCTTCGCATACTTTGGCCACCACACATCGTCTCTGATAAAAAATAATTAATTATATTGACGAGTACCTATTCATCAGACCGGTCCGCCACGAAACAACACCGTTACGTTACGTGCCATGCAAATATGGTGATAACAAATATAACGTAATTAATGATACCTTTAATTAATTATTAAAAAAATATATCTTTAAGAAAAAAGTAATTGAATTTCATTTAGCACATAACCTACGCATTCATAGAACGTAGACATAAATAAATATGTCAAGAAAATATAAATATGCATTACGTAAAACAGGGATTCTTAAAGCTGACGTTATTATATTTTTTCCGTGTTTTCGTGTTTGATACATTCAAAACACGTGCACGTTATGAGACGGTGTAGTAGGTGGACTATTTTTTACGATCTCTGATTTATTACGAAAAGGCTATATTTGTTTGAGTGTAAACATTTCATTCAATAACAACATAATTATCAACACTAAATCTTCTTTATCTAAAATTTTTAAATACTTGTTTCATGACCCTCTATAAATTACAGGTTACTAAGTGACTCTTCACATCGCTACGTTTTTATTCAAATGTGACAGTATAATCGATATATTTTTAATACTCGGATAACAAAAGTCGATTGGAAACGATTTGGGCGCAATAAACGAGTTAAGGTGAATGTTCCAGGGTAACCCGCGAAATTCAAATTTTTTGCAGGTCAGTGTTAGGTTGTATGTTGATTAAAATGTTATTCGCGGCTGTAAGACGTATGTAGTTATAGAATTATAATCATCAAACTCATCAATACAACTTTTTCTTACGTTTTTTGCAAGCTCCAAGCTCATATAGGTGCAAGAATGACTGAGCTTGAAAAAGTTTTCCTTGCACCTTTATGAGCTTGGAGCTTGCAAAAAATGTAAGAAAATTTGAATTTCGCGGGCTACCCTGGAACATTCACCTTAACATCATAAATTGCTAATTGTGTTGCTTTCCCGCTCTTTGTCACTCATAGACATCAGACGAGCTACTTATTAACCTCCGACGAAAAGAGGAGTGTAATTAATTTGTCTGTCTGTAATCTGAATGTCTGTGGCATCTTGGCTGACCGATTATTATGTGTTTTACTTACTTGAATTGGACATGTTATAAAATATACGCTAGTGATTTTGTTGTTTATTATTAGAGATCATTTTTCGAAGGCTGTTCTTACAAGTGTTTTTTTTGTCTTTTTTTAAATATAACGAAACCCCGGCAGTAGGTATGACATGTTTCGCGGGGGCAGTTTACAAACACGTAATTCACGAAAACAAATGACACCCCGACTCTGAGCAAGTGCCTCTGGTTTACACAAATACACTTGCCCGACACCGGAATCGAACCCGGGACCCCGTGATCCAAAGGCGGCGCGGCGCATCCAACCCCACGACCAACAAGCAGCATTTGACTAGCAACACAAATCAAGGCTAAGCATTTGCGCAGAGACATCGCCGACAGGACTCCTTCTCTCCGTCTTAGGGTCATCGCGGATCAACGGAGTGGCGGCGAAGAGACTAATTCAGTAACAATTTAAATTGTCTCTTCGCCGCCACTCCGTTGGTCGGCGCTGAACCTTAGGTTCAATAAATGCGACTATTTCGCCGATCGCCGTAGAAAGTAGCATGTGTGTTGTCGCCCTTTTCGCCTAGCGGTTCACGTTGGGAAATTTAGTTTTGGAGAGGACGGATTTATGCAGCAATTTGTTATCATTGCTATCTGCCACGTTTGAGTGGCTGTTGTATTAGGCTTATTTGACTTGAGGGTCAGGCAGGTCGTAAATAGGAGTGACTAGATATTGCCTATCAAGAATAAAAAAAAAACTAGACGTCGTGAAGTAATATACAATGTCGGCTACGGGATTGCGCAAGTCACGCTATCTATCTCAAATGTTGATTTTATTAAAACTTCCTCCCCACACATTCAAACTCAGCTGGCCGGCAAGACACTCTGTAGTTAATAGAAAAAGCCTGCATCCCATTCCCATCGAGGTAAATCCCCGGGCTGCATTAACCTACCCAATTTACTCAACTTGGTCTAAATTTGTATAGTAAAATCAATCGTAAGAACCTCAATTTAGAGATGGAAAAAACAATCGCGTATATTTCGAACGCACTTGCAATTACCCGAAATCGATCTGTATTTTTAGTAAAGTATCGAAAAAAAATTAAAATCTCGCGGTAATTACGATTGGTTCTAGTTGGTTACCGTTACTTTAAAATCGGAATCTGGCGTGGTTGATGTGTCCGAGTCTGTGACGCCATCCGTGAAACGATATCGGAATAGAGGATCGTCACGTGATTAAAACTAGACGGGTTGGCACAGAGTTTGTATCAAGTTTTCCTTTCCTTGCAGCTACATGAATCTGCCCCTTGCGTACGACGCCCTCAGGATAGTGTGGGTTGGTGACATTGTGTATTTTAAATCCGTCCTTGCCGTGTTGTCCTTTAGCATATCTCACCTAAGAAAAAGCTGAGACATTTTCAACTTGCTACCGCGATCCGGTCCTGCGTTAGTTTAAGAAGTCTCATTGTGATTGATGATCCGTTGTCCGTTTAAGTTCAGCTCTACGCGATGACTCGGTGTGGCCGATTCGTGATGGCTTGGTTCCCACCGCTTTGAATCCAGTGACTGTCTTAATGACCCCGCAGCACATTCCTCAGACTCAATGGAAGACGTCCGACAGCTTCTTTCTAATGCCTTTTGTCTTATGTTGCGATAGAAATATTTTTGTGGTGGAAAGTAGAAAAAGGAAAGTGACGTTATTAAATTTGGTGAGCGAAAATTGTTTTGTTGGGCAGAGAAAAGTAAAAATTATGATTGGTTCAACATTACTGGCTAAGCAGATATACTTTAAATAACCTACAATTAACTCATGTAGAATAAATAGTACAGGAAATATAAATTGGTCACTTTACTATCTTACGATCTTTACAAACTTTCAATTCATATTTCCTGAACTATACACAGAAGTAAAAAACGACTATGAATGATTTTTCACTAGTTTGATGTGATTTCCCCTACAATAGATGGCGCTGTTAGTATTTATTTTCTTTAAATTTGCTTGGCGTTAAATGGTAATCTGAAAATGTGGTTCATCTAGTCCATGAGATTAACTACTTTTTATTTTATTTAACTTCGTCTGCGTCTCCCGTTCATGCCGCTGCTTTAATTTTAAACTTGACATAACTGCATATTTACAAATGACTGTAGTTGTTCAGTCACTTTCAGAATTATAATAAACATAATTTTATAACTTCCAGCCGATCGGCGAATTGAAGTAATTAAAAACTGGACCAAAAACAAGCTTATACACCGTCATTTTAATTCCACTATCTCATACCGGATGCGACGCCCAATAAGGCGCCATTATCATGATATCACGTGCCGCGGCTACGTGTTCCACGATCTACAATATGTGTGAGCGCAGTTCGAAATTCAAATGGATATGTATTCGTAACGGTAAACGTGGATACATCATCGGGCAAAACTGTATTCAGGATTGAGATTCGAGAATCCATGTTTTATTAATGGGGCGAGGGAGACGTTGACCGGTAACAGAGCAAAAATACATTGAGATCGGTTGAAATTAGAACGCAATTTTTTTAATTTCAAATAGCGCCATCTCAAGGACGCCGGCGCCGCCTGTATTTCTTTTATATTATTCGAAAGGGGTTTTTGAACAATCTGTTGGCTCGTTTAATTTTCCAGGAGTTTCGCCCTGGATTAAAGAAGTAGGGAATTGAATGCATCCAAGATTTAAAATAAGTAAGGGCCGGCTCTTTGGTATGTAGGCCAATGACGTTGACTTAGAAGCGTCGGAGACCCCCTAGCTTACCATCCCTCGCTAAGGTACCTTACGACCCCAGAGTTTCTTGCCGGCTCTTCTCTGTAGAGGTGCATTCCGAACCGGTGGTAGATGGTAAATAATTAATTTTAAATGGTAATTTTTTAATTTTATTGTTTTGTTTGACCTGTCAAACGAGCTCTAATGGCAACCAACTTGATTAAATGAGTTTTGATTTTGATTTGGTACCACCACCTTGGGTTACAAGGCCGTGGAGCATTTTCCCCAATTGGGGAGCGCAACCCGCGACCCTGAAGCGGGCAGTGGAGACCCGCTGTTGGTTTTAGCGGGTAGGTCGGGGTGCTACTTACCATCTTCACGCGCCCCTGAGTCCCACATACCCCGGGTGGTCAGCAACGGCAGGGTATCCAACTAAAAGAAAAGAGATTACCCTAGGTACCAACGTTATCTTTTTTTGAAGTGGACACTAGGCCGAATTTCGCTATAACCTAAATCTGACCGATCGTGGAATAAACAGTCTGCTTTAATCCAAATTCGTTCAGCCGAATGACAACTAGCCGCGTATTCCATCATCTACATTCTGCAGAATCGTATATTATCTCTAGTGACTCCATTTTATTCGATTCATTTTGGTTATAAGCAATATCCGGCATTCGTTGCCATCAGCCGACCAGAAAGCACTTACCAATGCTTCCCACGGCGGCGTTGTGCACCGGCGTGTACGTGCCCTTATTCCGCGGTAACGTGGGTGGCCATTACGCAAGTTAGCGTACTAGGAGGAAACGTGACGATTAGGGCTGGTCGAGCCTAGATTCCGTGTAGTGACGGATTTAGAACACATAGTGTCACCACCCCATTCCATCCCGAGGCTGTCGTAAAAGCCGACTAAAAGAAATGACAAGGCTACGATGACCTAGCTACAAGAGAAGGAAAACTTGATACGAAACCCTCTGCCAACCCGTCTGGCCAGCGTGGCACAGTAGGCTAATTACCCTCCATATAACTGGAGGAGGCCCGCCTCAGCACTGGGTCATCTTTGGGCTGATTAGTAGTAGAAGAAGCCTAGATTGTTCGGCCAATTTAGTGAAAATTACGAAACCAATAACCGAGTACAGAGTTTCTTTTCTCAGTTGGTCTAGGGGATGGATGTCATTGGATCTCGGGGTCCCGGGTTCGATTCCGGGGCCTGGCAAGTCTCTTTGTGTAAACTAGAGGCATTTGCTCATTGTATTCACACTCAGACTATTCACACCGGCCTGCGACATGACCAGTGTAGGGTGAGTGGGACTCTTGCTCGCCAACGTCGTTTCCATCCCCACTAAGGGTCAGCGCCGACGGACGGAGTGGCGGCGAAGAGACTAATTCAGTAACAATTTAAATTCAACCTAAAACGCTTCAGAATACATCTGTGTTTAGAATACGCTCGCCGCGCGTCGCTCGCCGTCATTATATTTCGTTGTACCAAATACAGTTGTATTCAGAAGCGCTTTAGGTTGAAATTAAATTGTTACTGAAATAGCCTCTTCACCGCCACTCTGCTGGTGGGCGCTGAGCCTAAACATTCCCCCGGTGCCCGCCCCGTGCCGCCTGCCTCGTGGGTCTCGACTGTGTGACTCAACGGGGCTAGGAAATATCCCCTACGATACGGCCTCTTCACCACGAGAATTGTATACATAACTAGCAATTGCGCGCGGCTTCGCCCACGTGGGCTTCTCACCCGTGCTTAACTCCACTTCGCATATAGCCCATTCTTTCTTCAGATGATTTAATATTTTTTATGAACATTCAATCCGTTACTGTGACTTAACTATCAGATTTAGATATGTTTTCTCGCAGATTTTTTTGTAGATCTTAATAAGACCTACAAACTCGTAGTACATTATTTTGTTCTATTGTCTATCGTTTTTGCAGCGCACGCTAAAATAGGTTCCCTAATTCTTTTAAATCCCAAATTCTTTTGAAAATAAAATATAGCCTACAACCTTCCTCGATAAATGGACTATTTGAAATCGGACCAGTAGTTCCTGAGATTAGCGCGTTCAAACAAACAAACAAGCACACAAACAAACAAACTCTGCAGCTTTATAATATTAGTATAGATTTGGACTTGATAGAAAACTTAATAGAATGTCATGGCGCAGACTAATCAGGAGAGCCATGATGGGATAGGGCAAGGAAGAAGAGTAATTATTATGTTAAGTGCCAACCCTAGGCATCGTTTGCAACTTATGTACGCCAGCGACTATGGCTTCCGATCCGGTATACTCTATGTTGGTGAACTATGTGTGCCTACCGCGAGTTGAAGAGGCAATATTAACTAACATAACTCGTATTAATGTCATTTGCATAAAAGCCATTAAATGATTTACCAAAGTTTGGGGGGGGGACTATCGCCGAGGACCATATTATTGTATTTTTTCTAATGGCTGTCTCCCTAAATAATTCGCTGGTCAAAATAAATTCGTTCACACATAGTATAATATTTATTGTCTGTCTAGTGACAGACTTTATAGTGTCACCATCCCATTCCATCCTTAGTGTCGTAAATAGCGACAAAAAAGGAAATTATAGGGCTGATGACCTAGTGATAATAAGAGAAGGAAAACTTTATACAAACCCCTGCGCCAATTCTTTTGGCCAGTGTAGCACAATAAGCTAGTAACACTCTATGTAACTGTAAGGGACTCGACTCAGTAGTGGGTCATTTATGGGCCGAGTAATATTATATTTATTACCATCTTACTTCTTACTAATATTATAAACGTGAAAGTTTGTAAGTATAGATGGATGGATGGATGGATGGATGGATGGATGTTTGTTACTCTTTCACGTAAAAACTACTGAATGGATTTTAATGAAACTTTACAATAATATAGCTTATACATCAGAATAACACATAGGCTACAAGTTATAAAGATATTATGTGAATTACAACAATATAAACAAGTCGAATTCAACATTTCTAATTGTCAAATTTTCGGCCATATTAAACTATAGACAACATAACGTTTCGCTGTCAGTTGCGTTTTGTTAAAGTAGGTTTTATACGGACGGGATAAAAATCTCAGGTATCCTATGTCCAACTTTCTTTTTGTTTTAAATATTTATAATGCGGAACAAAGTTCGCCGGGTCACCTAGTAGAAATATAATGCAGCTATAAACACAAATAAAAGAATTAGTCACAAAATCGACAGTCACTTGTTCAAACATGCTTAAACATCTAATCTGTACACATGCCAACACAATGTCTTCGGAATTCCTTCCACAAACGATTAGAATTATTCCTTGGCGCACGTAAAAAACGGGTATTCAATGAATTCTTATACAAACAGCAGAGGGCGGTGAAGGGACTCACGTAACACTGGTAACCTACGTTTAAAAAGGTGCATACGCTCTTGACTCGGCCTATTAAACGGCTGCCCATCACTCTATGTCACAATTACACAAGTACAGAGGACTCGGTCCAGTCAACATTCAAGAATTTATGCTCACATGTTTAAATGAATTGTGTATCATCACTACATAGTAATAGTAGTATGTATAAAAAAAAAGTCGCTGTCGTCTGTCCGTCCCTATGTATGCTTAAATCTTTAAAACTACGCAACGGATTTTGAAGCACTTTGTTTAATGGATAGAGTGATTCAAGAGAAAGGCTTGTATGTATAATACATGGATATTATTGTAGAGAACCACTGATAAATTTAGAGGTTCATGCGTCCGTGCAAAGCCGGGCGGGTCACTAGTTCTGTCATAAATTTCAGCGTTCTGAACATAATGATTAAAATAGTGTGTTTATTCGTTCCTAGATTCTGCTCATAGCCTGCGTGAGTTTAAGTGTTGAATACAAATACGAACTCGCAAAGGTCTGCAGAAATTACAGCAAGTTATTATATCTCTATCTATCTCATTAGATATTAAAAAAACATGTTTTTTTAAACGTTTGAATAAGACCCACAAATCACGAACGGGAGTTTGAACCAATCTGATTATTTACCGATAGCTATTGTAAAGCATTGACCTGACCCTCTGCGTTTGTGATGTATTGTATAATTTGGCCGTCATTTATCTGACACGGCGAGTCACCGCAACCCCGGGCCGATGACCCCCAAGGACTGGCGGTGCCCGGCTGTGACGTCACATACGGGGTTACTGAGCCGCATTTCTATTACCCTCATAGACGTATAAAAAAAACAAACGTCTTCTCTCTGCGTGATATGATAATAGACAAACAGGAACAATAAGTGGATAATTTTCAAATGTTCCTTTCGAATAATCATTCCGTGTGGTGACGGATTTTGAATACATAGTGTCACCATCCCATTCCGTCCTGAGGGTATCGTAAGAGCCACAAAAGGAAATTACGACTGAAAACCTAGCTGCAAGAAAAGGACAACTTGATACGAAATCCTGTGCCAACCCGTCTGGCCAGCGTGGCACAGTAGGCCAATTACCCTCCATGTAACTGGAGGAAGCCCGACTCAGCAGTTGGTTACCTATGTGCGGAGATGTGCCGCCTTTGGATCACGGGACCCGGGTTCGATTCCGGGGCCGGGCAAGTGTCTTTGTGTAAACCATAGAGTCTGGGTGTCATTTGTGTTCGTGAATTCCATTTTTTTTTAAACTGCCCCCGCGAGGTTAACATACAGCAGGGGTAACGTTTATTAAAAAAAATGTTTTACGTGGTAATCAGAGGGTGGATGATCTTCCTTCTATCATATTGGAAGAGAGTAGCAGATTTGCGATACATAATATTTGTGATGATTTTAGCCACCCCATCCTTCTTTGAACACGCAAGTTATAAGCGAGATGGAGACGCAAATCCCATCTTCAATCCTTCACGTTTGACATTCTGAGCCGTGAGTGTTTGATTGACAGGAGTCGATTGAGTGTACTGATGGAATACGCAAACCTTTTGTTGAAAACAATAAGCCGTGTAAAGCTTTCATTTTTTTCTATACAGATGGATATTGAAATCTGTGTAGGTACGTAATTTCAAAATGACAAATTGTTTTTTTTTTATTGTCCGTGTGGTGACGGATTTAGAATACATTGTGTCACCACCCCGTTTCATCCTAAGGGTGTCGTAACAGTCTACGATAGGAAATTACAAGGCCGAAAATTTAGCGGCAAGAGAAGGAAAACTTGATACTAAGCCCTGTGCCAACCCGTCTGGCCAGCGTGGCACAGTAGGCTAATTACCTTCCGTGTAATTGGTGGAGGCCCGACCCAGCAGTGGGTCATTTATGGTCTGAGAAATAGTAGCTGTTACCCGCGACTTTGTTCACGTTGTATTTAACAAATAAGTTATTGTTCAGTTCGCAGAGTTGACGAACGACGTTTTAATGCTGTATTTCGCGCGAAAATCTCTGGAAAATTTGGAATAACCTTGTAGGTTTAGTTGCCTACAAAAATGTCTAAAACTAAGAACTATAGGCTCCTACGAAAAACGGGGCAATAAAAGTAGCATATGTTACTCGTTGTTACATCAGCTATCTGTCAGTAAAAGTCCCGTCAAAATAGGTGCAGCCATTTCAGAGCTTAGCCATAACAAACAGACAAAATTCTAAGAAAAAACCGTAAAGTACCGTGTATACATAGAGATGAATTAGGTAAAAAGTGGTTATTTTAAAATAACAAAGAGATACTCCAATTTTATTTATTTATGTAGATTAGTATAACGAATAATGCAGTTTTAATCACATTACATAGCTGTCTATATACATAAAGCATAAAGTTTCGTCGAAATCGGACTCAATCACCGCTTCCGATATAGGTAGACAAAGACAAAATGTTTACAGTTAAAACACAGTAATGTACTGTTTGGCATTTCAAGACAAACTACATTATATAATTATATTTTAATATATTGTGAATCTATTCCTCAAAATTAAATCACTATATAGCCATAAATAAAATATCTAGTACCCGCAACGATCTGAACACAGTTTAAGTTATTGGTAGAGGCTTCTCCGTGTCACATCTCGCAATGTTATTCGCTCTTGTTCATTTCAGACTACCAAACAATAAAAACAGAAAACAATCAATTCTGGAAACCACCATCCGTATGCTGGGTTTACATAAGACATAATTACGACGGGTTCAAAGCACTTTTATAGGTTGTTTAAAGTCGACGGGACTATCGAGCAAGTAATAGGGATGTGCTTGATGTGATTCGGATAAACATATGGATGCGGATATTTAGAAATTAGACCATCCAGTGCCGTGGTTCAGTCTAATAATGATTGTCCGTTTCCATTGATACTTCGGAAGTAAAAGTAGACACACGATACTGTTACAACACTACAACTACCACTGGTCAGCGCATAGATGACCTACTGCCAAGTCCGGCCTAACCCAGTCACTTGAAGAGTAATTAGCCTACTGTGCCAGTGTACGCTAGTCAGAAGGGTTGATACAGTGTTTCGTATCTATTCCGGGGTCGGGCAAGTGTCTTTGTCTAAACCAGAGGCACTAGCTCGGAGTCTGGCTGTCATTTCTATCTTTATTATGTATGTATTTACAAAAAAAAATTATATATAAGTAGTTTATCATCCATTTCGTTACCATAACACAAGCATTAAGTTGCTTAGCTTGGGACGAGATGGCGTTGTGTGAAATGTACAAGGATATTTATTTATATTTTATTTTTATTTCCTTTTGTATTTTAAATGTATTTTAAATCCATCACCACACGGATATAATGCATTGCTGTGTAAATACTTCAAATTCAAGACAAAAACAATATAAAAGCGGAATTGATTCTTCCCCCCTCTTTTCCAGATTACAGTGTAGTTTTAAGTAGCGCTCAAACGACTAAAACAGACACACACACTATGTCGATCATATGTCGTATTCGGTCCCTGTTTTCTCATGGCTCCTAGATGATGTCAATTATTTCAACTAAATTACGTAGCTAGCCTAATGAGTTAGCTTGGTGTTTACTCAAATGAAATCCGAAAAATATATAGAAGCTGTCGATACTCGACAAATTCGGATATTTTGATCGTTTCGATTACAATTGTAGGTCCGCACGGCCCTATAGCGAACCCGCTTGCGACCGCAGTCACGCCGTTCGTTTGTTTACATTTCCCCGAGCCTAAATAAACAGACCCAAGGTGCGACGTATGATGCACTTACATTGTATTAGCGAAGCGGTTCTACTACCAATTTGTACGCACTACACTTACATGTACTTACTAATCATTATCATTATCATTACATACTATAAAATCATTATCATTGTCATTACATCGTATAAAACAAAGTCTCTGTCGTCCGTCCGTCCCTATGTAGGTATGCATAAATTTTTAAAACTACGCAACGGATTTTAATACATGCATAATATTGTAGAGAAACACTGACAAATTTAGATGTTCATCATTGCACCCGTGCGAAGTTTATCATATAAGATACTGAAATTATTACTCATAATCCGATTATAAAAATCGATAGCAGGTGGTGAGCTACAACTGTGTTTATAGTACTAATCGCATGTTATATTCGATATTAATGCTTCCACGATTATCTGATGCCGCTATTCTTCTTGTAACTTCACTTATTTTAATTAGAATTTATTAAACGATATATTTATTGCATATGTTTATTTGATCTGATTGTAAAGCGTTTAGTCCCCGATGTAATGAGGCAGTCAAACAGCATTTAAATTATGTATTATTAGAAGGTCTTGAATGAATTTGACTCTTAAACAATCAGGATATTATCCCACATCATAATATTATCGCTCGGAATTGGTTGAAGAAATGTTGCTATACTCACGCGACTTGGAGATACACGCTAAAACGTCAAGAAAAGGTACCTAATATACCTTTATACCCATTTTCCTGCGATCGAAATCCGTGGCATAGCTATATAACATTGGTTGAAGTATCTTAAAATTCAGTCGAGAAGTTTCATAATTAGCGATGTTTAACTAGCATACAATCCTCCCGCGTTTGAATCTTAGTATAATGAGTTTACTTTTAATCTGGTTAAGTTACTCCTGCCAGAAATAGTGTAAAACATAAAAGGGAAGGTTGCTTATATTTATCTTGAAAGCCAATTTGGATGTATTATTGCTTTCAATTGGTTTTACTAACACTTTAATTTAAAAGAGCAACCATAGAGTTTCTTGTCCGCTCTTCTCTGTGGAATGGCATTCTGAACCGGCGGTATAGAGTAAATGATACATTATTTTAAAATCTATATTGTGTATTTTTTGTTCTATTTGAAAATATTTGTAGCAATAGAAAACCTTTTGATTCAGATTATATTTCGGAGTTCTAGATTTTCGTTCTAGTTATCGTCTTTTGTCGCCAGAATCGAAGGATCCAGAATATAAGCATACTGTGGCTGCTTAAAACAGATCGCTACAGTAATCCTTAGGCAGCCCTATATCCGGCGGACCTTTGAACTTATATTGACAGACATGAAACGATTAAACAGTTCACGGTTGCATCACAAAATAGTTAGGTACCATAAATTAATCTACATACAATGTGCACTCTTTTTGAAAAGTGCCAGTGTTATCCGCTTCTGACACTCGTCTTGTGATCTTAAGTAAAAGGATAGAGCAGCTAAAATAGTTATTTTAACGACACAGTTTATGAATGTTTTGTGCCCGCAGTTTTTTCGCGTACGCCAAAAATTATAACATAAGCGCGACTGCTAAATATAGGTACGAAAAGTTAGGTACACACATGATCTTGATATCTTTACCCAACTATTTTGTGATTTTATCGCATGTTTGCACTTCAAAGTTCACAATTACTTCATTGGTTCGAATTATTAGAGCTATGTGGCCTACCGTAGCAGTAAACTTTAGCTAGAGCTGTTTTCTGATAGCATACATTCCCTACGTAATTACAATTTGTTTGTAACAACAATAAGAAACCCGAAGCGATACAAGTTGCTAATTAAAAGTTGATTGTTTCAAATAACGGCACATAATCGGCGATTCGTAAGTTCTGAGCCGTTCTGTCGATTGCAATTTGCATAATTAAAAGTTTATGATCGGCTTTTATGTTTTTTCGAGCGTGTTTTGATGGTATTTTTTTTCTTTTTGTTACAGGTCTTGACAACCGGATATCGAACTCGAGGAGTTCCGTGTCGCCGTAAGTGGATTTACTTTTCTATTTTTGAAATTATTTTTGTCAATAATCAATTCTATGACGGGAGTGTCGTGACGTATGAGGGGAATAAAGGATTGTGCTTGGCAGCTAACCCAACCGCTGAAGAAGGAACTTAATATGAAACCCAGCCTGGGATAGTTACAGGTTATGTTTCATAAAGGAATAGGACGTGCCCCGATACAGCAGTACCTTTAGAGGTCGCGATAGTTACTAGCAATTGCACGAGCACATCGTCTCCGTAGAGCGAGAAATAAGTAAGTCTCCAAAAATATGTAGTTAAATTTCGACTTAAGGTATCACCGACTTAGGTTGAAAATGTCTAAACACTTTTTAAGACTTAGTTAATTCTTCCTATACAGAGACGACATGTTCTATTGATATTCTCGTACGTTAAAGAACCTTCTTGTCGACATAATTTGTTGCTTTGTGTAATTGCGACACGGTTCCAAAGTTGCAAGAAGCGGAAAAGTTGCAAAATAACTATGCAATATGTCTGAAAATCTTATAACATTAATAATTAGTTTCATCTTAAATTTCGTCTTTCCAGTGATGTGGTGAACAAGGACCTAGGGTTATCAGAGAGCGAAGACGAGGCCGCACACTCTCACGCAATTGAACCGTAAGTTAACCTTATTTTATCTTTTATATAAAATTCTCGTGTCACAATGTTCGTTCCCATACTCCCCCGAAACGGCTTGACCGATTCTCATGAAATTTTGTGAGCATATTGGGTAGGTCTGAGAATCGGACAACATCTATTTTTCATCCCCCTAAATTTTAAGGGGGGGGGGTCCACACCAAAAATAATTGTTTATTTTTTAGACAAAATTTCTTTGCTTTTATTTTTTTAAGATGCAGCATACAAAAATACAAACAACCCTAAATTTTCACACCTTTACGATCAACCCCTATTTAATTACATGGCAAAACAACGTTTGCGATAGGAGCTGTTGTATAGATAGATTGAGTCATCACGATATCTCTGGAACCATAAGACCTAGAAACTTGAAATTTGGTAGGAATTTCCAAAAAAGGGGGGTTGCGGGGGGGGCATTATTTGGCAAAACAACGTTTGCGGGATCAGCTAGTTACTTGTATAAATATAAGAAACTCCGAAATACGCAAAGGTTCTGAACCGCGCTAGCAAAACATATACTCAACTCAGCTTCGAGTCGGCTATAAGTATATGTAATGTATATAGGTCCGTGTGGTGACGGATTTAGAATACGCAAGGTCACCAACCCATACCATCCCGGGGGTGTCGTAAGAGGCGACTAAAGGTACGCAAGAGGCAGATCACCTGAGAAAGGGAAGCCGCAAGGGAAGGTAAACTTGTTACAACCCTGTGCGAACCCGTCTTGACGGATTTAGAATACATATTTTCACCACCCCATTCCATTCTGAGAGTGAAATGACAAGGCTAAAAACCTAGCCGCAAGAGAAAGGAAACTGGATATAAGACACTTTTTTTTGTGACGATCGGATCGACGATTATGCGGGACTTCGATAAAGACTAGTTTACCCACTAAAACCCTCACGCGACACGCTTAGGGCGCCATAGGTTCGCGTGAACGCAGTCTACTGATAAAAAACCTTTTTTACGTCGGAGATCCTCATGGATTCCCGGCCGTTGGGACTAGCCGGGATAGGTGGGACTCCGGGGCGCGTAGAGATGGTAAATTGCGCCCCAACCTACCCGCTAAAACCGACGGCGATCCTCGAATGTCCGAGCCAGGGCCACGGGATACACTCACCGACAGGGACCATGGGACCTCGGCCCGCCTCGTTTAGTGGAGCCCCAAGCACTGAGGCCCCTCCGATTACGCGGGGGATAGCTATAGTAGCCTCCCCCCATTCCACCACTGGGAAGCACGCGCGGAACGCAGCGCGCCTTCCTTCCGGAGGGTCTATATTGCGCAGGCGATGGATTTCCCAGGTCTATCGTCCGCAGACCCAACTGATAAAAACCCTGTGCCAACCCATCTGGTCAGCGTGGCGCAGTAGGCGCCATGTAATTGGAGGAGGCCCGACTCAGTAGAGGGTCATTTATGGACTGAATAGTAGTAACCAGTAGTAAATATCAAGATGCAAGATGCGTATAGAGAGGTTGTATTTTTAAATTTTAAATCAAGCAAATCCATCCATAACTCAAACTCAAAAGGAACTTTATTTACGTAGATTTCATCACAAAACTCTTATAAATCGTCATATTTATAAACACCATTATCATCTTACGGCCCCTGTCCCACACTAGGTGGTAGTCTCCACACACACCTATCAGTCGTCATACCTACATTCACACACAACTCCTCACTTCTACAATCCCTCAATCTCCCCTCGCTCACAATCCCTGCGTTCACTCACATTCATGCCGAAACTATCACGGGTTCGAAAGGCTGCTCTACAGAGAAGAGCCGGCAAGAAACTCTGTAGTTGTTTTTTTTTTTTTATTATTGGTCTCGTTTGCAAAAAGCACTAAACAACATAGTGAGAGCAAGTTCGCAAGATGAGAGTAACACGCTACACGTTTACGCAATGAATGACGGATAGACCGTGACAGGGCCAATCAAAAAACAAATCTGCGAATAAAGGTCTCCATTGCGTCATTGCTCACATAGTCCTTAAATAGTCTATAGATAGGTAAATATGTGATATGTCACAAATTTTTCAAGAATAAAATGTGAAATGTTTAAGTACAGTTTGCGCTAAGAAACTAAAGCGCTTAGTGCAAACTGGTAATTGATTTTTATTTCAAGCGGAGTGAAGTTTAGTGCAACTTTAGAATTGGATTAAGTAAAACTACTTAGTGCCGAGTGGGTAGATGGTAACAAAGCTAAACCAACCAAATACCTATTCTGAGAGTGCGTTGTACTACTATTAGTACTATTAGTAGCCCATAAATGACCCACTGCTGAGTCGGGCCTCCTCCAATTACATAGAGTGTTTGGCCTACTATGCTATGCTGTGCAGACGGGTTGGCACAGGGTTTCGTATCACGATAGCCCACCGTCCGCCCGTATAGCCTACCGCGAAGGTGTGACGCCCAAGAGCGCGGGGCGTCGCACGGGGAGGTTGCCCGATGGGGCTGCCGCTGCGGACCACGGTAGAAACGAACGCGGTACCCGTGGTCCGCCGTGAGGGCGGGTGTCGGCGCACGGCGGGTTGTTTTAGTGGGTGAGGGCCCCACACTACCCCGTAGTCTCCCCGGACGTGGGATGTGCGCTCAGGCATTATTTCCCGCCAAACCAAAAAAAAAGGGTTTCGTATCAAGTTATCAATAAAATAAAATTATAGGCAGTAGATTTAACTGTTTCTTGATGCAAAGGTATATTTGACTGACCCTGTCAGGTCCAATTCGTCATTCATTGCGTAAACGTGTCGTGTGTTTCTCTCATCTGGCGGACATGTTCTATAGTGCTTTATGTAAACAAGACCAATAATTGAAAAAAAAAGCAATTTCGGAGTTTTTTGCCGGCTCTTCTCTGTGGAGCAGCATTCGAACCGGTGGTAGTTTCAGCATGAATGTGGGTGTACCAAAAGAGATAGATGGCTGGATAGATGGTATGAATGAGGAATTGTGTATGAAAGGTGTGAATGTAGATATGACGACTGATAGCTGTGTATGGAGACTGCCATCTAGTGTGGGACAGGCGCCGTAAGATGACAATGGTAATTTTGATGAATCGATTTATAGGAGTTTTGTCTTAAAACCTACGTAAATAAAGTTCCATTTGAGTATGAAACCCTGTGCCAACCCGTCTTGCTAGCGTGGTTCACTAGGCTGGTTTTCCTTCACGAGTTCAGAGGAGGTTCGAGGAGCGACTGAACACTATCTACGGAGATAGAAAGCTGGGGGATTCCCCGATTTAGATAATTGTAAATGTGAAATAACTGTATTATCTCGCGCCCGTCATCAGTTCCGTCGCGCCGTCAGTTATGGGCAGCACTAAAAGCTACTGTTTATCTCGTTAATTTAGTAAACATCACTACATAGTATAAAACAAAGTCGCATTCTTCTGTCCGTCCCTATGTATGCATAAATCTTTAAAACTACGCAACGGATTTTGAAGCGGTTTTTTTTAATAGATAGAGTGATTCAAGGGGAAGGTTTATATGTATAACCCACCCCCGCTTTGCACGGGCGAAGCCGGGGCGGGCCACTAGTTTACTCTATAAAATAAAGTTGGAAATCTATGGCACAATGTTGGGGTAAGATTTCAAAATGTTTAACTTTTGTGAGATGATAATGGTAGTTTTAAACGTGACGTTTTTTATGAGCATTGAAAACCTCCATGAATAAAGTGTCTTTTGAGTTTTAAAGAAAGTGCTATGAATATTAGTTGAAACAATTATGTCTAACTAGTGGCCCGCCCCGGCTTCGCCCGTGCAAAGCGGGGGTGGGTTATACATATAAACCTTCCCCTTGAATCACTCTATCCATTAAAAAAAACCGCTACAAAATCCGTTGCGTAGTTTTAAAGGTTTATGCATACATAGGGACGGACAGAAGAATGCGACTTTGTTTTATACTATGTAGTGATAGTGAAGAAAGAAGATAAGGTCCGCCCGTGCAAAACCGGGACGAGTCGCTAGCCAATGTAAACGTCATGAGATTGGAATTTTGGTTATTATTCACATTTTAGTTGTTGTTTTTGAAGACGGTTTACACTTTTTTTTTATGGTTTTTGGAATGTGTGTACTAGTATTAGCATTTTGATGCGATTGCTAGAATTTGTGCTCTAAAACAAGCTCTTGTAGTTTCAACGAAAGCGAAACCTTTTTTTTCTCTTGAGAATACGCCTTTCTTTTCTACCCCAATGACGTCACTAAGACAATCATGGCCATGCCATCCTCGATAAACCATATTCTGATAGGTCGAACAAGCGATTAACAATTTAATCCTTCCACAGACTCATTTCACCAATCAATTCCAACAGCCCTAGTTCGGGCAGTTCATCACCATCCGAAGATTCAGAGACTGAGACCTCGTCTGCGGAATCTTCGGCGCCCCCGCTGGTTGTGGCGACACCCGTACCAGCTCCGGTGCCCGTAGCGCCCGCTCCTTCTACGGCGCCCGCTCCTACTCAGAGATCGTCGTGGGGACTCTCAAATTTCGTCATATCGCAAACGCAACCGCCGGAGACTTACGACTCGGGAAAGGAGCTCAAACATGCGCTCGCGGATATTAAGGATAAGCCGGTAAGAGTCTACAAAAGCCCTTGTAGCGACCAGCATGATACATACTTTACACAACTGCCTCGTTGGTCTAGTGGTTAGATGTGCCGCCTTTGGATCAACGGGTCCCGGGTTCGATTCCAGGGTCGGGCGAGTGTCTTTGTCTAAACCAGAGGCACTGGCTCGGAGTCTGGGTGTCATATCTATCTATAATATGTATGTATTTACGAAAAAAAAATGTATATAAGTAGTTTATCATCCATCTTGTTACCATAACACAAGCATTAAGTTGCTTACCTTGGGACGAGATGGCGTTGTGTGAAATGTCCAAGGATATTTATTTATTATTATAATTTACCCGAAAAATCTGTACAAATCATATCAGGAAATATCGCCTGAAAATGAGAGAATTACCAAAAAGTCCTACACCGCGATGGCAAAGTTTTTAGAGCAATTCGCACGGTTAAGTAAACTCCGACTACATTTATCGGGGGATAGGCGATGTGGCCCCTTGCCAGACACCTAGTCTGCCTGGATGATCATCCCTTTGCGACCTATTATAAATATCATAAATATCCTTGGACATTTCACACAACGCCATCTCGTCCCAAGCTAAGCAACTTAATGCTTGTGTTATGGTAACGAGATGGATGCTAAACTACTTATATACATTTTTTTTGTAAATACATACATATTATAGATAGAAATGACACCCAGACTCCGAGCCAGTGCCTCTGGTTTAAACAAAGACACTTGCCCGACCCGGGAATCGAACCCGGGACCCGTTGATCCAAAGGCGGCACATCTAACCACTAGACCAACGAGGCAGTCATTATACTCATTAAGTCAAGATTCAAACTTCTTGGTGGGCGATGATGACAAAGTTAAATTTGTATGGGACACAATGGACGACACCTACAAAATGTCAAAAATTATACAATGCTAAGTTTAGCCAGCGTGGCACAGTAGGCTAATTACCCTCCCTTTGTCGGGAGGTGGCCCGACTAAGGAGTAGGTCATCTATGGACCGAGTAATAGTTCATCATCATCATCATTTCAGCCAAAAGACGTCCACTGCTGGACATAGGCCTCCCCCAAGGATTTCCACAAAGGCCGGTCCTGGGCCGCCCGCATCCACTGCTTTCCGGCGATCTTAACCAGGTCGTCGGTCCACCGTGTGGGAGGCCTACCAGCACTGCGCCTTCCGGAACGCGGTCGCCACTCGGAGTTTCCCTGCGAGATCGAATCAGAAATGAGGAGATACGCAGGAAAACCAGGGTCACCGACATAGCCCACCGGATTGCCAAACTTAAGTGGCAGTGGGCAGGGCACATAGCTCGCAGGACCGACGCCCGATGGGGCAGAAAAGTCCTCGAGTAATAGTTGTAAAGTAAAATCTGATGATTAAATTCGTTTGCTCTAAATTTCGCACCCTTTCCCCAAGTGTCGAATTTCACTCGATAAACAGTTCTCCGTACACGAACACTTACTAAGCATTCATTGCCATTTCTCGCTTCAATAATAACTCTTACATATCGGTTCTGAAATCTTGTACAAGCCACTTGTGTTACTGGGAATGCTCGCTGTAATCGTATCCTTGCGAATCCACAGTCGCAACTGTTATGGTTTAATCGACGGTTAAATTTGAGTTTACGAGTGGTTCTGGAGAGTGCTTGATGCGTCTGGATGCTTTAATTGAGGACTTTGACGTACAAGATGCCCTTATAACTTTTTAACGTCGTGCCGCACAAGGTAGATAATGTACCGAAGATATTTATATTCTGGAATCGCGGAGAATTTATGATGCATTGTAGTGTAGTCGGAGTAAATTGTAGGGTCTATCTCGGCAATGCTGAACACGTACATGATATGGCCTGCAGTCATCGGTAGACTGTGTATTCTAACAATATCTCAAATATTTAAGTGTTGTATTTTAAAACTTATTGGGAAAATAAATTATAAGATAAACAACAAGGAGTATAGCAATGTTGAAATATATAAAACTAGCGACCCGCCCCGGCTTCACACGGGTGCAATGATGACCATCTAAATTCATCAGTGTTTCCCTACAGTAATATGCATGTATTATACCTATAAACCTGTCCGCCTTTGTACATTACTGTGCAATAAGTATAAATAAATACCTATAAACCTTCCTATTGAATCACTCTATTTAATAAAAAAATCCTTCAAAATCCGTTGCGTAGTTTTAAAGATTTAAGCATACCTACATAGGGACGGACAGACGACAGCGACTTTGTTTTATACCATGTAGTGAAGATTAAATCGCACTGACTACATTTACAAGAGCGAAAAGGTCAGAACTTATCACGCCTGCTTCGATGATAAAAACTAATTAAGGTTTACAAAACTGACAGCTTTCGACGACAGCATGTAGAAGTATGTGTTAGTGCATGAAGCTGATTCCGTAATTTACCTACAATTTTTTCTGTTTTGGTGATTGACGGTGAAATTGGCAAGCGAATACCTACACCAAAAATCTTGCTCAATGTAGTTTAAATGTATTGGCTTACTTTGACAATAATTACTTTCTGATGCATCCACTCCCATGCTTGTTGACAGAGGAAAGCTTCGCCATCTTGCGAAACTTGTAAAACTAGTGATTCCACTAATGATGATGTCTTGGCTGACTGTAGTTTTTTATTAATGTTACAGTCACAGACAGACAGAGACAGTCATGTAAAATAAACGCTTATTCTCTTTCCAGCAGAGTCCGATATCGGATATGTCGGACTCCGAAGCGTCGTCGCCTTCTCCCGATGTGGGGCGACGGAGGAGATCCATTCCGAACCGCATGTCTGCTGCGTCCAGCGATGAGGATACTCCCAGGCATACGGTGAGATTTTTTAATAGTGTTGTAGGTCTGCCTAATCTGACCGCAGCCAATAAATCGTTTGCGACGCCAAGCATTGCATGCACGTTATAAAGCTTAAGAGACATATCGACACCTACACTATATTCCTGTGGAATACCCTCTACAGAGAGCTCATCCCAACAATAACAATAACTGTTTGATTGCAATTTAATGTAAATCAAAAGACAAATGCACCAATGTCAAATTAGGAAAGGTATTTGCGCTTGTGGCAGACAAATACAGTTAGTTGTAGATTGTATTTTGCTTGAAATAGAGTTCATTATACGATTCAAAACGGCACGTGTGCGAGAGAGAAAGCGAGCGAGACGCTTAATGACAGTAACGAAACGTCAAAAATGCTCCGTTCAGAAATCGGTAGCAAAAGGTAATTTGGAACCTATATGGATTTCATACGGATTCTTTAACAAAAAAATGTTAAGAACGGATATGTATGGTGTAAAAAAAAGTTATAGATACTTTCAGCACAGAGATGCACTAGATAATTTCTGGAGTTTCATAGCAACTTTAAAACAAAAGAGACAAAATCTTCTCGAAACCTCAACTTTTCAAGAGTATCTTTTTTGTTTTGGAGCAACGAAATCAATATATCACTATGTCTAACCAACGTAACCCGAGAGTTCTGTAATTTACACACGGATTTTTCCCACTAGGACACGATCACATTGATGCATGGAATGTTTTGCCCCGAGATAATAAGTCAATTTATTAGCAGTCGCCAAGAGTGTCGATGCCGACGACGACCCCGCAGAAGCGTGGACGGCCGGCCAAGGTGCGTCCATCGGAAGAGCGTCCCGCCAAGAAACCCCGCGGCCGACCGCGCAAGACTCGGCCCCCAAGCCCAATGGCCCCCATGGCCCCCGTAGCCCCAATTGCCCCCGCGGCCCCAGCCATTGACAGCGACCCCGAGCCCGATCCGCCTCATCTTCCCGCGCCGGACACCAAATCTCAGATCTTCCGTAAAGTTAGTACTTGCTTGTTATTATGATTACACTCAGCTCAGGAAAGATTCGTTCATTTTATTGGAATGAATGAATGAAGGAACGTGGCCATTTGCGCTCACCATGTGTATTGATGAGAAATCCTAGGCTTGGAGAATGTTTAGCTTTCAAGCTTAGGGTCCGGTTACCGTTGCACATGACGTTTACAGTATTAAAGGTATCATCCACGTGTCAAAAAAGGCTAAAAAATAATTGTTTTAATTGGAATTAATAAAGTTACGTGTTCGTGCGCTGATAGATGACCAAGGCAGTGTGTAAATAACACGATAATATCCCTCCTTAAACACTTTAAAAGGTCTGTCCCATGTACACCATGTCTCATTCACTGCAAGCACCTTTTTACGTAAGACAAATTTTTATTTCGATTTTTGGGAATAAAGTTCATTCATTTTATTAATTCATTCCAGGTCTTCACTCCCAAGCAGAGAGATGAGTGCGGCGGTAAAGGCGGCAAAGGGGGTAAAGGGAAAGGTGGAAAAGGCAAGGCCAAAGCGCAGGTCACCATCATAGAGATGAACGCCCTGGAGTCTGGTGCCGATGACGACGAACGCCGACACGAGGAGCGGGTGGCCGAAAGACGAGACGAGGAAGCATTAGCCCGACTCTCCCCACCACAGGAGCCAGAGTCTTTAACCCGGAGACGAGAGGCCGAACGTGTGGTCAACGAGAGGATACAAGAACGAGTTTCCATTGAACGGTCAGACCACAGGCGCTCGGCCGATCGAATAGACCGACCCTCAATAGAACGGACGGAGAGAATACCCATGGACCGAATACAGAGTGAGAGAGACAGACCTACCTACGACCGAATCCCCGATCGGATAGAAAGGGCCAACGACAGGATACCAGACAGGATGGCAGTTGATCGATTATCGTCAGATCGGATCTCGGATCGAGGTGCGTCAGATCGGTCGTCTGATCGTCTTTCAAACGACCGACTGTCCGGAGGCCTGTCTTCCGATCGGCTCAGCGATCGACTGTCATCGGAGCGGTTACCAGGGGAAAAGATGTCGCACGATCGGTTACCGGCGGACAAACTACACGACCGGCTGTCTGGCGAGCGGTTACCGTTACCGCATGACCGGCTGTCCAGTGAGAAACTTCCCCACGATCGTCTGTCAGATAGTAAAATGTCGGGGCGTATGACTGACAGTAAAAGTTCGGTCGATCGATTGTCAGAGAACAAATTGACGGTCGATCGACTAGAAAGTAAATTGTCTGTCGATCGGCTGGAGAGCAAGATGTCCACGGATCGTCTGGAAAGCAAAATGTCGGTGGATCGCTTGTCAGATACCAAAATGTCGGACAGGTTGTCCGATAGCAAGATGTCGATCGATCGGTTGTCAGAGACCAAGATGTCGGCCGATCGGTTAGAGGGTAAAGTGACGGCGGAGAAGCCGTTGGAGCGCATCGCATCGGAGCGGTACGTGAGGGCCGAAGCTGACGTCGGGTCTGGTCTTAAGTCCGGTCGAGGTTCGGAAAGACTCGAAGAGGCGTCCTCAAATGGTAAGCCACTTGTGTGGATACTTTTAACGTTACGGTCTTATGTATACGTTACTGGCAGATGCCAAGTTATTTTTAGGGTATGTCTGTTTGTGTGTGTGTTTAAAATACAAGGACATTTTGGGCAATAAAGACCATTTTTCGGCATTGAAGTGTACGATATCTTCTCAGATAATTAATTGTGTAGTTCGAGCGCCAGGCTTCCTGCAATTTAATGGTTGAAAATTAGACCTTAATAACGTGGTATACAGGGTAAAATTTTGAAAAGTGCGTGTTGCTTTATAACCCATAACTCTCTTATGGGTTATATAAAGTAACTTTTCATAGCCATGAAATCGACAACGAACATTTTGAAAAAAAAACTGACGGTTTCTATAAAACTGAACAAATTCTGGGAAGTAATATTAGAAAAATCCACAAAAATGAATTTGTCTAGATACAAAAGTATTTCTGTAGTAATTAACTAAACAGTAAACAAAAACTCTACTAATGCAGTTTCAGGAGCGGGTCTTTTACGGGCTGAAAAGATGAAAAGAATATGATAATTCTGAACTTGACTACTGCTATTGGTTTTTACTAACTATCATTACTCTTACTGGTATTGAGATGGCAATGTCTTATATCCTTAATGCTGGTTTGTGTCTGTGCAGAACGGCGACGCGGACGCCTCGTGGTCCGCATTCCGCTGAGCCGACTTCGCGCGGAGACGGTCCGCGCCTTGCAGCGGCCGCCGCGGAGGCCCATACCCAAACCTCCCCTCACACCATTCACGGAACAGGTAACATCAATTATTACGTTACTTTTCTTGGTATGGGTATATGTCAAAATTGCGTCTGGATAGGTGACCTGATCGAAAAATCGTAAGACGGCGTCAGGACACGTGACCGTTAGACGAAGTGGGAGTAGTGTTTGTGTACGATAGCGCAATAAATTGATATTGTATTTAACCACATAAATGGTAGTACTTTTATACTGATAAATAAAGCAATTCGTGCCTAACCATTCAAAAATGCACAACGTTAAGGTTTTGTACTTGTAAATTGTCCGTAGGGCGGTGAAGTGGCGGCGACGAACCACGAGCGGACGGACCCGTACGCCGGTCAGACGCCGATCTACTTCTCGTACTTCGAGCGACTGCCGGCCGACGCGCAATCCGACGAGGAGCGGGACCACGAGTTAGTATTACAGTTACTGTAGCCACCCCATTTTAGCCGCAGGGTGACGTTTATTTATTTATTTAGGATTTCCAACAGAGAGTACAATACACATTCACTTAAACGAGATGATTCGATACAAATTCTTTTGCTTCTCTAATTATAGGAAACCACATCATTGACACAAATATGACAGAAATTAAATACAGAGATCTACGAACTTAAATTAATAATAATAATAAAATGTTGTTATACAACTAACTATTTTTTAAGAATTATAAAAATTATGATATATGGAAGGGAGATTATTCGAACATTAGAAATTAATAATATTACAAAACAAAACAAATTTACACAGTGAAGAAAATTAATAAAAATATGGTCTTGGGTCTCATGCACTCAATTCCTTAAGCGATCAACATTATTTAGGTGTGTACGTAGTAAGTTTTTATACCTACCTAAGGAATTGGAAAAAATATCTACGTCTCTCGAAGAACTGGAAAGTTTGTTGTATTGGTGGGTCATTCTGGAAATAGGGGAATGCATGACCAGATTTGTGCGGGAACGCGGAAGTTTGAGGAGAGGTTGAGACTGGCGTGGGATTCTTGAAGGGACGTTAATACAAAGCCTACTAAGTAGATCTGGACAATCTAAGCAATAATTTAGTGAGCAATATTAAGAGCTGACAAGGCCCAAAACCTAGCGGCGAGGGAAGGAAAACTTGATACGAAACCCTGTCTGGCCAATTTTGTTTATCAGTAACTTGAATACATTTTACCCTAGGCTGGCGTGATGGAAAGCAACGCCAGGGTCTAAGATGGAGCAGGCAATTGAAGGAATTGTCCTGTCGGGCACCGGCTCTCACATACACTCGACGGAACACATTAAAACTGCTTGGCCGGACTTAGATATGAGGGTGGTAGCTAGTTGGGCAGACCATCGATCCTACCACCAAGCTTGCTGGGTTTTGTTGACTTTTACATCACGCCTTTTTTCCCAGCATGCGGTGGGGAATTTACAATTACTACTAGCTCGTATTTAGTCGGGTCTCCTAGTCGGGGTAATTAGACTGCTGTGCCACTCTGGCCAGGTGGGTTGGCACAGGGTTTTGGTATCAAGTTTTACCTTCTCTAGCGGCTAGTCTATCTATCAGCATAGTAATTTTCTTTTGTCGGCTCCTTCGATACCTTCAGGATGAAATGGGGTTCTACAGTGTCTCGCTGGCTCTTGCTTCCCTGTAGAGTAGCATTCCGAATCGATGGTAATTTAGCATGAATGTGGGTGGAAGCAACGGTTGTGAAAGATCAAAAGAGATGGATGCCTTGTAAGAATGAGGAATTGTGTATGAGAGGTGTGAATGTAGATATGACGACTGATGGCTATGTCTAAAGACTAGCAACTAGCGTGGGATAGGCGCCGTAGGATGATATTGCAACTTTTAAATAAAGCGATTTACAGTCCTCGCCAATCTTTATGGCCGCTCTGAATGTAGCCGTGGGTACGAACTTGCGCATCGTACATTTCATAACCAATACGAACGTAGCTCACTCACACTAACGCGCGAGGACGCTTGCGAGTGGAAGACGTGAACCTTCCCCCCCCCCCCCCCGTACGTCTCGCTGATACCTAATTTTGTGTTCTGCGCAGCATAATGCGGCTAGGTTCGGAGCGGCCATAAAGTTTGGCGAGTGATGTACAAGAGTTTAGTCTTAAAACCTATATAAATAAGGTTCCTTTTGAGTTTGAATATAAGACTGTTAAAATGAATCAGTTTTGTGTACATCACGTGTCTTCGTAACCAGGTACTACTTAAAGGAGGCAACTCGTCTCCGGACAGCAGCCCTTGGCGAACAGGAGCCCCTAGCGCGAGTGATGCTCTACTTGGAGTCTGTCCTGTGTTTCGTGCTCACGGGACGAGTTCTCGAGTTAGAGCTGGACACGAAGCGAGCCTTCACCATATACAGAGAGACCATCGAGTACATCAAATCGATACACTCGATGCCGCAGCGGTTCCGGGCCTCGCCACATGATACCTTCACCAAGCTCGACATTCTTAGGTGAGTTTGATGTTATTTTACTGTTATTCGTGTTAGGTCTGAAATTGTACCGCGGCAGCAGTTTAGTTTAGTTTGTAGGAATTCGTTTATTATAACCGACTTAAAAAAAAGAGGAAAACAAAGTCGATGTCGTCTGTCCGTCCCTATGTATGCTTAAATCTTTAAAACTACGCAACGGATTTTGGCGCAGTGGTTGAGCGATCGACTGCTGCGCAGCATGTCGAGGGTTCGATCCCCGCACGGAAGAAATATTTGTACGACCTACAAGTATTTGTTCCGGCTCTGGGTGTTTTCTATCTATAATATGTATGTATTTACAAAAAAAAATGTATATAAGTAGTTTATCATTCATCTCGTTACTATTATATTTATTTATTTATTTTAATAAATAGAGTGAGTCAAGTGGAAGGTTTATCTATATTATACATGCATAATATTGTAGAGAAACAATGATAAATTTCGATGTTCATTATTGCACCCGTGCGAAGCCGGGGCGGGTCGCTAGTAATATAATATTTGCTTATTTAAAACCACTTTTGTTACAGTCTCCGTGTTCAGGCGCTGCTGTACCTGAGAATGTTCAAAATGTACAACCGTGAAGTCAAGGAGTATAACAAAATTGTTAACGAGTACCAACAAAAGGTATATTTTAATTTATTCATTTTTCACGCAATACCTTTCTAATTTAATTTATCCATTAAGAATATGTACTGGATGGTCATTTTGATATTTTCTCTAGTAGTAATGGTTCTGGGTTGAAAGAAATCCACTTACTTAAAACAAAGAGTACCTATTTGTTTTTTAAAACGAAACCCCTGCACAAGGTATAACTTGTGTCGTGGTCAGTTGTGGGCAGTTTACACACACGGAACACACGAACACAAATGATAGCATTTACTTTTTTTTTTAATTTATTTATGGGCTTTGTCGCTGAGCGACCACATCGCCCTGTATGGCAAATAACGATATAATTAAAATATTCTTACATTATTGTGTCACTTATTATTTAGCGAGACCTAGATCTGCTAATTTATAAAGTTCTTTGGCCTCATTACAAGTTGGTCTAGCCAAAATACTGTTGCAAAGGCCAACTTCCATTTCTTTAACGGGATTGAAGTGTCCTAGCCTGTGGGCTTCGTTTCGAACGCACTCGCACAAAATATTAACTACATTAACCCACAGTTAAACCTAGAATTATATTTCGTTGGAAAACAATTTCATTTCACATCTTTTTCGCTATGTTAAATTTGAAGAGAATTTAAAGAACTTAACTCTTACTATTAAGGTTACCAAGCCATTTAATTTTGTATATAAAATGTATTTTACTTTTCGTTACTCTAATTTCGACGATATTTAATTTAAACTATAGTTCTATTCTCAATTTGACATGCGTGTTTGTGTCATAAACATTTTTTGTGTTGTCCTTGTTTGTGCGTGTAATAGTTATTTTTTTAATTGAATTAATGTATTATTACGCCTAACTAAAGAAGTTTTGCGTCCCATATTTTCTTCTTCGTAGAGGTAAATAAAAATGTTTGTGTCGTAAACTATAAATTTCATCATGTGATAATCTTCATGAAACCTCATGGTTTCTGAACAAAAACAAATGAATATTTTGTGTGATGTCTTTCCTTCCAATTTATTTTACTCAGTGGCGTAGCAACGCGCGCAGGCTACAACTAGTCTAATGTATATAATTCTTGTGTCACAGTTTTAGTGTTTATACTCCTCCGAAACGGCTTGACCGATTCTGATGAAATTTCATATGTATATTCAGTAGGTAGAAGGATAGGTTGATAACTAATATTTTTTTTTTGGACTATTTATTATTTTTATGATACAACATACATACAATTTTCACCCCCCTACGATCAACCCCTATTTAATTGCATGGCAAAACAGCGTTTGCGGGGTCAGCTAGTATCACTACATAGTATAAAACAAAGTCGCTGTCGTCTGTCCGTCCCTATGTATGCTTAAATCTTCAAAACTACGCAACGGATTTTGAAGCGATTTTTTTAATAGATAGAGTGATTCAAGAGGAAGGTTTATATGTCAATATTTTACCCGTGCGAAGCCGGGACGGGTCGCTAGTATATGTATATACTATTGAGAAATTTCAAATTATTGTTAAATTATGAATGTCCCATCATGGCATAGAGGCCTATGTCCAGCAGTGGACGTCTTTTGGCTGAAATGATGATGATGATGAATCCCTTGAACAATGCCCGCTACACCATACCCTACTGTCACTTGCACTAATCCCAGTTACGTGTAACGCAGTTTATGTCCGCACAGCCGGCCTTGGCGGAGTCAGTGTCGCCCCTCTCGCCGACGCCCTCCCCGGCGGGCTCGGTGGGCTCCGTGGGCTCGGGCTCGGCCTCCTCGGGCTACTGCTCGCTGGCGCACTCGGTGCCGGCCCACGCGCACCAGGCCCTGCTCCTGCTGAACAAGTACTACGCGTTCCTGTACGTCGCTCACGACCTGTGGGAGCAAGCCGACTCGCTGTGCAGGCGACGAGCTAACAGAGGTTAGTGTTTGCACTTTTACGTAATAGTATATTTCATTACAAATGCGGAAAGGCTGTCATTACAACGAGTTCCGACAAATTGACAGTCGGAACAAGTTGCAATGACGGTTCCGCACGTGTACTGAACGACTATTTTTAATACAGTTGCGAAAAAATGAAGCAATTTAATAAAATAATAAAAACACAATAAACTCAACTAACTAATCATTTCTGAAAAATGGCGCCGGCCGTAGAATCCAAGCAGAGATTTTTTTTTCTTCACCCATTCTGGTAGGCAAAAGGAACAATGCCCATACAGCCAAGTCTTCAGTAGAATTTTTTTATTGATATGAAATGAAATTTAATTAGATGAAATGAAACTCATTCAATCAAATCATTAAATCTGATATTGAAACCAATTAGTACGTAGTTTCTTTTTAGAAATATACGTTTTTGCATGAATCATAAAAACTTCTATGATTTTTTTTAGTAAAAACTTCATGGTTGGTTTTTCCTTCTAATAGACATTATTTTGACAGTTGGGAAAGAAAACGCACTAGTGCGGGAATGGTAAAGAAAAAGCACGCGTGTGTAATAGCCCACTTCCCGAACGCTATACGTCCCTGTAATATGCCACTTTTTGAGCAACTGTATTAAAAACACTTTTACACTTAAACACTTTTTTTTTAATTTTTTTTTTTATTATTTTGTTACAACACCACAGACTTGTAGTCCGTGTTCTTTTTAGCAATTAATGGTAATTATTTGCTCTTCTTTATTTTCCTTTCGTCTGTCGTACCCAGCGCCTTAAACACTTTGAAATTAAACACTTTTTAACGGATTTATCGCGTGTATACAACATTATTTAATACCCGACGTTTCGAATGCTTTGCAGCAGTCGTGGTCGCGGGAGAGACTAGATGACAGTTGTCTTCAAAAGTACAAAGAAACAGTTAAAATTTACCGCCTATAACCGGCCCGCGGGCCTCCTCCAAATTGATGGAGGGAAATTAGCCTACTGTGCCACGCTGGCAAGACGGGTTGGCACAGGGTTTGTATCAAGTTTTCCTTCTCTTGCGGCTAGGTTAACGGCCTTGTCATTTACTTCTGTCGGCTCTTACGACGCCCTCAGGATGGAATGGGGTGGTGACACTATGTATTATAAATCACCACACGAAATATGGTAATGTCTGAGTATCTAAGTAGTCTTATTGGCTGAAATGTTTTTTCGTGTATTTCAGATCTGTTCATAGCGGTGGACCGCAAGTGTGGACCGCTGTCTCTATCCTCGACGTTCCGCCATTTGGTACAATACGTGCGACACGCCATATCGCTCCTCAAGGACGTGCCCCGTGATTGACGACCGCGACCGCACGGTGACGCGCGCCGCGCGTTCTAGGCGTGACGCGTGACAACCGTGCCTGACGTGACACCCGTGCTGCCCGTGCTACAGACACTACCAAGGTTCCGTGTCATCAATACCGTGCCGTGCGTGCCTGATAAGCGAAATGTGGCGCATTCTACACGTGCGATACCTATCTCATCAATTTGCGTCTGACGTGACACGTCCCATATTCTACAATCGTGCATCATCGTGATACCTCTCATCAATGTCTTGATTTGTCTTTGATGCGGCACATACCAGATGTTGTAACCGATACGTTACGTGTCATTAATGCCGCGATAAGTGAGCCTGATGAGCGATAAGTGCTACACGTGTGAATACGTGTGAGCAATGCCCTAATTTACTTCTGGGGGCTACATTCCACAAGCGTGATATGTGTCAATAAAGCCGTACCGTGAGTTCCTGACAAGCGAAAAGTGCTACAAGCGTAATAGCTCATCAATTTGCGTCTGACGTGACACGTCTCTGATTCTACAACTGTGATACGTGGTCATCAGTGCCGTGTCTTAAGTTCCTGACAAGCGAGAAGTACCGCATGTTACACGCGTGATACCCCTCTCATCAATTTGCGTCTGGCGTGACACATGCCAGTTTCTACAACCGTGATACGTGGTCATCAATGGCGTGCCGTGTATACCTGACAAGCGAAAAGTGCCGCATGCTACACGCGTGACACCTCTCATCATTTTGCGTCTGACGTGACACATCCCGGATTCTACAATCGTGATACGTGGTCCAAGCTACTTTATTATTAACCTTAACATTATTAAATGTGCAATACGTATCATCGATACGACTTGAATGTTTGTTCGGAAGTCACGCGCATTACACGGTCATACAAAGCCAAATGTGACTATATAGTGTGTAAGGATGAGATGTCGGCAATTTTTATGGCTAAAACAAAACTTGATGTTACTTGATACTTTATTAGTAAAAGCGTTTTAGATCTGGTAATATCATTACTGATACTTTGTGTTTTAGTTTTTAGTTTCTTTTTATCTAATTTAGTTGGTGGTTTAGTGTAAAAACAATATGTTATGATTAAAATGTTTCACAGTGAAAATACTTTTGACGTTTTTACTAATAAAAAGTGATCTTGCTTAGTCTATGGTTGTTACCATAAACATCGGTCATTAACTTTTTAATAATTCTTGCAAGCAAACCTTAAAATGATAATGTAGAATGAAAGATGGTATAGATAAGCAATATTAATAGAGCAATATTGATTATGTGACTTATAATTCTAAGCAATACATACATGGAGCGTCAACAAAAACTTAAGTCTATAAAGTCATTCGACATTATCGACCATAAAGTAACAGTTATAAGGTTCGTTCTTCGGAATAACATTTCATGTGACTTAAGCCTTTATTGACAGGTGGAACTTTGTTGTGGCTATGTTTCCATTGAATTATGTCATCAAATCGAGGTATGAACTATGTTAGCGGCTTAGTCGTTTCTAAATCCGTTTGACCTTTTAATATACTTTAAATTTTCGCGACTCATATAACTTTGTTGTTGAAGACAAAGTGGATAGTATTAAACCGACTAACATAGGTACGCTTTAACCTAAAGAAACAGAGCCTACATTGGAAAGACAAGATCTTCGCCCGTCGTTCCTAAGAACCTAGTGTTTCAAGTTTTTTGGCGAGCCTGTAATGTGTCCAATATGACTTACAATATGAAACTCAACAATATTAACAAGTACTACAGCTGTATCTTTTATATTTTCAGACACAGAACGTTCTGGAATATTCTTAAAATGCCCACTTTCCTTCAGATGCACTGCACTATTGCGCTATATCTGTGAAGGAAATTTATGACCAATCGAATCACGGAATATTCGATATCAATGTTCGCAAACGATCAATTTCCGAAATTACTATTGATGACCAAATATTGCATGTAAAAAGTCTTGTATGAAATTGTAAATAATTAAGCCGGTTGCGTAGCAACGGGCGCGCGGAGCACACTCCGTATACTGTAAGTGATACACTAATCATATCTTAAGTGTTTTTTTTCGTTGTACATTTGTAATGTTTTACTGTCGGGAACACAAAGTGAGGGTCACTCGTTTTCTAAGAATGTAATCGATAATTCGGAGAGGAATAGAAGGAGTTATGAAATTAAACAGAAATTTATACTCTGCCCATAGCTCGTAGTGCTTGCAGGCATCCCATGGTTAAGGTCGCCGGTTTGCGAATTTCTTTGGGGGAGGATATATCCAGCAGTGGACTTATTTTGGATGAAATGGTGTACATCATCAACATTTCTTGGCCAAATTTATACCCGATATTCGGACATCAACAAGGAGTCACCCTGTATAGTAGATATACAGGGTGGTTTTATAACCTGTATATCGCCCTCCATAACAAGAATTAAACAACTCAAATATTGTATTGTGGTAAAATATTAGCTTGTTCTATGATATGAGTCTCCGAATTACGAAGGAATGTAATGGAAAGATGATAATATACGATTTAAAAAAATGTGTCTCAACCGCACGTGGGCCAATGAGTATATTAATCTAAATAACTCAACATGTATGGGATCACATGTAGGTATTTTCTCGATGATTTTGACACATTTCCCACTTGGTTCGTTTACGCGAGTGTGGCAAGTAATTGGTCATTGTGGATGTCATGAAAAAAATCTCATTTACTGTTACCATTACGGAAATATAACGGTAATTTACCCCAAATGTTACGTAGAAATCTATGAAACAAGAAATTGACCGTCACACGGATGAAATATTATGTTATAATCTCATAGTATCTTATCGGTTTGCCTATTTTTCTGCCTACTGTTCAGCTCGAGGCACATAACAATATTCTTTTAGATAACTTACTCGACTCTCAAGATTTAAGACTATTTCTGTCACTGATATTTCCATAGCGTCCAATTACTCGCCACCATTCAATAATTTATTTGTCTGTCGCCAATTTCTGCGTTCCCCGTAAAATACAGAATAGAACAAATATTTGCTATATTTGTAGACATTATGTACGAACGCGTACAGCCTTGAAATCTTAAGGTAGCGGACTGAGACACGATAGAGATGTGCGATTCAAATGCTCACGCTCCAGTAACCGCAACCTTACATATGATAATAGCAGAACATAACCATAAGTCAATCAGTTTTGACTTAGGTTTTTCAGCGGAATTACATTAAAGCGAGATTTCTTGGCATTGATGCACGAAGCTGTTGTATAAAAATGTTGTCATTGCTGGATTGATATCTCCATCGTGCCTTCAATCGCCATCTTCGAAAATCATACACCAATTATAATTACGCCCAAATAGACTGTAAAACTCAATGAACACCAATTAGTAAAAAAATTGGTCAAGTTTTGAGGCACCGCGAGCGCGCAGACACCAATATCTAGCGTAGTTATTATAGTGATATAAACAGCTGAATCCAGAGCAATAAAATGTGATATAAACGTTTATTCGGATCTTTATTATATAAATATCTATCGCGATTAGCGCTTAATCGTTCTGTCTGTGTCGTTCAAATGTTTTATCGCGTCCGTGGGAAAGGGACGGCAAGCAGCGGTCGCGCTGAATATATTTTTTTAAATTTGTTTCGCCTTTCGAGTGTCGCGTAGTAATAATGCAATTTACTAATCGTAACTGCCACTGCCGCATAGTGCACTTCGATTGGTTACGTAGTTAATTAGTAGTTTACGGGCGAAATGGAATATCGATCAATAGAATCGAGTAGGATTTGCATCGGTTTTAATTAAAGCTTGCTGTTGATTTTGAAAGCTACTACTAGTTGAAGCTGGTTTAAATGAAGGGATGCAGTCTTTATGCTTTTTAGAAACGTCTAGAAGGCTTGAACAGAGTAGTAGTGCTTGCGTGAATCAGAATAGAAGTAGGTTGGGCTTAGGAAGTGAATTAGATGTAGATAGGACTCGCTTCGATCGGTCGGATTTGAGTCCGATGCCAAGATACCGTAATAGGAGACGGAGGTAAAGGGAATAGAAAGAGACAGAGGGGGAAATTCATACATCCATAACACGTGCAAGATACAACAGTGTAAACCATATACAGGGTGTAACAAAAATCCTATAGCCATCCGAAGTGAGGGCCTACTAAAAGTAGTTCTGTTATTTTTCTATTGTTAACTCTGCCTCATACGGCAGAAATAGAGGTTTTCTGTTACCATTTTTTAACCAGACAACCAGTGTTTTATCGGAAATGGGCCCAGCTATGATAGATATTATCCTACAAGCTTCGTCATCCACAATGTTTCTCGAAGAATGTGCTTTGCTGTGATCCGAAACAAAAAATACTTAATTGAAATATTGCAGTCTATATCTATGTCAGTAAAATCAAAAAGTTTTTATTCGAATAAATTCTTGCGAATGCTTTAAAAAGAAAAGTTACAAATAATTAATCATTTAGTTTTTACCACCGGTTCGAAATGCCATTCCACAGAGAAGAGGCGGCAAGAAACTAAATTGTTGCTCTTTTAAATAAAATGGTTACAATGGTGGTAAGTAGTCTGACAGATTAGTGACTAGTACTATCGATCGTTTCGTTAAGGCTTTAGGGTTTTTGGTTTCACCCTCTATACTTGATCATTGTTTGTGTTAAGACTCTCTAAACAAAGGAATGTGCAAGAGGTTGAAATGAAATTACGCTATTAGGGTCTGCGATACCGTCTCCTTACTGTCAATTTTGCTAGGCTAGAAGGAATATATTCTCTTGTAGAATCTATTTACAGCCAGTGACCGCATTTGAGCTCAAAGCAAACCGATCATTTACGGATCATTCGAGCGACTTTGAACCTTATGAAAGTGATTCGAAGTTGCTCGGGCATATAAATTTATATTGGCTAGTAAAAGCACATAGTTGTAACTGCGTAGAATTAAATCTTGATGTGTTAGTAGTTAAAATTATGTAAGAAACATGGCGTTAACATGAACGGTGATATTGGTCTACCTCAGAGAACTGTGTTTCTGTGCAATACATTTTCGCTGTGTGTTGTCTTAGTTTAGTATACGCTCGGCGTTGCCTCAAAACTGACCAGCCAAGTAAATAGGTGAAGAACAATGTAGACCAATTGTTATTCTTGTTTAATGTCGTAATGTGAAATACTTTCGCACACATATCAATTCGTTTGGGGACAAAACAACTTTTGTCATTGTTTTAATATACGCTTACATATCGATCAATGCGATTATTGGTCGCTTACGCTGATTCAAATCTTTTCGAGTGACAATAAATACTCTTTAGGGGCGCCGACGCCCCGCCGGATAAACGATGAAATTATTCGAAATCATCAATTTAATTATAATTATTTCGATTAATGTGTGTAATATGAACAAATCGATCGAGGTGTTCGTTACGTTTACTTAAATAAAATTAATAATAAATAAATAAAAGTTCAAATATATTTTAATTAATATACATTAAGGGTGCAATGTGGACACTCGACATTGACTCTGTGACATCACCGCAACATCAATATGTAATAATTGTGTATTTCTCTCGGTTGTTTATCAAATTTTTGTTGTGATTGTATATACATAATATTATTATATTATACATTTTGTAATGAATATACATGTTAGTGCCAGATAGGTTTTTGTATGAACGTTTATAGTGTGAGTGCGGAACGCGAGGATGGTAAGAGACATAGAAGACAAGATAATTGTTAATATGATGTGACATAAGTTGCCTTGTACATATTATTATAGTAAGAAATGTAGTTTTCACTCTATATTTTAATTTATAATATATGTGACAAGTATATTTGTAATTAAACGGAAATGGAGATAGTTAACATAATAAACTGGAAATCTGCGTTACGAGACGGTCCCGTCTTTAAAGACACGGTTAGTTTATGTTATAACGACGAGATATATTATTATAGTGTAAATGTCTGTAGACGAGCTTGCAGCGTTCAGTTTGTTTGTAAGTTAGGTGTTATTTAGATGGGTGCAGGCTGCGGACGTCCTCCACGCTAGTTACCCGTTGTTACAGAAAAGACCAGCGCTAGAGACCATACCTAATCCAGATTTCATTATTGGAACAATCGATACGTACACAATTAATTTGCGAGAGATTTCTTTTAGGGTATCATATGAGTGGTTACCGCAGAGAAACGTAGGTCCCAAATCGGATAAAACCGATTTTTTTCGATTATTAATTAAAACTGGGATTGACAGCTATGAATCCAGAATGACGTCATTCGCTGGTGAGCTGTCACGCACACAAGCTTTGTCTATGTGCGTAGATAACTGATAGAATAACATCGACGTATTTCGTCGTTATCACGCACACACTCGCGTTATTTCTCTGTGTGATAATCACTCGTGGGATAACATTAGCTAAGTATTCGTGGGAACTTTGCAAACAACAGTCGCTTATATTGGAGAATGAACAGTGTCTTAATACTGAGGATGTGTAAGGACATTGAGGGTTGTGTTGTCGGTAACACTAGAGCATTGCATTTCAGGTGATTACTCCAGGGTACATACGTCTTACAGCCGCGAATCAAATGGTTATCATCATACAACCTAGCACTGGCCTGCTAATTGCAAAAAAACGTAAGAAAATTTGAATTTCGCGGGCTACCCTGGAGCAATCACCTTAAGTGCAGTGCGAGGTTCGTCGGTGTTGTTAGTGCCTGTGAAATGTACACTTTCCGTCGGCTTGTCTTGCCAAGTTCTCAACAATACTTTGAAATTATCGCAATGTTTTCACTTTTATTAATCCGAGTTCTTAATAAGGCAAATGAATTTGAGGCGTACTTCGATGCGCGTTTTACAGACACTGCTATTTGGCCGTAATTTCGCATATCATCACAAATTATTTAATTAGTATCCAATAATTACGAACAATCGGAAAATCAGTACTTACCCTCCCGCACAAACTTTTACAAATACGAATTTTAGTTGATTACTCTATTTATTTGTAGCGATGTATTTGTAATTAAATTTTAATGCACACGCAGCGAAGTTTACTTAAATTGATAAACAAAACGCGAGGCATTGATCTGGATAGAAAAAAATGTTGCTAGCACGTTTTGGCGCGGTTGTTGTTTTTTTTTACTAGCTTATTTATTTTAAATATTTATTCGAAATTTTAGTGCATCACGTTCGGAAACTCGCGTCCATGTGACTTACTTTTTTTTTTGTTATCGTTCTTAGTTCATAATAAATATTGGTTTACATTTCTTTGATATTTGTTTTGTTGCTTATTTTATGTTTAAGCTAAATTAGTGTGTCTACCTAAAATCACAAAGGTACCATTGACGAAATTAAACATGGTCCTGCAGAGTTATTTTAATAAGTTTGTTATAGAACTTGATGGCCTCCATAATAAATAAATTTTAACTTTAAGTGGGATTTGCATGTGCCTTTGTTTAGTACTAATTTCAAATGTTACCTAAAACTTAGTAAATTGTATATTTGGTAACCCATCGTATATGGGCCCTGATTTTGACAACCCTCGCACATGTGTAGTATAATTTTCAATCTAAATCTCATTTTAATTTAAATGAACCCTAAAATTGAAACCAAATTGACAATGTATGCTAAGTTGAACGTGCGCGCTGGTTGAGTAAGCGACAAACCATCGATTTAGGAAATTGTAAAATACTGTTTTCTTTTTTTAGTAGCATCTTGTGTTGATAGCATGTATAATTCTGTTTTTTTTTTATTCGCGTTAAGATTATGTATAAATTTGTTTTCCTTTAATTTTATTATTTGTGTAATTATTATACCTTATGTTACTGATGATAGAATACATTAATTTTTATGTATGGAATTATTTTGTTTTTTTTTCACCTTTAATTCTATGCACGCTGTTTATTTTTGTGCAGTTAATTCGTTGTTTTTTTTAATATGAATGTGGAGTCTCTGTGACTCGAATTTTTTGTGCTACTAGCTACATGAATATTTTAAATACTACACAAAATAATTATTTTCATAAAAATAGAAGGAATGAACAAACATTATTGACACAACGGTTTAATTCGAGTGATGATAAAAAACTTTTTCTCAGAAATAAGCTAATAGACTAGATCATTTTGTCTATGGCCACAAAGTCTTCATTTTGCTTTTGATTAAACGTTTTACGAGAATTTATTTAAATGATTCAAAATTGGGATGTATTCGTAATCCAAAAGCGCAATGCCTTCTCATATAGCTTAGAAGCTGAAATATTGAGCACATTAACAAATTGGCAAAAAGCTAATCAAATAAGAGGACACTATAAGACCGCTGCAAGCTCTCAATCGCTGTTAGACGGTTACACAATATTTTTTTAAAACCACAAAATATTAATACGTTGTCGTAGTGCTAAAATAAATTCGACGATTGATTTAAAATTAGAACAAACGAGTTTTAAATATTTTTTTAATATTATGTAACCGTCTAATTGTGGCTCGCTTTGTATACGATAGCATAGTGTTGCATAGTCTGTGACAGTCGATAAAAGGCAAACTTTATGGCGCGAAGACCTCGGTGGCCATGCCAAACAATACGAAGCGCTTTGAAAAGGAAATTGTGTATTTACACCTGTTTTAATACACGGCACGTCTGAAAGCTGTTAAGCGAGCAATTGTGAGATAAAAACCTGTTTTTCGGATGGGCATGGGAGCAAAAAATTCAATTTGAAAAGAGAACATTGCCTTCTGTCAAATTTGTCACAGGAGTAGCTATATGTTGACACCAGTAAGAACATTAGGGTGCCGTGGGTAATGCTTTTGACAACAATGGCTGACATAATGTATATTTCTCAGACCATAAATAACCTTCTCCAGCTACATGGAGGGTAATTAGCCTACTGTGCCACGCTGGCCAGACGTGTTGGCACAGGGTTTCGTATCAAGCTCTTACGACACCCTCAGGATAAAAGGGGGTGGAGACAAGGTATTCTAACATGGAGGGACGGATGTAGTTGTGATGAAACTTCCACCGTATCCCGTAACCCATCCTGAAGGTGTCGTGAAAGGCGACTGATGGAACCTAAGGTACCCGTAAAAGAAGGAAAGCATAATATAAACCTAGCAACAACCCGTTGAGCCAACGTGGCATGGTTGGCTAATTTCGCTCCACGGACTAAGGTGAGGCATATTCAGCTGTCGTTCATTTATGGTTAAGGAAATGATGCTGAGGTTATGAAAAGCTTGTGGTATTTTAGCTTTAACGTTTGGCTACCTTGCCCGGGTGATGACGGATTTAGAATGGTGTCACCATTTCATCCCGAGGGTGTCGTAAGACAAAAGGAGATTCATCATCATCATCATTTCAGCCAAAAGACGTCCACTGCTGGACATAGGCCTCCCCCAAGGATTTCCACAAAGGCTGGTCCTGGGCCGCCCGCATCCACTGCTTTCCGGCGATCTTAACCAGGTCGTCGGTCCACCGTGTGGGAGGCCTACCAGCACTGCGCCTTCCGGAACGCGGTTGCCACTCGAGGACTTTTCTGCCCCATCGGACGTCGGTCCTGCGAGCTATGGTCCCTGCCCACCGCCACTTAAGTTTGGCAATCCGGTGGGCTATGTCGGTGACCCTGGTTTTCCTGCCTATCTCCTCATTTCTGATTCGATCTCGCAGGGAAACTCCGAGCATAAGGAGATTACATGGCCGAAAACCTAACCGCAAGATCAGGACAATTTGTAATGAAACCCTGTGCCAAACCGTCTGGCCCGCGTGGCACAATAGGCTAATTACCCTCCATGTAGTTGGAGGAGGCCCGACTCAGCAGTGGGTCATTTATAGTATTGGCTTTTCCTAAAATCATTGTGTCAGCAACACTAGGCTACCCTTATTTGCTACCCAATTTAATTTCACCAGCTGCCAGTGTTTAAGTTACTGACTTCGGGTCGCGACTACCATGCGTGTACAACTTGAAATGGTTGTGTTGCCAATAAATATACTATCCTACTGAGATGCCTATACAGGGTGTCCCAAAATATAGTGTCAAGCGGAAGTCCAGAGATAGAGCAATACTTGAGGTACCCGAATCACTCCAATGTATGTTCTGCGATTTTTCATAGTTTTCGTGTTAAGTTTTTTTTTTTCTGTATATTTAATAGACGCTCATCAAGTGAATATAATATAATATATGTATTGAACTCGGTCGTTATAAACAGAATGTAAATACATAATTTCCTATGCAAAATCCCGATGCGATTTCGAAAAGCCTTTTAAAGGGTTATATATTTATTTTGCAATAATACATAGGTATTTTTATATTGGCAATCCAAAATGTCACGATCACCTGAAATTTTAATCTCATTTTGGAAAAAGCGCTTTTAATCCAAGGGCTTATAAAATTCAGCTAAGCGAATAGCCGCTTTAACAAAGCAATAACAACTTTTATGTTCATTAAATATGTTAATTAATTATAGATTAATTAACCGGTGATAATTACATTCAAATACCACCATTTTATACACCATATAAATGTAAGTTACATTTAAGCGTTTTACTTATCTACTAGTATCTAATATTCTAAACTTAACGCAATTCTAAAGACGAAACCAAATTAATTAGTGAAGCATTATAGTTGTAAAGCACATTTAATATTTTTGCAGTGTTTTGATAATGTCGGTTTCTGTGTAGTTCATTGAATGCTGTGGATATTGTGTGGCTCGCAATGACAATATAAAAAATATTCCTACGAAAACGATACATTTTAAACTCTTTAATGTATAACCAATAGCACTAGGACATTCAACCATTTTGTCCACTTTTTACCTTCACAATATTGATCCTAGGCCGGCTAGCTGCGGAGTGCGGACTATCAATGCCTAAAAACGTCGTATGAACCACCCGGTTCCCATTGAATATCGGCTTTTAAATCAGTTGCAAAAAAAAAGGTGTGTTTAACAGAAAACTGTCTCAACTAAAAAGGTGGTCTTGTTAATTATTGTGGAATATCGCAGAAACAACCGAGGAGATTTTTCGGTATTCTTTATCGACAGCAATTGCGTCCGTAAAACTGTCAATTGTACGTGGTTCACTTTTAAATGGATGAAACATATAAAAACCTTGTCACACTTGGTGTTCTTGAAATATTAATATAATTGTTCTTAAATAGGGAACATTTTAATCGATACCAAAACAGATTATTCGAAATGACAAACCAAGAAACGTATTTGAACGGTACCCGCGTTCGAGAATACGCTATAACGGTAAAATTCAAATTTACAAACGAATAACTATTTGTAAATTTGAATTTTACTGTTATACAATTTTGGAACAAATATGTTAAATCTATGATTGAAATGTGGCGCTCGCTACAAGTCTTTGAAGTATGAGAAGGGGAATTGAATTTGATTATGTTAGAAATAAATAAAGTTCAAAAGGGAAATTTAAATTGTGCCTTAGTGATAACTCGTTTAGCCTCCAATTTCGTTCTGGTATTCGATCAGATGGTGAGGGAAGCGGACGTTATTTTCATCGATATCGATTTGAAGTATTAACTTAATAGCAGTATTTAATTTCGACACTGTATACTAAAGCACCTATAGTAATATTGTACATTATTTTAATAATACCCCTTCTGAGTTAGTCGAAATAAATTAACGCAATAACTATTGTATTTTACAATATTTTTCTTTTATTGGATGTTGTGATTAATGATTGATTATATTTACAATTATATATACGTAGAGTGGTATGTACATGTCGTAGCAATATTTTTAAGTGTGGCAATAAGATTTAGTGCATTTGCTTTTGTGTCTCGAGTTATAAATCGATCATATTATATGTATAGAAACCCTGTCCTGACTAGTCAAGCTGTACACTGCTTTCATTCATGATGTACGTACACTAAGTTCAAATTCTTGACGTTTTAAAGTATATTTTATAATATATTATCTCAAATGGAAGTAATTAGTTACGTAGTAAATCGAAATGTATCGACAATTGTAACTCTGATGTTAGTTTCAATTTATTTGACACCACGCAAATATGTTTTTGTTACTATCACTTTCCTATCCCTTGTGTTGTCTGTTTTAGTCGTCTGAGGAAATTATTAGCGTAAGTTGAAGTGCCAAGAGTTGAGAATCCTTTCCCAAGTGCAATTCCTTCCCAATTACTCTGTACCTATAGTAGTTCCGAATCACGTGATAGCATACTGCATTCTGTTATAGTGTTGGAAACTATCGGTAACTGTGGATCAGATATCAAATCATAAATTCCAAATGAATTTTCAAAATTCACAAGATAAAGGGAACACTTTTCGGTTAGTAAAAATTATCACAATTATCGATAGTTTCACTTCTCACAACACTACTTGGATCGTCTTGCATAGCCAAAGTTATCTATAACGAAATACTGTAAACATCAATACTAAATATAAGAAAACTTTGGTTTGTTTCTAGCTTTGGCGAAAGACGCATGTGTACCTACAACAAATAACGTAATTATTTTTATTTAATATTTCTTCTTCCATTCTCCTTCGATTATGTGATAATCTCAAGCAAAGATCAAATTAGCATAAGCGAAAGCACATTTAATTACGATATTATAGTGGCTAATGTTAAAAGTATTCTTAAATTATGTTTTGTAGAGGATGTTTTCATTCTGGTTATGATAGTTACACGGGAATAGAAAGTAAAATAATTACGATGAATTTGCTTTGCATATTGTTATGGTAAATTCAGTGATTATTCGAATTCATTCGATAGTTTTAACTGTGATGTCACATCGATGTCGCGTTCAGACTTATCGAATGGACAATCGAGCGTCGGGCCTTTCGCAACAAGGCGATGTTACACTCGAGTAGAAACGTGTATTAAATTAAGGGACAAACAAATTATAGTATAAAATTGTTTACCAAACGCCCCTTACCGGGTGTTAGACGAAAATATTATTTTTCTTAGATCACATTATATTGTAATAAGGTATTGAAGTATGTGTTGCGCGGCCCCGTAGTCTATGGCGGATGGCGCGCGGTCGGGTTAAAAAAAAGATATTTTTTTACGAACGCCCCCGCTCTATGGTCTCGCGGCGCCGCGACTTCGCATATTTGTTATGTTTAAGAGGAAATATCTATTGTCTATTCCAAGGGTTGAATAACTACCAACACTTTTTTATATTACAATAATTATAGAAATTATTATTGAATCTGTTGTTTCTTTTTAATGCGCTTAACTTCTTCGACTATAAAACTCAAAGAACTATCACTTGACGCTGATGTAGTCAAGTGCTTCTCAGTAGTAAAGGCGATGCAAACTATTAGTAACTTATTCAGGGTGTCCCAAATATAGCACGCCACAGCATCACTGGAAGTAGGGAAGCACTAGGTCTATTCCACAAAAAAGGCTGAAATAAAAAAGCAGTATAATAATAATAAAAAAATAAACATCAAGTCATTAACATTGATTGACTATTTTGTTACATACAACGAAAAAATCGGTTAATTAAAAAAAAATCTACTACTTCCAGTGTTGCTGTGGCGAGCTATTTTTGGGACACCCTGTCTAATTTAATATTATTATTATTTTATAAATTAATTGTAATTATTATTTCAAAGCGTACTCGACTCATTAAGTTTCTTAAGATCCTAATGTCGAAGTTTCGTGAAATTATAAATGGGTATACCTACCCCCTTACTACCCACTGTTGAGTCGGGCCTCCTCCCATGACAGGGAGGATAATTAGCCTACTGTGCCACGCTGGCCAGATGGGTTTGGTTTCCTTTCCTTCGGCTCTCACAACACCCTCAGGATGGAATGTGGTGGTGAAACTATGTATTGTAAATCCGTCACGACACTGACTACATAATCATTAAATTACACATCAACCTACCAATTTAACCTACCCACTAACCGTAGATCGACATTGTTATAACTATTATCAACACTACATAAAAGTATAGTCTAAAGGATACAGGTGAAATCACTTACTGTTTGAAGATCTCTCACGCCATCCACGCCGGATTTTGAGCAGTTAGATTTTATATCTCACACAAAATTCGCAGCCCTACGCACTAAGTCCGACTGCAATCATGAAAGCAACCGAACCACACATTTATCGAAACTACTTCACAACACTTTTAATATAAATTCGCAACTAAACGCACCGCAAGAATTGGGGCACGATGCAGACATTGTCACTGGCTTTTACACAACTACCCGCATTGCAATATTTTATTAGTGCGTAAATTGTATTGATCAACCCACACGACAGTTATTTGGAAAACATGCAAAATGACGATTCAAACATAAAAAATGACGCTAGACTTCTAATTTTCCGGAAATTATAAAAATATTATAACATTAATGCAGTATTTCATTATTAATATTATTTTATAACGATAATAGAAAATTTAAAATCTCCGATTTGTCTAAACATATTCACGCTACATGAAATGATTTTATGACGGCTCTGATCGTGTTATTTTTATAATATAAAATATTTTATAATACTTAATTAAAATAAATAAAAATATAATTAAAAAATAACACGTTAAAAACCGTCAAGATATCATTTCCTGCAATGTGCAAAGATCATAAAACCTAAGATATCATTGTATTGACGCTAGAAAACCCGCTTTCAAATAAAAAAGCGACATTAATTTAGCTTTAGGTTTATCCGTTTAACAGTTATGATCCCACAGACTCGCAAACTGACACGTCATACTTATAACACTCGTCTTTTGGTCGGGGGTTGAGATAAAGGTCAGTTTCCAAATGTCAACATTATTGGCAGGTAATAAAATAAATAAAATGTAAATGATAACAAATTTAATATTTATTATATCTGATTCCGTACATGCTTCTTTTTTTTCTTCTTCTTCTCAGAATGCGCCTCAATCAGTTCGTCAATTTCTTTGCTGTCATCCCCGAGTCGTTTTTCGCCACTGGAATTTAAATAATTATTAAAAATCCCTTAGTGGGTTTTTGAGGATTGTTTTAGTGTGATGTATTAAAACCCATACATGACCCACTGCTGAGTCGGATCGCCTCCCATTCCAGGGTGTGTAATTTAGCCTACTGCCTCGTCATTTCATCTTGTTACTAACGACAGCCTCAGGATGGAATTGGGCGGTGACACCATGTGTTCTGAATCCTTACTAATATTATAAATACGAAAGTAACTCCGTCTGTATGCCGTGCTTTCACGCCAAAACTACTAAACCAATTTAAATGAAATTTGGTCTAGAAGAAGGAACATAGGCTACATTTTAATGGGAAACAAGGGTTGTAAGGGGTCGAAAGTTGGGATGAAAATGCTACCCAAAGACACTATTCCACACGCCCGAAGTCGCAGGCACAGGTAGTCTAATAGATGTAACAAGGTACCTCTTTACTGAGACCATCTGCTTGGCCTTAGATGTGGTTAAAGCTTGACCCCAATCCATGTCACTGCCCTTGATCCGGTATTGGGTCAAATCTTCACCCATCAGGCGGGACAATTCCTTCCTCTGTTTACGTTCCAAGTCCTGAAACACAGACGTTTGTTATACAACCAGCTTTTTAAACCCGTAACTCTGATGAGACCATGTCAAAGAACTACTACTAGAAGCTGGCCAGACAAATTGGCACAAGTTTTCCTTCTGAAAACCAAGCTGCAAGAGCTTGGTTTTCAGCCCCGTCATTTCTTTTGTCTCTTACGATACCCTCAGGATGAAATGGGGTGATGACACTATGTATTCTAAATCCGTCACCCAAAAAAACACAGCGTATAGTAAGAACGAACTAACGCACAGCCTATCACTATCATCACTACTTAATCTACATATTATAAAACACAGTCGCTGTTGTCTGTCCGTCCCTATGTATGCTTAAATCTTCAAAACTACGCAACGGATTTTGAAGTGGTTTGTTTTGATAGATAGAGTGATTCAAGAGGAAGGTCTATATGTTTAATACATGCATAATATCGTAGAGAAACACTGATAAATTTAGAGGATGAACCTCTTGCACCCGTGCGAAGCCGGGGCGGGTCGCTAGTTTCATCACTATCACTACATAGTATAAAACAAAGTCGCATTTTTCTGTCCGTCCCTATGTATGCTTAAATCTTCAAAACTACGCAACGGTTTTTGACGCGGTTTTTTTTAGTAGATAGAGTGATTCAAGAGGAAGGTTTATGTGTCATAATGGCACCCGTGCGAAGCAGGGGCGGGTCGCTAGTTATAAATATAAACTACTATTACTACTCAGCCCATAAATGACCCACTGCTGAGTCGGGCCTCCTCCAACTACATGGAAGGTAATTAGCCTACTGTGCCACGCTGGCCAGACGGGTTGGCACAGTGTTTCGTATCAGGTTTGTCTTTCGGCTAGGATATCTGCTTTGTCATTTCCTTTTGTCAGCTCTTACGACACTGGTGACACTTTGTATTCTAAATCCAGCACCACATCGTCGTTTGAGCCCATAAATTACCCACTACTGAGTCGGGCCTCCTCCAAATTCATGGAGGGACATTAGCCTACAGTGACACCCTGGCAAGAGGGGTTTGTATCAAGTTTTCCTTCTCTTTCGGCTAGGTATAAATAAATATATATTAAAATATAAATATCCTTGGACATTTCACACAACGCCATCTCGTCCCAAGTTAAGCAACTTAATGCTTGTGTTATGGTAACGAGATGGATGATAAACTACTTATATAATTTTTTTTTGTAAATACATACATATTATAGATAGAAATGACACCCAGACTCCGAGCCAGTGCCTCTGGTTTAGACAAAGACACTTGCCCGACCCCGGAATCGAACCCGGGACCCGTTGATCCAAAGGCGGCACATCTAACCACTAGACCAACGAGGCAGTCAAGGTGATTTGCCTCTTGCGTTCTTTTTGTCGACTCTTACGACACACCCTCAGGATGGAATGGGGGCTCCCCTGGGGTTTGGCACAAACACTTGGCAAGACTTTTAGAGTTTAGAGGCAAGAATTTAGCAGATTAATGTTTGCAATTGCCTCGTGTCGGATGGGCATTTCTGTCAGACTTGTTTGTACCACAATCATTCAAACTCAAACTCAAAATTAACTTTATTTACGTAGGTTTTATCACAAAACGCTTATAAATCGTCATATTTACATCATCATCATCATCTTACGATCCCTGTCCCACGCTAGGTGGTAGTCTCCATACACACCTATCAGTCGTCATATCTACAGTCACACCTTTCATACACAATTTCTCATGTTTACAATCCATCCATCCATCTCTCTTGATCTTCCACAACCCTTACGTCCATCCACATTCATGCTGAAACTACCACCGGTTCGGAATGCTGCTCTACAGAGAAGAGCCGGCAAGAAACTCTGTAGTTGCTTTTTTCAAATCAATGGGTTTGTTTACAAAAAGCACTTAACAGCATAGTGGGAGAAGTTCGCCAGATGAGAGAAACACACAACACGTTAACGCATGAATGACAACTATGACAATTGTAACCTTTTCACTTAAAAGAGCAACCATGGATGTTCTTACCGGCTCTTCTCTGTGGAATGGCATTCCGAACCGGTGGTAAAAGCTAAAGGATTTATTATTTTTAACTTTCCTTTTAAAATTTTAATTTTTGTATTATAAATTTTAACTATTTGAAAGAAAAAAAACCGATAAAAAAAAATTATTTTGATATTGATTTCAATAGAGAATAGCAGGTTTGTACTCCAGGTTCGTAGGCACTTTGTAAACAAGAAAAAAAAAGTAGAAAGAAATCCAAATCATTTATTCCTATACAACCAAACTAGAGCTACCGCGGTAAAACTCGCCAAAATTACCTTAGCAGCCTTCGACAATTCGTCTTGTAAGCTCTGCTTGACTGGCCCCATGTCCGCGCCATCCGCCGTTTTGTCTTCTATACCAATTTCTTTGGCCACCGTATCTTCTACAACTGCGTTGAGGGACGCATTGATCTTTTTGCAGGCTTCGTAGAATTTGGCCAATATTTGGGAGCCCGGTAAGCCTAATTCCGTCGCTATGTCATCTACGTCCTTCATTTGAAAACCCATTGCTATAAAGATTACCTAAAAAAATTGCTTTCGTTAAAAAAACCTTTTTTTTAAATAAACGAATCCCGTGCTCTACATGAAATTCACGAACACAAATAACACCCAGACTCAGAGCAAGTGCCTCTGGTTTAAAGAAACTTGCCAGGCCTGAATCGAACCCGAGACCCCGTGATCCAAAGGCGGCACATCCAACCCGTAAACCAACAAGGCAGCATTTAGTTTGAGTTGGTCTAGTGGTTAGATGTGCCGCCTTTGGATCACAGGGTCTCGGTTTCAATTCAGGCCTGGCAAGTGTCTTTAAACCAGAGGCACTGGCTCGGAGTCTGGGTGTCATTTCTATCTATAATATGTATGTATTTACAAAAAAAATATGTATGTAAGTAGTTTATCATCCATCTCGTTACCATAACACAAGCATTAAGTTGCTTAGCTTGGGACGAGATGGCGTTGTGTGAAATGTCCAAGGATATTTATTTATTTATTTTTTATTTATATTTAATCAAGTTGGCTCATGAGAGTTCTTTTGACACAAAGTACAGTCCTCGCCAATCTTAATGGCCGCTCCGAATGTAGCCGCAATACGCTGCACACAACACAAAATCAGGTATCAGCGGGAAGTACGCGGGGCGGGGAGGCAGGGCACGCCCACACTTGCCGTCTTCCACCCGCAAGCCTCCTCGCCACCCGTGTACTAGTGTGAGTGAGCTACGTTCGTATTGGTTATGAAATGTACTATGCGCAAGTTAGTACTCACGGCTACATTCAGAGCGGCCATAAAGATTGGCGCGGACTGTACATTAATTAATGAATTAGTTGAAGTCTTTCAAAATCACCTGTTGTATAGCATCCAGTTTGATGGTCGTCTTGGCGTGGAAGATCAGGTTTGCTAATGGGTTCAACAAGTCTGTCACCAGTCTATAGTCAGCTTGTTGCCGACAGTACGATTCTAGTCGACCTAAGTCATGCCCTGACAGGTATTGGCCTATTAGCTCCTTTGATAGGACTGAAAAAGGATACAATACAATACACTTTATTATACAGTACTAGTTTGTGTGTGGTGATGGATTAAGAATACTTGGTGTCACCATCCCATTCCATTCTGAGGGTGTCGTAAGAGTGGACAGAAGGAAATGACGAGGCCGATAACCTAGCTAAGAGAAGGAAAACTTGACACGAAACCGCTAATTAGGCTAATGTCCCTCCGTGAACTTGGAGGAGGCCCGCCTCAGTAGTGGGCCATTAATGGGCTGGTCGCTACAAATGTAAAATATACAACAATTTACTTACCCGGTTTGTCCATCTTCACGCTATCGTTAACCAGGGTAGACAGAGCCAGTGAAGAAGGCAACTTCCTCAAACTTCTCCCTAGAAGCCTGGACAGGCGTTTTCTGAAGTCACCGCTATACGCTCTGACCCACTCGCCGTCTCTCAACGACCGTAACATTATACACGAGTGTTCACCAGTTAGCTCATTTGCTTTTTGGCTGAAAAAAAAACTTTTATTTATTTATGAACTCTTTATTGCACACCAAAACAAAAAATATACAGAAAATCTTACTAATATTATAAACGTGAAAGTTTGTAAGTATGGATGGATGGATGGATAGATGGATGGATGGATGGATGGATGGATGGATGTTTGTTACTCTTTCACGTAAAAACTACTGAATGGATTTTAATGAAACTTTACAATAATATAGCTTATACATCAGAATAACACATAGGCTACAAGTTATAAAGATATTATGTGAATTACAACAATATAAACAAGTCGAATTCAAAATTTCTAATTGTCAAATTTTCGGCCATATTAAACTAAAGACAACATAACGTTTCGCTGTCAGTTGCGTTTTGTTAAAGTAGGTTTTATACGGACGGGATAAAAATCTCAGGTATTCTGTGTCCAACTTTCTTTTTGTTTTAAATATTTATAATGCGGAACAAAGTTCGCCGGGTCAGCTAGTAAAATATACATGCTTAAGGTAGGGTGTAAAGTCCGCGCCAATCTTTATGGCCGGTCTGAACGTAGCCGTGGGTACGAACTTGCGCATCGTACATTTCATAACCAATACGAACGTAGCTCACTCACACTAACACGGGTGTCGGTCGAGGACGCTTGCGGGTGAAAATAGCGTAGAGAGCGGCCATAAAGATTGGCGCGGACTGTACATCTCCACCTTGTTACTACTACTTCTCAGCCTATGAATGACCCACTGCCTTGTGCCTCCTCCAAATACATTGAGGGAAATTAGCATACTGTGCCACGCTGGCCAGACGGGTTGGCTGTGCCAAGTTTTCCTTGTTGCCAAGCTGTAAGCTAGGTTATCGGTCTCAGACACCCTCAGGATGGAATGGGATGGTGACACCGTGTATTCTTCTTAGTCCGTTACCACACGCGCATTCAAGAAGATAGCCCTAGGTCAAACTTACCTAAGGTAGACGGGCACGAATTTCTGCGACTTCCAAAACTTGAGGAGATCTTCTGTGAGGCCGAAACTGGTGCCGAGGTAGTCCAAATGCTCAGCTCTCACCTCAGTAAGCCGTTTGAGAAGCGTCGGCGGTTTGGCTCTGACACATTTAAAGTTTATTAGCGACTGGCAGCCCGCCCCGGCTTCGCACGGGTGGACATTTATTTTTTGTTATTTTCTCGCAGTTAAAATAGCATCTATTAATCAGTGATAATGTAGCATTCAAATGGAGAAAGGATTTTTAAAATCGGTCCAGTACTTTTTGAGCCAATTCGTTACAAACATACATACAAATCTTTCCTCTTTATAATATTACTAGCTGACCCCGCAAACGTTGTTTTGCCATGTAATTAAATAGGGCTTGATCGTAGGGGGATGAAAATTTAGGGTTGTAAGTATTTTTGTATGGTGTATCATAAAAAATAACAAAATACAATAGACCAAATAATAAAAAAAATTGGGGTGAACCACCCTTAACACTTAGGGGTGTCAAAATTAGTTAACAACCTATTCTCATACCTACTGATTATACATATGAAATTTCATCAAAATCGGTCATGCCGTTTCGGAGGATTATAAACACTAAAATTTTATATATTAGAATTAGTACAGACTTTGCGTCCACCCACATTCATGCTGCAACTACCACCGGATCGGAATGCTGCTCTACAGAGAAGAGCCGGCAAGAAACTCTGTAGTTGCTTTGTCTGTAGATTCCTAAGTCATTCATGTTTACCTCGGCACTATGGTCTCAGTGTGCAAAGTGTTGGTGTGTCCATTGGAGCTGGCATCTTCGACATCCGACTCCGCTTCGTCTAAGCACGGTATATCCCCACCGTAATACGCCGCCAGTTGTTGTATGGCACGTTTCCCATAGCCCATCTGAAAGATTGTCGATATTAATATTTCATATAGGTATAAACAAGGTATGTAGTGTAGTGACGGATTTAGAATACACAATGTCACCAACCCATACCGTCTTGAGGGTGTCGTAAGAGGCGACTAAAAGAACGCAAGAGGCAAATCACCTAGCCAAAAAGCGAAGGAAAACTTGATACACACCCGTCCTGCCAGCGAGGCACAATAGGCTAATTTCCCTCCATGAATTTGGAGGAGGCCCGACTCTGTAGTGGGTCATTTATGTGCTCAAACGACGATGTGGTGCTGGATTTAGAATACAAAGTGTCACCAGTGTCGTAAGAGCTGAGAAAAGGAAATGACAAAGCAGATATCCTAGCCGACAGACAAACCTGATACGAAACACTGTGCCAACCGTCTGGCCAGCGTGGCACAGTGGGGCTAATTAGCCTCCATGTAGCTGGAGGAGACCCGACTCAACAGTGGGTCATTTATGAGCTAAGTAGTAAAAAAAAAAATTACCTTCTACCTTCTAATCATCATTTCAGCCAAAAGACGTCCACTGCTGGACATAGGCCTTCGCCAAGGATTTCCACAAAGGCCGGTCCTGGGCCGCCCGCATCCACTGCTTTCCGGCGATCTTAACCAGGTCGTCGGTCCACCGTGTGGGAGGCCTACCAGCACTGCGCCTTCCGGAACGCGGTCGCCACTCGAGGACTTTTCTGCCCCATCGGACGTCGGTCCTGCGAGCTATGTGCCCTGCCCACTGCCACTTAAGTTTGACAATCCGGTGGGCTATGTCGGTGACCCTGGTTTTTCTGCGTATCTCCTCATTTCTGATTCGATCTCGCAGGGAAACTCCGAGCATAGCCCTCTCCATTGCCCATCTACCTTCTAATAATATAGTGGTTCGTTTAAGGGTTGGGTACTTACCCTTTGGTAAGACGGGTGCGTAGCTATCCTAACCACTCGGGCCCCTGACAATTTCGGGAAGTCCCTATCACCGAACTGCTCGCAAATGTTCCAAGGGATTAGATCGCCAGCCGCCTTGCGCCCTCTACCGAGACTGTCCCGAACTGACCTATGGGCAAATTACACTCTAGAAACTGTCCCAAACTGATCTAATCGGAACATTAAACTCTTAAAACTTTCCTGAACTAACCTATGGCGCACATTAAACTGTAGAGACTGGCCCAAACTGACCTAGGGGGCAAATTAAACTCTAAGAGACTGACTAACGAGGCACATTAAACTCAGGATACTGTCCCACACTGACCTATGGGACACATTAAACTTGAGTGTCCTGAACAGACATACGGGGCAAATTAAACTCGAGAGACTGTCCCTAACTAACCTACGGGGCAAATTAACTCTAGAAACTGTCCTGAACTGATCTACTGGGCACATTAAACTGTAAAGACTTCCCCAAACTGACCTATGGGGCAAATTAAACTCTAGAGACTCTCCTGAACTGACCTACGGGGCAAATAAAACTCTAGAGACTGTTCATAATTTTACAAGAAATAAAACCTAATAAAGTGCCTTATTATGTAAGAAAAAGGCACACATACTTGTCAGATATGTTCCCTTCAAGGCACATCTGTATGACGCAGAGTATCTCGGGCATCGCCGTAGAGTTTGGTGGCGTGGGAGCAAGCAGCACAAACAGACAGTGAGCCGGCGCATCAGCTAACAGCTGGATGTCGTTTGGACTGTTCTGGAAAAAATTACAAAATAAGCTAGTGGCATTCTTACTTAATTCTAAAATGACCCATAGCTGAATATTGCCTCCTCCATTAGATGGAGACTACTATGCTACGCCTATCAAAATCAAAATGTTTTATATTCGACTAAATTCTTGCGAATGCTTTCAAATAGTCAAAGATTTTAAGAGACCAATTTAAAAAGAAAATTTAACATTATTAATCATTTAGTTTTTACCACCGGTTCGGAATGCCATTCCTCAGAGAAGAGCCGGCAAGAAACTCCATTGTTGCTTCTTTCTCTATGTGGTGACGGATTTAGAATACATAGAGTCACCACCCCGTTTCATCATGAGGGTGTCGTAAGACCCGAAAAAAGGTCAAAGTAGAAAAACAAAACAAATAAAAAAAAACATATTGAAATTAAACACTTTTTAACGGATAATCCGATAAAAAATTTAAATTAATTTAAGTTTAATTTAAGGTTAATTTCAATGTATAACAAACGCGAAAACCTAAGAAATCATGAAAAAAAACATGTTGAATCCGTCACCATACGCGCTTTAGTATGTACATAGTATTACTATCTATGTGGTGACGGATTAAAATTACAATAGTGTCATCACCCCATTCCATGCTGAAGGTGTTGTAAGAGCCGACTAAAGGAGCTCCAGAGGCCGATAACCTCACCGCAAGAGAAAGAAAACTTGAAACGAAACCCTGTGCCGACCCGTCTGGCCAGTGTGGCACAGTAGGCTAATTACCCTCCATGTAATTGGAGGAGGCCGAACCGCAGTTATATATGCGCTAAACGCTTGTTCGGCTTAGATTGCTACTAAACTACTAAAAAAATAGAATTAAATGGATTGACTCGACTAAATTACTTACTAATCTACTCGACACATTGTACGTTTAGTTACTAAATTATTCGCTACTCGACTAAAATACTAGCCTAGTCCGAAAAAGCCTTCAGTAGTATTACTAAAGTAGTACAATTTTTTTTTTTTTTTATGAAAGAGGGAGGCAAACTAGCAAGCGGGTCACCTGATGGTAAGTGATCACCGCCGCCAATGGACACCCACAACACCAGAGGGGTTGCAAGTGCGTTGCCGGCCTTTAAGGGGGGGCGGGGGGTTTTGGGTTGGGCCTCCGGCCCTCTCGCTCACCGAACGAAGCGCAGTGGCTAAAAGCTACTACTGAAAAGTCGGTCTTCTGCGAGAGTGTGGTACTTACCCGGTCGAGCCGGCCCATTCAAGTTGCGAACAGCGTGGCTCTACCACAAAAATACTAAACTAAGACTTAAATTAGTACCTTATAATGGCTAGCAACATAGATAGCCACTAGGCGATGCAAAAACGCCTCGGCCGCACGATGATAACAGAACAAGGCGTCCCTATTGACCCGGTAAAGTTCACAGGCCGCTGGAGGAGGCGCCCCCGCTCCGGGCGATGGGGGAGGTGCCTCCAGACATAGCAGGGAGTTCAACCACGACTCCACGGGATCCCCGCTGCGGTAACGTATTGGCTCTTCTAGTTTTATCTGTGAGGGTAAAATCATCTATATCACTGATGGTTAAGGTCAGACAATAAAGGTTAGGAAACAGTAATTTGATCTATGAGAATAATAACACCAATGTCCGACATTACGTTTAAAGTCAAACAATAAAGGTCAAAGGTCATAGAGGGAGTCAAGAGGAACGTTTATATGTATAATACATCCATAATAAGATCCATTTAGAGGTGCGAAGCTCGGGCGGGTCGCTAGTAAAGTATATAGATAAGTGTATATATATATATATATATACGGAAATGCTATATATTACACGTATATAGTCACTTACGATATATCTGGAACCATAAGAGCTAGAGACTTAAAATTTGGTAGGAACATTCTTTTCACTGATTAGAGGTCAGCTAAGATTTTACGAAATTCCACCAAAAAGGGGGGGTTGACGAAAAAAATTGATGTTAGTTAGTGGCGTAGCAACGCCAGCTAGTAAATGAATGTGTACACTATTCACTGGAGAAGTGTGTGTGTGTGTGTGTTTGTGTGTGTGTGTGTGTGTGGGTGTTCGTGAATTTCATGTTTGCAAACAGTCCACGCGATACCGGTTATATATAGCGCGTCGGTTTCGTTTATATCATGCCGTATACGTCTTACCGGTGGTGGAGCATTGTGTTGTGTTTGCAACTGCGCAAAGAGCTTCAGTGAGAGAGCCCGACCAGTCCCCTCGTACCCGGACACGGTAGAGGAGAGAAGGGCCAAAGGCGCCTTCTGTGCAGCCGCAGACACGTGGACCAGAGGGATGGCAGCCGCTTCGTCAACCAGAACTAGATCAGCCGCCGAGAGCAGCGAGTGGTCGTCTGGCGTTATATACTAAAAGGAAAATTTACACCATATCATCATTACGCACTATTAGCTACGCCTCGCGGTTTTACCCGCTTGTTGAGGGATTTCAATTTTTCGGCAGATTTTTTTCCACTTATTGTTATAATATACTAGCTACGCCCCGCGGTTTCACCCGCGCTTACTTATTGTCGTACCGCGGGAGACGCCGCTAGGCAAAGCTAGTCTAAAAAAGTAGCCTAAGTTACTCCTTATATAATTAGCTACCTATCAGTGAAAGTCCCGTTTAAATCAGTCTAGCCGTTCCAGAGATTAGCCGGAACAAACAGACAGACAGACAGACGGACAGACAGACAAAATTAAGAAAAATGTTATTTCGGTCTATGTACTGTGTATACATACTTACGGATTTAGTAGAAAGTGGTTATTTGATTATTACAAACAGACACTCCAATTTCATTTATTTGTATAGATTTTGGACAATTTAACCAATATCTTTATAAATTGTAGCCTATCTGTTATTCTGATGTGTAGTAAGCTATATTATAACAAAAGCTTCATACTAATTAACTTTTTAAATTTTATAAATACGATTGTATTATTTATTATATTAAATCATCATCATTTCAGCCAAAAGACGTCCACTGTTGGACATAGGCCTCCCCCAAGGATCTCCACAAAGGCCAGTCCTGTGCCGCCCGCATCCACTGCTTTCCGGCGACCTTAACAAGGTCGTCGATCCATTTAAATACGGTATATTAAATAAAATATGTAATTCAATGAAAAACATTACACACACTAAGATGTATTTGACACACACACGCATATACAGGGTTGATACGACATAGGGGCATTTTTTTTAACTGCCTATACTAGGTATCATTTCCAGGCTCTGTACCAAAAATCAATTAAATTGGAGAAATAGATTAGCCGCAAATGATTTTTTAAATTTTTGCCTCATTTGAACATGACATATCTTTCCTAACAGATGTTTATGCCTTACGCATCGTTTATTAACCTTAGGGGATGTCCATTAATCACGTAATGTTTTACATTTTTAATTTTTAACCCCTCCCTCCCCCTTGGAGATACCTGGTGAGGTTTAAGACTACCCCTCCACCCCCCATGAAAAATCACGTGTTTTTTTTTGTACCGTTTCGAATTCATACTAATCACATACAGTATACGTAGTGTAATTTTATGCCCCTCTGTCATAACAACTCTGTATACTCTTTTGTTTATTGATAAAGTCTGTGGTCAAACTGAGAATAGAACTATATTTATCAGAACTTATAATGGACTTGTAAGTTAATTATGGACGAGTTTTGACCAATAAGCGACCACACGTATACATAAAAGTGTGGGCTTCATAAATCTAAAATACTAATATTATAAACGGTAAACTTTGTATGTATGGATGGGTGGAAAAATGTTTGTTACTCTTTCACGTAAAAACTACTGAATGGATTTAAATGAAACTTTACAATAATATCGCTTATACATCAGAATAACAGATAGGCTATTTATAGATAGTATGTGAATTGTCCAAAATATAACAATACTAGCGAACCGCCCCGGCATCGCACGGGTGCAATTATGCATGTATTATACATATAAACCTTCCTCTTGAATCACTATGTCTATTAAAAAAAAACGCTTCGAAATCCGTTGCGTGGTTTTAAAGTTTTAAGCATACATAGGGACGGACAGACGACAGCGACTTTGTTTTATACTATGTGTCATGTCGAAAAAAAAACGAAAAATTAAAATCCATCACCACGCGGGTAAAACCGCAGGGCGTACATAGTGCTAAATATGGCAACAAAACGTTTATAGTCAGAACTCTGAACAGTCTAAACAATCGCACGCTTCGCTCTAGGGTGTCCTAAGGTAATAGAATCGGTATAATATTATCTGCACATTCAAAAAGTAAAAAAAAAACTCACCTGTACAGTTTGCCGAGAATTCCTAGCCACATTGACTCTGACAATCGCCTTCTTAAACTCGGGGTTTGTCGACCGCACAATATTGTAGTCTATATGCTCTTGGTAAAGGCACGCGTCAAGACCTTTCAGTAAAAACTCGAAGAGTGTGATCAGATTCTCAGGGTGGGGAGACGTGACGTAGATGTTGACGTAGCCCAAAGCAACTGCCGCGGCCACTGCAAGGCCGAGGGTGGCTGACTTGCCTCTACCACGGGCGGCGGTCAAGCAGTGAGGAGGCCTGAACAAAAACATATCTTCTGTACAGAACTACTTTTAACTACCGGAAAAAAAGGGGTAAGTAATCAGAACTATAGATTCCGTGTGGTGACGGATTAAGAATATACAGAGTTGATATGACAGAGGGGCATTAAATTACACTACGTATACTATATGTGATTAGTAAGAATTCGAAACGGTACAAAAAAAATACACGTGATTTTTCATGGGGGGTGGAGGGGTAGTCTTAAACCTCACCAGGATTTAACATCACCAAGGGAGACGGAGGAGTTAAAAAATGTTAAAAAAAAAAAACATCACGTGATTAATGGACAGCCCCTAAGGTTAATAAACGATGCGTAAGGCATAAACATCTGTTAGAAAAGACATCATGTTCAAATGAGGCAATAATTTAAAAAACCATTTGCGGCTAAACTGTTGCTCCAATTTAATTGATTTTTGGTACAGAGCCTGGAAATGATACCTAGTATAGGCAGTTAAAAAAATGCCCCTATGTCGTATCAACCCTGTATAATGTCACCACCCCATTCCATTCTGAGGGCGTCGTAAGAGCCGACAAAAGGAAATGTATTGTATAATATGACAATGTGTTGACTATTTGTAAGTGTCCATCGTGACCCACACAAAATAAATGATTTGAATTTGACAAGGCGGATATTATACCCGCAAGAAAAGGAAAACTTGAAACGAAACCCTTTGCCAATGTGGCACGGTAGGTCAATTGCCCTCCATGTAACTGGAGGAGGCTTGACTCAGCAGTGGGTCATCTGTGGGCTGTAGATGTTAGATGGATTTGTTTTTTATTTTACTTACCTTGTCTGTTTGTCGGCTAGCGTATTGATCAATGCCACTAACGCCGTCGCTTGTTCGTACGTCCGGCATAACGCGACCAACAACCCGGCCGGCGGTGAGTCAGAAAGAGATGACACTAGCTCGGTTAGCTTAGGGTTGACACGCTTAAAACAAATACGATTATGAAATTATAATATAATATCCTTGGACATTTCACACAACGCCATATCGTCCCAAGCTAAGCAACTTAATGCTTGCGTTATGGTAACGAAATGGATGATAAACTACATATATAAATTTTTTTTTTTGGAAATACATACATATTATAGACAGAAAACACCCAGACCCACAAATATTTTTCCGTGCGGGAATCGAACCCGCGACAAATTGTGTCTTAGGTTTCCGTTATAAATAAAAATAGAAATAAAAAAAAACTGATGTATCGCGTAATACGATAAGGCCCTTCATACACAATGCTAAGCAAATCTTCGATTCTCAACGATTTAGTCTTCAAGCGACTACCGCCATACTTAGTATGGTAGTATAGTATAGTATGGCGGTAGTCACTTGAAGACTAAAATCGTTGAGTATCGAAAATTTGCGTAGCCTTGTGTACGAAGGGCCTAAGTGTTTAAATTCAAAAAGATTATAAAGATATACCTTTAAACAGGGTGAAATTAGTGTCGATGGCCAAATACGAAACTATTAGGAATATAGAAAAAGGCTCAAAGGGGTTATAGCCCGATTTTGATGAAAACTAAAACTGTATTTTGAAGTTAAATACGTTTTTAACGGGTTTCACGGGATAAACCTAAGTCTAAACTATCATCATCACTAAAACTGTCGTAGAGGGTTTTTGTAAAATCATTATTATTTTATCCTGGCTATAACAGAACATGAAACATATTATAAATATTAATATTTAAAATTATTGGCTTCTTCAATAAACGGACTATCCAGATGGGATTAGCACATTCAAACATGAAAACTTATGTATGTATAGATAAGCAAGGTCTCACCTCCGGTCTACTATCAACCGGTTCCACTTGTGCAGTCTTCGAAGATATGGGTAATACCATTAAGGAGTCATCTAGTACCAAGCAGCGAGGGTTGTCAGCGAGCGACAAAAGAAATCTCTCGTTGAATCGATTCACAACCGTATCATGAGCTTCCGTTTTGAATCTGTAAGAGAAACAGGAAATGAGACTTCAACAAAAGAGGACCTTCTCAATATTCCAATGTTTTTTTTGTATTTACCTATTTGGAAAAAATCTTTTTTTAAGTTCGAAATCCCTTTTTTTTTAAAGGGCTGTGGTATGTGAGAGTCCCGGTCGCGTTATAATGGTGAGTAGCGAACCGGTTTACCCACTAAAACCTACCACTGTTGTCACCGCGTGTCATTCTGCCGTACGGGAAACCTTTCCGTGTTAAGTTCGAAACCCCTGCACTTAATTGGTATAACCTGTAACGCGGGGGCAGTTAACAAACATGTAATTCACGAACACAAATGACAACCAGACTCAGAGCAAGTGCCTCTGGTGTACACAAATACACTTGCCCGATCCCGGAATGGAACAGAGGAGCCGTTGATCCAAAGACGGCTATGAAACATGAAATAAGTATTTTATAACACACATTTGTTCGTAATTCTAAATCCGTTATCACACGGATACTGGGTACTAATGTAGTAGTAAAAAAAAAAGATCATTACCTTGAATGAACATCCATTGTGATTGAATGTAGTTGTCTGAGAGAATCCATGGATTTCAGCAGGAATATGATTAGCCCTCCACCTTCTACTGTCTCAATAGTGCGAGCCATCAGATTTGGTGTAAGGGCTTCAAAGTCCTGGTACAAACAAACTACTATTACACAAGCAACAGCTTAAGGCGCCGTCCTATTACCATGTCGGACGTGGATGTTTTTGTCGGACGCGTCCGTCCGACAAAAATGATCGTGTGACCGTACGATCAAGCATACTGATTTCCACTGAATGCCCTATTGAAGATCGTGCGATCATGCGATGCGACCAAATTGTTTGAACGCATCGTATTCATCGGACGACTGTGTGTTCAAATACTCTGATATCCACTAAATGTCATGTGGTTCGATTCCATGGATTCGTAAGATGATATTTGAAGTGAACTTAATTAATAAAATACGTGCTCATCCCATTTTTTGGAATAAATGGAGTGAAGACTATAAAAACGGCCTTAAAAATGACAAAGAGTGGGCTATTAACGCAATGAATTTGAATAAAATAAGAGAAAGAAAGAAAAGAAAGAAACGTTTTTTATTTTGTTCTCACATCTTCTAAATAAGAAGATTAAGTGAAAATATTTTAATAAAACTTACAATATTAATATTGATTGATAAAACTTACAATATTATTATTAATCATCGCACGACCGTAATAGGACAAAAGTTTTCTGATCGCGCGAACGGTTTCTTCGCACGATAAAATCGCATCGCGACATCGCACGGGCGATGGCAATAGGACGGCGCCATAGGGTCGCCACCCTAGTTAATATTGAGAATGTCATAGGCGCCGACAAAAGGACAAAATAGAGCAGATGACCTAGCCGCAAGAGAGGGAAAACTTGATACGAAACACTGCGCCAACCCGTCTGGTCAGCGTGGGACAGTAGACTAATTACCCTCCTTGTAACTGGAGGAGGCCCGACTTAGCAGTGGGTCATTTATAGGTTGAGAAGAAGTCATTTTGAAAAAACATCATATATAGTTGGCACTTTACAATTTTAGCTTTAGCTTTTGCCCGCGGCTTAGCTCGCGTTAAGAAGTATTATTATTAATACAAATTCTCAGTCCGATCAGTTTAAAATTGACAAAGTCTCAAACAAACTTTTATCCCCTTGGGGATAAAATTAATCAAAATCCTTCTTAGCGGATGCCTACGTCATAACATCTACCTGCATGCCAAATTTCAGCCCGAGGCGTCCAGTGGTTTGGGCTGTGTGTTGATAGATCACTATGTCAGTCACCTTTGAGTTATATATATTTAGATTAATGGTTTAGTTGTGAAGGTGTGAATGTAGGTATGACGACTGAGAGGTGTGTGTGGAGACCTAGTGTGGGACAGGGGCCGTAAGATGATAATGGTGTTTATAAATATGACGATTTATAAGAGTTTTGTGATGAAACCTACGTAAATAAAGTTCCGTTTGAGTTTGAGACTGGGCATGAAAATTAGCATCCTAACCTAACACCAACGAAAAAATTTGGAAGGTTTTTTTTGTGAGAAATGTTTACCCTTCATAAGGGCAGGAAATATTTTTTTATACGGGGCCCCACCAAGGCACGCTACGCCCCTGATACTGAACCTTGTGCCAACCTGTCTGACCGGCATGGCACAGTACAATAATTACCCTCCATGTATATTAGAGGACTGAGTAGTATTAGTAGTAATGAAACAGATTTCAGTGCATTAAGCAGCATGTCGCGGTCCTACAAGTATTTGTTCCGGGTCTGGGTGTTTTCTATCTATAATATGTATGTATTTACAAAAAAATATGTATATAAGTAGTTTATCATCCATGTCGTTACTATAACACAAGCATTAAGTTGCTTAGCTTGGGACGAGATGGCGTTGTGTGAAATGTCCAAGGATATTTAAAGGAAATTACCTGCAATACACATACTCCATAAGTTTGACCCAGCATTGCATGACTTTCCGAGTAATAGCGTCCATGTATGGTGGTTGCCACACGGAATGAGTCAAACAATGACTCTTCTGACACTGCCAACTTTCCCGCCGCTATTTTCTTAGCTCTCTTCCGACCATGACTAAGTACAAGAGGTTACCACATTTAAATAAATTATTAATGGTGTCTAAGGCTGTTTGTCCACCGTCCACTTGGTGACGGTCCGGTGACGGCGGCGGAGGACAAACGGCCTAAGGGCGTATACACATAGAATGGCGCCGGAAACGGTCGGTGCCGAACCAGTGCGTCCAGCTACGATAATTGCCGAACGTTGCCGACAAGTTACACCTGCTCCGATAAGATAAGTCAGATGAGCTCAAGATTTTGCACACTACTCGAGAGACTGCCAGCCAGCTTCTGCTTATACCAGCTTGCTTTATGTAGAGGTTATCTGATCGGACCGGTACCAATAAGCGTTGGTAGAACAACATCGGTGGCCAGCTTTCTATGTTTTCACAATCTTTACACCTTGCCGTAAATTATGTCTTAATGGTTCTGATCATGTTCTGATATTTTAATTACATCGTTTCAGACACGTGGTAGCCATGGTTGCAGGGTGAAATGTTGTGAGACTGAAATGAGATTAATTTGAATTTGTTCGACATAATTTACTGCAATGATAAAATGATTGTTGGTGCAAGTGTCTTGGATTTTTTATATTATTTAATGACTTCTTAACAAAATGTTTTTACCAAATTCCATATGGTGATGGATTTAGAATACATAGTGTCACCACCCAATTTCGTCCCGAGGGTGTTGTAAGAGCCGACAAAAGAGAATGATAAGGTCGAAAACCTAGCCACAAGAGAAGGAAAACTTGATACGAAACCCTGTGCCAACCCTCCTGGCCAGCGTGCATACTACGCTAATTACCCTCCATGTAGGAGGAGGCCCAACTCAGCAGCGGGTTGTTTGTGGACTGAGTAGTAGTAGTAACAAAATGTATCCCATCAAATCCTGCGACTCACAAACAGACAAGATGACTATCACTTCCTTGTAGACTGTGTCCAAAAACAGTGTTTGACGAACCTACTGCAAAGTATGTTTAATTTTAGCAGTTTTGATGTGGGCCTGTTCCAAATAATATTAGCACATATTAGCTATTGCCCTTTTGCAGGCCGCACAGAAAGCATTGCTAAACTAAATAATAAAAACCATAAATAAAAAGTAGGAGAGGTAATGGGACTGATATTCGACTAAAACCCTCGAAAAAAACATAAATAAATGTTTACTTGTTCCTACTACTGTACTAAAACTGTATGAGAAAAAGACAGTTTTTTTTATTAAATGAGTATAAAAACTTGGCTGTAAATTAAAAAAAAAGTATTAACATCGTATATATTACATTAACACTGAAAAATTACTATCTTCATATGCCGCTTTCTACTTAACCAAACCAAAACAAGAAATCTCTGACCAATCTTTTTCAACTGTTGTTTGTTGATGCTTTCAATAAATTGTATATAGTGTACGTGTTCTGAATATAAATTAAACTCAACTTACTTGCTAATTGCTTCGTCTTTATTTTTATAACACCACAGAACTGTAGGCCGAGCCTTTATAGTTGATTTAACTAACATATCATACAAAATTGGTACCTGAAACATAAAACCAATTTAATATCTGCTGGGGGCACGTTTACATATTTTTTTTTAAATATATTAATGTAATATTAAATATATTTTATAACTAAGTTGGAGAAATGAGTTTAATGTAATGCTTACTTGGTCTCTGCCTTTGTCCCCGACAAGCAAGATCATAGTCCGATGGCCCAATTTGACGCCATTCTCTATCATAACTCTTATGCGGTTATCTATTTTCTTCTTCACCATTTTTGTAGTTTATTAACTCAAAGGGAACAGAGTTTGTAATTTGTAACCTAAAAACTCGCACGAGCAAGCACCGCACAAGTTGTTTATAAAGTTTTGACACTTTTGACGTAGTAGACTATAAATCTACACGCACCATAACGGACGCAACTGTTAATGAATCTTTTTCATTGATATTTGTTTTCGCAAACACGGCTACTTATTAGAATCTGTATTGCCAATTATTATTATAATTCGAAAACAAACACGTCTTGGATTTTTGCCAGCAAAATATGCACACATATTGCATCTGATCTTAGCCTTAATTCCGATCTTACATTGTTCAATCATCGTCACAGTATTATTTCTGCTTATACATACTCAGTCACGGCTGTAGTGATCGGCATTAATATCAATATATCTTGCCTACAACGAGAATCACAAAAAAGCCTGAACTTTTTTGTATGCCATGTGCATTTTTGTAATCGCCCTTGACAGGGATTTATTCCATCCATGATAATTGCTCTTTAAGATTCTGATAGGTCAGATTTTTGCGTAAAGTATTCTTAACATAACATTACAATTCATGGATCAGCCAGCCGAGATTATTAGTGATAAATTTAAATTACCTTCCGTGTGATATGATATGATGAAGGTATTATTCCTTCCTTTTGTTATAAAAAAAGTCTTTAAAGACTAATTTCAGAAACTGTAAATGGTGGTTTAGCGTTTCTACTACTACTACTACACAGCCCATAAATGACCCACTGCTGAGTAAGGCCTCCTCCCAACTACTTGGTGGGTAATTAGCCTACTGTGCCACGCTGGCCAGACGGGTTGGCACAGGTTTTGGTATCAAGTTTTCCTTCTCTTGCAGCTAGGTTTTCGACCTTGTAATTTCCTATTGTCGAATCTTATGACACCCTTAGGATGAAATGGGGTGATGACACAATGTATCCTAATTCCATCACCACACGGAGTACATTTCTACATGACTGCCTTATTGGGCTAGGGTTAAGAAGAATTTTGAATCACTTTGAATCACGGGTCCCAGGTTCGATTCCGGGCTCGGCCAAGTGTCTTTCTGTAAACCAGTAGTTAACTATAGGTATGTTTGTAAACTGCCCTCGTGATTATACCAGGGGTTTCGATAATTAAAAAAACACTGCACTCCAGGACTGCCGGCAGAAGTGCAAATGAAAAAACGCGGCAACAAAAAAAATATATATATTAGTACGATAAACCGCTAACTACACACTAACCTCACAATGTAAACCAAATAATTATCAAAGTACATATTTTTTATTACGTACCAATAATAACTATTAAAATTAAGGAACTTCGTTCCAATAATATAGACAATTATTACAAATGAATTGAATAATACTAAACACAGCGACACAACAGCGAAGAACAACTGACTGTATCTTTCTCACTGTTTACCCCACTCAGCAGTCCCGAGTTCACCCGATCGAGCTTTTCACCTCAGAGCTTAACAGATCGGCCAAACTTACTTCCAACCATTCCATTCTGAGGGTATATAATATATAGGTATAGGTAAGAGACGCATATAGGAATGCAAGAAAGAAGCAACCTAGGCACTAAGATTATAAATGTAAAGGTAATAAAGGTTTTCCCAATTATCTCTCCCTCAGTCTCTCCGACGACCACGACTGCATTCGAAACGTCGGGAATTAAATAATGTAATTTATAGGTACGCGATAAATCCGTTAAAAGTGTTTAATTTCAAACTTGATCAACTAACTGGTGACCCCAAAAACTCGATATTTTTTGTACAAAGGGGTCGGAAACAAACATAAAATATTGTAGTTAGTGAGGGTTAGTTTAAATGGAGAATATTTAGTTTAAATTACTTTTTGTTAGGTACGACAATTTAGGGGAAAATATATTAGAGAGTTTAGAGAGTTGGTAACTCTGTTAGCCGGCTTGGTCGTTCCTGTCGTTGTCAAACGTCAAAAATAATTGTTTGGTTTGGTTGCGCGTTTGCAAATACATAATTCGGTTATATCTGTTATTTATGAGATAACTATCTTAATCAAAATGTAATGTGACTATCCCGCTACGCAGGAAATACTATTAAGCCAGGATACCATCAGAAAGTAATACAAAAACCAATAACAAAGCCGCCCTGTGAGTTGTCCAATTCGAACAACCACAATGGCTAAATCTCAATTCAGTTCGAAATCCTCCAAGTATTTTATGGATAAGGAGGCTTTTCTTAAGGAATTGAAGCAGTTTAACGAGTCCAAGAAGTGAGTATACATAAGTTAATCCAAACAAATTGATTTGCTTCAATTAGCAGTGGATTGGCAACCGTAATTTTAGTAGTAGTATACTTACAGAAATTGATTTGTTTTTAATCATGTGGCCTCCTTACTACTTACAACTAGAACTCATTTTTACGTACATTACAAGCAGGTTAAATCTCATGTAAAATATTAAGTTGTATACTTTAAACATGATTGTATTTTTCAGCATAAACGTAAAACCTCCAGTAGTGAATGGAGTTGAAATAGATCTTTATCTGTTCTACAGTCTAGTGCAACAAAGAGGTGGTCTTGGGAAGGTAAGATTTAACTTTTAGGTGTGGACAATTAATTATGTATTTTTACCATTATTAATTTATAATCCCCCGTAATTAACATCATGCCTTTACAATTAAATTTACCCTGTGATTTTCTCAGCTATTGATAAAGTGATTATTTCACTTGCTCTGTCTGGGTGTCATTTGTTTTTGTGAACTGCTCTGTGATACTGTTTATAACTGACTGTTGAGGATATAAAAAAAAAAATGGCTAACAATCTGGTTAAATTTCCTGGCAAACATTTGAAGTCCAAAATCGTTGGTGGAGCCCTATGTCCAGCAGTAGACATCTTATGGCTTAACTAGCTTTTGCGCGCGGCCCCGCCCGCGTGGGCTTCGAACCCGTGCATATTTTTTTGAACATAAAATCGGTTATTGTGACTAAACTATGATAGTTAGATATGTGCTCTCGCGGACTTTTTTGTAGATCTTTATAAGACCTACAAATCCGTAGTACATCATTTTGTTCTATTGTCAATAGTTTTTGCAGCGCACGCATAAATAGGTTTTCGATTTTACACCTTGGTTTACAAAATCGCAATTTTCATACGGATCCCTAATTCTTTTGAAAATAATATATAGCCTATAACCTTCCTCGATAAATGGACTATCTAATACTGAAAGATTTTTTAAAATCGGACCAGTAGTTCCTGAGATTAGCGCGTTCAAACAAACAAACAAACAAATAAACAAACAAACAAACTCTGCAGCTTTATATATTAGTATAGATGATGATGTAGCATTCTCACAGTGAGAGAATTGTTTGAATTATTCTGGTAGCTTTTTAATAATTTCTTATGAACATACATTTGTTGTAGTCCATAGATAACCTACTGCTGAATTTGGCCTCCTCCAGTTACATGGAGGGTAATTAGCCTACTGTGCCACTCTGACCAGATGGATTGGCACAGGGTTTTGTATCAGGTTTTCATTTTTGTCATGATCTTTTGTCGACTCTTACTACACCATTATTTCTTAGGTTTTCGCGATTATTACACATTGAAATTAAACTCTTTTTAACAGATTAAACCAAAATTATAGGCGGTAGATTTTAACTGTCTCTTTGTACTTTTGAAGACAACTGTCATCTAGTCTCTCCCGCGACCACGACTGCTGCAAAGCATTCGAAACGTCGGGAATTAAATAATGTAATATACACACGATTAATCCGTTAAAAAGTGTTTAATTTCAATCTTACTACACCCTCAGAACGTAATGAGGTGATGACACTATGCATTCTGAATCCGTCATCAAATGACTTAATTCATATAGCTACTAGTACTTTAATATAATTATCTGTGTGGTGATGGATTTAGAACACATAGTGTCACCATCCCATTCCATCCTGCGGGTGTTGTAAGAGCTGACAAAAGGAAATGACAAGGCTGAAACCTAGCACAAGAGAAGGAAAATGTGATACAAAACCCTGTGCCAATGTGTCTGGCCAGCGTGGCACAGTCGGCTAATTACCCTCTCTGTGATGAGAGGAGGCCCGACTCAGCAGTGGGTCACTTATGGGCTGAGTAGTAGTACTTTAATATAACATAGTAAGTTAACTTATGTTTACAAAATTAATGTTCTTTTTGCACCAGGTGAATCAAAATGACACTTGGGAGTCATTTCTGAGGCCATTGCGGCTGCCACATCCCTGCATAAATGGATCAACATTGCTTAGAAGAATCTATGGCACTCATCTAGAAAAGTATGTTATTTGATTGTACTTCTTTTTTTTATTCTATTGTTATTTTGGGGCATTTGGTCGCATTACGACTATGTCAGCCCCATCGAGCTCTTTAAAACTTGGTAGTGACCGCCGTTACGGGGCGTAATGTAACGTGTTACACAGCGAGCATTCGTGCAGTCAGTAAGTCGTGTTACGGGGAAACCAGCGAGCAAGGAGCCGCTCGTTGCTCGCTTTGTATGCTCCACCCGGCTGTCGGTTTTTTGGCGAATACTTTGGCTATTACGCGGTTCAGTCAGTACGCTGTTGCAAGTCGTCACGAGCGCAAGCGGTGCGTCGCACTTCGCGAGTAATCACACGTCGTTCCTTTCGTAATTATTTAATTTAACATGTAGTGGAACAAAGAACAAACTTTACTTCTTGATTTGGATGAAATAATAATTAAGTAGTAATAAAGATACCGACACGTCCTTGCTGTCGGCCATCTTGAGTGAACTGGCGGCGGATACGGAGCACAGAGTTTTAACGAGCAAGTTACGCCGATTTTAAATGCTCGACGCTCGATGCAAATGTTACATTACACCTCGTAACGTTGGTCAGTACCCATCTTAAGATACACTCATATTCAATTCAATTTAACATATAGGCTGATTTATAAAGATATAGTGTGAATTATTATTTATAAGATGTGTATGTTTAACTATAGCAGAACCTACAAAGAATCTTACAGACGAAGGTTACACTACAGGCCGGTTTTCGGTTTAGAAATCACACATATGACGAATAATTATATACACGTGATATCTTACTATACCCCCTCCCCCCTTGTGATATTTCGTGATTTTTTCCGAACACCTCCCCCCCTCCCTTTTGAACCTCATGTGATTAATGGACAGCCCCTTATTGTTATTTTTGCCATAGTCACTGAGTTTTCCACATTGTTGAAATATCACGCGGACGAAATCGTCGCGGGTAACAGCTAGTTTTGCATAAAAACGGTTCGTCATTTAATTTACGCGAATCTTTTTGTATTAAGGTTTGAGCGTGCGAAAGGGCCTCCAGGTAGGGATGATGATAACGACATAGATGAGGACCCACGCCGCACTCGCGGTGGCATGCAGCGGATCACCTTTGGAGGCGGATCTTATATAACAGGTACTGTGAAAGTCAGACAGAGATAACACTATTCCTCGTTCGCGTTAGGAATGCAGTGGGTCCTTATGCTCGCCTGCCTACGCGGCTAGGCCAATCAAAAGCATACTTTCGAATGCAACGGTTTATCACCACAGTGAATGCACCTTTACCCTGCAGTTGCACTGATAATTCACTGCATTCTTAACGCGAAAGAACTATAGCTCGGCCAGCTTAGGAGCTTTGCCGGCTTCCATAACCCGTCAAACATAAGGCCAGCCCTGGGCTTTTTTTCCAGCGTCAGGCGAAGCTATCCGGACTGGGACTCGATCTGCCCCTCCGGCGGAAAGACTGGCTCTCTCTCTCCTCTCCCCGATGCCGAATGAACAAGACTTCGCTGTCAACGTGTGCACTGTACTCGCGGCAGACCACTCGAATCGCTTGCCTTTGAGCTCCACACCACATATACTGGATTTTCTTCTGGCGCATGCTGGAGTTTATAACCATTGTGAGTGACTAGATTTTCTGTATTCGTAAATTTATTTAGATATACAGATATTGTTGTGAACTATATAGCCATCCGAACATAGAGTACAGAGCTAACAAAAGAAGCAGTTCCATTTTTTTAATTTTGAAGTATGAATGAGGTATTGTTCCTTTATTTTAAACAAGATTTTGAAGTACATGGCATGGGTTCCTGTGTAAATCAGCCAACTAGCTATGGTTATTATTATTCTATACGCTTAGTAATTTGAGTTCCATAATATTTCTTGGGTTCTATTTGCTTATTTCTCGAGTTAAGACACTATAATAGACAATAAGTATTTCTATCCATTCCCTATGGATATTATATGGTTTTTGTTACATCCTACGACAAGTATCGTAAAAGTAAATGTTTATGCGTATTTTGTATAAACCTTGTATAAAATAATGTTAAATGTCTCCAATATTAATGAGTCATCAATTGCCATGTACAACATCCATATACGGAATGGAAGTAAATAAATTACCTCCTAAATTTGGTAAAAGCAATGGGTTTTCCATAATAAGATGAAAACATGTATTTAATTCATGACGGGTTTTTCAAAACACACTGTATACACCTGTAATTCTAACCAATATCTTCTTAGCAAGTCTTCGTGACACTATCGGAAGATCTTACTACGAAGCTCGGGGGCGGTATCCTGATGAGTTCTGGAGACTCAGGGCAGGGGGCGGAGGCGCCAAGGAGTTGGCTGACGAAACCAAGTTCATGCAACCCGGAGTGGAGCAGCCGGAGTTGATCGTCCAGGCTAGGGCCGCGCATAATATGCTGACTGATAGCCTTATGCTGGAGGTCAGTGAAGAGGAGATGGTCCCGGAGAAGATTTATGATGATGTAAGTACTTGTTGTTTTATGTTGGCCACTAGATGGCGTACTGCCCGACCGTTAGGTTGGTCACGTGCTATACAGGGTGAAATCGTGGATGGCCAAAATAGAAACTGTAAGGAATAAACACCGCACCAAGGAGACCCGAACTTGATTGTGATGAACACTAAAACTGCGTTATTGTATTTTTTAATAATTATTTGTAGCCAGGAATCTATCCCGAGAAATATTAAAAAAATAGTTTGTATTATTAAACTTTTCAATAGAGTCCCAAAGATAGAAAATGAATAAATTCTGGAAAGTTATATTCTGGTCATTTTTCAGAATATATGCCAAATTTGACTGCCTTCTTGGTCTAGTAGTTGGGTGTGCCGTGTTTAGATCATGGGTTTCCTATATACGGTTCCGGGCAAATGTCTTTGTGTAAACCATTTGTGTCTTTGTGTTTGTGAATTTCATGTTTGTAAGCTGTCCCCAAGATACAGTTTGCAACTAGAGCAGGGATTTCGTTTTTAAAAAAGTCCTCGTTTTAATGAAAAGGCAAAATGTTCGCAATATTTATTTTTTTTGTATTCCAGGACATCCTCGAAGACTGGGTGACGGAGCCCTCGGAGGAGAGTCAGCTCTTTGCTCCGGAGTTACCGGGTGGAGCTTCGTGCGTCTACACGCAGAGGGTCCTTCAAATCGCCTCCATTGTGCGATCTCTGTCCTTCCACGAAGAAAACGTACCATACTTAGCTAAGAACACTTCGCTCATACGGTCAGTCCATAAGGCTATAAGTCTATGCTTACAAAATGTCTGATAGGCAAGACTTGTATACAATTTATCTTTACCACTAAGATCGCGCTTAAGACCACTAAGATCGCGCTTAAGCATACGGGCCGCCTGGTGATAAGCGACTCCTGTCGCCTATCATCATCATTATCTTTCTAGTTCGATTTCCTGTAACTTCCAACTTCAACTGCATAAGTGCTCTGGTGACTATACTCCCGGCAAGAGTCGCAACTAGGTGTTTAGACGATCTTATTAAGGTCGCTAATGGTCCCTAGGTGCTGTCTGCTTACTTGTGACGATCTGTAGGAGAGACCCCATCATCGGTGGACGTCATTGGCTGATAGATGTTTGATTTCAGATTTCTACTACTGTGCGCGAATTCCTGGGTCGGATCGTTGCGGCAATCTGGTTTGGATACGCTTGGAAACGTGTCAACGGAACTTGTTATTAAGGTACCGTCAATGTATTTTTATACAGGGTGACTTTCGCAAAAATGTACCTAAAAAAATTGCGGCATTTCTGTCAACAAACCGTATTATAATTAAGATATAAGACGATAAAATTTGTTTAAGTAAACAGTCACAAGAAAATTCTTAATGAATATCGTAAATGTACCGCGACGGCCCTAGAAGCAATGACATTCGTGCTTTCTCAACAGAATTTTCCAAGTGTATCTTATTAAAGTCAATAAAATTCATTCGTACGATTTTATTCACGAAATAAAAACATGTTTTTCTGTCACATCTTTCGAAATTATTATCGATTCTTAATCGCCTATATCATCGGGCTATCTTTTTAAAAATCACCCTGTACAGTTTTCTTAGTGGGCTTTAATTAATTTAGTTGATACGTTGTTAAAGTTACTATTTTTAAACAGTGACGATACGGCGCGGCTTCACTTGATATTTTGGCATGTGTTACACGACATCATAGTCACGGGCTGTCTATTGCTTTAATCCAATTAATATTCTTTGCTAATCTCATTAAGGTTGTAAGTTACTTGCAACATGCTTAAGTAAACGTTACGGTGGCACTTCGCTTCGCTATTCGTTGGCGCGTATTTGCCATATTTGACTATAAGCGTGTGTGGATGGAATTTTTGTCAAATGCATTCAAAAATTAGCGCCTTATTGTTGTCCGCGGTTTGGCCCCGGGGTCGAGCAAGTGTATTTGTGTATACTTGCTCCGAGTACGGGTGTAATTTGTGTTCGTGATTTATCTATTTAGAGGAGCTGTTCTATAAATAGATTGACACATCACGATATCTCTAGAACCATAAGGCCGTTTGTCCACCGCCGCCGATGTTTCGTGTAGTTCGGCGTGACCGCTAGAACTCTGCACGGTTTTATGAAGGGCCGATGTGCCGGCAATAAAAAAACAGGTTTGTTCTTGTCCACACACTACCGTCGCACCGCGCCGTTCGCCCGGTTTTTGTTTTAACTGAACCACCGACATATCGGCGCGGTGGACAAACGATCGCAGTCATGTCATCTTAAACTCGGCCCGAAATAATCTCGTTCTCGGTGACGGTTCGGTGACGGCGGGTGGTGGACAAACGGCCTAAGACATAGAGACTTGAAATTTGGTAGGAATATTCTTTTCACCGAGTAGAGGTCAGCTAAGATTATACGAAATTCCCAAAAAAAAGGGGGTAGCAGGGGGTTAATTAATTGGCAAAACAACGTTTTCCGGGATCAGCTAGTATTTGTATAAAGCGCGCCTGCGATACAGGTTATGATGACTAATGTTATCAGATCCCATTCCAAATTGTACTCTATTGTTCAATAAATAAGGTTCCTCATACTCTGTTCTCCAGGAACCGGCGACTTGTCTGATATCCCGTCATGTACTGTCGACCATCCAATCGGCCCTCGTGTCCCCGGACCGGGCGAGGGTACTGGGCGCCCTAGAACTGCTCAACAAATTGGCACAGAACGAAGTCAATGAAGAAGCTCTACTCAAGTCGTTGGAGGCTAAGGTACCCTGTATTTGTCCCCTTTTACCAATATCTCTGATGTAGACTACCAGTCTACCCTTATTTGGGTAATTACCGGTAATGACTCGGTGCCGTCTGGCCACTGAACTGCATTAAGAAAAGAAAGAAAAAGTATTTGTTAAAAAAATAGTTGTTAGAAGCCATTAAGCACGCGTGGTTGCTAAAATGGCGTTCTTTTTATTTGTTTGTTCATATTCTGTGTCATCGTCATCATTCATCATCAGTCGTCATGCTCAGTTATGCCTCCTCCAAGTTTATGGAGGGAAATTAGCCTACTATGCCACGCTGGCTATATAGGTTGGCACAGGGGTTGTATCAAGATTAACGTATCTTTCGTTCCTTTAGCCGTATGATACCGTATTTATGACACCCCCAGGATGGTATGGCTTGTTTACATTGTGTATTCTAAGTCCGAATCAATTACATATTTATGTTTTCAATTTGACACAGCCGACAGCTGTTTGAGAACAGTTTGACGTGAACCATCGGGCACAACATCTGTTAAAGTAATCGTAATTATTTGACGTACGTATGTAACCACTCGTTTGACGCAACCCGGTATAACTCAACCCTCTCTCTTCTCAGGTGTACCACGATGTCTGTTCTCTGATCACTCTACGCGACATAATGGTGTTGGTTTGTACGTTAGAATGCGTGTATGCTCTGACGTCACTCGGTGATCGGGCTAGCGAGGCGGTGGCAAGGGTTCCGGGTCTAGTCCACACTTTGGTGTCGCTGGTTACTGTTGAGGTGAGTTTCATATAAGCTTCTTTTTATACAGGGTGATTCCTGCGTTGATAGCCAAATCTAAACTATTGAGTCTTGAAAAATTGAAATTATATATAGCAATTTATCGCCTGTAATTTACATTATTTAATTACCGACGTTTCGAATGCTTCCCAGGAGTCGTGGTCATGGGGGAGACTAGACGAAAGTTGTCTTTAAAAGTACAAAGGAACAGATAAATCTACCGCCTATGATTTTGTTTTATTGGTAAAGATAAAGCCATTAAAAAATGTGTATATGCGAATACCTAACATTTGAACTTGTTAAAATGTTTGGAGTTTTGCTGAATATGAACTTTTTTTTATTGAAGTGGTATTTGATAAATGCTATCGTATTTAGTAATAAATGATTGTGTGATATTTACCTCAATCTTTTCCGGATCGATCCAGGCCTGGAATAAAGATTTTGCTTAAATCCAATAATACAGTAGTAGCTATCATCAAAATCGGAACTTTGCGCATTATCGTATTCTTTATTATTTCGATTTTGGCAGTCCACGCATACTTCAAGTATTCACCCTGTATATCATGCATTTTCGCAACTTCCGTGTGGTGATGGATTTATAATATATCTAGTTGATCCAATTTCAAACTGGATCTTGTAAAGGCGGTTATGATATGTACCAAATTTAATTGCCCTTTATGATTAACGCACGTCCCCGTCTTCGCACGGGCATTTAACAAATAAATAACTGTTATATCTTTATAAATCATAGTAATAATAATTATAGTCGAGTTATTCTGATGTTTAAGCTATATCATTGTAAAATTTCATCAAAATAATTCAGTAGTTTTTGCGTGATAAAGTGACAGACATGCATACGTACATTCTGAAAAAGTTTCACGTTTATAATTTAAATAGTATGCATACCGATATTAATAACTCAAAGAATATTATTGACCATAGGCCCAGAGTTACGGGCCTCGGGCGTGTGTGTTAATGCGAGTGGTGGAGACGGTAAGCGGCCCAAGCGCCATCGCGGCACAGGCCGAAAGAGATGCACAGGAACAGAAACAGACGACGCATCAACCGCAGCAGGTTCAGGTAATTGTCTTCTGCTGTATATATAAAAACTAGCGACCCGCCCAGGCTTCGCGTGGGTGCCATGATGAACATCTAAATTGATCAGTGTTTCTCCACAATATTATACATGTAGTATACATATAAAACTTCCTCTAGAATCACTCTATCTATTAAAAAATCGGCTTCAAAATCCGTTGCGTAGTTTGTGAGATTTAATTTTTAAATTTACATAGGGACGGACTGACGACAGCGACTTTGCTTTATACAATGTAGTGATGATTAACGTTTTACCCGCCTGGTATATTTATTCGTCAGATTTTTTTAATATCTTATCACAATATCTTTATAAATTGTAGCCTATGTGTTATTCTAACGTATAAGAACATTAGAATCCTTTCAGTAGTTTTTACGTGAAAGAGTAACAAACATCCATCCATCCATCTAAACTTTCGCGTTTTATTAGTAGGATAGTAGATAGTAGTTTCTCAACAAAATTGAATATTTTTGTAATGTAATGTAATCCTTCAAATTTATTTTAGTTAGTAGCGTAGCAACGCGCTCAGGGTACAGCTAGTGCCGGTCTTGGGGGTAGGTTTTTAAATCACAGAGTTATGCTGACAAAAAGAAACACATTCGAATTAAGACCTTCCTCCTAATTTGTATTCGTTTTAAAATATAGGTTAGTTTCTCTAGTAATTTGATAAATATTGTTCTTTAGCAGAATCAGCCGGCGGCTAAGGCGCCAGACGCGACCCCAGCGCCAACGGCGCCCTCTACCTCGACATCAAACGTGTCGTCAATAGCGCCCGTATCTTCATTGCAACAGTCGCATTTGCAACAGAGGACCGTTCAGGTAGATTAAACAGCTACTACTTCCGTCTGTCTAGCTAGCGTGTAGTAAGCGTATTCATCATCACTATCAACAGCCCATAAATGACCCACTACTGGGTCGGGCCTCCTCCAAATTCATGGAGGGAAATTAGCCTACTGTGCCACGCTGGCATGACGGATTGCCACGGGTTTGTATCAAGTTTTCTTTCTCTTGCAGATAGGTGATCTGCCTATTATATTCCTTTTTTCTTTTTCTTTCTTTTTATAGAAAAAAAAATTTACCCCTGCTATAGGCATAACCTGAATGGCGGGGGCAGTTTGCAAACATGAAATTTACGAACACAAATGACACCCAGACTCAGAGAAAGTGCCTCTGGTTTAGACAAAGACACTTGCCCGACCCCGGAATCGAACCCGGGACCTGTTGATCCAAAGGCGGCACATCAAACCACTAGACCGCTTCTTACGTCACCCACAGAATGGTTTGGGTTGGTGACATTGTGTATTCTAAATCCGTCACCACACGGAATAGGCTTAGTACTCTCCATGTAATATGAGGAGGACTATGGGCTCCATCAGAAGGCTCAAAGTCACCCAAAGGGCAATGGAGAGGGCTATGCTCGGAGTTTCCCTGCGAGATCGAATCAGAAATGAGGAGATACGCAGGCAAACCAGGGTCACCGACATAGCTCACAGGATTGCCAAACTTAAGTGGCAGTGGGCAGGGCACATAGCGCGCAGGACCGACGCCCGATGGGGCAGAAAAGTCCTCGAGTGGCGACCGCGTTCCGGAAAGCGCAGTGCTGGTAGGCCTCCCACACTGTAGACCGTAGACGCCGGAAAACGATGGATGCGGGCGGCCCAGGACCGGCCTAGGACATAGGCCTCCCCGGACATAGGCCTCCCCGGACATAGGCCTCCCCGGACATAGGCCTCCCCGGACATAGGCCTCCCCGGACATAGGCCTCCCCGGACATAGGCCTCCCCGGACATAGGCCTCCCCGGACATAGACCTCCCCGGACATAGGCCTCCCCGGACATAGGCCTCCCCGGACATATGCCTCCCCGGACATAGGCCTCCCCGGACATATGCCTCCCCGGACATAGGCCTCCCCCAAGGATTTCCTTGTGGAAATCCTTGGGGGAGGCCTATGTCCGGCAGTGGACGTCTTTTGGCTGAAATGATGAGGAGGAGGCCGCCTCTTATACAGGGTGAGAATTAAGCCAATTTTGTTGCACAGGAGAACGAGCACTTCGCCCAAGCGTGGCTGCGATCGTCCTACGAGCCACTGCCGGCCAACGACAACACCGCGTGCGACGCCAACGAGGTGTACCGGCAGTACGTGGCTTGCTGCACCAAGCTTGGGAGGAAGGGGGTCATTGCGCCCGCGCACTTTCCAAGACTGGTTAGGTAAGGTTACTTTTTTTTTTCTTCCTTGTGGCTCTCACGGTTTGTGTTTAGCCAATGTCAAGTCACTTTGTATCATTTCAATATTATTTCTCTCCAACATCATGGGTTTGCCATTTCCCTGTTAGCCACTCATAAGTAATTTCATTTTGAGTGTCCCCCTCCCACGTGGCTAAGATGTTCTGCACGGACGTGGGGTTGGCCTTTGGGAGGGTAAGGTTACTTATTCTACCCTATTCTACTTCCTTCTTCTTCTTCTCAGCTTATAAACGACCCACTGCTGAGTCGGGCCTCCTCCTATCACTACTACTCAACTCCCTCCCACCACAGGGAGGGTAATTAACCTACCGTGTCACGCTGGCCAGACGGGTTGGCACAGGGTTTCGTTTCAAGTTTTCCTTCTCTTGCGGCTAGGTTTTCGGCCTTGTCATTTCCTTTGGTCGGCTCTTACGACACCCTCAATATGGAATGGGGTGGTGACACTATGTATTCTAAATCCGTCGGTCCTATTATATCCTACTAATATATAAACGCGAAAGTTTGTAAGAATGTACAGATGTATGTTATGTTTGTTACACATTCATTTAAAAAAATCTGAATAGATTTTGATGAAACTTTACAATAATATCGCTTACACATCAGAATATCACAATAGAAAGTAAGAAAGAAAGAAAAACGTTTATTACAGCCAATACGGCTCAAAAACTAAACAAACTACTTAATACTAATGAAGAGAAAAAAATAATTAAAAACCTTAATTCTATAGACTATAGACTTCTTCTTTACAATAGGCTATAATGTATAAAAATATAGTGTGAATTGTTATGGATATGTGTACATATACATGTTGTCCGTGTGTTGACGGAGTGAGAATATATAGTGTCATCACCCCATTTCATCCTGAGGTTATCAGTTATTGATTGCCTTTGACGCAAGCCTAGGCGTGATGGAAAGCAACGCCAGGGTCTAAGATTGAGCAGGCAATTCAAGGAAATGCCCTGTCAGGCACCGTCTCTCACATATACACGACAGAACACAGTCAAACTGCTTGGCGCCGGACTTAGATGTGAGGATGGTAGGTAGCCGGGTGGACCATTAGATCCTACCACCAAGCGAGCTGGGTTTTGTTGACTTTTACAACACGTTTCCCAGCGTGCGGTGGTGAAGTTTTATATTCTGCCCCGTCCCCACAGGGCAGAATATGGGCTTTAGGCTAGCTATGGGAAGTTAGTAAGGTATAAATAGAGTGTGTTTTCCAGGACTGTTTTCGGTGGCACCGTGGGCCCGAACTCTGTCAGTTTGGCCAACGGCGAGAGTCAACAGGTGTACATCGGCATCAGAGCTAGGAATGCGCAGAACAGGACAGTTCTTCCTGCAGGTCAGTTTTTCAGTTTAGCTTCGGTCATCACTTCCATTGTTGTTGTGTATACAAAATAGCTTGAATTGTACTCCTAGGTCCGAGTGGAGCCCACTACTGAGTCGGGCCTCCTCCAAATTCATGGAGGGAAATTATCCTACTGTGTCACGCTGGCAAGACGGGTTGGCACAGGGTTTGTATCAAGTTTTCCTTCTCTTGCGGCTAGGTGATTTGCTTTCGTTTCCTTAGTCGCCTCTTACGACACCCTCGGGATGGTATGGGTTGGTGACACAGCGTATTCTTAATCCGTCACCACACGGAAACCTGTAATACAGGTATATTCTACCTACCACTTTTTATGTGGTAGGTAGAATATAGTGTATATTACTTCCTTTTTTTGTTATAAAAACGTAACCCTATTCTCTAGGTATAATCTGTATCGCGGGGGCAGTTTACAAACATGTCATTCACTAACACAAATGACACACAGATTCAGAGCAAGTGCATCTGGTTTAGACAAAGACACTTGCCCGACCCAGGAATCGAACCCGCGACCCGTTGATCCACAGGCGGCACATGTAACCCCTAGACCAACGAGGATTATTTATTTAATTTCCGGTGTTTTGAATGGTTTTGCACTAGACGTGATTCCGTGATTTGTGCGTGCACAGGGAACGTTATCAATAAAACAAAATTTTTGGCCGTATATTTAACTGTTTCTTTGTACTTTTAAAGACAACTGTCATCTAGTCTCTCCCGTGACCACGACTGCTGCAAAACATTAGAAACGTCGGGAATTAAATAAAGTAATATACACGCGATAATATTGCGAGTTATTTATGAACACTTGGTTCCTTGTCATAAGCGAAAACTAACAGCACATTACATATTATCTATACTAAGATGAAAGAGGAAAGGTTTGTATGTAAGTATGTTTGTAACGAATTTGCTCGAAAAGTACTGGCCCGATTTTAAAATTTATTCACTAACATGAATGTTACATTCTCACTGCTTAGTATAGGCTATTTTAATTGCAAGAAAAAAATAAGGATCCCTACTAATACTTTTCCACCCGTGCGAAGCCGGGACGGGTCGCTAGTTATACATATAAATGTATCTTGGTAACCTTAAATCGGGAAGCTTATTGGCTTTCTGTTACTTTAAGCCTAATTCTATGTAGCGACTGTTCCGAAGAATAAAGACCTATCTGCAATAATGCTTTCAGGCCATTTTGAACTTCATATTATATTATTTAAATGAAGAATAGAGATCAAAGTGGTTTCAAAGCAGTATTGTAGATAGGTCCTTATTCTTCGGAACAGTCGAATTGTTACCTAGACGTTAGTTTCCCTTGAAAATAGATCCGTTAAAAAGTGTTCAATTTCAATGTACATTGTTTTCCTTGTAGGGCCAGCTTCTCCGATCTTGAAGGCCCAGTTGACTAACAAGCCGCCTGTGACTGAGGTTATCCTGAAGCCGGCTGCGACCCCTACACAAGTTGTAGTACAGGTAATTTTGGCCTATCGATAGATCTACAGTCCTCGCTAAACTTTATGGCCGCTCTGAATGTAGCCGTCAGTCCAAATTTGCGCATCGTAAATTTCATAAGGGCTGTCCATTAATCACGTGAGGAACGGAAGGGGGGTAGGAGTATTCAGGAAAAATCACGAAATATGACAGTGGGGGCGGGGGGGGGGGGGGGGGTATAGTAAGAAATCACGTCATCACGAATCACTAATCGTCAAACGTGTGATTTTTAAACCGAAAAGCGGCGTGTGACCGTAAGATTCTTTGTAGGTACTAAAAAATACACGTGATTTTTATTGTTTATAATCTTAAACCTCACCACGTATCACCAAGGGAGAGGGAGGGGTTTAAAAATGTTAAAAAAAACATCACGTGGTTAATGGACAGCCCCTAACCAATACGAACTTAGCGCACTCACACTAACGCACGGGGGCGAGGACGCTTGCGGGTGGAAGACGGTGAGTGCGGGCGAGCCCCGCCTCCACCCCCCGCATACGTCCCGCTGATACCTGATTTTGTGTCCTGCGCAGCGTAATGCGGCTACATTCAGAGCGGCCATAAAGTTTGGCGAAGATTGTACCTCGGCTTATCCTAAATTCTTTGGGCTCGACACCAGCAGTGTTCTACTCAATTTAAACTCATCTTCAACTCTACATAGACAAAGACTGTGGTTAACGAAGTTGTTAAAGATCATCCTTTCCCATCCCTACTTATCGTAAACACGCCACTTTTCCCATCCCTAGCCGACGTCGCGTACGCGCCATATTCTTTCTATATTTACTCTGCTCCACGGATGCGAACCAAAGAGTATAATAATCATATGGGAGAAGAGAGCCCTCTTGCGCCATTTTGAAGCATACAGATTTGAAGCGCCATCTGGATTTCTTAACGAGTACTAAGGCTCTATAGGTAGCTATAGGTAGATAGGAATGTATGTATACCTTCTATACCAATAGATAGGTCAATATTTGTTTACTTGGTGATCATTCAAATTTTCTCTTGGTTTTTTTGCAAATAGCAGCTGTGTTTACGTCATAAACAAAAGTATAAACAAAACAAAAATAAAAGAATTTTGCCGGCTACATTTATATTTGAATAGAATTGACAATTACACATTAATGAACTATTTTATTTTAGTAATTAATTGTAATCTGTAACGATTGTGCTCCATTTTAATTCAACTTTACGAGAGCAATGAAGATAAAACACCCAAATACCAATAATTAAGCACAAAATGGACACACGAAACAAAAACAAGCGCGGGCGCAAGTTGCGGCGACCATTTTGTGATGTTGCCAAGACAAGGTTGCCATAATTGAAAATATTGGACAGCCATGAAATATAAAAATGTGATAATTTTGAGAAAAAAATTAACTTTTAATCTCTAGAAAAATACTATTAAATTAAATTAGAGAATTGTTTTTTTTCGCATTAAAGTTCGGAACGCAGAGACATCTATCGGTAATTATGAAACTAATAGTTTCTCTGTTAAGAATTTTAGATGGCGCCTCTTTCTTAGTGAAATTGTGCCTGTTCTAACTGTCTCCCCCCTGATGCGAACTATGCAGTCGATAATTATAATCACGTCAAGCTTAACGCGGGTTCGATCCCCGCACGGAAGTAATATTTGTGTGACCTACAAGTATTTGTTCCGGGTCTGGGTGTTTTCTATCTATAATATGTATGTATTTACAAAAAAAAGATGTATATAAGTAGTTTATCATCCATCTCGTTACCATAACACAAGCATTAAGTTGCTTAGCTTGGGACGAGATGGCGTTGTGTGAAATGTCCAAGGATATTTATTTATTTATACGCCACGGAGGATCCTACAACATCGGGAACCAACCTAGAAGCGAAAGTAGGTGAATAAGTTCAGCGACGCTGGTGAGTCCCACTGTTCCGTACTTGTTTTTAATTTCCCCCATCAGCTATCGAAGGAACATACACCCCAAAACCAAAATCAGAAGTTTTGGTTATAAATCATTTTACATACGGAGGATCATTCCTAAGCTCAAGGTTATATTATAGGCACCTCAGCAACAGCCAGCTAATCATCCTCACCTGTCCCAAGCTCTAGAACCTTCTCCGTCGAACACAACGCTGATCAAACATCTCCTCGCACACAAAGTAAGCCCTGCAACGCAACCGCAAGTAAGTGCATACTAACACGACTAATATTGTTATGCGAGAGTGAGACAGCACTATGTCCGCGGTGTCACTTGAATGTGGACAAGCCGCTACATGGCGGTGGCTCACTCTGTTTTAGAGTAACATTTTGTAGATTGTATAATTTTTAATTTAGTTTATTCAAATGCGCATATTCAGTTTTTAAATTCTAGTTGAATTCGGGATTTGAAATCGAGTTACTTAAAATTGGAATGTCATGTAGTTTCTATCTCTTATTATGTTTAAAAAACAGCGTATTTTTTTACGTGTATTTGGTCAGGTGCCAGTTATATATTAGGCTTTGATGACAACAGTTTTCGAAACCCCGATACCACTAGAACCACTAAATAATAATAATATTTTTATGGTGTCGCACAATTTCTACAAATAAAGACACGCGTGTAACAAAAATTCTATAGCCAATGTATCAAGGGAGGATAAAGAGTCAATCAAAAGAAACAGTCCTGTATTTAGAAAAGGTTTGTATCTTGCAATATTAGGGATTATTGTGAATCAAAATTGTACTACAAAACAGGGTTTCTAGTGCAAACTAACCATTCGCACAAAAATCCTACAAGCATAGTTATTTGTGTTCCATTGTGTTTCTCCGGTTCTTTGTGTTTGTTTCTGAAGTTATGACGCTTTCGTCATCGGCTGGGAAACTAAATGTGCGTTTTTTTTTTTAAATTTAGCGCCTTTATCTGTAGTACTATTGATTTTTTCGTTATGACTATAGGATTTTTGCTACATCCTGTACACTCTACAAAATTATACACACATAGACAAACAATCAAAATTGTTATATCCACTCGGGAGCATCATAGCGGCTTATTTCAATGGGAGATTTTTTATGGCAACCAATAATAAACAAAAAGAGAGATGTTTCTTAATTTTATGCATAAGAATTTCAGGATGTCATTACAGAAATGTTTCGTAACGAATGACTGAAAGAAAGGTTTTGACTGTCGTGATCGATGAATTTGGGGTAACGTAAAGATATTGAAAAACTAAGCATCGTCGATTTGCATGGTTTTTGAAGATAATAACAAATTATGAATATACTTACACATAACGGACACCAATGTGTCGTAGTGGGCTATTAGTTGATTTAAGCATGATAGCTTGGATATAGAACAATAGATAGGTGTGGAACGCAGTGTTATTAAAATTTAAGGATCCGTAGTTGTGGCTCAGGCATTAAAAGGTTACTATTGTTGACTAGATGTTACTGATGTTTGGCCCTTCGTAACTTTTGTGTTACCTCGGCCTTGTACCTTAAAAATGGTGATTGAATAAGAGCAACCACATAGTTTCTTGCCGGCTCTTCTCTGTAGAGTATTACCCGAACTCCGAACCGGTGGTAGATGGTAAATTTTCAATTTTAGTTGGTTAATTTTATTTTATTATTTGCATTGTCAAAAGAGCTCTAATGTGCCAACATTAAAACCGAAACCCGTTACCTTGTAGGGGGTAGGTTGGGGCGCAACTTACAATCTCCACGCGCCCCCGAGTCTCACATAATCCGGCCAGTCCCCGAACGCCGGACCCATGACGATTTCCAACGAAAAAAGGTTCTGTATCTGTTCTGATCGAGGGGTGACAGATAATGACTGATTTGAAATGAATTACGAAATTTTCGAATGTATTTAGGCGTCTTTGCGTAATCGGTGAAAACCTGCTACCGCTATTTTCCAAAAATAAAAAACTTTTCGAACAGTTTTTTATTTATTTAACTACGGAACCCGGCCGTTCTTTAAAGCGTTCACAGATGTTGTATCGAAATGTATTTTGACGGTAATTAATAGCGATTTAATATTTATGTTATTGTAACTTTAAAATTAATGTAAACGGCATGCCACATTGGATTAACTATATAGTTATAACTAACTTAACAAAAGTGTTTAGTTACCTGGCATGAGTAAAGCTAGTATTGTTTGTCAGCATGGTTAGCTTTTAGCGTCAGGCGTTGGCTATTTTTTTATTACCAGATATGAAATTAATTTAGTATAGTTAACGGAAGAGAGGCTACCGCTGGGGCGTTCTAGAGGCCATCGCTGGGGCGTTCTAGAGGCCACCGCTGGGGCGTTCTAGAGGCCAATCGGCTTCATAGGCGTCGCTGGGATTGAATAGATGTAGTCGATGTAAAGCCTTGGGCCTACGCAAATTTTTGGGAGGTCTTGGCTCAATGGTGGCTTTTGCTATCTCATGGATAAATATATTACATACTATATCGAGTATCGACCAGGTACTAGAAAGTAGTGTTGGTAGGCCTCCCACACGGTGGACTGGTAGCCTGGTTAAGTCGACGGCGGCTCATATATGGCCTTTGTGGAAATCTTTGGGGGAAGCCTTTGCCTAACTGTGGACTTCTTTTGGCTGATATGTTGGTGAAGAGTCGAGTATATACTATAAAGGACATATGGAAAATCCCATAAAAAAAAAACCCCAAGCCCAGCAAAAGCAATGCATCTCAGATTTTAGAGTGTTAATAGTAGGAATATTGTAACATATCGACCAGCGGCCGCCGAATTTGGATAGCTTCAACACTTTATATCTCACTGCGGAAGAGATGGCTGGCTGGCTTAGGCCCGGTTTCCACCAAAGCAGAGAGGAGAGGAGACGTTATATCCACATCTTCTCTCCCCTTAGCTTCGGTGTAAATAGAATAACGAAACTTGATTGGTTATTCAAAACACATCTCCTCTCGTCCCCACTCCTCCCTACTTTGGTGGAAACCGGGCCTTAGGATTGATATCAAGCTTTCCTTCTCTTGTGGCTGGATGATATGCCGCTTCTGACACCCTAAGGATTGTACGGGTTGGTGACACATCTAAATCTGTCAACACACGGAAATATTTCTTCGATTATAACTATGACATCGGGGATATCTAGCTTTTATGCCTTGTCCTCGGGAGTACAGAATTAAGGATATCCTTTTTAAAACTACTGCCGCAAAGTAAGCTTGTGGAGGTGTTGTATTTGTTTTTAATACAGTGCCTGTTATGTAGGTAGCGCAAAGACAACAAAGTCAACAGAGGGGACCAACGACTACGAACACGGTGGTCGTGCAGGGCGCACAGGTAAACGTTTTATTGAACCGTTTCTGAATAGTACTAGTCAACACATATGTGACCCATTGCTGAGTCGGGCCTCCCTCAGTTACATGGAGGGTAATTGCCCGACTATGCTAGACAGGTTGACATTATAGGCTAATTACCCTCCATGTAATTTTGACACTCGGTTTCGTATCACGTTTTTCTTCTCTTGCGGCCTTGTCTCAAGCGTGCCGTGTGAGGGTATACCGCTGGGGTTTTAGTGGGTATACGAGTTCTGTCTCGGGAGTCCCACATAATCACCGACCTCTCCCCCGGGGGGTGGTGGTATGCAAAAAGCATTTCCCCAGCGACAACAAAAAAAAAGGTTATCGGCCTTGTAATTTCCTTTTGTCAATTTTTACGACACCCTCAGGATGGAATAGGGTGGTGACAATAGTGTCACGGATTAAGAATACATAGGTATCCGTGTCACCACACTAACACTGTGTGGATTTATTTCCACCAAATATTAGATAACTTATGTATGACATTTAATTTTAAAGTCTCCTTTCGTATTAATAAAGCTGTAATTCGTTTGCGCAGCTGATGGACGTAGACCCAGAGGCTCTCATCAAGTGCACGACGATCACGCCTGGCGGTGTTGCTAGCAGCTCCCCCGCTACACAAGGGGAAAAGGTAAATGATACCTTATGACATTACAATAGAACATATTTCCCTAACATATTATAAATAAGTCATTTATACCATTGGACATTGTGATCAGTTTTTTTATGTTTTTTTTTTCAATGTCTCCACCCCCGGGCTTGCTGGAAGAGATTTCATTAGAAATAAGCTGTGCCTTTGTACAAACGTGTCCTATATTTCCATGTGTTCGACTCATATTATGTGTGTACATTAATGGATAAATAAATAAATACTGTCTGCTCATTTGATATTAATCATTTGTAGAAACTTTTGTGGATAATGTAATACACAGTTACTTAATTAGGTCAAGGAGAGATATTGTAACCCTTTTGTTTTTCCGTAAAATTATATGTGATTTGAAAAATGGCGAACTAAAAATAGCAACTACAGAGTTTCTTGCTGGCTCTGTTGAGCTGCATTCTGAACCGGTGGTAGATGGTAGATTTTATTTTATTGTTAGTCTTGTCAAAAGAGCTCTAAAGAGCCAACTTGATTAATGAGTTTTGATGTTTGTTTTCTTCTCATTGTAGGTTATTATCTCCGCTCCAGAAGACTGTTCGTTGAGTAAGTTATTTCATCTTATCCTAAGTTAATTATGACTACAACGCTTAAGATTATATCTCGTAATGGCACTTCACTACGGTATTCGTGTCCTTGTATCTGTCATATTTGACAGTAACGGCTAATTGTGGATGGAACAATATACAAAATGTTTTGTGTGTGAGTGTGAGAGCTGCACACACACAACACACGAATGGTCATATGCAGTACGAGCTTAATATTGAGTTGTAATTCGCGTAGCTAAATTATACAGGGCGATTCCTTAAAGTTGTCTCGAGCCGACTTTTGATGAAAACTTAACTGCATCGTTAGTATTAACTTGGACGTGGAGATCCTTGGGGGAGGCCTATGTCCAGCAGTGGACGTTTTTTGGCTGAAATGATGATGATGATGATAAGATCCATGACGATCTCATTTATTATTATTTTATTTATTTGGATAATGTCACATAAAAAAATCTGGTAAAATACTCAATAAGCAAAATACATAAACCTAGTTAACGAGATTTACTCTTCCATTTTTTACCTACTTAATATCCCATTTTTTCAGTGCCTAAAGAAGAGCCAGTGCAGATACAAATAGACGATCAGACCCAACTTACTATCGTAAGTGGAATTTGACACGTATTCTAGATGCTGAATTATTCAAGTACTAATTGCTCGCTGCGTCTTTGATCACGCTAACCCGGGCTTCCGTACGTGATAGTATTCCGCATTCTTAATCGACGATGGTGAAATTCACGATCGTTACAAACCGCGCCCTGAAATTCTTACAGGTCCTTATATTTACAAATGGCTGGTTATGAATCTAAAATTTTTTGTTCAGTGACTTCCACATTAAATGAGTTGTCTAGATATAGATTTCGTTAGCTGGCGGATTTAGAATACGTAGTGTCACCTATTCCATCCCGAGGCTGTCGTAACAGCTGACAAAGGAAAATGACAAGGCCGATAAATTACCCGTCTGGCAGCGTGCCATAGTAGGATAATTACCCTCGATGTAACTGGGGGAGGCCCGACTCAGCAGTGGTTCATAAATGGGCTCAGTAGTAGTATAGTTATGGATTGAAGTTTTCATAAGATCCGTAGAAGAATAGTTTACAGGATTTTATTATTTATCATGTCTCTCAGTTATCAGAAGTTGGTCTTCAATGTTATTAAAATTTATTGGAGAAACTAGCGACCCGCCCCGGCTTCGCACGGGTGCAATGATGAACATCTAAATTTATCAGTGTTTCTCTACAATATTATGTATGTATCTATATTCTATACATACAAATAAATAAAATTGGAGTGTCTGTTTGTAATAATAAAATAACCACTTTTTACTAAATGCGTAAGTATGTATACACAGTACATATACCAAAACAACATTTTTTAAAATTTTGTCTGTCTGTCTGTTTGTTCCGGCTAATCTCTGGAACGACTGGACCGATTTTGACGAGACTTTCACTGATAGCTAGCTGATGATATAAGGAGTAACTTAGGTTACTTTTTAGGTTTTTTTGGACTAGCTTCACCCCGCGGCGTCACCCGCGGGTAACATCGCACCCGTGCGAAGCCGGGACGGGCCGCTAGTTATAATAATAAAGTTATAATACCACAACAAAACCAGCCGCAGCGCAATCCTCCGCAATTACAGCAGAGTGACGTATCTATGCGCACTGCTCGTCCTCCGCGACAAGATATGTTAACGCACTCGCCTTTTAATGGTGATTTATTTTACTCACATATAAACGTTCCTCTTGAAACACTCTATCTATTAAAAAAAAAAATTCTTCAAAATCCGATGTGTAGTTTTAAAGATTTAAGCATACATAGGGACGGACAGACGACAGCGACTTTGTTATAAACTATGTAGTGATGATGATAATCTGTACACTGTAATCTGTAAAATAGTCTGTAAATTTTTTGATTTGATTTAAATAAATTATTCTTTCATTTTCTGCCACTTGTAAATTCTTACATCGAGTCTTTACTAGGAGCGATAAATTATTTAAACGGTAATTAACGCAAAATACAGCTGTCAGATTTGACTATGGTGACTACATCCGATTTTTGAACCCCTTACCCGTCGTGGACTTTCGTCGAAGGTCCCTGTTATATGCCATCGAAGATTTTATAAAAAGTATACTTCTTTTCGTTGAGCTGTCTGATAGGTGACGATGCAATAGACCTCTAAGAGTTTTAAAGTTGAACCACTTTTTCATGCGGTTAATATATACAGCATACAAAAGTTATCCAACTTTAATGCTTTTAATAGTAGTGAATTTTTGTAGAAAGAAAGATTGGAATGAATTTTGGTTTGAAAGCCGACTTACTCAATGTATACACTAAACGCTCTTGTTATAGAAGACAACGCAAAACAAAATGCTAGCTGATCTGCTAAAGAAAAACTCCAACCCACCGTTGCAAGTGGTGCAAATGGGTCCACAAATCAGCGCACCCACGATTCAAATCACGGAAACTGGTCAAATCGTTCAGGTCAAAACCGATTCAACCCCGGTCATTCAGATCAACGATCAAGGGATCGTTCAAGGCAATCAGTATTTTCAAATAAAGAACGAACAAGGTCAACTTATTCAACTCAAGAACGAACAAGGTCAAATCATTCAGTTGAAGACTGATCAGCTGTCGGCGCCGGTCATTCAGTTTAAGAACGAACAAGGTCAAATCGTTCATGTCAAGAGCGATAAGGATCAGATTGGTGATCCAATTGTTACCGATCATTCGTATACGGAGCCACCTAATAAGAAGATGAAAACCGATGACAAAAAAGAGGCAAGTAGCTCAATAATCTTAAAAAAAGAAATAATGTACGAAATAACGCTAGTAATCGTTGTAATAATATGACGTTTCATTATATAAACGCTTGTATGTTTTAATCTTCGCCGTTGCGATACGATATTGTTTTTAATATTATTTTGGTCGCATGATATATTCAGTTTTATACATAGTGTTTCATAACGGTGTACATGAGTATTGAGATTTATTTAAACCGCTATTCCGCAAAAAAAAATTAAATGTGTTGTGCACACATCTTTATATATCTACAAAAATGAATATATTGGGGGCAAAATATCTACATTATTCTAACCAAACTAGTTTATTTATGAAAAAAGATCACATCGAAATTAATTCTCATTCAAATGAACGAATGAGACGAAATTATTTACTCATTCGAATTAGATACGCCGCAAACGCCGATCGATCGACAAGAACGGAAAAGGTCGAATCGATCGTGTGCAGGTCAAACGCAAGATCGAAAAGGATTATAATATTGTTTTGGATCATTCGTACACTAAACCGCCCATTAAGGCGAATATTGAAGTAAGTCTTCGAAATGTCCTAATGTTGTAGTGTTACAAACATTGGAATTAAGGAAGGTATTAATTAGAAGAACTTTGTGGTATTTAGTGTAGTATAGTTGCTTAGTAAAATGTTTTATTTTTTGTATTATGTAATATGTATAAGTAATGTATGTGATTGTATAGTTTGGGATAGTTCCTAAAGTTACCTAGAGAGCATTCAGATTTATTGTACCTCAGACATTTGTCACTTTTGTATTTCTATGGTACTGCTAATATTCTAATATAGAATGAGTAATTACTCTTGTTGGGATTGTAGTAAAAAAACAGTAATGTAATTGTGCTTTGCTAGTGGTCCTAAATCATTCAACGTGGGAATATAGAATTAGAAATTTTTATTTGAATTCACCAGGCAATGTATGTATTTTGAATTATACATTGCCTGGCTTACACGGTACAGTTTAAATTTCAATACTTCAATATGGCTACTTTAAAAAATGTACCTTGTATGTGTTTTACATTAAACCATAAGTACATATTTTACCCTGGCCGGCGAGATTTCAGAGATAGTATGTGCCATGTAGATTTAATAATCAAAGTGTTTTTATAGGCGAATACTCCCCAAGAAAGCGTGTCGAAGACTGCTGCCAATTTGTACGCGGCTCTCGCAGCGTCTGCATTGGAAGACGAGGAAGACTTGGTGAGTTTGAAACGAAATTCATGATTTTTCTTTTGAAAAATTCGTATGTGAATTAACACTAACACTAACTATTTGGCTGAAAGAGCTGGAATCCCATCTGACGTAGGTAATGGTAGACATGAGTTGGAGATACCAAAATGTACCACAAAAATTCACGAGATGGCGCTGAACAATCTGACAAACTGTTAAGCAGTTTGGCAGAATTATGCATTGTAAATTTTATTGAATAAACAACTTTAAACAATATGGGACTAGAAAGTAAAAAGTCCCACAAAGTCTTTCCAAACTAACATGACTTTTTGGTTCAATATTGACATAATATGTGGGCTAAATATTTTTATATACATATTAACACACTTAAATTGGAATTAGATGTTGGGCGCGAATTTAGAAGCTGAATATTAATGTGGACCAGGAATATATTTTATGAAACATAAAATGCAAAGTTGTTTAACTAGGTATGTTTTTAATGTTCAATGTTTTACTAAATTTGCGTTAACATTTTATTCCTCGTTCACCAGCGACGTTTAACGCTTCGGTTTAAGATCTTAACTAACGCTTAAGCTGGACTTACTGGGTCAATAAATTTTATCTTTATTCTAACCGGTGGAATGTCTATTTTTCTGTGTGTCTATAATTATCTTTAATGTCTTTTAACCTGCTTTTCATGTCTGTGCTAACAACTGTAGCGGCTCAATAGAAAACAAGGAGGCGCCCCTCGATCTAAGGTTTAATTCTAATCACTTCATTAATTCATTTGAATGGGTTGTTTTTAGAGTTGTGTTTGGCGTGGCTTTGCTTAGTGAAATATTAATTTATACTGAAAAAGTTAGGTGATTTATTATTGGTTATTCCATCATTCCAATTAGATCTTAAGTCCTCGCGAACATGCGGGTGATTGTTATGGTTATAATAAATAGTTCCTAAACCCGCCATATTGCAGTGCAGTAGCATGATAGATATCAACGTTGGTGTCCGGACATGACAACGTATTAAAAGTGGCCCGCTGAATGTTATAGTCATAATTTTTGAATCGGGGCTCTTTCAAAGTCGTGGAGGGAATTAAGCCTACTGTGCTACGCTTACAACACGAGTTTATATAAAATTTTCCTTGTCTTGCACCTAAGATCTTCCCGCCGACTTTCATTCTCAGTGCGCCACAGGAACTAAATAGATTACTTTTTTACGTAAGCTCTTTATGCTCGTTAATTGTACACGTTCTATTGTTATTATTTCTTTTGTATTTGATAACTTATCCGGAAGAGAAAACCTCCGTCCCTTTTCAGCTTAGATGGTTTTTTTTTAAGTTTGAGATTATGAATCTCGTTTTCTATCGTAGCTGAAACTTGAATACAAAAGGACCTTCAATCATGTAGGTTTTATCACCAAACTCTTATAAGTCGTCATTTACTAAACTACCATGATCATCTTTCTCTCTTGTCCCGTGCTAGGTGGTCTTCATACACTATTATCGGCTTCATATTTACATTCATACCTTTCATACGCATGTCCTCCATCCATCCATTCACAATCGATTATCAGCACGGATTGCAATGCTATCAAATTTATATCACAATTCATGATGTGGCGAGAGTTTACAATTAATCGGAAGCAACGTTTATGATACAGATGCCAATAAAACAAGATACCGTGGAAATACCTTCTCAACCAGTGTTAATGGCTAGCTCCGGAGATAACGCTTCAGTGATCATTCAAGAACCGATATTACAAGTGAGTCAAATATTTCAATTCTTATGGAATGGAGTGAGAGATATAGGGACCGAAAGGGAGTTAGTGCGAGAGGGATGGAGAATAAAAAGCAGGCTCATTTTGTACATAAATATGTTAAAAAGTGACAATCACTGTCAGGTGCAGCAACCGACAATGTCAGTCCAACAACCAACATTGCAAGTCCAGCAACCTACATTGCAAGTACAACCTGCGATACAGGTGAGAACGCATGCTTACTTTTTCCGTGACTTAATATGTGTGGGATTCAAACTGGCTTAAGGGGCTTGTATGACAGAATGAATAGTACGTGTTTGTTCTTAATTTATAGTTGTAAGAGCGCGATACGCAATACGTCACCAGCCTATACCAACCTGGTGGTTGTCGTAGTATGCAACTAAAACTCAACGCAGATCAAATAGCCGCAAGAGAAGGAAAACTTGATACAAACCCTCTTTTTCTTCGATTTTCGATTTTCTTGCTGGCGTGGCACTATCGGCTAATTACCCTCCATGAATTTGCAGAAGGTCCGACTCTATTGATCTGGATTGAAATATATTTAATTATTTAAAATTAAGTATAATATATTAATTTATTTACATAGTTCGTAGTAGAAAAGAAGATGCAAGACTATCGCTTATAAACCGCGGTCTAAACACAAAACTTCTTCATCTTCGAGTTAATAGCCGATGTTGAAATGAACGTGCGGCTGGAAACGGTAGATTGAATTTTTGTTCAGTCAAGATCCTTTTGTCAACCTGTCGTGTAAGCGTAGCACATTAGAACAATATCCCTCCCTTTGAAATTGGAGGAAGCCTGCCTCAGCAGTGAGCCGTTTATGGGTTAAAACGAAATGATCTTTAGATACTTACGTGCATTTTTCTTGTGTTAACTGTTTTAGGTGCAACAACCAACTTTGCAAATGCAACAACCAATGTTGCAAGTTCAACCAATTGATGTTCCTAATATTATTGCGTCACAATCTGGACAGATAATCCTTCAAGGTAGGTTGGCCATTAAGTTAATTTTAATACTTTCTCCTAAATTATCATCATTATTGTTATCGCTATAATCATCGCCATTTCAATTTCATCAATCCTCAATTGTATTTTTCGGCATCACCACCATTTCCGTTGTCGTCATCATCATATTCATCACCATCTTTATTATGATCGTCGTCATCATCTTCATCATCGTCATCACTGTCGTCTTTATCAACATCACCACCACGATCACCACTATCAGCATCATCACAGTCGTCATCATATCTTTATCACCATCATTAACACTACCATCATCATCATCTTAATCGTGATCGCCGTTTTCACCACCTTCGTCATAATAATTACAGTCATCACTATCATCATCATCATCGTGATTGTCGTGGTCATCAAAACTACATTAAGCAAACGTAAAGGACTTATTTGGTTAGTTCTTAGATGTCCGTTTTCACGCTTAAATTGCAGACCGTATGCACACAGTGCTATCCGCGAAGCTATGTGTCTTATGCCCATTTAACTATATACATATTACTAATTCTTGCAGAAAAAACAATGGGATCCCAGTCAACACAGTTTGTGCAGCAACCTATGCAACTTATAGCTACGCCTAACACTTCACAAGGTAAGCAATATGGTTTTAATACATTTCGCGAGATTGGTGTTAAAAAATAGGCATTATTTTTGTTCTATTTCAATAAATAAATAATAAATAAATAAATATCCTTGGACATTTCACACAACGCCATCTCGTCCCAAGCTAAGCAACTTAATGCTTGTGTTATGGTAACGAGATGGATGATAAACTACTTATATACTTTTTTTTTTTTGTAAATACATACATATTATAGATAGAAATGACACCCAGACTCCGAGCCAGTGCCTCTGGTTAAGACAAAGACACTTGCCCGACCCCGGAATCGAACCCGGGACCCGTTGATCCAAAGGCGGCAAATCTAACCACTAGACCAATTTCATCTGAATAATATGCCTTCCGTGAATATGATATGGTAAATGATAAATTTTTCTTTGACGTTTCAAATTAGGCAGCCAAAACATACACACTGCAAACTGTCCGAAACGTTGGGATTTAAATAAACGATCAGAAACGTCTGGAAATCATTTCCTACAATGTTCAAAGATCGTGAAAACCTAAGACTTCATTGGAATGGATTGACATTAAGACTTTAAAAGCTTAAAACCAATATATAAATATTTCATGTCGGTGCCATCTTACATTGACACCTATATAAATTAGGATGTTAGTATGCCCAAGGCCTACTTAAAATGGTTATTTTTGTTTTTAATTTTTGTGCGCCTCTGAACACGGAGGTGGTACAACAAACATGGACAATCTTTCAACGGGTTTTTTTTCTCTAGGTGGCTTGAGCTACATCACTCAAAATTTACCTGGTAACATGATGCAGAAAACTATAATTATTGTGCAAGGACCAACGGGTGGCGGGCCTCTGACTTTGACGGTAAGTAACCTTACAAAACAGTATATGGTATGTTTTTAATTGATACATGTCTATTTGTATAAACATCAATGTGTCTATATGTTCCCAATAGACTCGAAAACGGCTCGAGCGATTTTGATATTAATGTATTGTGATTAGTTGGTGAGCTGCCGGCCTTTGTTAGGTTTCAATAATGTCATTTATAAAAAAAAACATGATATTGTTTATTGGAATTTTTTAATGGGAAGTGTCTTTCTGGATTGAGTTTTTAGTTGAGGCATCAACGGATTTTTCAGATACAAAAAAAGAGTCGATCGACGTATATCTTGCTTTGCCTTTTTCTCAACTTAACCCAATATTTAACTTTTGTTCAGACTTAGTATTTAGTACAAGTTTGTTTCCCCCATTGTACATTAAATGTAATACCCTTTTTATATTGGTGGTGTACAATAAAGAGTATTCTATTCTATACCTGGGCCCCAAATTTGCTATTTTCGATTAGAGTGACCATCCGATACGATTCTATTTTTGTTTTTTTTTTCGTTGGAATTTCACATTCTTTCACATCAGCTGGGGACTGACTAGCCGGAGTTGAGTTTGCAAGCTCTAAGTTTGGGTGTCATTTGTGTTCGTGAATTCCATGTTTGTAAACTCCCCCGCGATATTGGTTATAACTGCAGGGGTAACCTTTTATTATAAAAAAAATGCAGATCTGGTGATCCGGGTAAATGAGTTGATAGTGAGATTAATCTTCTTCGCAGGGCCGTTTTCGAGATGGTGGATTAATTTTACGTATATAAAATGTTTGAATGTAATATTGTAATTATTGTACTCATGTACGTTTTAATACTGAAAAAGGTGAACAACCCTGGCGGTCTGGACGAGGCGACGTTAAACAGCCTTATTGCCCAGGCCACAGAGGCGATAACGCAACAACAGATCATGCAGGTTAAATACCAATCACGTAGCGGCTTCCCTCACGCTCGCTTATACTTACATTTATTGCGATACTGACAGTGCGGTTAAAACTATTGAGAAATGCGCCATCTGTTGCCATTGCACTCAAACTATTACTTGGGAGTGGGTGATAAATAAGTTTTTAGTCGAGACTCCTATGTTCTGATCTTCACCATATTTTGAGGGAACTATGTGTGGTATCTGGGGTGGCATGTTAAGATTTCCTTCTTTTTGGCCATTTTTTGATTGTCTCGCTCTTTAGTCGTCTTCTACGACGCCCTCCAAATGGGGTAGATTGATGACACCGTATTGTTTCATTGTTTATCCGCACGGTTAGTACTTTTGGGTTACTAATATTGGCACCCAAGTTATTTTATTAACCTCTTCTGAGTTTTGGTCTTGCTTTTTCAATCTAACAATAACTGCTAACGTCCGTATTTTGGTTGTATTAATATATTACTAATATACTTTTTCAGGCCATTTAAATCAAACATATTGTACTTGGTAATTGGTTTTGTACACCTTTGACGAAATGTTGCTTCCTAAAAAGACAATTATCCATTATCATCCTTATATGCCAATTAAAAAAAAACGAATAGCACATTAGATTTATTAAGCACGGTGTTTTTTTTTTTTCAATTAAATTACAGCCGCTGTTATGAAATTAAATTGTATTCTTTTAATTACACAAGCAAAAGCGTTGCAAACGCAGGCAAAATATAAAACTTACTCATTTAGTTACTAATAAGTATAGCATATAATGTCAGTCAAGGATTTGGATCTCCGGTCTCCAGTTCGATTCCGGGTGTCTTTGTGTAAACCAGCGGCACTTGCTCCGAGTCTGGATGTTATTTGTGTTCTCGAATTACTTGTCTGTAAGCTGTCCCCGCGATACGAGTTATACCCAGTTATACGCAGGGAATTGATAGGCATTAAACATGATTGTATAGAAGTTATCTTTGAATTCAGTTTTCATCACCTTTAATTGAAGTAATTATAGGTTATGATTTATTTTCGCACGAAGCTTGTTCGATACAATCTTATTTTGCGGTTTACCGACGATTAAACAAAGTTCTCTTAGTGATTGAATCTTTTATTGAAAATTATTAAGCCATTTGTTACTTTGTTTTTATAGTTTATAGCGTCTGCCGATTTTTACTTAGCAAATAAATATATCTGTATTTCTAGTGCGGTTTTTTTTAAATGATTCCTTATCTTTTGTTAACACCGCCTACATTCTTCAGAGTCGCATGAATGCTAATGAGTTGACACTAGATGGCGCTCTTAAAATTTTACACAAATTGTAGTTGACGTTGACTCGACTTCCATTATTTTAAATTAAAGAATTGTAATACTTATCGTCATAGTATTAGAATCCATTGGAAGGTGACTGCTAATATGGGTAATAAAGTCGTATTTGGGGACACACTGGATTGCTTCCCACGTGATATTTAGAATCTTGTGCACATAGTGATAAAGTCGACTATGGTCATGCGCAGAATACTGGCGTGATACAGTCCACGCAGAGAGTGATGGTGAGCCAGTCTCCACTTGTGAGCACGGCGCAGACCATTACTGTGGTGAAAACGGCAATTGCACAGGTTCCATGCACTTTATGTCTAAAAAAAAATAGCTTTACAATGGCAAGTGTTCCGAACAATTTTGGCACGATTCACCAGTATCCAATCTTTTATGTCTGGTATTAAAAAAATATTTCACTATTAATGTGTATAAGTTACGCGAATACTATGAAGTTTTGGTTTTCGTCTTTAACATCGATCTATAAACAAATGTCAATTACGGATGGATATCACTAGACGGTGTTTGTCCGCCGTAAAGAATTCGTCAATAAAAAAGGTTTCTGTCAATAAATTGTAATGTTGTATCGCTTACAACAAGCGTGTTCTCCTGAACAAATTTCTGAGGCAGTTTTAACTGTTCCTATGCTTTTAAATTTACTTCTGACATTACTGGTAAATTTGTTTCGGAACGTTGTCCTTGATTAAGCAAATGTAGTAAATGTTGTGCATGCGTAATTTGAATTCGATTATGTAGTTTTTTTTTTAATGTTTATTAGTCACGTTTACGGTAGCCACTTACGGGTTTGGCGGGACAGGTTTGCCTAAATATCTACACTGTTTAGTTCTAGGTTTAAAAGTGCCTGCGCCGCATGCTCCGCGTATAGCAACTGTGTTTCGAATAACGCGTTTAGTCCGCCAACGTCGAAGGCGACATTCAAATATTAAGGATGTTTTTTTTCTAGACGATGATTTTACATTGACATGTAGCATTCAGTAGTTTTTACGCGTGAGTTGCCTCGCTTGGATTTGTAACTTATATGGGTTTTGATTGGCGATAGAATTTAGGAACTCAATTATCGTGCGGTCTTGACATGCTAATGTCACTCCCCGGCGCCATCTGGTTTTATGTACATATTGCAATACTGGGACATGGAAAAGAGCGCGAATAAAATGCTATTTCAATTTCAAAAATATAAACATCTTGATCACTTGTATATTGCTTCTACTTTGAATCTTAATGTTGGCATATAATAACTCTGCTTTTTACGGTGTGCGGTTAAATTATTTGGTTTATAGTGTTATATGTGTTTTATTAAATTTAATAAGGACCAATTATTTCATTTTTAGATTAACAAGCTATCGAAGTATTACTTTGCGATGACTTATTAGTTCCATTGCATCAATTTCAATCCGTCTTGCTCAATCGTATGCTAACAATGAAATATAAGCTATTCAGTTGATTATCTGGGGATGAGAAAATTAAAGTTTAAAATGAGATTTATTACTAAGGCTATTGTCCGTTCACAATTGTTTTACCTCTAGCTGTTAAGTCTGTACGCCTGGCAGTCCAGTGCAATTACGGAAATTAATGAAAAAAAAAATGTTTGAGGATTATGAAGGATGGGTAGGGGGGCGTATTCTGAGCTTAAATTCCAATTTGAGGGATTCTGGCAAGGTCAGTTCAAGGTCATATCGATGAAAACGCGTTTAATTCGCGGAATAGGAGGAAAAAAGGGAGGAAAATTTTTTGTTTTGCAATAAATTGAATAAATTTTATGAAAAGAAAAGGTTTTAGGTTATTCAGGTTAGTAAATTTAATTTAGAAGAGAAAAGGTCTCTAACATTTTTTGCCTAACACTAACCGTTCTCGAGATATCGAATTAAACGCGTTTTCATTGAAATGACCTTGAGCTGTACTCGCCAGAATCCCTCAAATTAGAATATATGCTCAGTACCTCAGTATCGATCCTTCATAATCCCCAAACTACATAATTTTATGTTTATTTATTTCCGTAATTGCACTGGACTATGGGTGTATTGTTGCCATCTAAAGGTTACATAACTCCCATATTTTTCATTGCCAAATATTTTAAAACATTCGATATCGTGGTTCTTTTAATAGCTTATTATAATATAAAGTATCCTTATAAACTAAGCACAGTATATATATGCATTCTAAAAACATTCCAAAAGAGAATGTTTTAGGATACGGAGCCCTAATATTCTAGTTTATAAGATGTAGTTTTTGTGAAATACTTGCAATACCAATAATGGTAAATACTCGTTTTATAAATTTACAAAATTATGATTATTTTGAATATGGATTCAGGTTAATTAATAGTATTAAATTAAGTTACTGGTAATTTACTAGTTGCAATTAAATATTGTATTTTCCACTTAATTGGGTAACATATTATATTCGGCTAACTTACTTATACCCTGTACAAGATAACTTGATCGATTTGACAGACGGGCTAGTGATGGGAAACGAAAAATATCTGGTAGTCCAAAAAATAACGTTTTAAAATACTTGTAAATGCACACAGCAGTACTGCCGCAACAGTGCTGTCGCGGCACTACTGGTCCCCATACAATATTTTTAAAAGCTTATATCAGATTACATTCCGAGCTAGGCAGCAATGTAGCGGTTGTATGGGGACCAGTAGTGTCGCGACAGCACTTCTGCACGTGCAGCGTAGTTCGGAATCATACCTTTAAGTCGATCAGAAAAAATTACATCTGTCAAATCGATCAAGCTATCGTGAACAGGGTATAGTACTAAACGACCAACGAAAAGGAAACATAAAAATGACAAATGTCAGAGGTAAAATAAATGTGAACGGACTCTATACGGATGCTTGATTGAATTTGAAAATGGAACATTTAAATTATTATGGCTGCGTTCGAAAACATTTTCAGCATTTTTCTTAAACACACCTCACGTCAATCCGAATAACACGCGAAGTAGTTACCTGCCTATATTACTACATTATAAATGAAAGCGTGTGTGAACACGGTTTTCACTTCGGCGGTTACCGATCGTTCTAATTGTAAGGTTCGTCTGGCGTATGTCTGATTTCGAACGCAGTAGATGTGAAATAATATGTCCTTATTGATTTACTATTTAAGGCATGATCTTTGTTTTAAACATGTGTTATGTTTATGCTATGAATTTTAAATATGTTTGTCTGTAATGATTATTGTCAGTTTGGTACCTATTTCCTTTTTTAGAAGTTATGAATATATTGAAGATGCTATTTATTTATAGCAAAAATGTTACTTTTATTGTGTAACATGTTGTGTGTACAAAAAAAGAAAAAGTTTTTATTAATACCTATACGAAAATTCTGCATGAATGATAGAATAATTAGACCTGTTTATCGTACATCAGTTCCAAGAGTGTCACAAAGCTTTATATCTTTGTACTAGCCAGGGTGCCATGAGATTCCGAATTTCGCTGCTAACCGTAAGATAGGGCTAAATAATATATAAAGCACAGTTAATGTATACGAAATAAATCAATACGTTGTATTGCGCCTGCTAATCAAGAGATGGCGTGATTACAAAAGTAACTTTAAAATTTAAAGGGATCATAAATTTTACACTGTAAACTTAATGATTTCTTAGGTTTTCGCGATTATTACACATTGAAATTAAACACTTTTTAACGGATTTATCGTGTATATATTAAGTTTGTATTTAATTCCCGACGTTTCAAATGGTTTGCACAGGGAACGTTATCAATAAAACAAAATTATAGGCGGATTTTAACTGTTTCTTTGTACTTTTGAAGATAACTGTCATCTGGTCTCTCGCGCGACCACGACTGCTGCAAAGCATTCGAAACGTCGGGAATTAAATAATGTAATATACACGCGATAAATCCGTTAAAAAGTGCTTATATTTCAAACTGTAAACATTATTTTAAAAACAATGTTTTGTTGAACTGTAACACTCTCGTCACTGATGTGCGTAATTTATTAAGTCTAATACCAATTTTCAGCTCTAATACTATACTTGTACGCCTACAGAATGCCCCCCAAATAACCCCAAGTCAGCAACCAATAATAACTGCGCCACCACAGCCACACAAGGCCCAACTCGTCAACCAGCCCCAACAGATCGTCGTCACCCAAAAACAACCACCGGCCCTCATCAGCACGTCGACGAACAATCAAATGGTGACGAACAACCCTCAGTTGATTCAGGGCAACCAGGGTTTGTTGCAAGGCAACCAGCAGATCATAGCGGTGTCCAGCAACCAGTCGATAATTATGAATACGCCTATGAAGAGTGGGGTGCATAGGGTGGTTCAGCAGGCGCAGAGGAGTCCGGTGGTTACCACGGTACAGACCACGCAGCCTACATTGGTGCAGACTGATAAGACTAGCGTCATACAGAGTACTGTGAGTCTAATATTCAATTATAGCGAAGCTATTGAGATTAAGGAACCTAGATTAGTGCTTAGGTTTTTTTACCACCGACTTGAATGCCTTTGACACTAGGCTTGCTAGATGGAAAGGAACGCCAGGGTCTTAGATGGAGCAGGCATTTCAAGGAAATGCCCTGTCTTTGTGTAAACCAGAGGTACTTCCCCTGAAACTGGGTGTCATTTGTGGCAATTACATGTTTGTAAACTGCTCCTTGCGATACAGGTTATTAATTGTATACCTAGCGAAAGGGTTTCGTTTTATCTTAATATAAAAAAAAACCCATTAAATATACTGTTCTATGATATTTACACTGTATTTACATATTTTTAAAATTTTACATCGCAATATGATTGAAAAATAATTATTGTTTTTGGCAAATTAGATTTGTCTGTGCCGCCTAGTAGACAGTGTGGCACAAGGTTTGATAGGATCTCTTAAAATGTCAAATTGTCCAGTCCCTTCAACACCCTTGTTGGTCAAGGGGTTGGATGTATGCCTTTGGATCACGGGTCCCCGATTCGATTCCGGGGTCAGGCAAGTGTCTTTGTATAAACCAGAGGCACTTGCTCCGAGTCTGGTTGTCATTTGTACTCGTGAAGTACATGTTAGTTTACAGCCCACGCGATACAAGTTATACCTACTACTACTAAGCCCATAAATGACCCACTGCCGAGTCATGCCTTCTCCTATCACATGGAGGGAGCCTAATGTGCCACGCTGGCCAGACGGGTTTGCAAAGGGTTTCGTTTCAAGTCTTCCTTCACTTGCGGTTAGGTTTGCGGCGTGGTCATTTCCTTTTGTCAGCTCTTACGACACCCTCGGGATGGAATGGGGTGGTGACACTATGTACTCTAAATCCGTCACCACACGGATAAGTTATGACGTAGTGTAGGGGTTTCCTTCTTCCCTATATCTTTAATCTTTAGCCAATTTCTTCACTGACTTGTTTTAGAAGCCCGCTCAACCGGTGATGCGTCAAGTGATAACCCGGCAACCGGTTATGGTGGGCAACACCAAGATTGGCGACAAAGAAATGATCGTGAACCAACCTGTTGAGGTAAATATTGATACTACTGGAATAACTTTTTTCTCCCCTCGCGAGTCAGTTTATAACTGTACCCCATCCGTTGTACCAAAAAATAAAATGTAGACAAATCATAAAAAGGGTTTTTGGATGTCGATTTTACAATGATCAACGTGATATAAAATGATCATAGCAACTTTTAATTATTTATTAGTAATTGCTCCTATATTCTTTTTTTTATATTACTATTCCTTACTTTCAGAAAAAACACAAAAAGTAATTTTAGTTTTACAGTTATCAATGATCAATATAATATGTATAAAATTAAAAAGACCAGAATCTAAAAAGACAACATTTCCAAATCTCTCTGGTATTATTATGCTGCTAAATATAAGTGTACTGTTCAACGTACTATTGTAGATTTTTATTATTACGGTCGGATTATACCCGCCATGTTGTTTTTATACTAGCAGAACTAATTATTTTTAAACATTACAATTGGCAAATTTGAAATTAAAAAACAAACAACGTTTGTATACATTAATTTTTCTGGTAAAGTCAATAGAGCATAGTGTATCCATAGTATATCGTTTAAAAAAAGTCTTATTTGCGAAGTTGTTAGAAAAAGTTAATGTGTATAATACAAGCGCATGTTTAATTCCATTTTAGACGAAGCCGACGCCTCCGAAGCCTCCTGCGACGCCTCCGCCCCAACCCACCCAACCGGCAATACCATTAGATGACACACCATGGATCTGCCATTGGCGGGGTTGTAACAAGTAAGCTACAGCAATATTTGTGAAGTCTCTTTCCAGGTTATAATATATATACATACATACATAAAGTCACGCCTTTTTCCCGCAGGGGTAGGCAGAGATCACATCCTTCCACTTGGTACGATCCTGGCTCACAACTTTCGCTTCTTCCACTATCATTAACCTCTTCATGCATACTCGTTGGTTTAGGGTGCTTCTGACCTGACCTTTCTTTAGGACATCATAGGTTATATATACTACTAGGTAGTACTCATAAAAGACCCACTGCTGAGTTGGACCTCCTCCAATTACATGGAGGGTAATTAGCCTACTGTGCCACGCTGGCCAGACGGGTTGGCACAGGGTTTGTGTCAAGCTTTCCTTCTCTTGGGACGAGGTGATCTGCCTCTTACGTTCCATTAGTCTGCTCTTACGACAGCCACAGGATGAAATGGGGTGGTGACACTATCATCTATGTATTCTAAATCCGACACCACACGGATTGGTTATATAATAATATGAAATAAATGTGGAAGTTATATATTACATATTATTAATGAACAACGCCATCTATTGATTCGACCCTACAACTGTCGTTGTCAGATCGTTCGCGAATGCAACAGAAGTGTTTGCGCATGCGGCTCGAACCCACTGCCCCCCCTCAGCGGCAGGGGAGGCGCCCTGTCTCTGGGTGGACTGCGATCGCGTGCCTAGGAAGACCTTTGCGTTACTCAACCATCTTACGGACAAACACTGTACACCACACGTAAGTAATTGTAGTATGTATGTCTTTATAGATTACAGTTTAGTTCTGTGAAGATCCTCTCTCAAAGCTGTCATGTTGGTTTAGGGGTTCAATGTGCCGCCTTTGGATCACAGGTTCCCGGGTTCGATTCCGGGTCCGGGCAAGTGTCTATGTGTAAACCAGAAGCACTTGCTCTGAACCTATGTGTCATTTGTATTCGTGAATTTAATGTTTGTAAACTCCCGCCGCGACAAAGGTTATAGGTTTCATCCCTTTAAAAAAACTAGGGCTATATACATACACACATTTTTATACAGGCATTAAAGGCGATATACAACTCGCGTAGACATGCGGCAGCGGAGGCGGATAGCGGGCGGCCCGCGTCGCTTGGATACCCGCCCAACGCAGCCCTTGCGGCTCTCAACAAACACGCAGCTGACATGTTCAACCCGAGAGAACTTATGGTACTATACTCTCTCTTTTTCTCTGCTTTTCTCTAGTACTCTTCTTGGGTCGTTGCGAAGTCGTTTTTCTCTCGAGTTATCTCGCAGCTTGGTTTAACACTAGGCAACAAAGAGTGAAAATCTCTTACTCATTCATTTAGAATCTCTTTGGAAAGTCATTTTGGGTCCTTTTTATGTTCTTTGTGGAATAACTACTACTACGTAGCCCATAAATGACCCCCTGTTAATTCGGGCCTCCTCCTATCACAGGGAGGGAAAATAGCCTACTGTGCCACGCTGGCCAGACGTGTTGGCACAGGGTTTCGTTTCAAGTTTTTCTTTTCTTACGCCTAGGTTATCGGCCTTCTCATATCCTTTTGACGGCTCTTCCTCAGTATACAATGGGCTAAACGTACTTCAAGATAAAAATATATTTTAAAAACAGAACTGCTTTGTTCGGTTATATATTAAGTCCTCATTTCTGATGGCTGTGGGGTTTTGCTTGCAACCTGTATAATTGTACAGTCCTTGCCAATCTTTATGGCCGCTCTGAATGTAGCCGTGGGTACGAACTTGCGAATCGTACAGTTCATAACCAATACGAACGTACCTCACTCACACTAACACGCGGGTGGCGAGAGCGCTTGCGCGTGATGCCTGCATGCCCTGCCTCCCCGCCACGCGTACGTCCCGCTGACAACTGATTTTGTGTTATGCGCAGCGTAATGCGGCTATATTCAGAGCGGCCATAAAGATTGGCCAGGACTGTAACTATATGTTGACGTCATTAAAGGTCAACGCCCACAGCAAGGGAAATAACAGCAAGAATACGCGTGTGTCGTATTGTAGTTAATGGCCATCATGTAATTTCTATTAAAATGTGTCACATTTGATTATTTTTCATTAATATTTTTTTCTATATTGTCCTAGTGCACCAATTAATTAGAATTTTGTACACCGTTTTGAGCATAATGATGATGGTATTCACTTCGTCTTGTTGTCTCGGGACAATTGTTTTGCGCACCGTACACCAGAGCACAGTAAATATATGTATAACAGTAGCCGAAGGTTTATTTTATGACATTACTAATTACGACATGTAGAATCTTTACCCCAATTCAAGTGACTTCTGAAGGATTACCATATCATGGCGTAACCTCGTTTTGTATGTAAATTGATTTATATATGTATGTGTGTATATTTGCATGTGTAGATTATTTTTATTTTGTTTATGTATATGTGTAAATTATTGCTATTTAATAAGGCAGTTCATCATACATATCTTGTTTTTTTACTTAAATATTCCTGTACTTTTTGTTTTTCTGTACAGTAAAGAAAATATATTTATAAACTAATGCGTAAGTTCAGAAAGGTCATAAGTATTATTTTAGTGTGAAACTTGAGACAAACACAAACTAAGTTAGGTTTTTTTATTATGGCAATTATTAAATTGTACGTTATCACTGCTATACATATAGTTACTGTGCCGGTATGTACGTCACGTGTCGTGTGACGTCACTAACGTGTGTCAATGTGTTTGTGTGCGTGCAGCACAGGGCCGAACTGAACCGCACGCCGGAGCAACTGGTGAGACTCACGATACACTTAACCGTTGTGTTTGTACAGACATTTTGGTGTTTTGTTGTGTCTAGTAATTTTAATTTATTTGATGTCTCAGTAGGTTGGCCATTGTGGCAGCCTACTGAGATCATCAAATATTGGTTCAAGCCAGCAGCAATTGGTTCAACCATATAGTTAGCCAAATGAGGTTACCGATGCCGACTCCAATAATATTGGGAAAGGGCGAGGAAGAAAACACACAGATACACATAGAGAGATAAAAAATTAATTTAACCTCGTTTGTTAAATCCCTTGTCCGAGAGATGGCGCCATATTATATAGTATTTCTAAATTAAAATTTCTAGACTATACGTTTCGATGTACGCTTTTTTGTGTATTGCGTTGGCTTAGTGTGTGTCCGTTAGCGCATCAATTGTAATTTGTTATGTAGACATGGTTGGACGAAAGAATAACTAAAAAAAATACCATTATCTATTTTACTCAGTCCATACTTGACCCACAGCTGAGTCGCGCCTCCTCCAATTAGTTCTCTAGTAATAGTGGAATGGTTAATAATAAGCTAAGGAAATCAATGTCACTTAGTATTTTTTGTTGTTTGTACTGAAACATAGATGGCGTTGTTTGATTTTGTGTAATGTGGCTTTGTGTGTTTGTAGTTTTGGTTTGAATGCGATTTATCACATCTAAATGCTAGGGTTAAAATAGATAGTAAATATATAAACGAATTTCCTTTTCGTGGATGCATCGGAAGTCGAGTCGGCATCGCTTAATGAATCCATGTTAAGTAAACACTGTGTGTGTGTGTGTCCGCGCGTTTAAGTAAACTGAAGTTATTACGCAGCTCTCACACACTGAAAGGGTTCTAGTTTTAGTTTCATTTTATGTGTGCATGAAGCTATCACCATAAGTGTTATTGTTTACTTGTGGGGTGGGCAGATAATTAAGCAGATAGTAGATAATTAACTTTAATTATCTATCCAACATATCAGTAACTTTGGAACTGGAAACATTTCTCTCAAACAGGATGAAAATGAAGGCCCCGTGACTAAGAGTATCAGGTTGACGGCTGCGCTCATCCTGAGGAATATCGTCATCTACTCCAACACTGGAAGGAGGTAATAATTTTTTTTTTAAGAGTTCAACCATGTAAAGGTTCGTACATGTGATCATGATACTGGTAGCAGAGGGTGAAAGCTTTTTTCCGTTGGAAACTTTTTTTTTCGTGGATCTTTTTGATGTTCAGCGGTTACCGTCGCCAATGGACGTTTGTAACAAAGAAGGTCTAGGGTGCCCCCGCCATCGGAGGCCGGGAAGTGTCTTATTATCAACAAGAGGCACTTGCTGTTGTCATTCGTGTTCGTGAAACATTGTGAGACAGAGGAGTGAAAGTGGATTGGAATGGCTACCGCTATTTTTCCCCCGACTCTGAGAGCTCTGGCGTCCATATCACTCAATGGTGATATAATTTGAGTACGACATTCTGTACCCAGGCAGGCAGCGCCAGGGTTTGAGACCCTGGCGCTGCTATTTCATGCTATGCTATTTCAATAGAGTCAAAATCCAGAGGTACCGGATCCAACGTCTATTTTGGCAATTTGGTAACCTACTTATTCTAAAGTGTCAATTAAGGAAGTAAGCCACACGACTTTGACACAAAAACTTGGCAAGAACTATTTAATTTAGCGGATTTAGGATAGCGATTGCATCTTGTTGAATTGGCAGTTCAATAGAAATAGCAACGTTGGGGTGGTTTTACGTTATGTTCAGGTTTGTGGGCTCTTAAATGGTTTTTTAAGTATCTTAGGAATATTTTATTTTGACAGGCATCTACGAGCGTACGAGGCTCACCTGGCCACAATCGCGCTTAGCAACGTCGAAGCTTCTCGAACGATTTCCCAAGTACTGTACGACATGAATCACATTTGAGAAACGCTGACCGGGCGTTGACCCGATTGTAATGTGTAAACTCTTGGACTATAAGCGTAGTGTTGTCTGAACGTTAGGATTGTCGTGTGAACAAGACAAACCTTGTAAAGTTGTATTCTGTATTCGCATAGTGAATATCTATAGTGAATAAATAATAACTTCTATGCCAGTGTTTCCCAACCTTTTTTAGGCTGTGCCCCACCTTAGCATTTCTAAAATGTATACCATACCACCCATATATAAATTTAACCTTTAAAAATTGTTTTGTTCTCACAGTGGGGCATTTTTAAACGGCCCCCCTCCTGTGAGGCGTGCGCCCCACGTTGGGAAACACTGTTCTATACACATACACACGCGTCTATACATACACAGATACATGAATAGAACACAAAGTTATTTTAAACCAGTTGGTATGTCACGGCACTCGGTTGAATTAGTTGTCTTGTGTTGTTGTTTTACTCTCATAGTAACGATCATAACTTCCTACATAAATCCACACAAACATGCATACATGCATTTACACAGTAATTCAATATAATAATAACTATGTTAAGTGACTTGACTGCATTTTATTAACAAATTTTTGCTGGTCTATATATTTACTGTGACTTTTTTTGGTTTTAATTTATATGTATTACAAATACACATGTCGAGGCTATATGTGTATTCATTAAGGGTTGTCTATAAAGATGTATGGAAATAGGTCTCTCAAATCGAACGACACGTGGTATTTATTGAAATTAAAATGTAATTAATAGTGTGACAAGATCTGCTTATATATAAGAACCGCCTTTAGTGCATTTAAATGTACAACCACTGATTTAGTGCTTTATTTCAGCAAAAATGTCGACGCACAGAAGAAAAAAATCATGTTGTATTTACAAATTTAAAACGGGTTCCAAAGTTGATTTAGAATACATAGTGTCACCACCCCATTCCATCCTGAGGGTGCCGCAAGGGCTGGCAAAAGGAAATGACCAGGCCGAAAACCTAGCCGCAAGAGAAGAAAATCTTGATATCCAGCGTGGGACAGTGGGTTAAGTACTACTACTACTCAGCCCATAAATGACCCACTGCTGAGTCGGGCCTCCTCCCATCAGAGGGAGGGAAAATAGCCTACTGGCACAGGGTTTCGTTTCAAGTTTCCCTTCTCTTACGGCTAGGTTATCGGCCTTCTCATTTCCTTTTGTCGGCTCTTACGACACCCTCAGGATAGAATGGGGTGGTGACACCTATGTATTCTAAATCCGTCACCACACGGACCGTGGGTTAAGTACCCCCATATAATTGGAGGGGCTCGACTCCAGTGGGCCATTCAAGGGCTTAGTAGTAGAGATACTGTAATTTTTACTAGATCGATGAAACCCCTGCACTATTTATATCCTTGGACAAATATCCTTGGACATTTCACACAACGCCATCTCGTCCCAAGTTAAGCAACTTAATGCTTGTGTTATGGTAACGAGATGGATGATAAACTACTTATATACATTTTTTTTTGTAAATACATACATATTATAGATAGAAACGACACCCAGACTCCGAGCCAGTGCCTCTGGTTTAGACAAAGATACTGGCCCGACCCCGGAATCGAACCCGGGACCCGTTGATCCAAAGGCGGCACATCTGACCACTAGACCAACGAGGCAGTCAAAAAATTTATTCCCTGTGTGGCGAGGTCTGTTTACAAATATGTAATTCACGCACGCAAATGACCCTCGAACTCGAAATAAGTGCCTTTGGTTTACATATAGATCGACTGTTCGAAGAATAAAGACCTATTTGCAATACTCCATTGAAACCATTTTGAACTTCATATTATCAATATCACTACATAGTATAAAACAAAGTCGTTGTCGTCTGTCCGTCCCTATGTATGCTTAAATCTTTAAAACTACGCCACGGATTTTCGGTCGGTTTTTTTTTACTAGATAAAGTGATTCAAGAGGAAGGTTTTTATGTATAACTAGCGACCCGCCCCGGCTTCGCACGGACATAATTCATGTAATATACTTATGAACCTTCCTCTTGAATCACTCTTCCTATTAAAAAAAAAACGCTTAAAAATCCGTTGCGTAGTTTCGAAGATTTAAGCATACATAGGGACGGACAGACGACAACGACTTTGTTTTATACTATGTAGTGATACATGCATCATTGCGCCCGTGCGGAGCCGGGGCGGGTCGCTAGTATTATATGAATGAAGAATAGAGTTCAAAATGGTTTCAAAGCAGTATTGCAGATAGGTCTTCGGAACAGTCGAGATACTTTCCCGAACCGCTGATCCAAAGACGGCCCCTGACCATCAAATATCTATAAACTAAATTTCAGCCCGTAATTGAGTCAGTCGGACTTCCTCCAAAATGTCCTACTGTGCCACGCTGGCCAAACGGGTTGGCATAGCGCATGGTATGTGATTAGGGCTAGGAGCGTCATAGCATTATCCCCATACCATTGGTAGATAAATGCTGCATCTACGACTATGACCGCGTTCCATTCTACGTTTTCGAGTTTCGGTGTCTACTCAAGGACTCGACCCCAACGGTTATCGGTTTCTCTAGATATGACCTGTTACCTTACCTGACTTGTGTGACTTGTGTCCTCACATCAGGTAGGTTTTTTTGTCTATGCAATGACGAACTATGTTGCTTCTGAATAACCAGTTTTGTATTATTTTCGAATGCATAGACAACATTGCACCGAGTTTGGTGTTAGTATTAAGAGTATGTATAAATATAAATGATTTGAGATACGCATGTTGTTTTTTTCTGTTATACCTGTTTCATTTTGTGGCCCGAGGAGGAGGTAGCCTTTTTTTAATAGCAGAGGGTAAAATCCTATGTGGACTATCGCCACCGGCCTGGGGAAAGGCCAATGTGGGACTTTAAGTGTGTGGGACTCTGGTCCGCCAATCAGTGACATGAACGGCGTCCACATACCCACTTAACGCATACCCGGTGCACCGACCCGCGCTGCCTGCAGGAGGGCGTAACCTAGCAACCAGTTTGGACTGTAATAGCTCTCAGCAGGATGATGGAAGGTTACCATCGTATTGTAACATGCGTTCGGCACGAAAAGCCAGTCTTGGATGTCGTTTCAACGTCTATGCCAGTATTCACAGGAAGTCGGTAATGTGAAAATTAGCAGCTATTCTGACCAACTCATTACCGAGTCTCAGAGTTATTGTTCTCCAAATTAATATGCTGCTTTTTGTACATATGAAAAGATGTACAAAAATACAAGATGTTTATATTTTTATTGGACTGGCAGTGCTGTGCTCGGAGATTACCTGTGAGATCGAATCGGAAATGAGGAGCAGGAAATGACGAACTATAGAGGGAACTGGTCCAGTCTGCCACGCTGTCCCGCCTGGACAGCCTGGGACACACACAGTGGAATCCACACAGGATTGGTAAACAAAATTTGACTGCCTCGTTGGTCTAGTGGTTAGATGTGCCGCCTTTGGATCAACGGGTCCCGGGTTCGATTCCCGGGTCGGGCAAGTGTCTTTGTCTAAACCAGAGGCACTGGCTCGGAGTCTGGGTGTCATTTCTATCTATAATATGTATGTGTTTACAAAAAAAAATGTATATAAGTAGTTTACATCCATCTCGTTACCATAACACAAGCATTAAGTTGCTTAACTTGGGACGAGATTGCGTTGTGTGAAATGTCCAAGGATATTTATATTTAAAATCTGGCTACAAAAATACCGCAAACGAATAGCAAACACGAATGGCCAAGTGTATAGTTAGAATTCGCATTTTCTATATAAATAAAAAGGTATGTACGCGTAATGTACATAGTAATAGAAATGTATGTAATGAAAGTGGACGAAGCGAAACAAGTATGTAAGGATCTTAGCAAGTGGAAAGAAGTGGTCTCTGCCTATCCCTACGAGAAAGAGGCGTGATTTTATATATGTATGTATGTACGCGCATAACTTGCGAACCACTTCACTTCTTTCTTATTGGCTTGCCATGTTAAACTTCCTAATCACTACTAAATTAAATAGATTTGTTGTGTTAGTATTTAATAGGAAAAGGTTCAAAAACAAATGACAAAATCGAACTCATAATCTCTATTCATTAATATGTGAAGCAAACCCTTCTAAGAAAATTGCGCGTATGAGGAGTATGGAATTTCCGACACTTCTAGTTTATTTAAAGAAGGAATTTTGGTTTTTAAATTGTGCGTAAAAATGCATTAAACCAATATAAAAACTGTTACACACAATAGGTACTATGTATTTGACACACACGCTTAAATACTCATTTGTTTATTGTTATAGTCTATGCTGAAATTGAGAACAAAAATATATTCTTATATCGAATTTCCACCACTGTGCGACTTCTAGTATTTTTTTAATCTCGAGCGGTGCATGTGATAAGACTGTGATGAGCACTTGACATAATGTTATTTTTGTGGTACATAAGACTTGAAACGGTTGAAAGTAAGATTCATACTAAAAGGGCAACGATATGATTTATAACCAACACAGTGTTTCGTGTTTAATCTGTTGTTAAGAGATTAAAACGGCATGTTGTAAAATACGCCTCAAATTTATGAGACCGCAACGACCGGATTACGGTACACGATGCGAAAACTCGTGTGAGAAATTATTTATCATACAGTTTTCCGGAAAGACCATGTTTCAAGCTCGATGTGAACAGAACAGAAACAACAGAAAATATGATAAAAAGAGTGTCCATGGAGTTTCTTGCTTGTTCTCCATAGGATCTACTTTTTGGAACATGCAACTAGATCCCTAACTTCACTTTTGACTTTTCAAAAACACCAGTAAATAGGTTCAATTGAAATAAATGATTTGAGTTAGTGTTTTTATAATGCTGTAATATCGAACATAAAGAGACTGATAACGGATTTGAAATACATAGTCCCCTTTTTTCCTCCAGCGAACATCTTTATATGGAGAAGATAGAAGAGGCCATAAGGTAGAGATGTGACATTAATGAAAAAGAATCGATAAAATAAAAATAGATTTTTCTTTATTAGGAATTAATCAAATTTTCAAAAATCTATTTTATTAAAATAGAATCGAATGGTCTAGTCCTATTTTACATTACGGTTACATTTTACTTTTTTATTGTTTATCAATAATGGCAACAATATTATTTCACTCACCACTACACTGAAACTACTTTTTATTTAATCAAATTTTACGTATGAAATTAATTCAAGATTTTTCATCTGTCGCGTGGATGCGACGTGTTTCTGAAAATCGATTAAAACCCATAATTTATATAATCGATGTATTAAAAACCGATTAATATTATTATAAAAATCGATAATAAGAAAAATATAATCGATTAAAATAAAAATCGATTATTTTTTCACATCCCTACCGTGAGGTGGTGGGCCGATGGGGATGAGATTGGGGGCGGCTGGATATTGAGGAGAGGCCATCTTGCCCACACAAAACGGTGTCCCTCAAAGGCCTTGTCCTAGGCCATGGGACACTGCTCCTACAGACGGTAGTATGCACTAGTAGGGGAGCTCTTGACTGGAAGCTCCGCAACTATGTAGAGGATTGAGGCCATTAAGGGTTTGCCGGGTTATGTGGCATTGGGCGCCATTGATGATGTGAAGGCGGTTCAATCAACATAATAAACCCACGGCGTTCCTCGACTGTCTGGTCTCGGGATTCAATACCCCTATAAGGGGTCCGCGCTCCAAGACCCAGGTGGACTATGGCTCGTCACGATTTAAGCTTCAAGCTCTGAATGCCCCTACATTAAGGTGAATGTTCCAGGGTAGCCCGCGAAATTCAAATTTTCTTACGTTTTTTGCAATTTGCAGGTCAGTGCTAGGTTGTATGTTGATTAAAATGTTATTCGCGGCTGTAAGCTCATAAAGGTGCAAGAAAAACTTTTTCAAGCTCAAAGTCATTCTTGCACCTTTATGAGCTTGGAGGGTTGTATTGATGAGTTTGATGATTATAACTCTGTAACTACATACCGTATTGCAGTATTGCAGGCTCTCCAGAGGTGCCAAGTCGACTATCGGTACATCGAAGTGTTGAAGTGCTTGTATGAAAACGCCACCATGTCAGTCCGACTCCAGGACCAGACCTCGAAACCGATCCAGCTGCAGCGAGGTGTTAGACAGGGAGATGTTATCTCTCCGAAACTGTTCTCCGCTGCACTGGAAGATGTTTTCAAGGTTCTGGACTGGAAAGGGCTGGGCATTAACGTGAACGGCGAGTACATCACTCACCTTCGATTCGCTGACGACATAGTCGTAATGGCTGAAACCATGGAGGACCTCACTACGATGCTCGATGGCCTCTGTGGAGCCTCCGAACGAGTCGGCCTTAAGATGAACATGGAGAAGACGAAGATCATGTCTAACATCCATGTTCAAGCCACTCCTGTTAACATCGGAGGTTCTACCCTCGAAGTTGTTGACCATTACATTTACCTGGGACACACTGTCCAGTTAGGTAAGTCCAACTTCGAGAAAGAGGTCAATCGTCGGATCCAACTCGGCTGGGCAGCGTTCGGGAAGCTGCGTAAGATCTTCTCGTCCACAATACCGCAGTGTCTGAAGACAAAAGTCTTCAACCAGTGTGTGTTGCCAGTGATGACATATGGAACAGAGACGTGGTCGCTCACTATGGGCTCCATCAGAAGGCTCAAAGTCACCCAAAGGGCAATGGAGAGGGCTATGCTCGGAGTTTCCCTGCGAGATCGAATCAGAAATGAGGAGATACGCAGGAAAACCAGGGTCACCGACATAGCCCACCGGATTGCCAAACTTAAGTGGCGGTGGGCAGGGACCATAGCTCGCAGGACCGACGTCCGATGGGGCAGAAAAGTCCTCGAGTGGCGACCGCGTTCCGGAAGGCGCAGTGCTGGTAGGCCTCCCACACGGTGGACCGACGACCTGGTTAAGGTCGCCGGAAAGCAGTGGATGCGGGCGGCCCAGGACCGGCCTTTGTGGAGATCCTTGGGGGAGGCCTATGTCCAGCAGTGGACGTCTTTTGGCTGAAATGATGATGATGATGAACTACATACGTCTTACAGCCGCGAATCAAATGTTCATCATCATACAGCCTAGCACTGGCCTGCAAATTGCAAAAAACGTAAGAAAATTTAAATTTCGCGGCCTACCCTGGAACATTCACCTTAACAGGGAGCAATGATAGCTCTCCCGAACCACCGCTTGGAAGCAATCTCATAGCGTAGCTGGCCTATCACCCTGGGCATAAACGTCCTAAGTAAATAAATATCCTTGGACATTTCACACAACGCCATCTCGTCCCAAGCTAAGCAACTTAATGCTTGTGTTATGGTAACGAGATGGATGATAAACTACTTATATACATTTTTTTTTTGTAAATACATAGTTACATACTCGTATTATAGATAGAAATGACACCCAGACTCCGAGCCAGTGCCTCTGGTTTAGACAAAGACACTTGCCCGACCCGGGAATCGAACCCGGGACCCGTTGATCCAAAGGCGGCACATCTAACCACTAGACCAACAAGGCAGTCAAAGTGGGCGACTGACTCCTGGGACCATACCCGGCAGACCAAATTTAAAACGGGAACCCAATGAAAAATGCTACCACGCGTGTAAATATACTGCAACGTCGGTTGTCGTTGCTACTACTAGTAGTATTAGTCAGCCCATAAATGACCCACTGCTGAGTCGGGCCTCCTCCCATCACAGGGAGGGTAATTAGCCTACTGTGCCACGCTGGCCAGACGGATTGGCACAGGGTGTCCTTTCAAGTTTTCCTTCTCTTGCGGCTAGGTTTTCAGCCTTGTCATATTATCTTTTTGTCGACTCTTACGTCACCCTCAGTATGGAATGGGGTGGTGAAACTATGTATTTTAAATCCATCACCGCACGGACACAGTTGCCGTTGTGTCAATAACAAATTATTTATTTTGTATGGATGGATACTATGGATACTTACAACTTGGCAAAATTGGTATAAATTAAACAATGCAATATATTTTTAGTTTTTTACCACCAGCTCGGAACGCTACCACTGTTGAGAAGAACTGGCAAGAAACTCGGACTCATTCTTTTTTTAATTACTTTGCGGAGTGTTTACTTCGCTTTTAACGGATGCCGTTTGAAAAGCTGTTTCAAACTGTTTCACAACCAGAAGCGGGTAGTGTCAAAATTTGAGGTTAATCGCTAAAGAACTTTTTTAGTTTTTGAAGCGTACACAAACCAACTTGATAGTTTGACTAGGCATATCACATATGGATAAAGTTTCCTTGATTAATTCTGAAAATAATTTCATATTGTGTAAAATATACGAGATTTTCGTTCGAAAAGTCCTGTGTAAGTCTACGCCGCACTACTGAAAAGAAAACTACAATATCTAACCCTACAAAATAATGTTTCAGTTGAATAAAGACATTCTGAAACGTGATATATTTCTATTACAAGCCTGAACATATTGCAAGCATCTGTGGATCTCATGACCCCGTTCTGAGATGGCATTATAAAATCCCGTACGAAGCGAGCACGGTTCTTCATTTTAAATCTGCGCTCATATTGAAATGACGATATCAAATTCTAGTTTGGCATCCAAGATGGATGTCTTGGAATCCTTATTTGTAAAAATACCTTGTGGCCACCCGAAATGAGGACGACGCCTATAAAATTTGCCCAAGACAACAATTCTGCTAATACAGAGAGAGTCAAATTTGACAACCAAAGGCATAGTGACGGTTGCCTGGAAGAGATTGCTATTTAGCGATAAGGGCCTCCGCGCATTATGCGGCCAGGCCGCGCGGCCAAGTCGCTGCGGCCAACTAATTCTTCTACGATGTATATAGCTGCGCGCATTACGCGGCCAGGCCGCGCGGCCAAGTTTTGGTTGCGCGGCCAACGAAAAACATCTCGTCACATACGCGGTCTATTGGCCGCCTAAATGCGCGGGGGCCCTAAATCCGTGTATGACGGATCTAGAGTATATAGTGTCAACACTCCATTCCACTCTGAAGGTGTCGTAAGCGCCAAATAAAATTCCATGCCGAAATCCTAGTCGGTTTTCGGCCTTTTCATTTCCTTTTGCCGGCTCTTCACTACATAGTATAAAACAAAGTCGCTGTCGTCTGTCCGACCCTATGTATGCATAAATCTTTAAAACTACGCAACGGATTTTGAAGCGGTTTTTTTAATAGATGAGTGATTCAAGAGAAAGGTTTATATGTATAATACATGCATAATATTATAGAGAAACACTAATAAATTTTGATGTTCATCATTGCACCCGTGCGAAGCCGCGGCGGGTCGCTAGTACGGAATAAAAAGCGCGAATAATATCTCCCCCCTTGTGATATTTCATGATTTTTGCCGGACGTTTGCCCTTTTGAACCTCACGTGATTAATGGACAGCCCCCCAAGGTTATGCTATTTGCCAGCGGTATTCTATTAAGTTAAATTAAGGTCAAACTACTCAATCGATTGTCTGGTTGGTTGTCGATTGTTAGGTATAAAACAAGTTGCATCTAAAGTTGCAAGACGTCAGATTCACCGCACTCGCCGCCGTGCGATCTAACACTTAATTATTCATCAGTTAGCTGGAGTGCAGTCTTGCGCAGACATGTGTGTTATTGACCTATATTCTCGACGAATCTGTTCAATGCCTGATTTCGTAAATTGATAGCTACATTCCAAATCAATCTACTCAAAAATACCTTCAATCAAGTTATTGATATTACTCAGCCCATAAATGAACCACTGATGAGTCGGACCTCCTCCAATTACGTGGAGGGTAATAAGGCTACTTTGCCACGCTGGCCAGACGGGTTGGTACAGTGATTCCCACATTTTTTCCTTATTTTTGTATAAAAAAATAACTTAAATGCGTATGGTGACGGATTTAGAACACACAGTGTCACCACCCCATTTCTACATGAGGGTGTCTTATGAGCTGAGAAAAGGAAATTACATGGCTGAAAACCTAGCCGCAAAACAAGGATAACTTGAAACGAAACCCTGTGCCAACCCGTCTGGCCAGCGTGGCACAATAGGCTAATTACTCTCCCTGTGATGGGAGGAGGCCCGACTCACCAGTGGGTAATTTATGGGCGGAGTAGTATACAAAAAAATGGCTTACGTTTGACCTCCATCTCGCTTGATGGAAGGCGAAGATGAGGCCTAAGATGATACACGTTTTCGTAGAAGACAAGGTTACTTCCAGTGTCGCTGTGGCGTGATATTTTTGGGACACCCTGTACATCGGGTAATTTTCAAAAAGTCAAAACGGTCTAATTTCCTCTAGCCATTTTTTTGTGGAATAGACTTAGGTCTAGCCTACATCCAGTGTCACTGTGGCGTGCTATTTTTGGGACAACCTGTATATTAAGATAATATCGAACGTCCATTTCACAACATAAATAACAAAACGAACTATTGAAGTGCCTACTATTAAATCTTTATAGGTATCTACATTGTGCAGCAACGTAAGAGTGTAGAAGGTGACCCAATTCCGGAGGAGTTGAAACGTTTTAGTTGTTAAAATATTGACAGAACACCCAGCGATTCTCGATACGTTTTCACGTGGGGGAATACAATAACATTTATTTAGTCGAGTCTCGAGATCGCGTAATATTTTAACCCATAAAAAAAAAACAAAGTTGAAACGTAGATGTAGGTAACAAGCCTTTTAGGTCGCGAAGCAAAAAAGTTATGCATGAGTCCAGGCAACAAACAAAACTCTTACAAAAAAAAAATGAAAATTTGTGTAATGTCTTTCTTTTAAAAACTTAAATATTAATGTGGAGAAGCAACGCGCGCAGGGTACAGCTAGTAATCTATAAATATCTCTTAAGCGATGGTAACCACTTAACATGGGCCCTACGCATCATCGCCCGCCACCTTTGTGGTTTAAAAACGCCATGTTAAAAAAAATCTGACGAAACGGCCCTCCTTTTTTAAATTGGGTAATAAATACCTACGTTTTGAAAAAACAATATTAGAACGAACAAGAGCTTCGTTTAAAACAATTGAATATTCGAAACAAGATTTATAAACCTCCCACATGACAGGTGTGGCCACCGATATGAAATTTGCTAGACCAGCCATCGTTTTAAAATATTGTCGTGTGTGTGAATGCGTGTGAAAGTCAGCGCACAGTGCGGAACGGAAGTCTCCATTTATGAAACCTAGGGCTCTGGATATAGGGATGGTCTCCAACATTTGCTTCGGAAGGCACACAAAGCCGTCGGTCCCGGCTGCTAGTCTCTACCTAAGGCACCGACTTCAAATGATTATTTTTAGTTTTAATATAGTTATGATGATTTTATGAAATCGTCGATTTTTTTATGTGTTTATCATTTGTCAAAATAACTCGGAACCAACAACTAACAAGTCGTCTAAGAATACCCAAATTTGCGGTTCGACAATTCAAGTCTTATACTGCACTGATTTTGATAAATGTATATGTGAGGCATCATCAATTAAAAGAAATATCAAATTGGTATATACCAATACACATACAGTAAAAGAACATAAAGTTTAAAAATATTTTTACAAAATACAGTAAAAGCATAAACACCGAAAAATAACGCGCCAACTTAAAATTACATCGACGTTAATCAGGATAAAGGTGTACCCTAGGCACTGACTTAAAATACGAGTCTTGTTTAGTGCATATTTTACGCATCGTTTTTTTGTTATTTCTTTACAAAGAATTAGTTTTTTTGCACAAACCTATCTTACTTCTAAACCGAACCTTAAAATCTTCCAACTTAAATTGATACAATCAACTTCGACTTAAAAGACTTGTTCCTTCGCTGCAAGGTCTCATTTCGGATGGCTTTAGGGTAATCACGTCGTTGCGCCAATAGTGCCAAAATGGTCATCTAGAAAGCAATATTTCGTTTTTGAAATTGGTTCGATTTATTGTGGCACGTCCAGCGTTGCTATATCAGGGGAGGTAATCCGTTTATTAAATTTCGAACGTACCATGTTTTAAATTCGAATGAATGACAGCAACACTGCGATGTACTAAAACGTTACTGGCCAGCGGGTTTCAAAATACATTTTGAAATAAAAAAGAAAGCTACGCTTGTCTGTGGTAAACTTAAAAAAATGGGTTTGTTTACCAAAAACACTGACATGTATAATTAGTGTTTAATTCTAAGAAACATAAAAAAACACTGAATTAAATAACTAAAATTATAACAAAGTAATTTGCGCCAGATCGCTGTCACCGGATACGGTGCCAAGAAGGCTAGTAGCATTGCCACGTTGAATGGCGATGCTAATTCGCTGAGCGAAGTAATAACCAGCCTTTACCAAAATATCAAAATATAATCAGATTTTAAACATGTCGAAGAAAAATAGAAAATCTACATTTATGAACGAAAATAATGACGTCACCATTCCGCATGCCGAGAACCTCGTTAACTAAGGTAACTTGCCAAGTATGTCGATTTTGATTCAACAATCAAAAGGATATCATCATAGATTCGGCAAGGATCGTGAGGAGGTTCCTCTCTCTTCGTTAGCTTAGGTAATAATCCTCTTTCCAAAGTTTTTTTTTTAATTAACTTTTTTTTTAGTAATTTATGTGGAAGATATGGAAGCAGAGGTATTTAAAAGCAATTTCGCGGACCAGCTTACTTTTTTTTTAATTCGCACTACGCAGTATTTTTTTCGCCGACTGCATAACCCAATTTAGTTCTATTTTTTAAATTTATTCCCACCCAAGAGAGGGATGCAATTAATAGGAGTATTTCCCGCCCAAAGGAGGGAAGTAGCATCTTCCACCCGCTACTCGGAGCAAACAAACACTACTTTCCGAGTATGAGAAATGAAAAAATGATTTTTATTCTATTCTATTTATTATTCCTCTTTCGCGCTTCACGTATTCATGTCACCGAAATACTGAGCCCGTATTCAATTTGCATTCGTGAGTGCAGGGTAAAATATTTGGTGTCAAATAACGCGAGCGGCGGACGGGTTGGCCATCGTCATAAATATCCCAGGGATTAATGAAACCGCTGGCCACCCGGGAAAACGATCACATGTTGTGTCGGAACAATACTGCGAAGTGACGTCCCGACATGTCTGTCCTTTTTGAGGTCTTCGTCTCAGCATATTACGACACCAGGATGGTATGGGTTTGTGACATTGTGTTATCTTATTTGTTTGACGTGAATACGTCCTAAATTGCCTACTTAAAGAAGGAGGTTTCCAATTCACCTGAAAGTTCTTATTTGTACGTACCGCGTAATTCCGTAATTAGTTTATCGATTTGTGCCTTCGAATGTGTTCCATTGACATTTTTTACTCCTTAGCTATTTATATAGATATATTGATATCATCAGTATCATAATTTCAGCCGATAGACGTCCACTGCTGGACATAGGCCTCCCACAAGGATCTTCACAAAGGCCGGTCCTGGGTCGCCCGCATCCATCGTTTTCCGGCGACCTTAAGCAGGTCGTCGGGCCACCGTGTGGGAGGCATACCAGCACTGCATCTTTCGGAGCTCGGTCACCACTCGAGGATTTTGCTGCCCTATCGGGCGCTGGTCCTGCGAGCCCTGCCCACTGCCACTTAAGTTTGGCAATCCTGTGGGCTATGTCGGTGACTATGGTTTGCCTGCGTATCTCCTCATTTCTGATTCGATCTCGCAGGGAAACTCCGAGCATAGCCCTCTCCATTGCCCTATGGGTGACTGAGCCTTCTGATGTAGCCCATAGTGAGCGACCACGTCTCTGTTCCATATGTCATCACTGGCAACACACATTGGTCGAAGACTTTTGTCTTCAGGCACATTGATATAAAATCAACATATTATTATCAAAGAAATTAAATCGAAATATACAAGTTATTAAGTTGCCACAGCTTGCACTTAAAGCTATGCTACCTTTTTCTGTGTCAGAGGTCACAAAGCATAAACGTTATAATTGTTGCTTAAACGCTTTAGGTAGGGTCCATCGGAAATCATGGTCGTAGATTAAAGCCGGCAGTTTACATTTTGACAAGGGTCCCAGTCTGCGAAGGGGTTGATCCGGATTTATGGGGCCTCACGGCTTCATAGACAGGAGCCCCAATAAAACCTTTGTTTAAATGAAAATGTTATTTATAGCGGTGTCATTCTTCGTTCGTTTCAGCCCATGAGTAACCCAGTGCTGAGTCGGGCCTCCTCCAAATTATGGAGGGGAATTAGCCTTCTGTGCCACGCTGGCAAGACGAAGTTTTCCTGCTCTTTCGGCTAGGTGATTTGCCGTCATCTCTCTTTGTCGGCGCTAACGGCACCCTCAAGACGTTGGTGGTATTGTGTATTCTAAATCCGTCATTCTTATTAACATTTTTTTTTGTATTTTTTTTTTAAGACGAAACCCCTGCACTAGATATAAACTGTATCGCGGGGGCAGTTTACAAACATATAATTCACGAACACAAATGAATTTTTGTATAGACTACATACAAAGACACTTGCCCGGCCCCGGAATCGAAACCGAGACCCGTTGATCCAAAGTTGTAATGACCGTTTGAGAGTACCTATATAGTGTCACCGTCGTCAGTGTGGTGAAGGATTTAGAATACATAGTGTCACCATCCCATTCCATCCTGAGGGTGTCGTAAGAGCCGACAAAAGGAGATAACCTAGCGGGAAGAGAAGGAAAACTTGATACGAAACCCTGTGCACACCCGTCTGCCCAGCGTGGCACAGTAGGCCAATTACCCTCCATGTAACTGGAGGAGGCTCGACTCAGCAGTGGGTCACAAATAGGCTGAGCAGTAGTAGTGTCACCACCCCATTTCAACCTGAGGGTGTCTTGACAGTCAACAAACGGAAATGACAAGGTCGATAACCTAGCCACAGGAGAAGGAAACCTTGATACAGAGTACAGACCCTTTGCCAATCAATGTGGCCAGCTTGGCACAGTTTAATTTCCGTCCATGAATTTATCCTCGATAGTAAACATATCATCAGTGTGGTGACGGATTTAGAATAAATAGGGTCACCACCCCATTCCCACCTGAGGGGGTCGTAAGAGCCGACCAAAGACTTAAAAATAAGGTCTGTACCAACGTCTGGCCAGCGTGGCCCAGTAGGTTAATACCCTAATACCCTCCATGAATTTGGTGGAGGCCCGCTCAGTAGTGGGTCATTTAAGGTCTGAAACGGCGCTACTAGCATCTAAAAGTGAGTTTGCCAAATATACTGCGTGGATCGATCGCCTTGACCTTCTAGCGGCCTCGGATTCAAATCAGCCCAGTGATATGGGTCAAGAACTAAAATACATGAAACATACAATACTGACACGAATGAAGTTAGATATGCAAATATTGTCTGTAAAGCCGGGTACTCATTAGCGAACTGTAACCGTAACTGTTGCATGTTATGTAACCAAAAATTATAGTGTGTACGTGGTTCGCGAACTTGCCGCGAGCGGATCGAGTTGCAGTTCGCAGCGAGCCGACGATAAATACGTATTCATTATGTAACGTAACCGTTGGACGTTACTGTAACTACAAATCATGGTGTTACAGTAGCGAAGCTGTTCACGAGCGGCACGCTGCGAGCCGATGGATGTCGGTTTTTGGCGCGAACCAAAGGAAGCTCGCAGTGTGTTCGTGGACGCGTAGACACACTGTATCTGTTCGGTAACAGTTACAGCCGACTGAATGAGTACGTTGGGTGAGGGCGTTCGATGGAAATGTTCAGTTCGATGGACACGAAAACTACAACACGTGTTACAGTAACCACGTTACTGTAACTGTCGGGTTACAGTAACAGTTCGCTAATGAGTGTTACTACTACTAAGACTACTCAGCCCATCTCTATTATCTGTTCGGTAACAGTTACTGCCGACTGAATGTGTTGGTGACCCGCAACCTTTTTAGTCTTTTGTATATTTTTATATTATAATTTGAAATAACTAGTGTTCTTTTTATATGCGAGTTGCTTTGTATTTCTGTTCTTGTCAGTCTCTTGTAAAAGGTCGTAAGATGTGCACGTGCCAATAAAATGTGTTAATATTGTGCTCCAATATGTTTAATTAACAAGCCCCGCCAACGTTAGTTCTCGTCCTTAACAGAATGCGTACGTTAGGTGAGGGAGATCGATGGAAATGTTCAGTTCGATGGACACGAAGACTACAACACGCGTTACAGTAACCACGTTACTGTAACTGTCCGGTTACAGTTACTGTTCGCTAATGAGTACCCGGCTCAAGAAATCGCATCTTGGCGACTAGATCGCTCTTTGTGTTACTACTACTAAGACTACTCAGCCCATAAATGACCTGTTGCAGAGTCAGGCTGTCAGGCCTCTTCAAGTTACGTGGAGATACAGTCAGGGCCCACGGGGCACCAAGCGCCGGACGGTACACCCCGGGGAAGTTTAGTGGGTATGACTCCGTCTCCTCACAGAGGCGGAGGGGACCATCCCCAGGCTAGCAGGGATAGTCCATAAAGGATTTTACCCCGGGCCAAAAAAAAAACAAAAAAAAGGCCTCCTCAAGTTACATGGAGGGTAATTAGCCTAACCATTCCATTCTGAAGGCATCGTAAGACAAAAGAAAATAGGCAATAAGGCCGATTACCTAGCCGTAACAGAAGGATAACTTGTACGATACGATTTTTTTTTGGTTTCGCGGGAAATAATGCCTGACCGCACATCCCGCGTCCGGGGAGACTACGAGGTAGTGTGGGGCCCTCACCCACAAAAATAACCCGCCGTGCGCCGACACCCGCCCTCACGCGCGGACCACGGGTACCACGTACGTTGCTACCGTGGTGGTCCGCAGGCGGTACCAACCCATCTGGCCAGCGTGGCACGGTCGTCCAATTTCCCTCCATGTTATTAGGCGGAGGCCCGACTTAGCAGTGGGTCATTTATAGGCTTAGTAGTAGTATACTCTACATAACCTAATTTATATGACGGAGTAATGTGATAACGAACATGAAACAAAACATACAACCGAATTGAAAATCCTTCGAAAGTTCTTTTGAACTTGGCTAAAAATAATGTCCACTTAGTTTAAATTAAAAGTTATTCGCAATATCCAAATAAGTATTATAAGAACTCTAAAGTTTATCATTAAATATTCAGCGGCGGTAATGGGTAGCGTCGCAATCTTTGAAGATGCCGCCGTCTTTAACGGTAGCTCATAAAACAGACAAACTAGGATAATTAACTTGAGATTAAGTTGACGGGATCTCAGATGATTTACTAGATTTTATAAATAGACTTACACTATACTAAAGCCATAAAGATATTAAAATACGAAATTTCGCCAAACCATTCCATCCTGAGGGTGTAGTAAGATGTATCAGAGTACCAAGACAGCACAGACACACAGCTAAATTTCATCTATTTTCTTTTTATATTGAATGTACTCTATTTTTTTAAATGACACACTTGCCCCATCCTGTAATCAGATCAGAAGATTTAGAACTTAGAAAATTAATTTTAGACTTTTTTCTTAAAAGTTAGAAGGCGCTGAACTACGCAACGGATTTAGAATCGGTTTTTAATAGAAAGAGTGATTCAAGAGGAAGGGTATATGTATAATACATGCATAACCGGGGCGGGCTAGAACTGTATAAATGAAAGCAATAGTTGTTTTTCACTATTATATGTAACTGTTTGACATGATGTATCAACATATTTAAGAGTTCCAACCTAGAATAGATCGGTTTATTACTATTACTCGTTTAATTGCTAGTTGTTACCTGTTTTGTTGTCCTATCACTATCACTAAATATTATAAAACAAAGTTGCTGTCGTCTGTCCATCCTTATGTGTGCTAAAATCTTTAAAACGAAGCAACGGATTTTGAAGTGGTTTTTTTAATAGATAGAGTGACTCAAAAGGAAGGTTTATATGTATAATAAATGCATAATATTTCAGAGGAACTCTGATAAATGTAGGTGTTCATCATTGCACCCGTGCGAAGCCAGGGCGGGTCGCTACTAAACAAATAAATGGAACCGGGAACCTTTAATCCGAAGGTAGCACATCCAACCAACAAGGCAACCGTGCGTCGTTTCTGGTCTGAAATTACTGTAATGATGATTTCATAATCTTATATATAAAATTCTCGTGTCACAATGTTCGTTCCCATACTCCTCCGAAACGGCTTGACCGATTCTCACGAAATTTTGTGAGCATATTGGGTAGGTCTGAGAATCGGCTACTATCTATTTCTATTCTATTACTATCTATTTTCATCTCCCTAAATTTTAAGGGGGGGGGGTCCACACCAAAAATAATTGTTTATTTTTTACAAAAAATTTTGTGCTTTTATTTTTTTATGATGCAGCATACAAAAATACAAACAACCCTAAATTTTCACCCTTCTACGATCAACCCCTATTTAATTACTTGGCAAAACAACGTTTGCGATAGGAGCTGTTGTATAGATAGATTGAGTCATCACGATATCTCTGGAACAATAAGACCTAGAGACTTGAAATTTGGTAGGAATTTCCCAAAAAAGGAGGTTTGTAATTATTTGGCAAAACTACGTTTGCGGGATCAGCTATTTATAAAAACGTTAGAAAAGGAGGGGGTGACAAACGCTGGCAAAAATGATATAGGTACGTGATTTTGTAAAGTTGGCACCCTTAATGAAGATGAATGAAGGAGAATGGAACATCGATCACAGGGGCCAACTGAAGACACTATCTTTACGAAGCGAGATATAAAACGCGAAGGATTTTGCTATAAAATATGCATCAATAAATTGCAAAAGGCTTCACCAACACATTTCATTTTGTGGGTGTTGTTAAAACATCTAAACGGTCGACAGAACTTAGCCGCAACAGAAGGACATCTTTATATGGAATCTCATGCCAAATACAGAATATAAACCATCGTTTCAGCCCATAAATGACCCACTACTGACTCGGGCCTCCTCCAAATTCCTGGAGGGAAATTAGCCTACTGTGCCACGCTGGCAAGACGGGTTGGCACAGGTTTGTATCAAGTTGTCCTTCTCTTGTGGCTAGGGTGGTCTGCATCTTGAGTACCTTTAGTCGCCTCATACCCATTTCATTTTGTGGGTGCTGTTAAAAGCAATTAAAGGATTGACGGAAAACTTAGCCACAACAGAATTAAAACCATAACGCATAATAAGTGTCATGGTACATTGCAAAATGATTGAAGCTAGTAATGTTATATTGTTATGTGTCGTAATATTTGGGGCCGATACTATATGACATTCAGAGAGAGTGAGATAAGAATGATAACATTTTCAACCAGGTTAAAAAAATTGGCTACGTATTTAACTACATTAGCTACGAGGGCTACGATATAGGCAAAAAAAGGATTATTGGCTGCAAGAATTATGATATTGGCTACGGGGCCTATGGCATTGGCTACGGGGCCTATGGCATTGGCTACGAGGTTTATGAAATTGCTACGGCAATGATGACATCGGCTACGAGATCTATGATAATGTCTACGACAGGTATGACATTGGCTACAAGGGTTATAGAAAAAGGCTACGATATTTGTAACATTGGCTACGATATTTATGACATTGGCTACGATATTTATGACATTGGCTACGAGCATTATAGAAAAAGGCTACGACAACTATATCATGGAAACGATGACAACGGCTTCCAGAGTGCCATAAACTTACACAAAAAGAAATTACACCATTTGGTGCAGTCGTTCCGAAATAATACATGCATTTCGGTGATTCACAGTTGTTGTACTATATAAAATATGACCACAATTAATCAGCATGCTCTTTGCAGAAACAAATTAAGATAGCCCGTTTGGAACTCGCACGTAAATGATTTATGATAACGAATTTAGAGCGAGATTAATGAGATGCTTGGCGCAACTAATTACAAACAGAATTAGGGCAGCACAAGGTAACCATCAAGCGGGACGGTATGCCGTAAGAGGTAGGGCAGAACAGAGATGACGGATTTAGAATATATAGTGTCACCTCCCCATTCCATCCTGAGGGTGTCGTAAGAGCCGACAAAAGGAAAAGACAAGGCCGAAAATCTAGCCGCAGGAGAAGGAAACCTTGATACGTTGATTGTTACGTCAACATCAAAAGACAGGCCCGCGGAGGTTCTCGGGTCTTCTCGGTTCCGCCCTTGTAGTAGTCTTATAAGACTGATGATGTGTACTCGTATAAAGCTAATAAAGCATTTTTCGTGGTGATGGAATTTATGTTTTCGTCAGATTTTCTTCTACATTATTAACACTTATTGTTATACTAGTGGCCCGCCCCGGCTTCACCCGTGCAAAGCGGGGTTGGGTTATACATATAAACCTTCCCCTTGAATCACTCTATCTATTAAAAAAAACCGCCTCCAAATCCGTTGCGTTGTTTTAAAGATTTATGCATACATAGGGACGGACAGAAGAATGCGACTTTGTTTTATACTATGTAGTGATGATTTTGGTCAATTCACACAACACTTTTATAAATTGTAGTGTCTATGTCTTATTCTGATGTTTAAGCTATATTACATAGTTACATATTGTAAAGTTTCATTTAAATACATTCAGTAGTTTTTACGTGAAAGAGTAAAAACCATCCATCCATCCATACTTACAAACTTTCGCGTTTATATTTATTAGTAGGAGTAGCTGTAACCTGCATGCGTTGCTACGCCACGGAAAGCATTACGATGTTTTTTTTGTTTAGAAACCTTCTTGGACTCCTGCACAACACTTTTGCAGAAGATCATCACATGATCAAATGCATAGTTTACGATTTGACATTAATATTTAAACGTCACTCGTCACTCAATTGTTTTGCCTTCCCGGAACCTCTCCACTAAGACTTAAACTCTATGGTATGGTATTAAAGTTTAAATTGACTTTTAATTATTATTACGAATCAATTGTATGGGAGTATTGAAAATTGTTGTTTTTTTGACGTTTTATGAATTTTTTATTTTTTTTTCTCTCCGTAAGAACCATCCTTGAACTTCAACGAACATTTAAAAAAAAATGGCCAAATTGGTCCAGGCTTTGTTGAGTTATGTGCTTACCAACAAATTTTGCGATTCATTTTTATATTATAGAATATAATATGCCTTTTTCATTGTAGTTAAGTAAAAAAATAAACATAACAAGATAATGATTTCTTAGGTTTTCGCGATTATTACACATTGAAATTAAACACTTTTTAACGGATTTATCGCGTGTATATTCTCCCGCGACCACGACTGCTGCAAAGCATTCGAAACGTCGGGAATTAAATAATGTAATATACACGCGATAAATCCGTTAAAAAGTGTTTAATTTCAATAACAAGATAAGCCAGATATTCCCGTAAGCTTTTCGTTGGTCTGAGATCTGACCTTGAATGTGACGCTACAACATTTACCAAATGGATATCCATCAATCAGATCGAGCCAATCAATCATAGCCCTGATCAATTGATTCGATATGACAGTACTAACTTAAAGCCGAACGTACATTTTAAGATTGACTGTCGAACAAATTTGAACTCTATGCTGACGGTATTCAGATTATAATTGAATGAGAGATACTTTGATGGACAGTGGTAAGCAACATTTTTTATGTGACCGCACGTATCGTGGATGTTTGAGTGTAGATGTTCACTAAATACTACCAGGGAGGCATGGAGGTGGCAGCTGAAACCCCATATTTTCTAATGATTTCTTAGGTTTTCACGATTATTACATATTGAAATTAAACACTTTTTAACGGATTTATCGCGTGTATATTACATTATTTAATTCCCAACGTTTCGAATGCTTTGCAGCAGCGGGAGAGACTAGATGACGGTTGTTTTCAAAAGTACAAAGAAACAGTTAAAATCTACCGCCTATAATTTTGTTTTATTGATAACGTTCCATGTGCACGCAGAAATCGCTCACGGTGTCCCATCGCTCACGGTATACAATTTGTAAGTGTAAAATATGTAAGTGTGAAATATCCGCTAACGTGCCCGTGGCACAATGGTTGTGCCATGAAAAACGTACGGCGAAGTGTCCGGTGGCACAACCCCTGTGCCACGGGATTTCGGCGCGAAAGCGCGCGCATCGACTCGTTCTTGTCAGTTAAATTTCCTATCCCTGTTTAATAAAGGTACATTTGTATTCTTTGTCTCGCTTCTATGCTAAATAATGAACGAGGTAAAGCCAACCAATCACATTCCATAGAACAAAATTGTAAATTTTAACGATTCGAACTTTTTCGGTCAATGACCGACATTCAGTTGCATTCGTGTTTTGATAAAGTGAGTGCGCGTATACGGAAAAAACTCGATTAAATATAGAAATAGTGATTTAAAGTGAGTGATATTGGACATATTTAAAGGTGAGTTATCTATTATTACATTTATTTAATAATTTCACCTTCAAACATAAAATTCACCCGTTTTTAGAGCCGATGCATTTTAGTACATTTGGAGGTTAGCTATGATTGTATATTTTGTGTTTTGTTCATATTTTGATACTTTTTTGGCTGTTTCTAATACTAAATGCTATTAAATGTTATTAATATGATAATTCAACTAATTACATGCCGTTTTACTAAAAATATTTGCAAAATATGTAAAATATGACTTAAATAGCGGAACTAAGTCAGTACTGCGTGCGCAGTAGGGTTCATTCCCGAGAATTCTCGAGCCGAGAATTCCCGGGAAATCGTTGGGCTTTGTTCCCGGGAAATCAAGCTCGAGAAAAGTCGAGAACTCGAGAAATCATGTACGTTTGTAGAAAATAAACTTGCAGAGTTTTAATTTGTTTATATTCTATTAACATGCCATAAATGGTGCTATGATTGTAATGTAATTATAATTTACATTTACTTTCTACCTGAGTTTAAGATATTAAAGATTTCTTTCGTGTTTTATAGAAGCTATTTTGTTTACAAGATTTCAGTTGATTTCTTTTTCTAAATAACCAGCCCAAAATTGTGCTGTGATCCTAATGTAATGTAAGTTAAGATAATACTAGGGTGAATCAAAAAGTTCTTAGAAGTGCATATATATGAAACCTTTTTGGATCAAGTTCGATATTCAAATTAAAGAGTGTCTATCACACTATATTTATGCAGACTGTCACTTGTTTTTGTCAGTTCGTTCGCATGTAATAAATTTTTTTGTGCAACGAGTTGCTAAAAAGTCAAAATTATGGATAAAAGTGAGTTACGTGCGGTGATAAAATATCTCAGTTTGAAAAAAATGTCTACGAAGGAAATTTTTTTGGACATTCAGCAGACATTAGGGGGTGATGCTGTACCCTATTCTACGGTTGCGTACTGGGTGGCTGAATTTAAAAGAGGTAGATCAAGCTGTAAAGATGACCCGCGTTCTGGGCGGCCTTCAACCTCCGTTACAGAAGAAAATGTCAAAAAGGTTGAGAATCTGGTTTTGGAAGACAGAAGAATGACTATAAAACATATAGCTGAGATCCTAAAGATATCTTTTGGTAGCGTTCAATCCATTTTAATTGATTCACTGGGGTTCAAAAAAGTGTCTGCAAGATGGGTGCCACGAATGTTAACCGACGAAAACAAAAAGCGACGTTTGGAAATTTCCAAGCGTAATCTCGAAATGTTCCAGCGTGATTCGGATAATTTTTGCCGTCGTCTTGTCACCATGGATGAAACGTGGGTCCACCAT